>JAYDYQ010001086.1:2500000-3750000 GCA_034814905.1 Penstemon davidsonii | reverse complement strand
AAGACAATATTTTTGGACTGCTTACGGTGCAAACAGTCGATTCCCGGTTGTCTCCCAAAATACAACAGTCTGATGCACCTTGTTTGCACAAGCAAAGAACCCACGACGAACTTGAACGAATATAACTTCGACGGATATTTAAAGTGAAGAATGGAAGAGAGAGGAGAGAGTATTTATGCTTATTTGCTTGAAAAAATTCGGAGTAAAGAACAACCATGAGTGTTTCGCTCCACCATTCATACTATCAAGGCTCTTGGGTACAGGGCCGACCCTAGACTTTTGGGAGCCCTAGGCGAAATATAAAATCGGGGCCCCATATTATAATAAGAAAAGTTCATGTAATTTGTTTTTTTTTTTTTTTTTTTTGTGTGCAAGAGTATTAATTATATCCATATGGAGTTTGGAAAAATCTAATGAGACTTAATAAAAAAATTTGAAACTTTTGCCTAATCCTCTTTAAACCAGAGCCCAAACCTTATGTTATCAAAGATATAAAAGACAACAATTTGACACATATCATCCTCCAATACGTAAAATTCAAACTCGATCCAAATAAGGTTTCAACTTTTCAACACTAGCTACTACAAAAATACATTTAAACTCAATTCAAATAAGGTCTCAAAAGTTTCACTAAAACAATCCAAACATTTTTCCGAAAACAAAATCCGTTAAACCGAGTCAAAACTCTTTCGTATGGGCCTCACAAGTTCTGTATAAAATATTAGGCGCAATTTGATGTTATTAATGACAATGATAATGATCAATTAATGAAGATTAATCAATTATTTACGCATAATTATATTATCCTAGAATCAAGTCTTGATGTAAACAATAATTATATAAAAAAAAGGTCTTGATGTAAACAAAAAATAAATAGAAAAAAAGATGATTTTAAATAATTTTAATTATAAATTTGGTGACCCCAACGGAAAGTAGTAAAGTTAGCTCTTAGCTGTATCCATGTCACAATTTTAATCATATACTATTAAGGCTGTGTTTTCCCATTCTCTGTGTTAGTTAATTAATTTTTTTTTTTTTTTAATTCACTGTTAGTTAATTTATTTATCATTACTATTTCTCATTTGAGCAAAGAATTACATTAATCCTAGCTATAATTTATTCAGTATATTATGGATTCGATAAATATCTAGATTTAAATATATAATTCATCAACTGCTGTTAGGCCTGAAACTTAAAATTAACTTGAGCATACATGAGGTTTTTTATTTCTAAAAAAAAAAAACTAAACTTAAATCAAGTTTATATCATAATTAGATTTATTGTATCATGACAATCATGTTGCATCTGACTGTCAATGCTAAGTAATAAAGTATTAATTTTGATCTTGCCATTTTTATAATTTTTAAATTTCAAAAGCAATTACATTCATTTCCTGTTAACTATAAAAAATCCCGTAAATATTCCTTGGAAAATTAAAGATAATGCAGGGGATCAATAATAAGAATTTTAATAAATTTGAGGGGATTTCCGTAATAACAAAGTGAATCATGTGTTCTTCTTTTATTAGCAAAAAAAAAATATTTTCAAGTCAAAATGATATTTATACCCCTGCCAAATGATTAAAAAAACACCCCTCTTGACGTAAAAACATATCAATAATTTTCCTATTATGTCTTTTGCTATACAGATATCACGAAGTTCAATTCTTAGTTTATTTTAGACCCACAAGTACAGGGTCAGGCATGGACGTATTCAACACATTGTTGGAGGGGACCTTGGCCCTCCCAATTTTTTTGGAAAATATGTTTAAGTACTACTATTATTGAGCCAATTTTGATAAGTAATCAGATTAGTCCTTGTATTTTTTCATGCTAAATTGTCATTTATATTTTAGACATAACATAAAAGAAATGATTATTCACAATTTTTTGGTACAAATGCATGATACTACACTGTGTTATGCGAAATCTGCACAAAACTATCCTGTGAATTTTTTTTGCACATTCAAAAACCCTACATAAAACACCCGATCTCCGTTAGTGTTTATATTCTTGATCAAACGGAATTGCCATTTATATTTTAGTTACTATAATTAAATAAAAATAAGGTGACAAAATTGTAAGAAAATAATTCACCAAAAAGATTTAATGTATGTGGCCTCAATTTAAAAAATAATTAAAGAAGATTTTTCCTTATAAAATGACTAGCCTATTCCCGTGCTATGCACAAACTTATATAATTTACTTTAACTTACATCAAACAAATTACAATGAATTTGGATCACTACAATTTAGTGTAACTACATTGACCACCCTTCAAGTTTCAAAAATTACTCAAATTATCCTGTATGTATTGGATTCATTACATTGATCCTCTTACTGCTTGCAAAATTCTGACGAAACATGTTGATGTCATCAGGAAAAAAATATTCTAGAAATACCCCTGATATTTTTTTTTTAAAATTTTTAACTACCCCTTAGGCTTAGTGTAATTACAATGATCGTCTTTTAACTTTGAGAAATTACCCTATTTAGTACGTAATGGATTATTACAGTCACCCCTTCTAATCTTGATTTCTGAAAACACGTATTGATAACATGAAAAAATGTTATTCCATAAGTACTCCTAATATAATTTTTGTAATTGTATTTAAATATAAAAAAAATATCCACCCCAACCCGCAACAAAATCTTAAGTATAGTTTGTGTAAATCTCCCTAATAACAATATATTTTATGCTCAAGTTGAAAACATGTTATATTAAACTTGTAGATGCAAACTAAAGACAATTAAAGGCAATTAACTTTGCACTTATTGTAATTAACATAAAAAATACATAAAATAATCTCTCATAAAGTGATATATTATAAACTCAACGCCAATAATGAATTTACTTTGACATAAACATTGTTATGCAAGCAATAAAAAAATGTAAATCAAATTCAAATCAAAAGCATAGACAAAAATTATATAGCACTAATAAACTTGAGAATAACGATCTCCAACCCTGTCTTTAGCATCCTTGTTGCAACCAAATTTTCATGAAGTACATTAGTGTTAATGATAGTGCAAATTCTCTGTCAAACTATTTTCACTTGTGATATTTCAAATAAAAATACATTGTGTAATACAAAACTTAATAGAACACCCAAAATGAATCACATCGGCCTTTTTAACAAAATCGTGTTGTAAAATCAAAGAACCGAAAGATTATATACCAAGAGTTTGAGTTGGTGTGTTTATGAAGGGAAGTACTAAAATATAAATGTTATTTCTCATAAACTGTAAACTCTTTTGAAAAATAAAGTCTAAGTCTACATTTTTATTTTTAAGAGAGATTAAGAAATTTTCAATCAAATATAGACCAAAAAATATTTTACATGAAAAGGAAGTAAAAAATCATAAAAAAAATAAGAAAAAAATAATGATTTAGTCAAATAACATAATCTTTTTATGAATCTCACCCTCCCAATCCATAATAATAATAAAAATTTAAAACACAAATAATGTAGAAAGAATAAACCAACAATAACAAAAGAAATGAAATCTATAAGATAAGCAAAATGACAGTGTAACAAACCTTTCACGGATCCATAAATGAGAAGTCCAACAACAAACAGGGAGAAACACAAGAATTTCTCAAAGTAATCATTTGGTTACTGTTTTTTGGGCATTACAATGTATCAACTCTTATCCACCTGAGAAACTATAAAATATCACAAAATATCTTAAAAATATATAATTAAAATAAATAATCGACGCCGGAGGATTTTTTTTTTCCCATTGTTTTATTAAAACATGATTTTATTCATTTTTTAAAAGAGACAGTTTTATCAAAAAGATGTAAACATTCCCCATTATAATGTTTCGAATAAAAGAGTTTCATACTCAAATTTTCGAAGAACACGTATAAAGTTTAAAAAAAAAAATTCTTACTCAGATTTTTAAATAATCACAATAATTCCCGTTAAGCCGTCATCATCGTCATTCTTTTTATTCTTTCTCATTTACGTCTTCCCCTCGTTCCAAGCGTTGCAATAGCTCCTACAAAATCAGTTGGGTAAAAATCATTAGAAGAAAATGAATGTATAACAGAACCTAGAAAAACACAATTTTGTAGATGAGTATGAGCTTTGAATTTCACTATATGTTTTGTTTTTTTTAAACTTGAATTTCATTATAAGTTGAAGAAGATACACAACTCTCATATTTTATATCATAGTAAAAGTTTAGTTTTAAGGTAGTTGGCCTAGATTATGATTTTAATTAATTTAATTTTCGCAAATTAACTTCTCTTTGTTGTCATACCATATTAAAGTTCATTGATATGATTATCCTACCATAATAAAATTACATTTAACATATTTACCCAATTTATTTATTGTGTGCATGTGAGAAGGAGCTTAATGAAATTAAATGGCGCACCAATTTCCGTCAACTATATATGTTGATAAGGTAATAATTAGCAACTAATTGTTGATATGATTTTGTTACCTTGATAATATCATATATTACATAAATGATTCAGCACTCACCAATTATATTATTAACCAATATAAATAATTCCAAATTACCAAAAAATAGAATTTAAATTCTATTTTCTGGTAATTTTGAATTTGGTCCAATTAAAGTCAAAGACCATCCTCCTATATATAAGATATGAAAAGAGGAAAATAAAATTTAATATAGTTACTTAGGCAATTTTAATTTTGTAATCATCCCTAAATCACCAGTTTCAAAATTTTCATATTGGCTATCTTTATGTAAATATTCACCCGTCAAATAAACCAAATAATAATATTAACATAATAAGTGTCTTCAAATTGACTATTATTCCATCAATAAAAAAAAAAATCACTATTATTAATTTGTAATGTAATAATTCAGAAAAAAAAGTATATAATATAAGAGACTTTCCAATCGTAGATAAAATGGCCAAAAAATTGAGAAACTTGGCAAAATGTTCCAACAAAAAGATCTGGCCATATGCTGACTCACATTAACATATTTACCAAATTCATTAAAAAAAATATTTACCAAATTTAATTAACCTAACTTAATGATAACACAAAGTGGGGTCCAAAATATATATATATATATATATATATATGAAAAAAATAAATATGTGCGTATAATACTTACCAATGATAATTTTCAACATAATAATAAAGAAAAAATCAAAATGGTGAGAATTTAAAATTCATACGAATTTATATGAAAGTGAAAGAAAACCGAGTAGAAGAATTCATACGAAATTAATAAAAATAAATGTACCATTTCAATTAAGTTATAAAGTTTGCAAAATAAAGTACAATGATACATAAATAACATAAAGTAAGAAAAATTCTCAAAAAAAAAAAACTATTATACCTCAAAATCACAAGACCTTGTCCTTTGTTCTTTGTTTTCTGCATCCCACAACAATCTACACAAATATATCTATACATCCAATCAAAACAAATTATGAGAAAATCATCAAAAAAACATTGTTAGCAAAACAAAAGAAACAATTAGCATGCGAATAATATTTAAATTAACAACGTATAAAAATAAAAATTAAACAATTAAAAAAAACTAAAAGTAAGGACATCAATGGAGTAACAATAAGAAAATATTGTGTTTAAAGATTAGGGAAATGGAAAAAAGCAAGATATGCAAAATGCACAAAGAAACGTGAGTATTTAAAGATAATTAGATATGGTATCTTTTCTTTTTCCAATCCTATTAAATGTGCCATTCATTTAGGAATAATTTGCCTTAAATTTCCTTATTATATGCAAAATGTTAGGAATTAGATTTATTGGTTACCTATATTATTAGATAACTATTGACAAAGCTCGGTGAATGAAATTTAACAAATTTACAACCTAGAATTCCTAATATTTAGCATGATTTGTAGGGAGTTTGGAAATTAAATTCATATTTAATGAAAAATTAAATCAAAATTTCGGAAATAATCAATGGAAATTACCATAAATGTTTACTTGCTAAATAACTAATAACATTATTTTATGATTAAAAATAAATCAAAATTCTAGAAAAAAAGAATTTGGTCCAATTTGAGTCAAAGACCATTCTCCTATATATATATATATATATTTGGCAGTATAAGATTTGCAAAGATAATTACCGGAGAGATTTTCGGCCAATAATTTTAGGAAAGAATTAAATCCATGTCTTAATGAATGTGGCCAATTTTTGCTAGAAAATGGGTTGGGCCAATTTGAAAAAAATTTAAAGGCTTAGTTTAAAAATGTTGGGCCAAAATAATTTTCTTGCTCTTAATTGTTATTGATACTTACGTGACCTCAATTTTCTTGTGTCGAAAACTGGGTCCTTCCAAAAGGGTGCATGGGTCTTCAAACTATTTTTCAATTGGACTTTCTTCATTGATGTGCTTGTAAGATCTTTATTGGGCCTTTTATCCTCGATTAATCAATTTCTCATAAATAAGCATTTTTTCAAATAATGAGCTTCTCAATAATTGCTGTTAAAATTAGAATCAAGAAACAATCTCAAATATCATGTTGTTTGTTAATTAATCATTAACCTTTCGGCTAACAAAATATTTGGTCAATCATAAATGGATATTAATCAGATGGAATTAGAGGCAGATCTAGGCCAGAGCCCAGAATATTTGCTTTATTATTGGTTGTAGGCCCATCACTTCCAGCCCAATTGATTGAACATGAACATGTAGAAGAATAATCTGGAAAGATTGAGATAGTAACCGCATATTCTGGAACCAAAAGACGAATT
Source organism: Penstemon davidsonii (assembly GCA_034814905.1). Lineage (NCBI taxonomy): Eukaryota > Viridiplantae > Streptophyta > Magnoliopsida > Lamiales > Plantaginaceae > Penstemon > Penstemon davidsonii. Next base: position 3,743,281 of record JAYDYQ010001086.1, on the reverse strand, counting down.
CATTCAAAGAAAAGGAAAAGACATGAACAAACTAGAACCATCATTTAGTTTTGGTTTAATAACCCAATGCAAAAGAAAGTTAATTAGAAAAAATGTCTCTGATTCCAAGCTTGTTTGGCAACCGTGGAAGCAGCTCCATCATCGATCCATTTTCTTGGGATCCATTTGAGGGCTTCCCATTTTCGGGTCAACTCGCGAATGTATCAGGCCCGGCCCGAGAAGTGTTGTCTTTCGCGGGCGCTCGGATCGACTGGAAAGAGACTCCGGAGGCACACGTGTTCAAGGCTGATGTTCCTGGGTTGAAGAAAGAGGAAGTCAAGGTTGAGGTTGAGGTTGAGGAAGGACGAGTACTGCAAATAAGTGGTGAGAGGAACAAAGAGCAGGAGGAGAAAAATGACAAGTGGCACCGCGTTGAGAGGAGCAGCGGCAAGTTTCTCCGCCGCTTCAGGCTGCCGGAGAACACGAAATTGGAAGAGATAAAGGCAAATATGGAGAATGGAGTGCTGACTGTTACTGTGCCTAAGGAGGAAGTGAAGAAGCCTGAGGTTAAGGCAATTGATATATCTGGTTGATTAAAATTCTCATGAGCTGCTTTTAATTTACAGTTTTTTGTTCCATTATTATGTATCTGTCTCTCTTGTGTATTGTGGAGCTGAAGAAAAAAAAATTTCAAAAAAAAGAATTCAAAGCATTTTTATTTTATTGTGCAATTGAAACCTGATACAATGTTGACAATGTGGAAATAAAAGTCTAAATGTTAAATACTATATAGGTTTCAATAATTTTGCTCATTTTTGCTTGCTTTTCATTTTTGTCATTACCGTTAATTTTTTCATTAAATTAATATACTATTTTGAATTCAATATAGTTTTTATTGATAATATATCAAATTTATTATTCAACAATATTGTCAATTAGTTTCATCAAATTTATTAAATATGTTTAATCTGATAAACTTGATCATTAAGAACTAAGAAGATTCGCAATTTTTTATTGACTTAAATTTCACTTTGCACTTTGAAATAGGTTCATTTTTTACTTTACACCCTCAAATTTTTTTAATAGTTGATTGCACCTTGAAATCATGTTTTTGTTTAATTTTATACACTATGCATTTTTCTGATCATTTTGGGGAGGGTATTTTAGTCTATTCCCATTAAACCACAATTATATTCCAACCCAATTCATCAATAAATTAAACCTTACATTTTAAAGATTATAATTAAAATACATCCAAAATATATTTTAATTGTTTCGCACAAGTTTTAAAAAAATCTTCAAATATCTAATCAAAATATTTTCCGACCAAACCAAATGAAATTGGACCAAAGTACATCCAAACACGACCGTAGAACGTTAACAAACACACTATATTAAAAAAAAAATTATGAAAATTTTGAAAGTTCATATTTTATATAGAAAATTTTATATCCAGACAAGACCTAGATACGAATTCGATACAGTTTAATATGCCCAATGGCCCATCTGAATATTTTTCCCAACCCCAATAATTAAAGAAGGCCTATATCACATACATTCCCACTACAATTAAATTTGCTCACTTATTTTTTTGACTTTCTGAAAGTCATGTATTTAATTCAACATACTATATTATTTGCCCAAACTCGCAAGCCTTTACCTACAACAATTAATATGTGATCTCAACGTTGAAAGGAGATTTATCAAGGTGATCTATATATTAATTTAAATTCTGTTGCATATGATGTTAATCACTTTTTTTAATTGTACCTCTGATCGATTAAGGATTTTAATGTTACTATTTCGGTCTATGATCGATTCCTCTTTTATTAATGTTAAATTAGTTGTCTTATATATTTGCTCCAATCTTGGTCCATTGCCCCAGGACTTAAACCTTGTTAAGGGATAAAGTCATTTTGTTGGCATTTCTTCATTACTAAGAAAACCTTCTACACTAAGGAATTGAAGTCAAAATTGGTGACTCTCTTGAAGTTTGTAGAAGAGTTGAGGAGGTGAAATTACTTAGCAAAGAAGTAATCTTCATTGCTAAGTAATTAGAAGTCTACAAAAGTGGCTAAGAAGATAAGGAAATTGAAGGAAGAAGCAAAATTGAAATTGCCTACTTCAATTACTTCTTGGCTAAGAAATCAAAAGAAGAAGACAACTTGAACTTGGCTACTTCTTCACCTCCTCATGACATCTATATATATGTTACATTAGTTGTAACATTGGAAGGGTGGAAAGTACAAATTGAATCCCATTTTGAGAGCAAAATAGGGATTGATTCCCACTTGAGAGAATAACATCAAGAGAGTGTAAGAAAAATGTAGAGAGAATAAAAGTGAGGTTTCTCCTAATATTTAGTGTCTCTCATTTGTTATAGAAAGTGTTGTAATCCTTTTGCTATAATAAAATCCTTCTACGGTTTGCTCGACTCCAATTGTTTATATCATTTTCACAAGTTTTCTCATTTCTACTTTAGTTGTATTGAGGTGTCGGTACCACAACTTCCTAACAACCTACCCAAATTAACTCTCTAGCTGAAGACTTTTTAATTGGTTGATGCTGGGTGATTTTAATCAAAAAGATGGGGACGGGACGTTTTAATCGGTTTGTCACTCTTGTGGTTTGTGATCTCTTAGATAGTACACAAGGGTATTTCTGGAATTAAAACTTTTTTTTTTTTATAAAATTAATGTAGTAAGGGAGTAACTGTATGGATACCCTCAATGGTAGTTCGAGTAATTTCCCAAATATGGAGGATGGTCAGTGTAATTACACTTAACCTCAGGGGTAGTTTGAGTAATTCTTCCTTATTTGATTTGTCCACTAATCTTTCAGGGTTCCAAAATAGTTGCATATACTTTTGATGAACCCACTGACCTTACAAGCAATTGGCAATTTTTGCTTTTAGAGTTAGCTGGTTCTCACTAAACAACCATTTGCACTGAGGATATTTGCGCCGCCACTGAAGGTAAGACTGAAATCGGATACGACTTAAACAAAGTCAAAGACGAACACTTGATGATGCAATAAATCTATTTGATAGTGTGGAAGACAATTCCATTTTGGGAAGATGAACGTGTGTCTGGAACAGATGAGTGGAAATTAAGGATAATTAAAAAAAAATCCTATATTTTTTCTATTGATAATGAAAAAGTAAATGATGTTATTTTAATTGCATTCCATGCTCAAGAAGCAAACCAGACTCTGATGTCGTGTCATAAATAATTCACAATGTTATAAGTTGTACATTCAGCTACTCAACTTACTATAAAAAATCATAAATGTGCTAGGTTATCTTTTTTTTTTTTTTAAATTGTGCTATTATTTATAAAGTTATACAAACCGGAGTAAAAAATAGACAAGTCGAAGGTAGAGTATTAGAAGTGTTATTTGAGAGATCCCTACCCCAATATTGAAGTGACAGAGTCCAAACTCATATAAACCCAACAAGGATACACATATTATCAATGTAGCATCTTACCACTTGAACTAGGATGAAAACCGGAAGCGGACGTACCGGAAGGGGGGAAGAACTTCTGGGAATTCCGGTAATTCAAATGGATTTTTCTGAAAATAGAGAAAAGGTCGAAGGATATCCCTGTGGGTGGGATGATCCCACTCCAATGATTTCCACCATTCTTTTTCTCGCTCCAATAATAAGATGCGCTGAAGATTTGTCGGAGGGGAATAAGCATGGTCATCCACAACTGGGAGAGATAAAGGCAGCTTCTTCAATATTCGACAACCTCCCAAACATATTATTTCGATGGAATTGCAGACCATTGTTGCTTCACATATGCTCTTCAATTTTGGCAGTTCACTCAGATCTAATTTTTTTAACTTTGGTAGAGACACGATGCCCCCTCTTTCCCCCAGTATAATTTCTTCAATTTCGTTACACCATCCAACGTATATATATTCGAGGTTTTGAAGGTCAGATAGTGGCAAACCCAGCTCCTTAATCTTGTGACAATATTGAATGATCAATTTTTTGAGAGAGGAAAATATACCGATTGGAGGTGAAGGAGGATGTGGTAGTGGTGCCACTTCAACGACATCTTCCTCTATTTCCAAATTGGCAACCACGCACGTCAAATCCAACAAGTTCCTTAGATGAATTCCTTCAATATATTTTAATTTGTCTCTTGCCATCGTCAATTGCTGCTCATTTCTGGTGCTCAACCTCAAAATGCACTCCACTTCATGACAACTGATAATTCTTAGAGTCTTAAGGGATCTTGGATTGTTCAATTGTGGAAACTCATCCAATAAGGATAGACCTGTACAAAAATTAAATTCTAGATGTTGAATTTCGTGTTTCAGCAGAGTCAAATCTATAATCTTTCTTCTCATAAGGTCGGGTTCATGCACAATGACACTTATATAATCATTCCCAACACCCAGAACCATTTTGAGTTTCACATTCGGGGTGATTAAGAGATAAAAGGTTGTAGTGTAGTACCCCTGAACACTTTGTCGAAATTGAATAATGCGATTTAGATCGCATCCATAATTTACTCGCCCATAAAACTTCTCTAGAAGTTTCAAACTCTCAATTTCTTCTACTGGTACTTGAATACCGTCTGGAAGATAGAGGCACTGAAGATATTTGAATTTGGGTAATAAACCTGTCGGTAGCATGTCCAAGGTCGGAATGTGATACAACGAGAGGTATCTAAGGTTGACCAAATTTTCCATACCTTGAGGGACTTCCCTGATTGCAGTCCATGTAAGGTCTAGGTCCTTCAGTGCCACGAGCTTTCCAAAGTTTGGCAACAACACCAGCTTATAGCAATACTTGAGAATTAGAGCATTAAGTCTCCTTAATTCAGATACTGAATCTGGCAACTTCGTGATACCAGTCCCAGATAAATCTAGAACGCATAGACCACACATTAGGGAGAAAAATGAATCTCCTATCAACGTCAATCTCGTATGCCCATTCAGTAGCAACGTTGAAAGTATTGGACAATTAGGAGATATTCCTTCCGGGATTTCAGATATCTCATTTTCCATCAAAGACATCTTCTCGAGGTCTTCTGTCCAAAATTCTTCCTCACTTGGAATTTCCTTCAATGAAAGTCTAGCTAATACCATGAATTTTGGATTTCCTCTCGTGATCTTACGTGCCATGTCTCTAACCAAATCATGCATTTTAACAGAATCACTTCGAGTACTTTCTAACAAACACACATTCACTAACCTATCGAGTATGGTATGACCTTGGTCAAACTCTTCTGTCCTAGTCTTTCTTTTATCCATTAACTTCTCTGCTATGAATTTGCTGATCAATTCATCTTTCTCTATATCAGAGTCTTCTGGATACAAAGAGCAATACAAGAAACAAAGTTGTAATTTTGTGTACTCTTTCCTTTTGTATTTTCCTTTGTAATGTTGATCTAGTCGATCAAAACTAAATTTGAGTACTCCAAACACCTTCTCTTCCATGTCATCTAGCCTCAACAGAGATTCCTTTAGTTCTGTTATTGTGTTTCTCCACACATGAATGTCAGTCACACCCCTCATGCTTCCAGCAACGGTGATGATCCCTAAAGGCAAACCATCACACTCTTTTGCCATAGACTCGGCAATTTCTTTAACTTGTGGGGATAGTGTCGTCTCTTGTCCAAGTGTTTCTTGGAACAAGTTCCATGCTTCATCCCTGCATAGTGTTTCCACAACAAATTTTTCTTTGCAACCAATTTTCCGACACACCTCCAAGGAGCGAGTAGTAATAATCAATCTACAACTCTCCAAACTTTGAGGATTTCCCACTTTTATCAGACTTATATTGTCCCATACATCATCTAATACGAGTATAAAGTCCTTCATTCTAGACAGTGCTATGTTCAGTAATGCAGCTCTTTTATCATCATCATTCTCTACTGAAAGGTCTAAACCTATGACTTTGGCTATGTCGTCTTGCAGCTTGTTTATGCTAAACTCATGAGAGACTGTGACCCAGTATACACGGTATTGAGTTTCTTCTAAAAGTCGGTTGTAAATGTGTTTGGTCAAGGCCGTCTTGCCCACTCCCCCCATACCATAAATCCCAATGGTTGGAACTTTATCAATCACCACACACTTCCAAATTCTTTCCAAATTGTCCTCAAAAGCTTCACCAAATATTTTAGTCGTCAACATTGGATTCCCTCTAGTTTTGTGTACCGTAAGTAGAAGTTCACCAAAGTGTCGACTCTCGTCAACAAGGTCATTTACCCTTTCATTCAGTTCCATCGCTTGATCTCCACCAAAAAATCGGCTAATGAATCCTTCTTCTTGTACTTCATTTCCCAGTGCACGAACCTTAGTTTCAATTACTTTTACTTCTTTCAACCAATTCTCTATTTCTCTTTTTCTTTTCTTTTTACCTGACTGCTCTCCATTGTTTATATGTTCCTCAACATCATATGCTTTAGCACTCAATGTCTTTAGATTTCTTTTCAGAGTTTTTAAAATGAACTTGGAGTCCTTCCCCTTGATTTTGTCCGCTCCAAAATCTACCAATTTTTGTCCCACCGCAGAGAAAATACCATCTAATAGCTTGTCTAACATCTTAAAAAACTCCAAATTCCTGTGCAATTGATTTAGATTAGAATATAATAAAGTAAATTTCAAATACTTATTAGGGTGAATTACGAATACCCCTGAGGTAATGTTTAATTACAAAAATCTCCCTCACGTACTGAGTATTACAAAAACTCCCTTCAGGTTTGTCACTTTCTTACAATTAACCCCTTGCCCCTCAAATGTTCCAATTTTGCCCTTGGGGGTTGTAATGTTTATAATATCTTATAAATTTTAAACTTTGGTGCTAATTGGTATATCTTATAAATTATAAAAACGAAAATCGTATATTTACTACCAAAACAATTGATATAATTTATAATTGCCAATAAATTTCAATAAATATTTTAATTTTTTACATATTTATTATTAATTTACTGTATATTATATCATATTAAATACAAGTTTAATTATAAAATTTATATATATAAAATTATTTTCACTAATGAAATAAATAATAATTTTTATTGCATTAATAAATATTGAATTTATAATACAATATAAATTTTATTAAATAAAAAATTAGATTTATAATATATATATATATATTATTAATTAAGATAATAAATTCATTTAACTAAACATGTAAAGAATTTGTTAAGATTCATAAGATATTATTATTAAGTTTCTATTTTATTTATTGTTATACAATTTAAATTTTAATAAATATGCAAATACTTTTTTTTTTTTTGTAATATTTAAAACTTATGGTCAATTATAAATTTTATCAATTATTTTGGTAGTAAATATATAAAACATTACAAATAACACTCAAGGGCAAAATTGGAACATTTTAGGGACAAGGGGTTAATTGTAAGAATGAGACAAACATGAAGTGAATTTTTGTAGACCCAATACGTGAGGGGAATTTTTGTAATTAGGCCTTACTCAGGGGTATTCATAATTTACTTTACTAATTATGTAAAAGAATAAACAATGACCAGAACAGTAGATAACATGTAAAACTAAATTGTTTTATAATAAATATGTAAATAAGGTTATATAACCAGAGAGAAAATGGTAACTGAATAAAATCCAACGGTGTTAATGGTATTAATGAAGAAAGGAAGATTAAATAAAGTTTTGAACGAAAAATAAATAACATAACAATAACTAAACACACAACCTTTAGGGCCAAAATAGTAGATGAAAGAGTTAAATAGAAATTGTGTACAGTTGGGAATAGTAAATAAAGCAGATTCCAAATCGTAAACAAAAGCAACTACTATACTTATTGGAGAATAGAATCATAAGATTTTAGGGCCAAAAAAGAAAGACAGCAAAATTTGGGTTACCTGAAATCTGGAAAAGATTTGCTCAAAAGATGAGATTCAGATTTTAGCTTTTAGCAAGAAGAAATTGAAATGCAGTAGATGTCTTCTTTGGATGCTCTATTAAATAATGGTCAACATTAGTGTCTGATACGCTATGGGCCTGTTTGTTTGGCGTTTGGGAAAGTAGTTTGGGAGAGTGGTGGAGGTTTGTGAAATAATCTCGATTTGCGTAATGTTGTTTGTTTGGGTTTTGAGAGAGTGGTTTGAGAAATAAAGTAGGTGTAGGTTTTTTTGGAAGAGTTGGGTTGTAGGTGTAAGATGTGTAAGACTTTATGTCAAATCATGTTTGTTATGTGAGATAAATTGTGTAAGAGATATGTTACTTTATGTCAAATCAAAGTAGAGTTTTTATAGGTTTTGTTTAGAGATAAGAAAATTGTTGTTTGTTTGGCTTTTGAGAGAGTAGTTTGAGAAAATTAATAGATGAAAAATTTATTTCGGAAAATAGAAAACATGTTTGTTTGGCATTTCCCAAACACAAAAAAATTCTGGGAAACGCCAAACAAACAGGCCCTATTCTTTTTTATAATGAAAATTATAAGTTTGCAGGATGAAGCAGGTAAGATCTGAGAAATTTCATGGGCCAATAATTAATTAAAGAAAGAATGGTCAACGACATTAATGGTTCTACACTTCTACGATTTTCTTTTTTATAATGAAAAATAATGAGTTTTGATGAAAACTTGAAAATTGGAAACTGGTGTCATTCAAGTCAAAGAATAGCTTAGAGCAGATTGTTGCTACAATTTTAATTTTTTATAATTATTTAATTTGCCCTTTTTAGTTAAACAACATTAAATTTGCCCTATGATCTCACTGATTACTACTAGTTCAACAAATTTAATCGGTATAATCACTAATACGATCGATTTAACATTTTTATGACACTTAATTGAATGTCATTTTTAGAATATACTGTATGATGTATTATTATCATTAAAAATTAATGAAAGTCAATACTTATCTAAACTTTTTCAAATTGTTTATAAATAAATATTATCTCGAGAATCACAACACACCATAAATCATGTAAAAATAATTTAAAATAAATTAATTGAAACAAAAAATGGATTTTTTGCATTTTACACCCCGAAGCATGAGAAATATGCACTTTGCACCCTCAAAACACATAAATAACACTTAGCACCCTCGAAATACAAAAAACTTAGCAACTTGCACCCTCTAGTATTTTCCTAGGGGCAAAATAGGTAATTCATTTTGGATTTTTAGCACATTGCTCCCCAAAACATAAAATTAGCATTTAGCACCCTATAATTAAGTAAAACTCATCAATTTGCACCCCTGAAACACAAGAAATATGCACTTTGCACCCCCGAAACATAAAATAAACACTTAACACCCTCGAATTATGAAAAACTCAAGAACTTGCAATTCCTCTTTTTTCCTGACAGAATTGACCATCTGGGTAAAAAAACCAAGGGACAAAATAGGAAATTCATTTTTCTTCTTCCTTAAAATTTGCAGAATGCGATTATTAATACCAAAATACTCATTCCCATCTCAATTTTTCTTTTCATCTTGTAAATTTGGATTAAAGTTTCGTTTTTGTGATATGTTCCAGTTAGTTATGTATTGAAACTTTTTGATTTTTTTGGAAATTTTCGAAAATAAAATTTTCATCCGGCCACTCTTTCTGACCCTTTATACTCGTTGCCGAAATTTTTGATAAGTCTTTGGAAAGTTAATTCAATACATACTTGACCGAAACATATCATAAAAATGAAACTTTAATCCAAGTTTAAGAAAGATGAAGACAAAAATAAGTATTCTAGCATTCATAATCCTCTTCTGCAAATTATAAGAAAGAAAGAATGAATTACCTATTTTGCCCCTAGGTTTTTTTGACCCGATGGTCAACTCTATCAGAAATAAAGAGGTGGTGCAAGTTCATGAGTTTTTCTTAATTTGAGAGTGCTAAGTGCTTATTATGTGTTTTGGGGGTGAAAAGTGCTGATTTTTTGTGTTTTAAGAGTGCAAATTGATGAGTTTTTCTAAATTCGAGGGTGTTCAGTGCTAATTTTATGTTTTGGGGGGTGCAAAGTGCTGTAAATCCGAAATAAGTTACCTGTTTTGCCCTAGGAAAACTTAGAACTAAATCAAAATAACACCAAATATCCAAAATTACAACTATGATAACATAATATCAAAGCAATAATACGAACTATGATATACAACATATCAAAACAATAATTTTATTACTAATCACCTATAGAAAAGAGAAAATATTGGATGAATTTTGTCACCTAAATTCTTTTATAAAAAAACATGCAAGAAAAAATGTATAAAAAATCCCTAGTTTATTTTCATTTTTTTTGTTATAAGTGAACCAGTGGTTCAATCGGTTCACTGATTTTACGGATTTTTGACCGGTTTTTTCCGGTTCCAAAAGAAAGATTAAATAAAGTTTTGAATGAAAAAAAAAGGAAAATTCTTACCCAGACCGGGTTTGGCCGAACCCAAAGTAATTACATGGCAAGTGCAATACACTTGCTTTGGGATTGGATGTAACTCCCAGGAGAGTGACCAATCACACAGCAAGTGCAATACACTTGCTTGTTGGTTGGATGGGTTTGGCCAAGCCACGTTTGAACAAGAATTTTCCGAAAAATAAATAACATAACAATAACTAAACACACAACCTTTAGCTAATAGTAGATGAAACAATTAATAGAAATTGTGTACAGTTGGGAAAAGTAAATAAAGCAGATTCCAAATCGTAAACAAAAGCAACTACTATACTTATTGGAGAATAGAATCATAAGATTTTAGGGCCAAAAAAGAAAGACAGTAAAATTTGGGTTACCTGGTCAACGACAATAGTGGTTCTACACTTCTACGCTTTTCTTTTTTATAATGAAAATTATAAGTTTGCAGGATGAACGAGGGCCTATTTGTTTGGCGTTTCCTAAATTTTTTTCGTGTTTGGAAAATGATAAACAAACATGTTTTCTACTTTCTGAAATAAATTTTTCATCTCTCAATTTTCTCAAACTACTTTCTCAAAAGCCAAACAAACAACAATTTTCTTATCTCTAAACAAAATATATACAAACTCTACTCCGATTTGACATAAAGTAACATATCTCTCACACAATTTATCTCACATAACAAACATGATTTGACATAAAGTCTTACACATCTTACACCAACAATCTAACTCTTCCAAAAAAAACCTATACCTAGTTTATTTCTCAAACCACTCTCTCAAAACCCAAACAAACAACATTACGCAAATCGAGATTATTTCACAAACCTACACTACTCTCCCAAACTACTTTCCCAAACACCAAACAAACAGGCCCTGAAGATCTGAGAAATTTCATGGGCCAATAATTAATTAAAGAAAGAATGGTCAACGACATTAATGGTTCTACACTTCTACGCTTTTCTTTTTGGGATAATTACGGGGATATCCCCTGAGGTTAGGTATAATTATCGTCCAATTCCATCCGATTATCATAATTATAGGGACCTTCCCTAAGGTTTAAAAAGGATTACAAAATCCTAACGGACCTTGATTGAATTGAACGAAAATCTCGAAATGACGATGTTGCCCTCGTTAGTTTTACTTAAAGAAAAAATAAAAAACTTGATTAATGAAATGTCTGATTTACCCTTGAAATAATGCACAAAATTAACATACTACCCTTACAGAATTTAATTTCGAATAGAAATAAAAAATCATAATTGCACATTAATCCCTAACGTTTAGAAAATTAATTTTATACCTAAAAAAAATCCCAATCCCTAAACCCCCCATTCCCACCCACACCCCTCCCGGTCTCTACCACCACCGCTCCTTCCAGACCGGTGACGGCTTGACTCCTTTCAGGCTGATTTATAATAATTATTTTTAATATTTATAATTTATAATAACTATTTATTAAATCAGGTAATTGAATAAATATTTTTAATTTTGTACAAAAAATTTTACGATTTTTTTTAATACGGATTAATTATGAAATGTGAGCATTTTTATATTGTCTAGTAACTTATGTTCAATTTTTTTTTCTCTTCTCATGATTATACGTAATTCATTTATTTATCCTTGTAGTTAAATTATGAATTTTTTTTAAATTATTAAAATTTCGGGTTAAATGTATTTACATTTTTATTTATGTTATACTATGTTTTTCTTATAATTAGTCATAATTTATTAATTTTTCCTTGTATTTTAATTGTAAAAGTATTATGAAAAACTATTGACGTGTTATTATATTTTTATTTAAGAATTTATATACACTAATAAACTAATTATAATTTTCATGTAAATTATAACATTTGAACCCATACTTATACATATACATTGCAAAGAAAACCCTCATCTGAATTAAACATAACAAGGGCATAATTGTCCACCAAAATAGCTACAGTAACTCCAAGGGTAAAATAGGAAATTCAATAAAAAAATTGCGATGACGTCAACAAAAACTAACGGAACCCTAACGGATGTAATCCTTTTGAAACCTCATGGGAGGTCCCTGTAATTATGATAGTCGGAGGTGATTGGACGGTAATTACACCTAACCTCAGGGGAGGTCCCTATAATTAACCCTTTCTTTTTCATAATGAAAATTATGAGTTTTGATGAAAAATTGAAAATTCGAAACTGTTGTTCATTCAAGTCAAGTTGCTACAATTGTAATTTTTTATAATTCTTTAATATGCCCTTTTTAGTTAAAGAACATTAAATTTGCCCTATGATCTCACTAGGGCTGTCAATGGGGCAGATTTCAATTCGGATTCGATTCGAATCCGGTTCGATTTATTAGGGTAATTGTTCGATTAGTGATTCGATAGACCTGATCCGATTAAGAAGATCCGTAATCCGAATTATATGGAGCGAATATGGACTGATCCGGTCAGTTACAGATCCGTATCCGATATATATATTACTATATGTTGTTTATATATTATGTATTTAAACCAAAATAAAAATAAAACTATCTATGTTCCACTAAAATCTTTTACTATATTAAAAATAATCTTAAAAGGAAATGCATGAGAGATGTTGTTGGACTGACCTGATAACTAATTTGGCCTACAACATATTAATTTATGTTATTTAATAAGAAAAATCAAAATTCTAATCATTCATCCTTCAATTTTTGTCTTCTCTTTCATTTCTCAATATTGAGTTTTCTTCTTCTTTGTCTCAGTTTACATATTTTTTATTTATATTTTTGTTTAATCCTTTGTTCTAATTTTTATCATTTATATTTGCCCACTATATTTCATCTTCTACAATTTTCAGGCAATAGTTTCGATGAAATAAATAAAATGTTACATTTTTAATTCATGATAGTGGAATCTGCAAGTGATATGGAGGAAAATGAAAAAAAAAAATATTTTTTATTGTGCTAAATGGATCCGGATAATTTATCTGGATGCGGAATATCCACCGAATCTGGATCCGCTTGCTAATATTCAAGATCCGAGCGGATCCGAATCTGGATCCGAATAGAAGAAATGGAAATCGGACTCGGATCCGAATCAGCCCTGATCCGGTCCGAGTCCGACCCATTGACAGCCCTAGATCTCTCTGATTAATAGTTCAACAAATTTAGTCGGCATACACACTAATACAATCGATTTAACATTTTCATGACACTTCATTGAATGTCATTTTTAGAATATACTGTATGATGTATTATTGTCATTAAAAATGAAAGTCAATACTTATCTAAACTTTTTCAAATGGTTTATAAATTAATATTATCTCATGAATCACGACTATTACACCATAAATCATATAAAAAAAGCTACAAATTAATTAATTATAAAAAATAACTAAAAATGAATTAAAATGACATGTACTTATTCAGTTAAAAAACGTAGCATTGAGACAAACCGCACTAATTAACATAAAACTATAAAACAAGGTACATTGAAGAATTTGAGCCCATTCTCTTTCCTCTCAATTTTAAATATGATTTTCTAGGAGATTTCTATATAATTGAATTCTTGCAAATTAAAAATGGGTTTGAGATATTGTTCTTTTAAGATTTTTTTTTAAATAAAGAAATATATATGTTATAACCACCATCCTTCATTTTTTACTTTCAAATAACAATTTAAGGTGAAAACCAAACAAAATGGGTGTTGAATTGTACCTCGTCACTTGGCCAAAAAATTACGTATGTTGGTTTTTCTATTTTTACCCTGAATTGAAATCCAAGAAATTTGAGATATAAGAATAGAAGAATAAAATTAAGAAAAGACTATCATTATTGTCTTAACTTAAACAGGTAAAGTTCCTTTTTCGTATGTTTTCTCTAAAATTTTCAGATTTTTTTCACCTCTTAAGGTGCTTTCAGAAAATGAGTAAATCATCTCATACTTCTTTGAGATTTTTACAGAGATACTTGTCAAAAGAATATATGTTTAGAGATGTCCAGAGAATGCGAGACAAAAAGAAAAAGCCAATTTGTCTCACAACTCTTGATCACTCATTAAATGGACATTTGTAGTTTCAGTAAGCAATTTACATCATTTATATTTTAAGTTGATGTAATTTTAGTTCTCTTACCCGCAAATTTTGTCCTAAATTCTAGGGAATTAAAATTGGTGTCCATAAATTTCTACATAAGCAAACAAATTGAAGATTATAACATCTTTGTCCTAATAATTAATAAGTAGGGAAAGAAAATAAGGAAAATATGGTGTTATTTTCCCTCCAATTTAAGCTAATTTGACAAGGTGACGTGGTAGATTGTCACCACGTATTAACCAGAATGACAAAACCACTCAATTTATTTGCTTGCGTTAAATTTCGTCGAATGTAGGATTTAAATTGCGACAACTTAAATATAAAGGTTGTAAATTTCTTACTAGAACTACATGTATAAAGAACTAAAATTATTTTTTTCCAATAAAAAAGTCCATTATTTCAACTCCATAATTACATGGGCTCTTGCACACAAATTGCGCCGGGGGTTGGGGGGGGGGGGGGGGGGGGGGGGGTGGGTTTGTGGGGGCACCAAATTTCTTTCATAATCAATTAGCCTTAGACTACCAAGGCTCTTGGATACTGGGCAAGCCTTAGACTTTTGGGAGCCCTTCTGGGAAATCCAATATCATAATAAAAAAAATTCATGTAATTTTTCTTTTTGTGTGCTAAAGTACTAATTATATTTTCATATTCTAGTTTTTCCGAAATATCTTTTTTCGATTGGTAAAATTAATTGAAAAGCTCTTTTTTGAGATTTAATTTTTTTTTTTTTCTATCGTCTTTTTGTTCCTTACGTTTTTCATATTCAAATAAATATTTTTTACCTGACATAATAATTCAAAAAATTAGTCAAATGAATAGTAAAACAAAAAGATGATTATGACAAGAATAAATAATATAATCTAACAATTAACAATTCAACAACTAATAGAAAGAATTAGAGCATGTTTGTTTGACCTTTGGGAGAGTGGTTTGGGAAAATTGTAGAGGTTTGAGAAATAATTTCGATTTGCGTAATGTTATTTGTTTGGGTTTTGAGAGAGTGATTTAGAATTAAATAATGAAGATGTAGGTTATTTTTGTAGATTTAGGTTGTAGGGAGTTAGTTAATTAGGTGTAAGATAGTGTAAGACTTTATGTCGCATCAGTTAGTTATATATGATTGGTTGGTTTGATTAAAGTTGTTGGTGTATGTATATTACTCCCTCCGTCCCATTTTTATTAACTCCATTAGCTACAATACTCGATCAAACTTTTCAATATTTTAAGCGACTTATAATATTAAATTATTCACATATGTGGTGCATTAAATCTTTTAAATATTAATATATATAATGTCATATGATATTATCAGCTTATTAGTGAAATATATTAATTAAATTATTTATTATAATTTTTATAAATTTAGTCAACTTTACTGGTCAATTGTACCAAGGGATAGAGAAAAATGGGACCAAAAAATTGGTAGAAAAATGGTTTAAGCAGGAAAAAACAAAAGAAATCTACAAAAAATGAGAAAACAATGTGAAAGGTTATAACTGATAAAAAAACGGATAAATCGCTAAAAGAAATATTTTTATGCCTGTTTTGTATTATTGTTATTGGGTTAATTGATTAATTAGAATTAATTGTATTTAAGTAGATTTAATTGTGATTAAAACCAAGAAAAAATAAAAAGAAAAAAAAGGAAGGCTAGCTTTGCAAATAGCACATTTGACAAGGCAATTCAGCCAAATTTCCCATGAGGGATTTTTAAAAATGCCCTTACAGAAATGTTTAATTTGATAAATGCCATTAAATTTTTCAAAATTGTAAAAATGCCATTGGTTTAATTAAGTAACATAATTAACTTAATTAAATCTCCCTAATTAAACAACAATTTAAACAAACTATTATCTATACCCCAACATTTCCAAAAATTAAAATCAAACCCCATTCTACCATTTTTCATTCTCTCTCTACAAACCCTAACAAAATTCTCTCACAAAATTCTAAATTTTCACACACATTCACTCAAATCAAAGAGGAAAAGGAAGAACAACAACATTTAGTTTAATTTTTAAGTGATTTTTTGGGTGATTTACAGGCAAAACGTGCAAAAAAAACCTGGAATTTTTTTCGCAGTATGTATCTCACCGCGGTGACTTTATATACTCACCGCGGTGAGATATATACTCACCGCGGTGAGACATTTTGCCTTCATCTCTCCAGTCTCCAATGTGTCCATTCATACTGGAGACTGGAGTTTGGTATGACAAACGCCAAAAATCAAAATAACATATTTGGTTGAATTTTAAATGCTTTTTTCATTAAGATAGTTTGTGAGTTAATTTTAGTTGTTTACTTGTAGGAATGGACAAAATTATACTTTATATTTGGTATGGCGGTGAATTTAAATGCGATACGCATGGAAGATATAATGTTCCTTTCGGTACGGAAGATATAATGTTCCTTTCGGGTCATAAATTGACAAAATCTTACAAAATTGACCAAGATGTACGAAGTTGTGATTTACGGAGGATATAATGTTACTGTAAGTGTTACTTCTCCTTTCGGGTCATAAATTGACAAAATCTTACAAAATTGACCAATATGTATGAAGTTGTGATTTACGGAGGATATAATGTCTGTAAGTGTTACTTCTCCTTTCGGGTCATAAATTGACAAAATCTTACAAAATTGACCAATATGTACGAAGTTGTAAGATACGGAAGATATAATGTTTCTTTCGGGTCATAAATTGACAAAATCTTACAAAATTGACCAATATGTACGAAGTTGTGATTTACGGAGGATATAATGTTACTGTAAGTGTTACTTCTCCTTTCGGGTCGTAAATTGACAAAATCTTACAAAATAAGTTGTGATTTAGGGGTTAGGGTTAAGTTAGGGTTAGGTTAGGGTTAGGGTTAGGGTAAATGTCTCCACTCACATTTACCCTAACCCTAACCCTAACCCTAACTTAACCCTAACCCCTAAATCAGAACTTATTTTGTAAGATTTTGTCAATTTACGACCCGAAAGGAGAAGTAACACTTACAGTAACATTATATCCTCCGTAAATCACAACTTCGTACATATTGGTCAATTTTGTAAGATTTGGACAATTTATGACCCGAAAGGAGAAGTAACACTTACGGTAACATTATATCCTCCGTAAATCACAACTTCGTATATTTTGGTCAATTTTATTAGATTTTGTCAATTTAACACTTACAGTAACATTATATTTTCCGTAAATCACAACTTCGTACATATTGGTCAATTTTGTAAGATTTGGACAATTTATGACCCGAAAGGAGAAGTAACACTTACGGTAACATTATATCCTCCGTAAATCACAACTTCGTACATATTGGTCAATTTATTGAAATTGCAATTTGACCCCATGTTTTCAAATTGTGGATTTGTAGTTTTCAGATTTATATGTATTCATATTATTGTGTTCATGAATTGTGTGATGATGTTGGCTTATGTGAATTGTTTAATCGTTTAGAATTGCATTTTGACCCTGTATTTTCAAAAAATACACACTAATAACAAGAAACCACACAATAATAATCAATATTATATAAATACATTAAATATTACAAAAAATATTTTGAAGGTCTCTTCTTCCTTTAACATTCTCGGATACCAAGGAATATTTTGAGACATTCTTGATGAACAATTGGCCACTTCGGGCAAGCCTTCAATGCTCTCCAACATCCAAAACTGCACAAAAATGGCCTAGATTTAAGGAAAAAAATAAAAACATATTCAAATCGAAAATTGAGTGGACAAAACAAATATGCCATTAAAACATAAATTTTTTTAATACCACTTTATTATAGTGGAATGGAGGTAATTGTGGAAGGTGTGCGTCGGTATTATGCCATATCCCTATAAAACAAATATGTCATTAAAACATAATTTTTTTTTTCAATTTCGAGTTTGAATTCAATGTTCATGAATTCTGGAGACTGGAGACTGGAGACTAGACTGGAGACTGGAGACTTGAGACAAAGTGACTGGAGACTGGAGTCTCCAGACTCCAGTCTCCAGTCTCCAGTCTCCAGTCTCCAGTGGAGACTGAAGACTGGAGACCATCATTTGGTCTCCAAATCAAAATGTTCACCGCGGTGAGCTTTAATGCTCACCGAGGTGAGCATAAAACTCACCGCGGTGAGCATTAAAGCTCACCGCGGTGAGCTATAACATGGCGTCTGGAGAGTGATTCTTCAGTCTCCAGACGCTGAAATAATTTGGATTGAAAAAAAAATTAAAATTTACGGTGTATGGGTGTGGTGCTTGTTCTAGGTTCATCTCCTCGCCTTCAATGTCGTTATTATGTGCTATTTTTTGAGTGAGAATTTGTGAAGAAATTGAAGTTGGGGAAGAAAGGGGGAGAGCTCTGTTCCCTGTTCGCAGATTTAGATCTGAGAGAGAGAAAGTGTTTTTTTTTTATTTTTTTTTTAGTAGAGTTAAAATCAATAATTAAAGAATGGAGGGTGTATTTTGTAATATATTTAAGTTTTAAAACGCCTTCTTTATTTAAATTAGGAATAAAAAAAAAAATAAAGGAAAAATGCCGATGGCATTTTCCTAATTAAAGTTTTTGGTAGTGGCATTCAGCCAAATTCCCCATTTCCCATTCTCCACTACCTGAGCCCCATCACCACCACCTACTTCTCCACCTGAACTACCTCCAACACCACCACCAACTCCTCCACCTGCACCATCACCTACTCCCTCGCCAAATCCACACCAGCACCGCCCCCTCCTCCATGTCCACCACCTTTGCCACCACCAAATCCTCCACCAGCACCACCTCCAAAGTTGTCTCCACCACCAAGACCACCGTAACTTGTTGGATGAATTTCAATATGAAGAACTTCTTTTCCTCGTGTAATCATTTAGTGATCTTTTCCAAGTTTGAGTTTAAGAGAAACAAAAAAAAAAGCTTATAGACAGTAAGCAACACGGCCATCTCTATTTGCATCAATTGGAAATATTCAATATCTAAATCAACTAACTGACATAATAAACAAGCTACTTAATACCAAAAAAAAAAAAAAAAAAAGATGAAATCAGGGGAAAATGATGAATAGTGATATAAACTTTAAAAATTGGGGATTTCTTCTATACTTGATGAAAATGGATGAGGTTGGTGGCAAAAGAACATCAACACCAAAGGGAATGAACGGCAGCAGGTATTAGACGGTGGGTCGACCTCCTCTACCGGAGGCGGAGCAAAAATCGAAAACGTTGAAATTAGTAGATTTGAAATACAAGTGACGGGATGCATCTGAAACAATGAAATAGTGTATGAGATTTATTATAGAGGAGGTCAAGAAGCTATAGCCACCAAGGAGAGGTTTAATGGTGGCCGGAGTGACCGGAAAATTGAAAATTACTTGAGGTGGTGGATGGTGAGAGATAATTGCAAATTCCCCCCTGACCTGTTGCAAATACCCTCCCCGAAGAGTTGAAAATTGTGATTTGATGGACACTTCCTTGACACATGTCATTTTCCATCAAAAAATTAACGGTCAAACTAAATGTAAAAATAGATGGTCAAATTTGGTATCAAATGTGTCATTTTGAAAAGTTTGGTATAAATTGTATAAAGGTGACAAAAGTTTGATTTGAAAAGTGCAATTCCCTCTAAGTTAATTATGTAAAAGGTTATGATTGTCTTTTGCAATTTAGTGTTAATGGTTTTAATTTTAATTATGTAAAAGGTTATGATTGTCTTTTGCAATTTAGCGTTAATGGTTTTAATTTTAACATAATAATTAAAAAGGTTATAAAACACATTTTAGGTTTAGATTTTAATTTCAAATTTCCTTTAAAAAAATAAAAAGGGCATTTTAGAGATTTGAAAACCGAATTTTCTGGACAAAATCGGATCCATGATACCAGCGCCACGTGGCGCTTTTACAGGGGCGGGCCTCATGTGAGTCATGTTACATGCGGCCGCATGGTGGACGTTCCGTTGTTTGTATTCTATTTGAGAGAATTTTATTTTTAGTACTATAAGTGACCTTACTTTAAGGTTACGGTACCATAAGTTAAAAAATCAACACATTTGGTATCAAAAGTTAATGTGGCTCGACACAATTGGTATTTTCATTTTGACGGAAATTCCAATTTTGGATGAAAAATTTGCAGAATTGGTCCAATAATTAAATGTTGCTGGCAAAGTTTGCCCCACATGTTTTCTGGTCGACAAATTTACCCACAATTCACAAGTTTCAAACATTTCAGTTCCAATTGCAAAAATAGTTGATGATGCAATAAATTTGTTTGCAGGTAAGACACAAGTTCCGGTGAAGTTGGCAGTGTGGAAGACAATTCCATTTTTGGAACATTGAAAATTGAAAGTGGCTTGAAATACTTGTAGACTTGTGAAGGTATTTTTTACATACTTCAGATTTGAAACTCTTACAACCTTCATCAGATTCTGGACTTTGATTTTGAAGTGGTTTTCTTACATACACAATAGGAAGATACTGAATAGAACATTTAGAACAAAGATTTTCAGGTTGATTCCATTTCTGCAGATGTTGCAACCATAAAGGAAAAGGTCAATTTTAATATACTATTATTATTATTTTATCAGAACATGCAAATCAAATTTGAGTGGAAATTGTTATTTTCTTTAATGCATTTTGAACTTGTATATATACATTTTGATGTTGCTGGAAGCATCTGAAGCAGTGAAGAAATAATAATAGATCTCAATATTTAAATAACATAAACACAAATGCATTTCCATCTTTTTTAAGTATTTTACAGTAATAGATCTCAATTTTTAATAATCATTTAATACAAATATCTAAATACAATATCTAGTTATATAAATAATATGGTTACTAATACCGTAACTTTACTATCAAATTGACAATATGATGAGTTATGCCGGTTGATTACTTTATGTATTAAGCAGAATTGTTTGAAACAAACAAAAAAATCTATATTTTTTCTTTTTGATAATTAAAAAAAAATGATGTTTCATATTGCATTAGTAGTGAAAGTCAAAATCTTCTTATATTTTAATTATATTCCAAGCTCAAGAAGAAGCAAATCAGACACTAATGTTGTGTCATAAATAATTAACTCACAATGTTATAAGTTGTACATTCAGTTGCTCAAATCGTACTATATAAAAACCAAAATGTGCTAGGTTTTTTTTTTTTTTTTTGTTTCTTACCTAATAAAAATAGAGTATTAGAAGTGTAAGCTGAGGAGAGAGTCTAAGATCATATAAACCCCACAAAGATACACATATTAGGCATGTAGCATCTTACCACTTGAACTAGGATCGAGACCGGAAGCGGAGGTACCGGAAGGTAAGAAATTCTCGGGTTTCCGGTAATCCAAATCGATTTAAGGTAAGAAATTCTCTGGTTTCCGGTAATCCAAATCGATTTAAGGTAAGAAATTTTGAATGCTCAGTTTTTTAAAGAGAGGAAAATATACCAAGTGGAGGTGGAGGTGGAGGTGGCGGTGGTGCCACTGCAACGACATCTTCCTCTATTTCTAAATTGGCAACCATACACGTAAAATCCTACAAGAAGTCTAGATGAATTACTTCAAGATATTGAAATTCTTCTCGTGACATCATCAAGTGTTGCGCATTCACGGTGCTCGACCTCAAAATGCACTCTACTCCATGACATTTGACAATTCTTAGAGTCTTAAGGGATCTTGGATTGTTCTGTTGGTTGATATTGGAGAAGGTTTTGAAGATGACAAAAATGCCATAATGGTTTTGAAGATTAAAAAGGATGTCATCAACTAAGAACTGAAAAGCTTAGTGAAACCTATCTCATGGTCTGGAAGCTAAGTAACCGAATCAGCAGAGTGGGATATCAGATCAAAAAGATCAGATTGATTATCATCAGCCGAGTCAAGATAGATGTGTTCATTCTTGAATCAGCAGAGTAGCCATCAGCAAAGTGATCATCAGTAGAGTGATCATCAGCAGAGTACTCCCATCAGTGAAGTGAAGTCGGTTAGTAAGCTCATCAACGGTAACAAGCTGAGTGCATTAAATGCGACTGACATAAAGTAGATATCCGTACAGCAGAGTGTACAGTGACCAGTCTGCAAAAGTTGCCGTCAAGAATAAGACCGCTGCTCAGGATTAAAGAGTAATTTCGCCTTTCTTCAACGGGCAGAAATTCAAATCCGAGAGTATAAATAGACCAGGGACTGAAGATTGAAGAGAGACTTGCAAAATCCAAGATCACATCTATAGAGCAAGATCCATCAGTTGAGTCGTCTGATCGCAAGTGAAGTCATATGTTGACGAAGCTTTTTGTTGAACAACAAAGATCAAACATTGTCTGTCTAAGTGGCTTTCAACTGAGAATTGTAAGGAGCTTATGTCCATCTTTGTGAGTGATATAACTTCGTAGTATTGGTCTTCTGAGTGATTTCCTGTACTGAGTGCTGTGAGAAGTAAAGATCCATCTTAGTGAGTGATATAGCTTCGGAGAGTAGGATTTTTGAGTGATTTCTTACTGCGCACATGTGGCTTTTCATTTATTGAATTGCGCAAGCTTTGTATATTGTAAACTGTGTGTTTATAGTATAACCCAAGATCTTCGTGACTTGGAAGAGTGGACTAAAGGACTTAAATCCATATAACCACTATAAAAATTCCTTGTGTTTGATTACTTGTTTTTAACTTACATATTTTCATAAGTAAACAAACTGTTTTAAAAGAACAATCTTTTAAATTGAGGAATTTACAAACTGGGGTAAAACTTTTTAAGATGAACTTGTTTGAAAAACATACTTGATAAAATCCGCTGCATACAAGTTTTGAAACTCTGAGTTTATCTGAATCAGATGAGTGGTCAACTCTGCTGAATCTGCTAATTGCTAAATCAGCATAGTAGTCTTACGAATCAGATCAGCTTAGTCTGCTGATATAAAAAGTTGGAGAAAAGTTTTTAAAGTTTAGAGGTCTATTCCCCCCCCCCCCCCCTCTAGACCTCATTAGATCACTTTGGGACCAACAAGTGGTATCAGAGCAGATTGTTTCATCTGATCCTCTGCCTGATCAAACGAACTTGATCCTTAGTGTGTTTTTCAAATTTTTCAAAAAGAGCATATTTTGAAAAATCAAAACTTTTTGAAAAATGGAGTGCATAAGCCATGTTCCTCACATTGGCCATATGGAAAATTGGAAAATCAGAATGGAGATCCTTCTTGCTGCTTACAATGAAGACATGTTTACATGTATCACTAAAGGACCATTCAGATTTAAGAAGACTGTGAAGGTTGTTGACCAACCTGATCAGATTGTTGACAAAGAGCTGGATGAGCTGACACCCAAAGAAGTCAAGTTAGTCAATCTTGATAAAAAGGCTAAGTTTATCATGTTCAAAGCTGTAGACGAAGACAGATTCCAGAAGATCAAACATTTGCAAACAACAAAAGAGATGTGGGATAAAGTCTGCGAGCTAAGCGAAGGAAACGACGCTATCAAAGAACATAAGCTCAGTGTGGCTCTTGAGGAGTTTGAAAATTTCAAGATGAAGTCTGGTGAAACGATTGATCAAATGGATACCAGATTTACCAAAACTCTGAACGAAGTTCTAAGGCTTGGTAAAAAGTTTTCAGACAAGGAGATCACCATGAAGGTCCTCGCGGCTCTTCCACCTAAATTCAACATGAAGGTGACAGCCATGGAAGAATCAATCGATTTAGAGAAGCTTTCTCTTTCCGAACTGTTCTCATCCCTCAAAGCGTATGAGTATAAGATGCCAAGAATGGGATTGGAAGTGTCAACCAGTTCAGACCCTACTGCTGCACTTATCGCGTCAGACAAGTCAAGAAAATCAGCAGACAAGTCAAAACAGAAGACTCTGCTGAAAACTGAAAAGACATACACTGCTGACGATGTCACCCTTCTTCTGAATGATTTTGAGAAGTTTTATAAAAAGAAAATGAAGTTAAAATATAAAAATGCTATTTCATCTTCTTCTGATCATTTTCAGGAAAACAGGGATTCCTCAAAAGCAAAACTTAGAGACAACAATGGAAAGGAGTATGGACTCTTGATCAAAGATCATCCACACTCATCATCTGAGAAGTTTGCTAAAAAGGAAAAGCATGCCAAAAAGGAGCGTAAGCTTAGTAAGAGCAAACAAAGTTAGCTGATGCAGCAAAGCTAATAAACTCCTGCACATCTTATACAGACAATAAGTCGTCTGATAAAGAATTTGAAGAAGTGCCTGAAACTCTATGCTTAACTGCCATAGAATCTGATGATTCTGAAACTGAGGTAACTTCTACTATAAATTGAATGCACTATTTGAATCGTTTAAATAAAATGCTAAATTACAAATTCAAATATTGTTGGTGCATCTGCCAAGCTTAATGAAGAGATGACTCTGCTGAAAAAGCAAATCAGATCACTGAAACTTCAGGTTGAAAAATCTCAAGAATCAGCTGACTACAAAAAGCTTGAGCATGAGAATGAAACTCTAAAAGCTGAGTATGCAATTCGTATTAAAAATATAAATGAACTTGAAAGAAGTAATTGCATCGTTCTCTAAAAAGAAATCAGAGGCTTGAAAGAAAAAGTCTACTGATGCTCTAAAGGTTAGAAAACCTAGTAAGCTACCTAAGACTAAACAGACTAGTAAAACCCATCAGCTGAGTAAGCTGAAATAGGCTGCTGATAGGAGTAAATTTAAAAATGATAAGTCTGCTAAATCTATGGAGAGTTATTAGAAAACTAAGGTAAGAAATTGAGGCAAAAATGAAATATTTGGGAAGAATTTGAATCACATTATGAAAATTATTATTATGACATGCACTATGCTTATTCATATTATCATGCTAATTGTGTTCACTGTGCTGATTGCCATCCTCATTACAAAATGCATGCTTATCACATACGTCATGCATCTTACCTTGCTTATGAGCACTGTTTTAATCATGAGCACTGTTTCATGATGAAACTAATGTCACTAGATCATCACATGTTAAAAGTTATGCTAACCCTGCTGGACCCAATGAATAAGGGGTACCAAAAACAGTCATCTGTTTTATAGGCAAAGCACATGTGAGATGACAAAGATGAGTTGACTGCCTTGCAAATTTCAACAAGTTCAACAAGTGATCTTACCAGCAAGTGTGTAACAACAAATGGTATCAACAAGCAGCTTATATCAAATTGTTTCAAACCATCAAGTGATATCAAACAAGCAAGTGGTATCAGTCAAGTGTTGTCAGACAATTGGTATAAATCAACAAGTGGTAGACGCTACATTTGGAGATTTCAAGGAAGACAAAAGTGTTGGAATTATGAAGCTTACCAAGAACAATAAGTGGTATTTGAGACCATCAGAAACCAACAAATGGTATTAGTCAACCATGTGACATTAGTCTTTCAGCTCTCAAAAGTTGAAATTGAGTTTGTTGATATTGGATTCATAAGTTGAGGGGGAACTTATCAGAAGACTACCTCAAAACAGCTTACTAGAATTCAACGGCTGAGTATTTGTCAAGACTGACTCTCATCAGACTACTTGACTACAGACTCTTGAACTCACGGGGAACGTGTACGACTAGCGGTACTCCTGAATAAAGAAGAAGTTTTCAATAAGTCAAAAGAAGCTATCAGAAGACTACTTCTCATCAGCCGACTGGAACTCAACAGCCAAGTGACATTAAAGAAGGTCCTACAAGTTGTATCAGACTACAAGTCTTATCACCGCAACAAGTGGTATCAACTGACTAATCTGATATAAATAAGTGGTATCAATTCTTAAAGAAAGGGGGAACATTTATTCTAGCTGGAGTGATAAAAAGCAAAGAAGTCTACTGCTGCTGGCTCATTAACAGCTAACTACCCAAACAGCTAAGTGTTCACCTACCTGTCTTCAGCATACTAAGTTTGCAATTCTATAAAGAGAAAAAGGGGAAGAAAGAGATGCAACTAAGTGTTGGTGTTGATGACAAAAAGGGGGAAGATAAAGATGCAACTAAGAACCCTTTAAACGGAAGAAAATCAGAAAAGGAAAAGAACCAACAATTGGTTTTTGAAAGTTGTATCAGATCATTTGCAACAAGTGGTTTCCATCTTAGAGTATGAAGACTAAATCTAAAGACTTGGAAGACGTTTTTAGTTGAAGGTTTTGTCATCATAAAAAAGGGGGAAATTGTTGGTTGATATTGGAGAAGGTTTTGAAGATGACAAAAAGGCTAGAATGGTTTTGAATATTAAAAAGGATGTCATCAACTAAGAACTGAAAAGCTTAGTGAAACCTATCTCACGGTCTGGAAGCTAAATAACCGAATCAGCAGAGTGGGATATCAGATCAAAAAGATCAGATTGGTTATCATCAGCCGAGTCAAGATAGATGTGTTCATTCTTGAATCAGCAGAGTAGCCATCAGCGAAGTGATCATCAGTAGAGTGATCATCAGCAGAGTACTCCCATCAGTGAAGTGAAGTCGGTTAGTAAGCTCATCAACGGTAACAAGCTAAGTGCATTAAATGCGACTGACATAAAGTAGATATCCGTACAGCAGAGTGTATAGTGACCAGTCTGCAAAAGCTGCCGTCAAGAATAAGACCGTTGCTCAGGATTAAAGAGTAATTTTGCCTTTCTTCAACGGGCAGAAATTCAAATCCGAGAGTATAAATAGACCAGGGACTGAAGATTGAAGAGAGACTTGCAAAATCCAAGATCACATCTATAGAGCAAGATCCATCAGTTGAGTCGTCTGATCACAAGTGAAGTCATCTGTTGACGAAGCTTTTTGTTGAAGAACAAAGATCAAACGTTGTCTGTCTAAGTGGCTTTCAACTGAGAATTGTAAGGAGCTTATGTCCATCTTTGTGAGTGATATAACTTCGTAGTATAGGTCTTCTGAGTGATTTCCTGTACTGAGTGCTGTGAGAAGTAAAGATCCATCTTAGTGAGTGATCTAGCTTCGGAGAGTAGGATTTCTGAGTGATTTCTTACTGCGCACTTGTGGCTTTTTATTTGTTGAATTGCGCAAGCTTTGTATATTGTAAACTGTGTGTTTATAGTATAACCCAAGATCTTCGTGACTTGGAAGAGTGGACTAAAGGACTTAAATCCATATAACCACTATAAAAATTCCTTGTGTTTGATTACTTGTTTTTAATTTACATATTTTCATAAGTAAACAAACTGTTTTAAAAGAACAATCTTTTAAATTGAGGAATTTACAAACTGGGGTAAAACTTTTTAAGATGAACTTGTTTGAAAAACATACTTGATAAAATCCGCTGCATACAAGTTTTGAAACTCTGAGTTTATCTGAATCAGATGAGTGAAATCAGATGAGTGGTCAACTCTGCTGAATCTACTAAGTGCTAAATCAGCATAGTAGTTTTACGAATCAGATCAGCTTAGTCTGCTGATATAAAAAGTTGGAGAAATTTTTTTAAAGTTTAGAGGTCTATTCACCCCCCCCCCCCCTCTAGACCTCATTAGACCACTTTGGGACCAACATGTTCAATCGTGGGAACTTATCCAATAAGCTAAGAAAATGACAACCACGAAATTATAGATGTTGGATGTCAAGTTTCAGCATAGTCAAATCTATAACCTCTCTTCTCATAAGGTCCGATCAACCCACAATGGCGACGCCTATATAATCATTTCCCACACCCAGATTCAATTTGAGTTCCACACCTGGGGCGATTAATAAAAAAAATGCAGTAGTGTAGTACCCATGAACGTACACTTTGTCGAAATTGAATACCGGCTGGAAGATAAAGGTACTGAAGATATTTGAATTTGGGTAATAAACATGTCGGTAACATCTCGAATGTATGTATATCATACAAACAAAGGTTTTTGGGGAGTTTGGACAATTAGGAGACATTCTTTCCGGAATTTTAGATATCTCATTTCTCATCAAGGACATATTATCAAGATCTTCTGTCCAATATTCTTCCTCACTTGGAATTTCCTTCAATGAAAGTCTAGCTAATACCATGAATTTTGGATTTTCTCTTGTGATCTTACGTGCCATTTCTCTGACCAAGTCATGCATTTTCACAAAAACACGTCCAAAGGAATGTCCAGTACTTTCTAACAGCACACATTAACTAACTTATCGAGTATGGTATGACCTTGGTCAATCTCTGCTCTCATCGTCTTTCTTTTATCCATTAACTTCTCTGCTATAAATTTACGGATCAATTCCTCTTTCTCTATATAATAGTCTTCAGGATACAAAGACCAATACAAGAAACAAAGTTGCAATTTTGTGTACCCTTTCCTATGGTATTCTCTTTTGTAATGTGGATCTAGTCGATGAAAACTATATTTGAGTACTGCAAACACCTTATCTTCCATGTCATCTAGCCTCAACAGAGATTCATTTAGTTCTGTTATTGTGTTCCTCCACACATGAATGTCAGTAACACCTCTCATGCTTCCAGCAACGGTGATGATCCCTAAGGGTAAACCATCGCACTCCTTTGCCATAGACTTGGCAATTTCTTTAACTTTTGGGGATAGTGTCATCTCTAGTCCAAGTGTTTCTTGGAACAAGTACCATGCTTCATCCCTGCATAGTGTTTCCACAACAAATTTTTCTTTGCAACCAATTTTTCGACACACCTCCAAGGAGCGAGAAGTAAAAATCAATCTACAACTCTCCAAACTTTGAGGATTTCCCACTTTTATCAAATTTATATTGTCCCATACATCATCTAATACGAGTACAAATTCTTTCCTTCTAGATAGTGCTATGTTCAGTAATGCAGCTCTTTTATCCTCATCATTCTCCTTTGAAAGGTCTAAATGTATGACTCTGGCTATGTCGTCTTGCAGCTTGTTTATGCTAAACTCTTGAGAGACTGTGACCCAATATACATGGTATGGATTTTCTTCTAAAAGTCGGTTGTAAATGTGTTTGGTCAAGGTCGTCTTTCCTACTCCTCCCATACCATTAATCCCAATGGTTGGGACTTTATCAATTACCACGCACTTCCAAATTCTTTCCATATTTTCCATAAAATCTTCACCAAATAATTTAGTTGTCAACATTGGATTCCCTCTGGTTTCGTATACCGTAAGTAGAAGTTCACCAAAGTGTCTACTCTCCTGAACAAGTTCATTTACCCTTTCATTCAGTTCTGTCGCTTGATCTCCACCAAAAAATCGCCTAATAAATCCTTCTTCTTGTACTTCATTTCCCAGTGCACGAACCTCAGATTCAATTACTTTTACTTCTTCCAACCAGTTCTCGACTTCTCTTTTTCTTTTCTTTTTACCTGACGGCTCTCCATTGTTTATCTGTTCCTCAACATCAGATGCTTTAGCAATCAATGACTTTAGACTTCTTTCAGAGATTTTAAAATGAACTTGGAGTCCTTCCCTTTGATTTTGTCCGCTCCAAAATCTACCAATTTTTGTCCTACCGCGGAGAAAAATGGTTCTAACAGCTTTTCTAGCATCTTAAACTCCATATTCCTGTGTAATTGAGTTAGATTAGAATATAATAAAGTAACTTACAAATACTAATTTTGTAAAAGAATAAACAATGACATGTACAGTGGTTTATTCAGTCTAGTTTTTGCCGTAAAGATTAACTTTTTTTTGTTCACTGGATTTCAGCCTAACACTTAAAATGTTTCCTTCTTGTTTTGCAAATATATGAGATTTTTGTTGGGAAAATGAATTTACAGTAGCTCAAAAATCATATACTTAAATAAAGGAAATCTGAATATAAGGCAAGGTATAACATGATAGGGAAGCATTAGTAATATGTTTTTTTTTCTCACAACAAAGTCATCTAATTTTTTTTTTCTAGTAAACATATCAAATATTGTTTGTAGAGAGATTGCTACTTTAATTGCAACCAAATTGAGAAACTTGGCTTGTGACTTGTACAAAAGACGGAAAGTAATCAAACAGTGAATATGAACTAATGCATATATAATAATAATAATAATAACCTATATGGATTCATACAACACTGCTCCTTCTCAATTCAGAGCTTGATTTTTTCATTGATGCAAAAATGTAAACAAAAGCATGTACTATACCTATTGGAAAATAGAATCATAAGATTTTAGGGCAAAAAAAGACAGTAAAATTTTGGTTACCTGAAATCTGGAAAAAAGTTGATCAAAAGATGAGATCATGAGATTGAGATTGTAGCAAGAAGAAATTGAAATGCCCTTAAGATCTGAGAAATTTCGCCAATAAGGAAGAAAAAACAATGGTCAACGACACTAGTAGTTCTACCCTTTTCCTTTTTTATAATAAAAATGACGACTTGATTAAAACTTGTTAAAATGTGAGATATTTTCTTTGAAGTTCCTAGAAAATGCAAGGTTGATCGAGATATATCATGTATAAGCTAGTATCAATTTGGTAGAAGAATCTAGAATAATATCAATAAATCCTAGGTATCTAAGATCGATGTTGACAAATCTAGAAAATGTGGATTGTATTAGAAAATATAGATGGAATTAGATACTCTAAATTGTTCCATAGGCAACTGTAAATAAGTGTACTACTCAAATATAATCGATGTGAACGGGAAATATTGATTGCTCTGCAGTTATTCGTGATTCTTGGAGCAACTCGGGTCCCCTGATTAATCATGGCAATGTATGGGATAAGTTGGAGGTGTGTAAGGAAAATCTGGAAATTTGGAGCAATGATTCGTTTGGCAGTGTTAGCAAAAAAGTGGTAAAACTCCGTAAAAAGATAGACGAAATTCGAAAAGGGAGAGTGTCTGCGGATTCTAAGCTCTACTTACACAGATTAAATCTGGAATTGGAAGAACTTTTGGAGAAAGAGGAAAAAATGTGGCAACAACGGGCCAAGGCTCATTGGATGCGGGAGGTAAACAGAAATACCCGATACTTTCATAGTCGGGCTGTGGGAAGAAATTCGAAGAATCAAATTAAGGGATTATGTTGGTCCCAAGTGGTCAGATGAGGTCTAGAGGGGGGGGGGGGGGGGTGAATAGACCTCTTTAAAAATTTATCCTTTAAAATTTCTCTAACTTTTCTGTCAGCAGACTAAGCTGATCAAGAATCGTAAGCAGACTAAGCTGATCTCGCACAAAGCTTTGAACAGCAGAGTTGACCACTCTTCTGATTTCACTCAGCTGATTTTATCAAAATCAGAGTTTTAAAATTAACTAACTTGCAGCGGATTTATCAAGTGTTTTTCACAAGTAGTTTTCTTTAACTTAGAAAAAGTTTTATCCCCAGTTTTAACAAACTCCTTTTAAAACTTTTCAGCAGTTAACCTTTTAAGTGTTTTAAAAACTGTTCTTTCAAATATGCAGAAAATAATGCAAGTTAAAAACACAAAGGATTTTTATAGTGGTTATATGGATAGAAATCCTTTAGTCCACTCTTCCAAGTCACTTAGATCTTGGGTTATACTAAATCACACAGATTACAGTATACACTGCTTACGCCAAACAACAAATGATATGGCCGTAAGTTCACAATAGGAAATCACAAAGAAAATCCTATCCTACGAAGCTTTATCACTCACAAAGATGGATAACAGCTCCTCACAACACGATTCAAACAAATCACTCAGATTTATGTGTATATTCTGTTTTCTCTCTTTTCTGCTTCGTCAACAAATGACTCGGCTGATGAGTGCTCTGTTCTTGAGTTTGAGACTTAGAAGAATTCTGCCTCAGATTTTTGCTCTCAAAGTGTGTTGTTGTCTCCTTCAACTCACGAACTAAGCTATTTATACTTGGAGATTTGAAAATCTGCCCGTTGAGAGATCGGCAGCTGTCAAATCCTCGAGTACTGGTCCTTTTTGCAGAAACGGCTGCTGCGACTGAACACTGTACACTCTGCTGTACTTTCTGTCGCTTCGCATTAAATGCGCATTAAATGCACCAAGCTGATACGAGGTTTCTCTTCAATCATTTGTCATAAATACCCTTCCTCTTCAGCATTTATTACACCAAGTGCATTTATTACCGTTGCAATAACTTCTGATCCACTTCCACTCAGCTGATCGAAGTCACTCGTCTGATGTATACTCGGCTGATCCCAAACTTGAACTAATCTGATTTGAGTCGGCTGATAGTCCACCAGTCTGATTCCTTCTTCAGCAACAGATCAGTAGTCTTCTGGACCATATTTGACTCGTCTGAAATACTTCTTCCTTAGTCAAATATCTTCTAAGGTTTGTACTAAGCTTCCACTTAGCTGATGACTTTGGAAATCATCAAAACCTCCCTTCACTTCAAGGTCTTCATCTTCATCCAACAATTTCCCCCTTTTTGATGATGACAAAACTTCAGCTAAGTACCTGTACCTAAACTAAAGTTGAGTCCTCAAAAATTTCTGAGATAGAAATAATATGTTGGAAGCTTGAACTTTTATATATGTGATCTTGAAAATTACAGTACAAGTTACAAGCAAAAATTAGACTTAAGTGAAAAATTACAAATGAAGTAAACTAGTTTCATATTTTCAACAGATGACCTAGTCTAGTAAACTAGTCTAGTCCTCAGCTTCTTCATCTTCTTCTTCATCTTCCTCTCCTTCAACTTCTTCACTACTTTCTTCATCTTCACCAGATGAGAAAACATCAGCAAGGCCTTTTAATTTTTCCCTTCTTTCATCAGCCTCAAATCTTGCTTTAATGTCTTCAATCCTCTTATACTTAACGTATGGATTAAGCTGTTCTTCAGCAGAGTACTTAGAAGCAGCTAATTCCTTGTCAGTTTTAGCTACGTCCTTGGGCTCCACTTTATCATCAGCTTCATCAACAGCTTCATCTTCAAGTATGTTGGTATAATTTAGAGAAGGTTTTGAAGATGGCAAAAAGGGTATAATGGTCAAGAAGACTAAAATGGAAGTCATCAACTAAGAACTGAAAAGCTTAGTGAAGCCTATCTCATGGTCTGGAAGCTATGTGACCGAATCAGCGAAGTGGAATATCAGATGGGTATTATCAGCCGAGTGATCAGCAGAGTGATCATCAGCAGAGCACTTCCACCAGCAGAGTGAAGAAGGTCAGGAAGCTTATCAACGGGAACCAGCTGTAAGCTGAGAGCATTAAATGCGACTGACATAAAGTAAACATCCGTACAGTAGAGTGTACAGTGCAACAGTTGCAGGGAGCCGTTCCGCATGTCAGGACCAATACTCGAGGACTGTAGCTTTCTGTCAACCTTCAACGGGCAGAAAATTCAAATCCGAGGAGTATAAATAGAAGACAAACTGAAGATCTAAGTGAGCTTGCAAAACTCAAGATCATATCATAAGAGCAAGATCCATCAGTTGAGTCGTCTGATCGTAAGCGAAGTCATTTGTTGACGGAGCCTTTCGTTGAAGAACAGAGAACTTAGTTGTCTGTCTGAGTGACTTTCAGCTGTAAATTAGAAGGAGTGAATATCCATCTTTGTGAGTGATATAACTTCTTAGTATAGGATTTCTGAGTGATCTTCTGTACTGAAAATAGCGTGAGGAGTGTAGATCCGTCTAAGTGAGTGATCTAGCTTCGGAGTGTAGGATTTCTGTGTGACTTCTTACAACGCACTTGTGGCTTTTCATTTGTTGATCAGCGCAAGCATTGTATACTTGATTACTTTGTGTTTTCTAGTATAACCCAAGATCTAAGTGACTTGGAAAAGTGGACTAAAAGACGATTGTCTATATAACCACTATAAAAATTATGTGTGTTTGATTTACTGTTCGCTTTACCTTGCATATTTTTGAAAGAACTCAAACATACGATTTAACCAAAAGATTTTAAAAATGAGTTGTAAAAACTGGGGATAAAATCTTTTGAGTAAGAAAACTTAAAGAGGAACAGCTTGGTGAAAAACACTTTGAATATCCGCTGCCAACTAGTTTCTAAAACTCTGATTTAACATCTGAAATCAGCTGAGTGAAAATCAGATTAGTGGTCTACTCTGCTGTTCAAAGCTTTGTGCTCAATCAGCTTAGTAATCTTACAAATCTCGATCAGCTTAGTCTGCTGATAGAAAAGTTAGAGAAAAAGTTTTAAAGTTTTCAGAGGTCTATTCACCCCCCCCCCCTCTAGACCTCATCTGACCACTTGGGACCAACAAAGTACTTCTTCTTCACTTAGCTTTCCAGCAGCAGCCCGTTGGTCTCGTACTTGAATAGTTGCAGCAGCATCAACAGTTAACTTAGCTGGTTCCTCTTCCCCCTTTTTGTCATCAGCAGCAGGGTTGAGTTGATCAGGAGTTATGTTGACAGCAGTACAAAGCTTCTTGATGTTTGCATCCATAATTCGTTGTTCAGCACAATGATGAGTGAGAGTAGTTTCCATGCGAAGTTGAGCAGCTTCCATGCGAAGTTGATTTGATTTTAACTCACCAGCTTGGTCATTCAGACAATCAACATTCAACTGAAGTGTTGATATCTCATTTTGAGCTTTGTCAGCAACAGCAGTAAACTCTTGCATCAATGCAACATCCTTCTCCATCTCTGCTTCGCCAACCTGTTTCATGACTCTAACAACTCCAGCAATATCAGCTTCATTTCTTTGAAGAGCAGTGTGGAGGTGACTTACATCAGCCTTCACTTCTTCAATACTTCTGTTCATATTCAACATGCTCTGAGTCAGCATCAGGGAGTTGTCTGGTGGTAGAGGAAAATCTTCAATGGCATCCTTAACCACTTTTGCAGTTTCTTCCTGCATTTGCTTAATCATCAGCCTATTCCTTGACTCCGTCTCCTTCATTGTAGTCTCAATCAGCAGCTGGATGGATTCCATCAGTGAGGAATGCAAATCAGCAGTAGGAGCAGGGTGTGATGATTCAGCAGGATCCTCTTCTTGTGGAAGTTCAGCAGGTTCTTCTTTCTGTTGAACAATTGCTTCATGAAGAACAGGACTTTCTTCAGCTTTCCACTCCAAAGCTAAAGGAACTAAGTCCTTGACCACGGCAGACAGCTTCTTTGATGTATCCAAGTTGATTTCTTCAGCTTGCTGGTCCTTCTTTTGTTCTTCACTAGCTGGCTCATCAGCTATGTGAATGATTTCAGTACCATCAGTAGACACGACAGTCTTCTGACGAATCAAGTCAGCTGGCACGAAAGGTGAAGTAGTCTGTTGAATACTCAGCTTTTCTTGATAAGTACTGATATCAGAGCCATAGGCAATTTGCTGTAAGTTTGGCAGAGTGGGCATTGTGCTTGATGTTCCTGGTTCAAATCTAGATCTCTCAGCCCATTTCTCCAGAGTCGTGTACACAGCAATCTTAACTGCTCTATCAATCCGGTCATCAGCAGGACCTGGTTTATTTGAAATAGAGTTCTTGATAGCAGTTGCCTCCTGAGTTGCAATGATTCTTGCAAAGTCATGCAATCTGTCTCTTACAAAATCAGAGTCCAATGCCTTTGCAACAGAATTTGTATGCAGCCAACTTAGAACCCAACGGCCTTCAGCAGCAAACTCCTTCCATGCTTGGATCTCTTCCTCTGATTTGTTCAACCTATACTCCCTCCAACGATTGTACCTTATCTTTTCTGGGAGAAAGGTGGTCCTAGATTGAAGCAGCTGATTCATCCTTTCTAGCTCAGCTTCAAATCTTTTGAATACAGCAGAGTCACTTTGGACTATCTGAAGTGCTCTTCTAACTTCAGACTTTTTCTTTTTGATTGGTTCAGCCCTTGGTAAGATGTATTGTCCTTCCTTGGGTTTTTCTCCAATCACGATGCCTCCAGACCTCCGTGGTCCATATGCATCCTTCTTGCTGTCTTCCAGGGCCTTTGCCAAGTCTGCTTCTTCCTTGGCAGCTAATTCAGCTTCTGTCATGTTTTTGACATCAGCTTCTTTCTTGCTCGCTTCAAGAGCTCTCTTCAGTTCAGCCTCATCACGTTTTCTCTGTTCAGCTTCTTCGCGCTTCTTCTTGTGATAAGCTGGAACTTTTGCTTTGCCAGTTCTTCTCTTTCTGGCAGCTCTTGATTCAACAACTGGTGCCTCAGCTGTTGTTTCTGGTGGCGCAATTGCTACTGGTGCAGCAGCAATAGGCTCAAGGATCTGCACTTCAGGATCCTCTTGAGGTTTAGCAACCTCAGCTGTTGGTGCAGAAGTCTGTTTCTCTTGGTCAGCTGACTTCACTTCAGCAGACTTCTCTGTTGATCCAACAGGCCTCTCAGCAGATGGAGGACTTTTTCTAACCAGCTCAGAAAGTTCAGTCGGTTCCTCAATAAATGTCATTCTCTTTCTGATGGTTTTCTTGGTATGAAGAACAGGAGCAGTAGATATGGCAGTATCTTTCAAAGCACTCCTTGTCCTTTTGGACACATTTTCAGCAGGTAGCTCAGCTGAAATTGTCTTGTCAGAAGATATCTCAACTGACATTTCGTCAATCTCCTTGACTGTTTCATCAATAACAGAATCCACAGCATCCTTTCTTTTTGGCACGACTGTTCTGGCTTCAACAGCAGGCTTTGCTGTTTGAACAGTTGTTTTGCTTTTCTTGCCTTTGTCAGCAGGCACTTTAGGCTCAGCAGCCTTTCTTTTCTGTTGCTTTTTCTCAGGCACAGCAGCAGGCTCCTTAGATCTTCCAGTTTTCACTGGATCATAAGTTCTCAACTCCTTCGCCTTATGAACATCCTTGCCATTGGTCACATCACATCCCAAATTGACCAGCAGATGACTAAGGAATATCCTGTGCAGAGTCAGACCACGCACTTTGTGATCAGCAAGCACATACCATATGAAGTTAGCCCAATTCACCTTCAAACCATAGAAAATGGCTATCATTGTGTGAAATCTCTTCATTGGTACACTGTCCAACGAGAAAGTGCAATTCTCAAGGACCTTGGCAACCAAATCTGCCATTCGCTGAAACTCATCCTTCAGCTGATTTTTCTTGATGCCTCCAGACATCACTTGATTTTTCTTCGAGGCCAAATTCCAGAAATCTGACTCGAGGGGCTCAGCTAAATTTGCAATATCAGTAGACCCTTCAAGAGAGAGTCCATACATCTCATTCAGCAACTTGGGGGTGACACGGATCTTTACCCCAATCTTGGCTTTAATTTCCAGCTTTTCATAGTCAACGTCATCTTTGGAACCATAAAATTCCATCACTTGTTCCTTGAAGATCATATCTTCATGGGCCTCCATGAAGTTAACCAGAGTAGCCGCTTTGAATTTCTCCAGAATTTCCTTCATCAGTGGTGTGCCAGTCGCATGATAGGTCAGGTAGTTCAAGAACATACCTTCAGCAGCAGCTTCTTTGGTAGACATTCTGAAAAAGATTAAGGAAAACGGAGAGAAATTCGCAGTATGTAGTTTGCAGAATTGCTCTGTATGCTTTTGAAATTTTGAGGGTGCGTAAAAGCTTAGTAAGCTGATCAGATCTGGATTTATAGATGTTAGTTCTTGTCGGTTTCCGTGAAAAGTGGTAACCGTTAGATCAGTTACTGAAAAGCAGATCGTACGATCGTGATACGCGGATTTCAAAATAGCATTTAATATGTCAGACAGGCGGGAATTTGAAACGCCACTTGTCTGTTACTTATAAAAGCGTGTTTTTGATAAAAACGTTTTCAGTACAACACTTAACTATAAGCTGACATAATTAAAAACAGACGAGTAAAATACTTATCTGATAGACGACTTGTCTGATACAAAATATCACTAGTGAAAGCCGATATCTAGTGATCTTTCTTTGCTGTTTGTCAATCCAGCAAGATAAATAATCTTCAAACCTTCAAGAATTAAGAACAGATCTTCTGATTAAAACAACTTCAACTAACTGTCATTGAAGATTTCATCTTTAAAACAAGGGTACCGCTAGTCTTACACGTTCCCCCTGAATTCAAGAATTCATCAGTCAACTAGTCTGTTGAGAGTCAGTCTTCTTGAAATACGGTACTTGTTGATATCAGATTAGTCAGCTGTTGAACCCAGTCTTCTGATAGGTTCCCCCTCAGCTTATGAATCCAATTTTAACAAGCCCAATTCCGCTCTTAGGGTGGAAAATCTTGCTTCATTCAGTGGTTTGGTGAAAATGTCAGCAATCTGATTGTCTGTATGAACATACTCAATAATAACATTTCCTTTTTCAACATGGTCTCTGATGAAGTGATGTTTGATCTCAATATTCTTAGTCCTGGAATGACTAGTAGTATTCTGAGTAAGTGAAATTGCACTTGTATTGTCACAGTAGATAGGTATTCCACTGATCTTGAGATTATAGTCTTCAAGTTGATGCTTCAACCAAAGTATTTGTGCACAACATGCTCCAGCAGCAATGTATTCAGCTTCAGCAGTAGATATGGATACTGAAGTCTGTTTCTTACTCATCCATGAGATCAGACGACTGCCTAAAAATTGACAAGCACCTGTAGTACTTTTCCTATCAATTTTGCAGCCAGCAAGGTCAGAATCTGAATATCCAATAAGTTCAAATCCTGATTCCCTTGGGTACCACAATCCCAATTCTTGTGTGCCTTTGAGATACTTTAATATCCTTTTAGCAGCTAAGAGATGAGATTCCTTAGGATCTGATTGAAATCTCGCACAAACCCCAACAGAATACATAATATCTGGTCTGCTAGCTGTTAAGTATAACAGTGACCCAATTATGCCTCTGTATTTGGTGATGTCAACTTACTTGCCACCTTCATCCTTGTCCAGACGAAGTCCAGTAGACATAGGAACATTAACAGATGAGCTAGTTTCCATACCAAATTTCTTGAACAGATCTTTTGTGTACTTTGCTTGATTAATAAAAATACCATCAGGTAGCTGTTTAACTTGTAATCCAAGAAAGTAATTAAGTTTTCCCATCATGCTCATTTCAAACTTGTTCTGCATCAGCTTAGAGAACCTTTCACACATCTGTTTGTTAGTTGAACCAAAAATAATATCGTCCACATATATTTGTACCAATAATATATGATTATCCCATTCAATAGTAAACAAGGTTTTATCTACTTTACCTTTGCGAAATCCTTTAATTAAAAGAAAATCAGATAAAGTATCATACCATACTCTTGGAGCCTGTTTCAGTCCATAGAGAGCTTTCTTCAGACGATATACCTTGTCTCCTTGTTGATAAGCTTCAAATCCAGGAGGTTGTTCAACGTACACTTCTTCTTGCAATTCTCCATTGAGAAAAGCAGACTTCACATCCATCTGATACACAGTGAAGTTCTTGTGAGCAGCATAGGCTAAGAATAATCTGATTGCTTCAAGCCTAGCAACTGGTGCGAATGTTTCATCAAAATCAATGCCTTCTTCTTAGCAGTAACCTTTGGCAACTAGTCTTGCTTTATTTCTGGTGACAACACCATCTTCATTCATTTTATTTCTGAATACCCACTTAGTGCCAATTACCCTTTGATGAGTAGGTCTGGGAACTAAGTACCAGACTTCATTCCTTTCAAATTGATTCAACTCTTCTTGCATTGCTTCAATCCAGTGAGAATCACCAAGAGCTTCATCAATTACCTTAGGCTCAATTTGCGAAAGAAAACTTACAAACATTGTTTCATTTGCAGTTGACCTTCTAGTTCTCACTCTATCCAAAGGATCACCAATCACTAACTCAGGTGGGTGATCTCTGAGCCATCTGAGATCAGGTTGCAAATCTGGATGTTGTCCTCTTGATTGATCTTGCAACACTACTGTTGGAGTTTCAGTAGTAGTCTGTTGAACAGTTGTAGTCTGTTGAACAGTCTCTGGTCTGTCAGCTGTTCGCAACTCCTCTGTTAGACAATCAGCAGACTGATTTTGAATAGCACTTGAGTTAACAGCTTGAGTTAAATCAGGTAGTATGATGGGTACATATTCTTCCTTTCTTTCCACATTCAATTTCTGAAAGTCAGCAGATATCTCTGGAATTGCACTTTGATTCTTTTCAGAAGATTGGCTTGGTTCATCAAATACTACATGAATAGATTCTTCTACAAGTAAAGTTCTTTTGTTAAACACTCTATAAGCTTTACTAACAGTAGAGTAACCTACAAAAACAGCTTCATCAGCCTTTTCTGCAAAAGCAGTAAGGTGATTTTTCCCATTGTTCAAAACATAACATTTACAACCAAAAATCCTAAGATAATGTAAATTAGGCTTTCTGTTGTTCCATAGCTCATAAGGTGTCTTGTTTTGACTTTTGTTGATCATACACCTGTTCTGTGTATAACATGCTGTATTTGTAGCTTCTGCCCAGAATCTTTGGGGCAGCTTTGCTTCAGCTATCATTGTCCTGGTAGCTTCCTTTAGAGTTCTGTTTCTCCTTTCAGCAACTCCATTTTGTTGAGGGGTTCTGGCAGCAGAGTACTCATGACTGATTCCTCTGGAATTACAGTACTCTTCAACAGTAGAGTTTGTAAACTCAGTCCCTCTATCTGATCTGATCTTCAGTATTTTTTGACTCTTCTCATTCTGGATCAGTTCCATCAGATTAGTAAGATGTTCCTTGGTTTCACTTTTCTTCTTCATGAAAATCACCCAAGTAAATCTTGAAAAATCATCCACAACAGCCAGGCAGTACTTCTTTCCACCATTGCTGATTGGATCAATAGGGCCAAACATATCCATATGTAAAAGCTCCAAAATTCTGGTTGAAGATTGGTGCTTCTTGCTTTTGAAAGTGGACTTCACTTGTTTTCCCTTCTGACATGCGTCACACAGCTTGTCTTTGCTCATGACAGTCTTTGGAATTCCTTCTACCAGATCATTCTTTATCAATCTGTTTATGGTCTTGAAATTCAAATGATTCATTCTTTTGTGCCAAAGCCAACTGATTTCACTTGGTGTAGAAGCCACCAAACAAACATTAGAATTCTTGTCCATAGAATTCCAGTCGACTACATAGATATTTCCTTGTCTTCTTCCAGATAAAATAACCTTCTTTGTTCCAACTTGTTCAACATAGCACTTATCTGATGAAAACACTACGGAAAATCCCTTGTCACAAAATTGACTTATGCTCAGCAGATTGTACTTTAGGCCACTAACATAAGAGACGTCAGATATCTCTATGTTTCCTTTGATAAGCTTTCCAACAGCTACAACCTTGCCTTATTTGCTGTCTCCAAAAGTAACTCTTGGACCATTCACAGCAACAGCATCTGCCAGTTCATGTATGTCTCCACACATGTGCCTTGAACATCCACTGTCCAAGTACC
This sequence comes from Penstemon davidsonii, assembly GCA_034814905.1. Classification (NCBI taxonomy): domain Eukaryota; kingdom Viridiplantae; phylum Streptophyta; class Magnoliopsida; order Lamiales; family Plantaginaceae; genus Penstemon; species Penstemon davidsonii. The sequence goes on along the minus strand of JAYDYQ010001086.1, from coordinate 3,701,809 downwards.
ATTTCTTCACTACTTTACTCCTACTCCTAATCCTAACCTACAAAACAAAATAAAAATGTTTTAGGTACCCTTTATTGAGAGGGTCCTGGTGGATTAGTGTCACCTTTGACAACCCAAGATGTTGAAGTCTTAGGCTTCTTAGGCTTTACAATTTTAGCAGGAGCATGAGCAACTTCATTTTCATCATAATCAGCAGGCATGTTATATTGATAATCATTATGATGATGATAAGGCTCATAAGCAGGATATGATGCATGATAAGCAGGGTAAGCATGCATTGTTTGATGAGCAGGATATGCAGCATAGTGAGGTGGATAATGAGGTGCAGCATAATAAGGTGGATAAGCAGGTTGCACATAGTAAGACTCATTTCCATACCAAGCATTTTTGTTATAATTTCTTTGCTTCTTAGGTCTGCTCTTTACTTGCTCTTTAACAGACGACTTAGTTTTACTAGTCTGATTGGTTTTACTCTTATCAGCAGATTTCTTGGGACTACTCTGCTGTTTGGTTTTACAAGTTTGTTTTTCATTTTCAGGCTTTTTACCCTTCTTAGCCTTAGGAGTTTTTATCTCCTTTTTCTCAATTTCAGGTGAAATGGGTTTAGCAGTCTGAACATACAAGATAATATTACTATTATCAGCAGATATAAACTTCTCAGCTTTATTCAGTTCTAAACTTTCTTTCACTAAGGGAGTACTCTGATCAGTTGATTTATCTATTGACACAACAGACGACTTGTTATGTAAAGATATTCTAGCTTCAAGTTCTTTGATTTGTCCCTTGTACATTTCACATTCAGCTCTCAGAGATTCACATTCATGCGAAAGGTTTTTATACATAGCTGATTCTTCAAGTCTTTCAACCTTAAGTTTCAGTTTAGCATTTTGCTTTTTCAGCAGAATCATCTCGTCCTTAAGCTTAGCAAGCTCATTTACAACATCTACTTTGTTGTTCATCATTTGCTCAAATGAGCTAAACAGTTCAAGCTCACTTTCAGAGAGTATTACCTCATTGTCAGAATCTTCAGATTCCTTGGCCATGAGACAGAGCAGTGCAGGTGTCTCGTCAAAAACAGAGTCGTCACTTGAAGTGCCTGTTTCTGAATTAGATGAGTAGATGGCTGCCATCTTTTCAGCTTCAGCCAACAACACTTTGATCTTTTGGTATCTCTTCTCTCTTCTTTCTTTTCTTTGTTTCTTTTCCTCCTCTGTGTACTTCTCAGCTTTTGGATATGGGCAGTCCTTGATGAAATGTCCCAATTTCCTGCAAGTATAGCACATCATTTTGGATTTAAAATCATCCTTAATATCATGAGAATTAGAGGCAGGTTTAGAAGTAGAAGCATTGTTATATTTGTTCTTCATTTTTCTCTTGTAGAACTTTTTGAACCCGTTCAATAACAAAGCCACATCGCCAGCAGTGTACTCTTTCTTGCTCAGTACTGGGGCCTCATCAGATGAGTCCTCGTCTCTGCTTTTTCCGGCGGATCTTCTTGTTCTTTCTGCAGCGACCAGTGCAGCAGTGGGGCCAGAAGTTGAGGTCTCTTCTATTCCCATCCTTGGCATTTTATACTCGTACGCCTTGAGTGCAGAAAACAGCTCCGTCAGTGAGATCTTCCCCAGATCCCTTGATTCTTCCATTGCTGTAATCTTCATGTTGAACTTTGGTGGTAGCGCCTTTAGTACTTTGACGGTGATCTCTTTATCAGTGAACGTCTTACCCAACTTTAGTACGTTGTTCAACACTTTTGTAAACCTTGAATCCATCTGGTCAATGGTTTCTCCAGGTTTCATTTTGAAGTTTTCAAACTTCTCCATGGCAACACTCAGATTGTGTTCTTTGATGGACTCATTTCCTTCGCTCATGTCACGGACTTTATCCCACATCTCCTTAGATGTTTTGCAATGTTTGACCTTGTCAAACCTTTCATTGTCCAGAGCCTTGGTCATGATAAAGATTCCAACCTTATCAAGATTATTCAGCTTGATTTCATCAGGTGTCATCTCTTCAACGTCTTTTTCAACGGTCTTTTCTACGGCATCAACCATGATTTTCTTGGTAACTTTTATTGGACCTTGAGTTATGCATCTGTACATATTGTCATTATAAGCAGCAAGGAAAATTTCCATGCGTATCTTCCAGTCGTCAAAGCTCATACCGCCTATGTGGGGAACAAGGCTAATGCAATCCATTTTTCAAAAAGTTTTGTTTTTCAAAAAGATGCTCTTTTGAAAACTTTTGAAAACCTTTGAAAAACACTTAAGGATCAAGCTCGTTGATCAGGCAAATGATTCAGATGAACCACCTGCTCTGATACCACTTGTTGGTCCCAAGTGGTCAGATGAGGTCTAGAGGGGGGGGGGGGGGTGAATAGACCTCTTTAAAAATTTATCCTTTAAAATTTCTCTAACTTTTCTGTCAGCAGACTAAGCTGATCAAGAATCGTAAGCAGACTAAGCTGATCTCGCACAAAGCTTTGAACAGCAGAGTTGACCACTCTTCTGATTTCACTCAGCTGATTTTATCAAAATCAGAGTTTTAAAATTAACTAACTTGCAGCGGATTTATCAAGTGTTTTTCACAAGTAGTTTTCTTTAACTTAGAAAAAGTTTTATCCCCAGTTTTAACAAACTCCTTTTAAAACTTTTCAGCAGTTAACCTTTTAAGTGTTTTAAAAACTGTTCTTTCAAATATGCAGAAAATAATGCAAGTTAAAAACACAAAGGATTTTTATAGTGGTTATATGGATAGAAATCCTTTAGTCCACTCTTCCAAGTCACTTAGATCTTGGGTTATACTAAATCACACAGATTACAGTATACACTGCTTACGCCAAACAACAAATGATATGGCCGTAAGTTCACAATAGGAAATCACAAAGAAACTCCTATCCTACGAAGCTTTATCACTCACAAAGATAGATAACAGCTCCTCACAACACGATTCAAACAAATCACTCAGATTTATGTGTATATTCTGTTTTCTCTCTTTTCTGCTTCGTCAACAAATGACTCGGCTGATGAGTGCTCTGTTCTTGAGTTTGAGACTTAGAAGAATTCTGCCTCAGATTTTTGCTCTCAAAGTGTGTTGTTGTCTCCTTCAACTCACGAACTAAGCTATTTATACTTGGAGATTTGAAAATCTGCCCGTTGAGAGATCGGCAGCTGTCAAATCCTCGAGTACTGGTCCTTTTTGCAGAAACGGCTGCTGCGACTGAACACTGTACACTCTGCTGTACTTTCTGTCGCTTCGCATTAAATGCACCAAGCTGATACGAGGTTTCTCTTCAATCATTTGTCATAAATACCCTTCCTCTTCAGCATTTATTACACCAAGTGCATTTATTACCGTTGCAATAACTTCTGATCCACTTCCACTCAGCTGATCGAAGTCACTCGTCTGATGTATACTCGGCTGATCCCAAACTTGAACTAATCTGATTTGAGTCGGCTGATAGTCCACCAGTCTGATTCCTTCTTCAGCAACAGATCAGTAGTCTTCTGGACCATATTTGACTCGTCTGAAATACTTTTTCCTTAGTCAAATATCTTCTAAGGTTTGTACTAAGCTTCCACTTAGCTGATGACTTTGGAAATCATCAAAACCTCCCTTCACTTCAAGGTCTTCATCTTCATCCAACAGATTACGTAGGGAAGACGGGACATGGTGTAAAACTGATCCGGAGATAGATAAGATTATTGTGGAGTATTTCAGAAATATTTTTACTTCGAACCATCCTTCAGATTCGGAGCTGGACTTGGTTTTAGGTACTATGGGAGCGAGAATGAGTATGGAAGATAATCAGTATCTCCCTCAACCCTACACTGCAGATGAGGTAAAAAAAACACTTTTTTCCATGTACCCCTTAAATCCCCAGGCCCAAATGGTTTCCCCCCTCTTTTTTTCCAGAAATATTGGTCTATTGTTAGTTGTGATGTCACTAAATGGTTTCTTGATTTCCTTAATCATGGTCTTTTTGATGAGTCTTGTAATTTTACCAATATTATCCTTATACCCAAATGCCAGGAACCCGAATACATGACGCAATTTCGCCCCATTAGTTTGTGTAATGTTGTTTACAAAATAGCTTCTAAAACTATCGCAAATCGCCTTAAACCCCTTATGAATAAAGTTATCTCAGATTCCCAATCTGCTTTTGTTCCCGGCAGACAAATTATCGACAACGTCCTTGTTGCCTTTGAAACAGCCCACTACATGAAGAAACAAACAAGGAGGGACGTGGGCCAAATGGCCATTAAGTTGGATCTGAGTAAAGCCTATGATAGCGTAGAGTGGGATTTTTTAAAGGCAGTATTGATCCGCTTAGGTTTTGATGCTCCTTGTTGCCTTCGAAACAACCCACTACATGAAGAAACAAACAAGGGGGGACGTGGGCCAAATGGCCATTAAGTTGGATCTAAGTAAAGCCTATGATAGAGTAGAGTGGGATTTTTTAAAGGCAATAATGGTCCGCTTAGGTTTTGATGTGAGATTTGTGAATCTTATTATGAAGTGTGTTTGCTCTGTTACTTATTCTTTCATTCTTAATGGCACCCAGATTGGTTTTATTAAATCGGAAAGAGGTATCCGTCAAGTAGACCCTCTTTCCCCGTACTTATTTCTCTTTTGCGCAGAAAGCCTTAGTTCTTGATCAGTCAGGAGGAAGTAAGAGGAAATTTGGAAGGGATCTCCATCTGCAGAGATGCTCCCAGAGTCTCTCACCTATTATTTGCAGATGATACTCTAATCCTTTGCCAGGCCTCGGAATTAGCAGCTATTTGCATCCACAACGTGCTCCATGCATACGGCCTTGCCTCTGGACAAAGTATAAATTTTGACAAATCTAGTGTGGTGTTCACTCGGAATACGGAAGATTCGGTGGTGAGTTCTATATTATCATATCTTCCTATTCGTAGAGAATTCAAGCATGATTGGTATTTGGGTCTTCCGTTGACTGTTGGAAAATCCAAAAGGGAGGTTTTCGATTATATTAGAGAGAGAGTCTGGAGCCGTTTACAGAGTTTGAGAGTGAAATCTTTATCTAAAGCAGGAAGAGAAGTTCTCATTAAAGATGTGGTTCAAGCTATCCCTTCGTATTTAATGAGTTGTTTTAAGTTGCCGGCTTATCTTATTCGAGAATTAGAGTCGATGATTGCCAACTTTTGGTGGGACGAAAGGGAGACAAAAAAAGATTCATTGGATTAAATGGGATTTACTTTGCAAAAGTAAAAGGGATGGAGGTTTGGGTTTCCGTGACCTTGATTCATTTAATATGGCCCTTCTAGTGAAGCAAGGTTGGAAAATTTTGAGTAATCCAGACAGTCTTCTAAGTAGAATACTTAAAGCCAAATATTTTCCTGAAACAAGTTTCTTGGAGGCTGAATTAAGTTCGAATCCCTCTATGACATGGAAAAGTATTTGGGGTACGAAGAAAATATTAGAGGCGGGAATTCGTTGGAGAATTGGAGATGGCAGATCTGTTCGGGTATGGGGGGGATAGTTGGCTTCCGAGAACCCACTTCTTCAAAGTTACTAGCCCGCCACGTTTTATCCCACAAAACAGTACGGTGGATTCTTTATTCGGCAATGTTCCGGGTTCATGGAATAAAGATCTTGTCGAGAATATTTTATGCGAAGAGGAATCTAGACTTATTCACTCAATACCTTTGAGCTACCGGTTGGGAACAGATTACTTGTTGTGGAATTTTGATCGATCGGGGTAGTATACAGTTCGTACGGGATATCACTTGATTCGAGACATTAAACAAGCTGATCCCGAGAGAAGTTCAGGTGGATCAAGTAACAGGCAAGGTAGTAAATTTCAGCTTGGATTTGGAAACTGGTGGTACCACCTAAGGTAAAAAATTTCGTTTGGAGTTGTTGTCAAGATATTATTCCTGTTCGTGCATTGCTTAGGAAACGAAGAATTGCTACCGAGGATTCTTGTCCTCGTTGCGAAAACATAGTCGAGGACGTTTTACACTGTCTCCTCCATTGCAATTATGCACTGTTGGTATATATTAGAGAAGGTTTTGAAGATGACAAAAAGGGTATAATAGTCAAGAAGGCTAAATTGGAAGTCATCAACTAAGAACTAAACAGCTTAGTGAAACCTATCTCATGGTCTGGAAGCTAAATGACCGAATCAGCGAAGTGGAATATCAGATGGATTTTATCAGCCGAGTCAAGATAGATGTGTTCATTCTTGAATCAGCCGAGAAGCCATCAGCCGAGTGATCATCAGAGTGATCATCAGCAGAGTGTTTCCACCAGCAGAGTGAAGACGGTCAGGAAGCTCAACGGTAACGTGCTGAGAGCTGAATGCATTAAATGCGACTGACATAAAGTAGATATCCGTACAGCAGAGTGTACAGAGCAACAGTTGCAGGGAGCCGTTCCGTAAATTAAGGACCAGTACCCGAGGACTGTAGATTTCTGCTGCATCTTCAACGGGCAAAAATTCAAATCCGAGGAGTATAAATAGAAGACAAACTGAAGATCGAAAGAGAGACTTGCACAATTCAAGATCACATCTTAAGAGCGAGATCCATCAGTTGAGTCGTCTGATCGTAAGCGAAGTCATTTGTTGACAAAGCTGTTTGTTGAAGAACAAAGATCAAACGTTGCCTGTCTAAGTGACTGTCAACTGAGAAGTAAAGAAGTGTATATCCATCTGTGTGAAGCGATATAACTTCTTAGTATAGGTTTTCTGAGTGACCTCCTGTACTGAAAAGAGCGTGAGGAGTGTAGATCCGTCTAAGTGAGTGGTCTAGCTTCAGAGAGTAGGATTTCTTTGTGATTTCTTACAGCGCACTTGTGGCTTTTCATTTGTTGAATTGCGCAAGCATTGTATACTGTTAACTTAGTGTTTTCTAGTATAACCCAAGATCTTTGTGACTTGGAAGAGTGGACTAAAGGATTTTCATCCATATAACCACTATAAAAATTCCTTGTGTTTGATTACTTGTTTTATCCTGCATACCTTCATAAGTAAACAAACTGCTTTGAAAGAATACTTATAAATTGAGGAATTTGTAAAACAGGGGTTAAACTTTGAAAGATAAACTTGTTTGAAAAACATACTTGATAAATCCGCTGCATACAAGTTTTGAAACTCTGAGTTATCTGAATCAAATTAGTGAAATCAGATGAGTGGTCAATTCTGCTGATAAAGCTTTGTGCGCAATCAGCTTAGTAGTCTTACAAATCAGATTAGCTGAGTCTGCCGACAGAAAAAGTTAGAGAAAAGTTTTAAAGTTTAGAGGTCTATTCACCCCCCCTCTAGACCTCATTGACCACTTTTGGGACCAACAAGCGGTATCAGAGCAGATTGGTTCATCTGATCCTCTGCCTGATCAAACGAACTTGATCCTTAGTGTGTTTTTCAAATTTTTCAAAAAGAGAGCATATTTTGAAAAATCAAAACTTTTTGAAAAATGGATGCCATAAGCCATGTTCCTCACATTGGCCATATGGACTTTGAAAATTGGAAAATCAGAATGGAAATTTTTCTTGCTGCTTATAATGATGACATGTTTACATGTATTACAAAAGGACCATTCAGATTCCAGAAGACTGTGAAGGTTGCTGGTCAACCAGATCAGATAGTTGACAAAGAGCTGGATGAGCTGACACCTAAAGAAATCAAGTTGGTTAATCTTGATAAAAAGGCAAAGTTCATCATGTTCAGAGCTGTAGACGAAGAAAGATTCCAGAAGATCAAGCATTTCAAAACTGCCAAAGAGATGTGGGATAAAGTCTGCGAGCTAAGCGAAGGAAACAACGCTATTAAAGAACACAAGCTCAGTGTGGCTCTTGAGGAGTTTGAAAATTTCAAGATGAAGTCTGGTGAAACGATTGATCAAATGGATACCAGATTTACCAAAACTCTGAACGAAGTTCTAAGGCTTGGTAAAAAGTTTTCAGACAAGGAGATCACCACGAAGGTTCTCAAGGCCTTGCCACCCAAATTCAATATGAAGGTGACAGCCATGGAAGAATCAAGGGATTTAGAGAAGATTTCTCTTTCCGAACTGTTCTCATCTCTCAAAGCGTACGAATATAAGATGCCAAGAATGGGATTAGAAGTGTCAACCAGTTCAAACCCTACTGCTGCACTTATCGCGTCAGACAAGTCAAGAAAATCAGCAGACAAGTCAAAACAGAAGACTCTGCTGAGTTCAGAAAAAGTCTACAATGATGACGACGTTACCCTGCTGCTGAATGATTTTGAGAAGTTCTACAAGAAGAAAATGAAATCAAAATATAAAAATGCTACTTCATCTTCTTCTGATCATTTTCAGGAAAACAGGGATTCCTCAAAAGCAAAACTTAAAGACAGCTATGAAGAGGGGTATGGACTCTTGATCAAAGATCATCCACACTCATCATCAGAGAAGTTTGCTGAAAAGGAAAAGCGTGCCAAAAAGGAGCGTAAGCTTAGAAAGAGCAAAACAAAGTTAGCTGATGCAGCAAAGCTAATAAACTCCTGCACATCTTATTCAGACCACAAGTCGTCTGATAAAGAATTTAAAGAAGTACCTGAAACCTTATGCTTAACTGCCATAGAATCTCATGATTCTGAAACTGAGGTAACTTCTACTTATTAATAAAATGCACTATTTGAATCGTTTAATTAAAAGTTAAATTACAAATTCAAATATTGTTTGTGCATTTGCCAAGCTTAATGAAGAGATGACTCTGCAAAAAAGAGCGAATCAGATCACTGAAACTTCAAGTTGAAAAACCTCAAGAATCAGCTGACTACAAAAAGCTTGAGCATTAGAATGAAACTCTAAAAGCTGAGTATGCAATTAGTATTGAAAGAATAAATGAACTTAAAAGAAGAAATTGCATCATTCTCTAAATAAAAAGAAATCAGAGACTTAAAAGAATAAGTCTACTAATGCTCAATAGGTTAGAAAACCTAGTAAGCTACCTAAGACTAAACAGACTACTAAAACCCATCAGCCGAGTAAGCTGAAATAGGCTGCTGATAGGAGTAAAATTAAAATGTCAAGTCTGTTAAATCTAAGGAGAGTTATTAAATAACTCAGGTAAGAAATTGAGGCAAAAATGAATTAACTGGCAAGAATTTGAATCACATTTTGATAATTGCTACTATGACATGCACTATGCTTACTTATATTATCATGTTGATCATGTTCACTGTGCTGATTGCCATCCTCATTAAAATATGCATGCTTATCACATACTTCATGCATCTTACCTTGCTTATGAGCATTGTTTTAATCATGATCAACAAGTGGTATTATCATGATAAAACATAAGTCACTAGATCATCGCATGTTAAAGGTTATACTAACCATGCTGGACCCAATAAACAAGGGGTACCAAAAATTGTCATCTGTTCTACAGGTGAAGCACATGTGAGATGACAAAGATGAGTTGACTGCCTTGCAAATTTCACCAAGTCCAACAAGTGGTCTCACCAACAAGCTTACACCAACTAGTGTTATCAAATAAGTGGTATCAACAATTGGTATAATTCAAGTGGTAGACTCTACATTTGGAGATTTCAAGGAAATCAAGTTTGTTGAAAAGTTGAAGATCATCAAAGAATAACAAGTGATATATTAGAGACCAACAACTGATCGCAACAAGCAGTATCACCAACAAGTGTGGTATCAGTCAACCATGTGACAGAAGAAATTGGTTCGTTGATTTTGGATTCATAAGTTGAGGGGGAACTTATCAGAAGACTAACCCAAAACAGCTTACTGGAATTCAACGGCTGAGTATTTGTCAAGACTGACTCTCATCAGACTACTTGACTACAGACTCTTGAACTCAGGGGGAACGTGTACGATGAGCGGTACTCCTGAATAAAGATGAAGTTTTCAATAAGTCAAAATGAAGCTATCAGAAGACTGCTTCTCATCAGCCGATTGGAACTCAACAGCCAAGTGATATTCAAGAATGTACTACACCAAGTGGTATCAGCAAGTATTATCACATCAACAAGTGGTATCAGCTGACTAATCTAATTTACATTCATACAAGTAGTATCAGACTACAAGTGGAATCAGACCACAAGTGGTATCAAGTGGTAAAAATTCTTGAAGTTAGGGGGAATTTTTTAGCTGGAGTGATAAACAGCAACGAAGACTACCTCGATCAGCCAACTACTTACCTACCTGTCTTCAGCATACTAAGTTTGCAATCCTATAAAGAGAAAAAGGGGAAGAAGAGATGCAACTAAGTTTTGGTGTTGATGACAAAAAGGGGGAAGATTAAAGGATGCAACTAAGAACCCTTTAAGCAGAAGATCAGAAAGGGAAAAAGAACCATCAAGTGGTAAATTTTTTTTAAGTTGTATCAAATCTTACATTTTTGTCTCAAGGTATGACGACCAAATCTGAAGACTTAGAAGACGTTCTTAGTTGAAGGTTTTGTCATCATCAAAAAGGGGGAAATTGTTGGTATATATTAGAGAAGGTTTTGAAGATGACAAAAAGGGTATAATAGTCAAGAAGGCTAAATTGGAAGTCATCAACTAAGAACTAAACAGCTTAGTGAAACCTATCTCATGGTCTGGAAGCTAAATGACCGAATCAGCGAAGTGGAATATCAGATGGATTTTATCAGCCGAGTCAAGATAGATGTGTTCATTCTTGAATCAGCCGAGAAGCCATCAGCCGAGTGATCATCAGAGTGATCATCAGCAGAGTGTTTCCACCAGCAGAGTGAAGACGGTCAGGAAGCTCAACGGTAACGTGCTGAGAGCTGAATGCATTAAATGCGACTGACATAAAGTAGATATCCGTACAGCAGAGTGTACAGAGCAACAGTTGCAGGGAGCCGTTCTGTAAATTAAGGACCAGTACCCGAGGACTGTAGATTTCTGCTGCATCTTCAACGGGCAGAAATTCAAATCCGAGGAGTATAAATAGAAGACAAACTGAAGATCGAAAGAGAGACTTGCACAATTCAAGATCACATCTTAAGAGCGAGATCCATCAGTTGAGTCGTCTGATCGTAAGCGAAGTCATTTGTTGACAAAGCTGTTTGTTGAAGAACAAAGATCAAACGTTGCCTGTCTAAGTGACTGTCAACTGAGAAGTAAAGAAGTGTATATCCATCTGTGTGAAGCGATATAACTTCTTAGTATAGGTTTTCTGAGTGACCTCCTGTACTGAAAAGAGCGTGAGGAGTGTAGATCCATCTAAGTGAGTGGTCTAGCTTCAGAGAGTAGAATTTCTTTGTGATTTCTTACAGCGCACTTGTGGCTTTTCATTTGTTGAATTGCGCAAGCATTGTATACTATTAACTTAGTGTTTTCTAGTATAACCCAAGATCTTTGTGACTTGGAAGAGTGGACTAAAGGATTTTCATCCATATAACCACTATAAAAATTCCTTGTGTTTGATTACTTGTTTTATCCTGCATACCTTCATAAGTAAACAAACTGCTTTGAAAGAATACTTATAAATTGAGGAATTTGTAAAACAGGGGTTAAACTTTGAAAGATAAACTTGTTTGAAAAACATACTTGATAAATCCGCTGCATACAAGTTTTGAAACTCTGAGTTATCTGAATCAGATTAGTGAAATCAGATGAGTGGTCAACTCTGCTGATAAAGCTTTGTGCGCAATCAGCTTAGTAGTCTTACAAATCAGATCAGCTGAGTCTGCCGACAGAAAAAGTTAGAGAAAAGTTTTAAAGTTTAGAGGTCTATTCCCCCCCCCCCCCCCCCTCTAGACCTCATTGACCACTTTTGGGACCAACATGCCCGCCATGTGGGCTTTGTCGGGCCTTCCGATGTCGGTCTACCAAAGTGATGTTGCCTCTGCTGAAAATTGGTTCCTTCACATCAAGATTTGAATTCCGCTCCTGATTTGGGTATGACAATAACCGAGAGAAAAACATAATCTTTCCTAAACGATGATCTTAATTATTGGTCACTTAATAGTGATTGGGATCCACCTCAATTGCATTTCAATATTTCACACACTTCTTCTTTTGTAGCCTGTGGAGTGACCATCGATTTTCAAGTTAGTACTTGGCTCGATTAATTTATTTTCCAATCATGCTGCTATTTTAATTTGTTGAACTAAAGCACCTAGCTATATGGTCTTATTTTCGAGTATAGATAGGTTTTGATTTGGAAGAAAAGAACCGAACTATCAAACACAATATTATGTCATTTGCTCGACGTTATTTCTCGGAACATGAAGTTCGATTCTTAGCTGCTATCTCAGATTCGAAACTCTTACAACCTGATCCATTTGATTGTGAAGAAAAGGACCACCTGGGTGTGTATGTTATCTGGCCTTTGATTTTGAAGTGGTTCTTTACATAGTTGTTGGCAATTCATTATTACACTGGTTTGAGATTCTTAACAAAGATGTCAATCTGCTTTTGATGTACAAATTGTAAACCATGAATACATTGCCATTATCTCTTATTCTATGTTAATTAAAAGAAAAGGGCTACCCAAGAATTTATCACGGTTGAATATTTATCTTTCATTTTCGATTTGTTTGATAAAGGGGACCTACTTTAAGAAATTGAGGTTGATGTAATTATCCAAATTAGAAAATTAAGGATGTTATGACGTGAGCTTTTCTCAGTCATAGTTAGTTAGACCTACAATTTTGCCGCAAGTAAAAAGTAGTAGTTCACATCCTTCTAAATGTTAATTAGTAATATTCGAATATTTTTAATCTATGGTGTACAAAAACATTATAAATGTATTTATTGTAACTTGTAACAACATTGGACACATAATAAAATAATGCAAACGAAAATGTTGCAGTAAAAATATTATCTTAACTATAAAGTATTACATATCTTTATTTTCTTCAGATTATTCACTTTTTCGACTTTATCAAAAAATATATGAACTCAAAAAAATTAAATAACACGAACACAAATGCATTTCTATCTTTCAAGTATTTTAAAATAATAGATCTCAATATTTAATTATCATTTAATACAGGGTGTATGTGGATGGATTTTGGCCCGGTCTCGTGGGTTTCGCGAGACCGAGCCAAAACCCTTTCAAATGAGTTTTCGCCAAACCCATAAAACCATCAAAAACATATTTAGAAACTCACACTCAAACTCTTCAAACCTATAAAACATTGATTTGACACCTACCACCTACTTTTTCCCCCAAATCTCACTAAAAAAGACATTGATTTGACACCAATCACATAATTTTTCCCCTAAACCCCAACATCCAAATTCAATCTAAGTGGGGTTTCAACTTATTCAAACCACAAAACACAACAGCCAAAACTCATCCAATGATCCAAATGAGGTCTCAAAGGTTTCATTGAAACCTCCCAAACCATTTTTTTTAAACCGAGACACGTGAAACCGAGTCAACACCCATCCAAATAGACCCACAAATATCTAAATACAATATCTAGTTATATAAATAATATGGTTTCTAACACCGTAACTTTACTATTAAATTGAAAATATAATGAGTTATGCCCATTGATTACTTTATGGACCCGTTTATTTGATGGGAATATAGTTTGATTCTGGGTATTTGATTTATAGTAATCTGATATCCAGATATATGATTTTATTATATTGTTTGGGTATCACTTGAGATTGTACTAAAAAAAACCCGTACGTATCCAGAATGTATCCAAACAATGCAGATACTCCAAAAAATGTACCGATACCCGATCCGAATTATTTTTTATTTAATTTAATTAGGATATTCCAGATGGCATACAGTACGTGTATCCCACGCGTATCCAACGCGTATCCGTATCCCCGGAGTACTGAATACTGCACGGAACCATTTTTCGGAGTATCCTTGCAACCTAGCTACACGGCCATTTGCACGAAGAATCTTTGCGTCACTGAAAGTATGACTGAAATGCGATACGACTTAGAGAAAGTCAAAGACTAACAGTTGATGATGCGATAAATCAATTTGCAGGTAAAACACAAGTTCCGGTGAATTTGACAGTGTGGAAGACAATTCCATTTTTGGAAGATGAACATGTGTCTGGAACATACGTAGTGAAAATTAAGGATGTAATGATGTGAGCTTTTAATTTTGCCGCAAGTAAAAGGTAGTTCACAACTTCACATGTGTTTACTGTTTATTAATAATATTCGAATATTTTTAATATATGGTGCACAAAAACATTTTCTTCAGATTATTTTCATTTTTGACTATATCAAAAAATATATGAGATAAAAAAAAATTTAAATAACACTAACACAAATGCAGTTGATTACTTTATGTAGTAAGCAGTTGTTTGAAACAAAAAAAAAAGAAAAAGAAAAAGAAAAAGATTTCTATATTTTTTCTTTTTGATAAATAAAAAGGAAATGATGCTATTTTAATTGGAGGAAAACACTTTTAATACCAAACTTTAATTCAAAAAACACATTTGATACTAGGCTTTTTGAAAAAACTCGTACCATGTTTAAACAATCTTGACACATTTAGTTTTGCTGTCAATTTTCGGACGAAATTCAACACGTATCCCTCGTGTGCCCGTTAAATTGACATTGGAAGAGAAAACATGCACTGGTTTTAAAGACCCACAATTGACGTCACATGCTAAATTCCGTCCGAAAATTGACGGCAAAAGTAAATGTGTCAAGATTGTGTGAATCATGGTATGAAATGTGTTTTTTCAAAAAAATTGGTATCAAATGTATTTTTTGAACTAATGTTTAGTATCAAAAGTGTTTTTCCTCATTTTAATTGTATTCCATGCTCAAGAAGCAGGCTTTGGATCCTCTACTACAAAATTGTGTAACATCTAGTCCTACACTCATAGATGAGAGCCACGTGTCAATGCTCACGATGAAGATTTTGGTGCATTACATAAGATTATTTTCCTTTGACTGATGATTACTAATTTTCTTAATTAAAACTAAAATATTTAAAAAAATATTAATCAACTTACTTGATGCACTTGAACATGTGTCACTGATTAGTAGAAGATGTTACACAATTGTGTTATAGAAGATCTTCATAGACAAGCAAACCAGCCTCTGATGTCGTGTCATAAGCGGACGTACTTGAAAGGAGGAAGAACTTCTGCGAATCCCGGTAATATAAATAGATTATTCTGAAAATAGAGAAAAGGTTGAAGGATATCCTTGTGGGTGGGATGATCCCACTCCAATGATTTCCACCATTCTTTCTCTCGCTCCAATAATAAGATGCGATGAAGATTTGGCAAAGGGGAATAAGCATGGTCATCCACAACTGGAAGAGATAAAGGCATCTTCTTCAATATTCGACAACCTCCCAAACTGATTATTTCGATGGAATTGCAGACCATTGTTGCTTCGCAGATGCTCTTCAATTTTGGCAGTTCACTCAGTTCTAACTTTTTTAACTTTGGTAGAGACACGATGCCCTCTCTTTCCCCCTGTATAATTTCTTCAATTTCGTTACACCATCCAACATATATAGATTCGAGGTTTTGAAGGTCAGGTAGTGGCAAACCCAACTTCTTAATCTTGGGACAATGTTGAATGCTCAGGTTTTTTAGAGAGGAAAATATACCGAGTGGAGGTGGAGGTGGAGGTGGATGTGGCAGTGGTGCCACTGCACCGACATCTTCCTCTATTTCCAAATTGGCAACCACGCACGTCAAGTTCAGCAAGTTCCTTAGATAAATTTCTTCAATATATTTTAATTTATCTCGTGCCATCGTCAATTGCTGCTCATTTATGGTGCTCAACCTCAAAATGCACTCTACGACATAACAATGGCCAATCCTTAGAGTCTTAAGGCATCTTGAATTGTTAAATCGTGGCAACTCATCCAATAAGGATAGACCTATACAAAAAGTATATTCTAGATGTTGAATGTCGTGTTCCAGCAGAGTCAAATCTATAACCTCTCTTCTCATAAGTTCACGTCCATTCACAATGACAACTATATAATCATTCCCCACACCCAGTTCCATTTTGAGCTCCACACATGGGGCTATTAAGAAATGAAAAAAAGTAGTGTAGTACCCCTGAACACTTTGTCGAAATTGAATAATTCGATTGAGATCGCATCCATAATTTACTCGCCCATAAAACTTCTCCAGACGTTTCAAACTCTCAAGTTCCTCTACTGGTACTTGAATGCCGTCTGGAAGATAGAGGCATTGAAGATATTTGAATTTGGGTAATAAACCTGTCGGTAACATATCCATGGTCGAAATGTGATACAACGAGAGGTATCTAAGGTTAACCAAATTTTCCATACCTTGAGGGACTTCCCTGATTGCAGTCCATGTAAGGTCCAAGTCCTTCAGTGCTAGGAGCTTTCCCAAGTTCGGCACAAACACCAGCCTAAAGCAATACTTGAGAATTAGAGCATTAAGTCTCTTCAATTCTGATACAGAATCTGGCAACTTAGTGATACCAGTCTCAGATAAATCGAGAACGCATAGACCACACATTAGGGAGAAAAATGAATCTCCTATCAACGTCAATTTCCGATTCTCATTCAATAGCAATGTTGAAAGTATTGGACAATTTGGAGACGTTCCTTCTGGAATTTCAGATATCTCATTTCTCATCAAAGACATCTTCTCAAGGTCTTCTGTCCAATATTCTTCCTCACATGGAATTTCCTTCAATGAAAGTCTAGCTAATACCATGAATTTTGGATTTCCTCTTGTGATCTTACGTGCCATGTCTCTGACCAAATCATGCATTTTAACAGAATCACTTCGAGTATTTTCTAACAAGCACACATTCACTAACCTATCGAGTATGGTATGACCTTGGTCAAACTCTGCTCTCCTAGTCTTTCTTTTATCCATTAACTTCTCTGCTATGAATTTGTTGATCAATTCATCTTTCTCTATATCCCAGTCTTCAGGATACAAAGAGCAATACAAGAAACAAAGTTGTAATTTTGTGTACTCTTTCCTTACTCTTTCCTTTTGTATTTTCCTTTGTAATGTGGATCTAGTCGATCAAAACTAAATTTGAGTACTCTAAACACCTTATCTTCCATGTCATCTAGCCTCAACAGAGATTCATTTAGTTCTGTTATTGTGTTTCTCCACACGTGAATGTCAGTCAGGTCACACCCCTCATGCTTCCAGCAACGGTGATGATCCCTAAGGGCAAACCACCGCACTCTTTTGCCATAGACTTGGCAATTTCTTTAACTTGTGGGGATAGTGTCGTCTCTCGACCAAGTGTTTCTTGGAACAAGTCCCATGCTTCATCCCTGCATAGTGTTTCCACAACAAAATTTTCTTTGCAATCAATTTGACGACACACCTCCAAGGAGCGAGTAGTTATAATCAATCTAGCACTCTCCAAACTTTGAGGATTTCCCACTTTTATCAAACTTATATTGTCCCATACGTCATCTAATACGAGTACAAACTCTTTCATTCTAGATAGTGCTATGTTTAGTAATCTAGATCTCTTATCCTCATCATTCTCCGCTGAAAGGTCTAAACCTATGACTTTGGCTATGTCGTCTTGCAACTTGTTTATGCTAAACTCATGAGAGACTGTGACCCAATATACACGATATTGAGTTTCTTCTAAAAGTCGGTTGTACATGTGTTTGGTCAAGGTCGTCTTGCCGACTCCTCCCATACCATAAATCCCAATGGTTGGGACTTTATCAATCACCACGCACTTCCAAATTCTTTCCAAATTTTTCTCAAAAGCTTCACCAAATAATTTAGTTGTCAACAATGAATTCCCTCTGGTTTCGTATACCGTAAGTAGAAGTTCACCAAAGTGTCGACTCTCCTCAACAAGTTCATTTACCCTTTCATTCAGTTCTGTCGCTTGATCTCCACCAAAAAATCGGCTAATAAATCCTTCTTCTTGTACTTCATTTCCCAGTGCACGAACCTCATTTTCAATTACTTTTACTTCTTCCAACCAGTTCTCGACTTCACTTTTTCTTTTCCTTTTACATGACTTCTCTCCATTGTTTATTTGTTCTTCAACATCAGATGCTTTAGCAATCAATGACTTTAGATTTCTTTTCAGAGTTTTTAAAATGGACTTGGAGTCTTTCCCCTTGATTTTGTCCGCCCCAAAATCTACCAATTTTTTTCCTACCGCGGAGAAAATTGGTTCTAACAGCTTGTCTAGCATCTTAAACACCGTATTCCTGTACAATTGAGTTCGATTAGAATATAATAAAGTAAATTGTTAATACTAATTATGTAAAAGAATAAACAATGACCATTAATTACAATTGTTTATTCAGTCTAGTGTCACGATTTCTGATGTAAGGATAAATTTTTTTTCACTGAGTTTTCAGTCATTTCATTTTCATGTCTAACACTTCAGACTTCAAATATTTCCTTCTTGTTTAGTAAACAATTAAATAGAAACAGTTGGGAATAGTAAATAATTACAGTAAAATTTGGGTTACCTGAAATCTGGGAAAAAAATTGCTCAAAAGATGAGACTCAGTTTGCAGCAAGAAGAAATTGAAATGCAGTAGATATCTTAGGTAAGATCTGAGAAATTGAAATGCAGTAGATATTTTTCTGGGATGAATGAAGTAGGTAAGATCTGAGAAATTTCATGGGCCAATAATGAAGAAGAAAGTATGGTCAACAACACTAATATTTTTAATCCAAAAGTGTACGCGTCTAGCAGTAGACATTCTAGTCATATTTGAAAATTATTTTTGTTACAATTTTGTCTCAATAAATTATTCTATTTTCAACTATAATCTCATATTTATATTTCAATTCTAACTTTAACCTAATATTTTTTGTAGGGTAATTTTAACTTTAACCTAATATTTTTTTTAAGGTAATTTTAAGGTAAACAATTGCTATTGGATTTGCTAAAAAAAAAATCATAAATCACAATTACAAGTATATTTTAGGAATATGTGATGTCATGCGTTTTTTTTTTTTTTTTTTAACAGAAATGATATGTTTGGATGGGAACTTCAAAATTCAAAACTGGTGAGACTAAATACATTCAAAAGCTAGCGATTTTGTCAGAGCAAAGATTGTTGTTTTTATACTGATTAGTAGGACTGTCAATTGAGTTGGGCCTACCCAAAGCCCGATGGCTCGACCCGATTAAAATTGGCTCGAATCCGAATATTTGTGAGCCGGGTCGAGTTTTTCAGTCATTATATTAAACCCGATCAATTTATGAGTCGAGCTTGAGCCTAACACGGCTCATCCCGAATAAAGCCCGAACATATAATTATTTTAAATATTACTATTAATTATTTGTATTGTAGTTATAGTTACTAATTACTTTTTTTTTTTTATTTTGAAATAAGTAAACTTTATAACAAGTTATTGTAAACTCACATATATGTTAATATATCAATTACGTACTGAAGACCAAAACATAAAGAGAAAAAGTTTAATCAAAGATAAAAAATAAAAAATAAAAAGACTAAAGTTAACACAAAATGTCAACAAATTGGAGTCTTCATACTTTGAAACTCTACTGCATGTTCATATATTTAATGTGGGCAAATAACTCGATCTTTCAGTTAAAACATTATTTAATGATATATACTCGTGTAGTAAGTAATAGTAGTCTATTCATATGTGTTTCAGTAATCTAAATATTTTATATGTCAAGTTATTTTTGCCTATATTAATAAATCCGATATAAGCCCTATGTTGACCCGAAATCCGAAAAGTTACATGGGCCGAGTTTGAACCAGAAAAATCAAAAAATTTATGAGCCGAGATTGAGTCTATAGCTCTGAAGCCGGTAATATTTGAGTTCGAGCTATTTAAAGCTCGGCTCACAAGGTCCGATTGGCAGTCCTACTGATTTGTGACTTTCTTATACTATTGTGACATTTTATAATATAATTTTTAATTACAATGGTGATATTGATACATTTAAACACATCGTTACAGGTGGCATTTTGCTAGTGACATTTTATATATAACGATTTTTCAACCTGTCACTTGTAGCGGTGTGGCTAAAAGTTAAATGTCACTATTATAAGAAGTAACATTATAAAATGTCATAATCTATATTATTATTTATCCTATTTATTTATTATTTATTTATAATGCTAAAAGTGTGAATAATTTAAGTTTTTTTTCTTTTTTTGTGAAGACAAAAATGCCCTTATTCAAGTAGTAAAGTAATAATGATAAAGTATAACTAGATATGAATTTTCCATTAATTTTCTCATCAAAAAATTGGTAGGAATATATTTTAGGAAAATTTGTTACTTTTTTTTTCTGCTAACCAAACACCATACAAGAAAATAAAAATTATTTTTCCAAAAATTGAATATGGAAGAAAAACAAAAGTATATTCAACACGTCATAAGAAGTATAATTAGACATTGAGTCATATTATAGTTATTTCTCCCATTAACTCCAAAAATTTAGAAATAAGCTCTTACATCACTTTTACAATTTTATTCTTCTTCTCCTATAACACATAAAAATAAAAAACACTATTATTTTTAATAGTTGCTAAAATATATATGTAATATTATTATAATGTGTCATCAATATGTTTTTAAGTAAAATATATTATTTGTACCATTTAAAGATTTAGTACAATATAACACTCCTAAAAAAATCAAATTATCTTAAATATCATAAAGGCTACCAAAAAAAAAAGGATAATCGCATGTTACCTATGAAGGAATAAAAAGAGCGTATGACTTCGCGAACTAAGTAATCTTTCTTTGGCCTGAGAAATAGAAGTAAAATATAAAGAGTATCCAAGACATGCATTACCTTAAATTTTCATGGAATCTTTTCACAAAAAGCGTGTGAAATAAGTGGAAAAAACCAGTGAACTCAATGAAAACTGGTGAAACTGATAAAGTAAATACCATGTAATTGATGAAAACATGTGAGATCGATCCGGGTGAAATTTACGACATTTGTGAAGTTAGTGGAAAAATTGTTGAATCCGATAATAAAAGTGACGATAAAATCGATAAATACATGTGAAAAAGATGAAAATATGGGTGACATTCAAGAAGAAATGGAATTTTTTTTGGTGAAATCAGTGAAATATATGAAAATAGGTTAAATTGGTGAAAAAACAAATCTAAAGTTTGTGAAGACATGTGAAATCAATGAAAAAGCTAATTATAATACATTAGCTTGCAAATATTTCATTAGTATATGTAAATTTGTTTAGAGAAAATGTTATAAAATATGTTTGACTTTAAGTGGTTGTAAGATTTTGCTTTTCTCAAATGTCAAGGATTCAACTTTCACAACCTACAAACTTTATATATTTTTTAACATAAAAACAAATTTTAAAAAAAGGACCGAATCGTTGGTTCATCCGATCCACCGGGTCGCCAGTTCACCGCAGACCCGGTTCCCACCAGTTAATTAGGGGCTTCACTTACTTTTTCCTTCAATACCTTCAATCTCGATTCAAATAATTAAGGTTTTAACTTTTCAAGACTAGAAAAAACATTTAAACTCTTTAATTTACATGCTATGCGATCCTATGTATCCCATTTGGGCTGTCTCAGGCCTTAAATTCACATTATTAAAGCTCTTTAAATTTGAATTTTCTTTTTTCAATTTCAAATCAATGTGTGATTTCGAAGAATAAAGTCACCGAGTAAATAATATATTGAAGTAAAGGGAAAAGGCACCATATTCCATGCACTACTTAACAAGTAAACATGAAGTTCGAAACAGAAAGAGATTAAAAAGGAAAAGGAAAATTGTAAAAGAAAGTTGCATACATTCCATTACATGATGCCAATGAATTGATTTACTAAGCATCACATGCACACAGCCAATGATTAGTTGTATACAGCGCATGAAATTTGATGAATGGGGAATTTAAAAAAATATTAATCAAATTAATTAAAAAATGAAAAACGTGATCCCAGTGCATCTCTTCCACCGTAAATGCAAATTCAACAACCCAATTAACTCTCTTTTCATCTCACTTCACTCTCTAGATCTCATTTTTCAGCCATGGCGGGTTTGATCCTATATATTCTTTTCTTACTTGATTGATGCACTTTGACATGTGTCACTTATTAGTAGAAGATGTTACACAAATTGTTATAGAAGATCTTCATAGCCAAGCAAACCAGCCTCTGATGATGTCGTGTCATAAGCGGACGATTATTATTATTTTATCAGAACATGCAAATCAAATTATTTTGAGTGGAAATTGTTATTTTCTTTAATGCATTTTAAACTTGTATATATACATTTTGATGTTGCTGGAAGAATCTGAAGCAGTGAAGAAATAATAATAGATTTAAATAACATAAACACAAATGCATTTCCATCTTTTAAGTATTTTACAATAATAGATCTCAATTTTTAATTATCATTTAATACAAATATCTAAATACAATATCTAGTTATATAAATAATATGGTTACTAATACCGCAACTTTACTATCAAATTGACAATGTGATGAGTTATGCCGGTTGATTACTTTATGAAGTAAGCAGAATTGTTTGAAACAAACAAAAAATCTATATTTTTTATTTTGAGGGAAAAACACTTTTGATACAAAACTTTAGTCCAAAAAACACATTTGATACCAAACTTTTTCAAAGAACACATTTCATACCATGATTCACACAATCTTGACACATTTAGTTTTGCCATCAATTTTCGGACTAAATTCAGCACGTGTCGTTCATGTGTGGGCCTTTAAAACCCGTGCATGTTCTCCATGCCATTGTCAATTTAAGGGGCATATGAGCGGCACGTACTGAATTTCGTCCGAAAATTGATGGCAAAACTGAATGTGTCAAGATTGTGTAACTCATGGTATGAAATGTGTTTTTTGAAAAAGCTTGGTACCAAATGTGTTTTTTGGACTAAAGTTTGGTATAAAGGTGTTTTTCCCTCTTTTTATTTTTGATAATTAAAAAATGATGTTTCATATTGCACTGGTAGTGAAAGTTAAAATCTTCTTATATTTTAATTGTATTCCAAGCTCAAGAAGAAGAAAATCAGACACTAATGTTGTGTCATAAATAATTAACTCATAATGTTATAAGTTGTACATTCAGCTGCTCAAATCATACTATTAAAAAAAAACCAAAATGTGCTAGGTTCGTTTTTATTTTTCTTTCTTAGTAAAAATAGAGTATTAGAAGTGTTAACTGAGGAGAGAGTCTAAAATTATATATATAAACCCCACAAGGATACACATATTAGCAATGTAGCATCTTACCACTTAGCTTGAACTAGGATCGAGACCGAAAGCGCAGGTAACGGAAGGTAAGAAATTCTCGGGTTTCCGGTAATCCAAATCGATTTAAGGTAAGAAATTCTCTGGTTTCCGGTAATCCAAATCGATTTTTCTGAAAATCGAGAAAAGGTCGAAGGATATCCTTATGGGTGGGATGATCCCACTCCAATGATTCCCACCACTCTTTCTCCCGCTCCATTAATAAGATGCGAAGAAGATTTGGCGGAGGAGAATAAACATGGTCATCCCCAACTGGGAGGAATAAAGGAAGTTTCTTTAACATTCGACAACCTCCCAAACTGATTATTTCGATGGAATTGCAAACCATTGTTGCTTTGCAGATGCTCTTCAACTTTGGAAGACCAACCAAATCTAACTTTTTTAACTTTGGTAAAGATATGATGCCCCTTCTTTCCCCCTGTATTATTTCTTCAATTTCGTCACATGATACAATATATATAGATTCGAGGTTTTGAAGTTCCGATAGTGGCAAACCCAAATTCTTAATCTTGAGACAATTTTGAATGCTCAGTTTTTTCAGAGAGGAAAATATACCAAGTGGAGGTGGCAATGGTGCCATTGCAACGACATCTTCCTCTATTTCTAAATTGGCAACCATACACGTAAAATCCTGCAAGAAGTCTAGATGAATTACTTCAAGATATTGAAATTCTTCTCGTGACATCATGAATTGTTGCTCATTCACGGTGCTCGACCTCAAAATGCACTCTACTCCATGACATTTGATAATTCTTAAAGTCTTAAGGGATCTTGGATTGTTCAATCGTGGCAACTCATCCAATAAGCTAAGAAAATGACAACCACGAAATTCTAGATGTTGGATGTCAAGTTCCAGCATAGTCAAATCTATAACCTCTCTTTTCATAAGGTCCGGTCGACCCACAATGGCGACGCCTATATAATCATTCCCGACACCCAGATTCATTTTGAGTTCCACACCTGGGGAGATTAATAAACAAAAGGAAGTAGTGTAGTACCCCTGAACACTTTGTCGATATTGAATAATGCGATTGAGTTCGCATCCATAATTTACTTGCCCATAGAACTTCTCCAGACATTTCAAACTCTCAATTTCTTCTATTGGTACTTGAATACCGTCTGGAAGATAAAGGCACTGAAGATATTTGAATTTGGGTAATAAACATGTCGGTAACATCTCCAATGTCTGTATATTATACAGACAAAGGTATCTAAGGTTGTCCAAATTTTCCATACCTTGAGGCACTTCCGTGATTGCAGTCCATGCAAAGTCCAGGTCCCTCAGTGCTGTGAGCTTTCCCAAGTTCGGCACAAACACAAGCTTAGAGCAATCCCTGAGAATTAATGCATTAAGGCTCTTCAATTCAGATACAGAATCTGGCAACTTCGTGATACTAGTCTCAGATAAATCAAGAACGCATAGACCACGCATTAGGGAGAAAAATAAATCTCCTATCAACGTCAAACTCGGGTTCATATTCAGTAGCAGCGTCGAAAGTTTTGGACAATTAGGAGACATTCCTTCCGGAATTTCAGATATCTCATTTCTCATCAAGGACATCTTCTCAAGATCTTCCGGCCAATATTCTTCCTCACTTGGAATTTCCTTCAATGAAAGTCTAGCTAATACCATGAATTTCGGATTTTCTCTTGTGATCTTACGTGTCATTTCTCTGACCAAATCATGCATTTTCACAAAAACACGTCCATAGGAATGTCCAGTACTTTCTAACAAGCACACATTAACTAACTTATCGAGTATGGTATGACCTTGGTCAACCTCTGCTCTCCTCGTCTTTCTTTTATCCATTAACTTCTCTGCTATAAATTTACTGATCAATTCCTCTTTCTCTATATAATAGTCTTCAGGATACAAAGAGCAATACAAGAAACAAAGTTGCAATATTGTGTACCTTTTCCTTTTGTATTCTCTTTTGTAATGTGGATCTAATCGATCAAAACTATATTTGAGTACTCCAAACACCTTATCTTCCATGTCATCTAGCCTCAACAGAGATTCCTTTATTTCTGTTATTGTGTTCCTCCATACATGTATGTCAGTCACACCCCTCATGCTTCCAGCAACGGTGATGATCCCTAAGGGCAAACCACCGCACTCTTTTGCCATAGACTTGGCAATTTCTTTAACTTGTGGGGATAGTGTCGTCTCTTGTCCAAGTGTTTCTTGGAACAAGCCCCATGCTTCATCCATGCGTAGTGTTTCCACGACAAATTTTTCTTTGCAATCAATTTGACGACACACCTCCAAGGAGCGAGTAGTTATAATCAATCTACAACTCTCCAAGCTTTGAGGATTTCCCACTTTTATCAAACTTATATTGTCCCATACATCATCTAATACGAGTACAAATTCTTTCGTTTTAGATAGTGCTATGTTCAGTAATGCAGCTCTTTTATCCTCACCATTTTCCTTTGAAAGGTCTAAACCTATGAGTTCGGCTATGTCGTCTTGCAGCTTGTTTATGCTAAACTCTTGAGAGACTGTGACCCAATATACATGGTATGGATTTTTTTCTAAAAGTCGATTGTAAATGTGTTTGGTCAAGGTCGTCTTGCCGACTCCTCCCATACCATATATCCCAATTGTTGGGACTTTATCAATCACCACACATTTCCAAATTCTTTCCAAATTTTCCTCAAATGCTTCACCAAATAATTTAGCTGTCAACATTGGATTCCCTCTGGTTTCGTATACCGTAAGTAGAAGTTCACCAAAGTGTCGACTCTCCTCAATAAGTTCATTTACCCTTTCATTCAGTTCTGTCGCTTGATCTCCACCAAAAAATCGGCTAATAAATCCTTCTTCTTGTACTTCATTTCCCAGTGCACGAACCTCAGTTTCAATTACTTTTACTTCTTCTAACCAGTTCTGGACTTCTCTTTTTCTTTTCTTTTTACCTGACTGCTCTCCATTGTTTATTTGTTCCTCAACATCTGATGCTTTAGCACTCAGTGACTTTAGATTTCTTTTCAGAGTTTTTAAAATGAACTTGGAGTCCTTCCCCTTGATTTTGTCCGCTCCAAAATCTATCAATTTTTGTCCTATAGTGGATAAAATTGGTTCTAACAGCTTGTCTAGCATCTTAAACTCCATGTTCCTGTGCAATTGATTTAGATTAGAATATAATAAAGTAAATTTCAAATACTAATTATGTAAAAGAATAAACAATGACCGGTACAGTGGTTTATCTGGTCTAGAGTCACGATTTCTGATTTAAAGATTAACTTTTTTTTCACTGGATTTCAGCCCAACACTTCAAATATTTCCTTCTTATTTTGCAAATTTATGAGATTTTTGTTGGGAAAAAGAATTTATAGTAGCTCAGAAATCATATACTTAAATAAAGAATATAAAGGATTTTGAAATAAACAATAAAATCTGAATATAAGGCAATGTATAATAAGAACTAATGCATATATAGTAATGATAACCTCTATTTCTTGGCCTATATTGATTCATATAACACTGCTCCTCAATCCAGAGCTTGATTTGTCATTGATGCAAAGACTAAATATAAAATGTTAATTTTTGAGGATCTATCTGATAGATATCTTATAAACTGTGTTTGACACTGTTTGGTTAAGTTGAAAATTTACTTTTAATCCTAACTTTCTAAATAAGATGAAAATTTATAAATGAAAGTAATCACTATGGTATGTCAATGCACGAACGCCGCTTTTGTTTTAAATAAATTGACACAAAATAAAAGAGTTAGTAATTTACCCCCTTTTGATTTGCATGATGTTCAATTTACATTTAAAAAAGAGGCGATTTTGCCACATGTAATCTTAGAAAAGTTTCACACCGTTTCTCTGACATTTTTAAACGTTAAAAAAAATCGAATTCACAAAATTGCTCCTCTAATATGTGGCATTTTATCTCTTGTATTATGATAAATGTGACACTTTACCCCGTATGTTATGATAAATGTGCACTTTGTTGCCCGTGTTATGATAAATGTGTCAATTTACTCTCATGTGTTATGATAAATATGGCAATTTATCCAATGTTATGATAAATATTCTAATTTATGTCCTATATATGTTACAAAAACACTTTCCATGCCCAATTTCAATTTCGGCGAGTGAGTTACACTCTACAGCTGAAGGAGGTAAACTACTCCTTTAAAATTTTACAGAGGGTAATGTGTTCTTTTTCAATCACAGAGGGGTAAATGGGCATTAACTCCTAAATTAAATATTGATTAAATTATTAATGCTATATAAAAGTTAAATTGTTTATTGTAAAATAAGATTTTTATTTTGTATATTTCATAAAATATCTATATCTATACTTATTATTATAAAAGTGTGAATAATTTAAGTTTTTTTATTTTTTTGTGAAGACTAATATATCCGTATTTGAGTTGTAAAGTGATATTTAATTTAATGATAAATATATAAAAATAGTTGAAGAAGAATAATTAGACATGAACTCTTTTTATATTAAAAATTATGGCAAAGCTACAATTAGACAAGGAATCTTATTATATTTATCTCCTACATAATCTCCTAAAATTTAGAAATTATCTTTTACATCAAATTTTATAATTTCAATTTTCTTCTCATATAACACATAAAATAAAAAAACCATAAGAAAAAAATATTGTTATTTTAAATAGCTCCTAAAATATACATGTAAAATTATTTTAATTTAGCAACAATATATTTGAATTAAAATATGTTATTTTTATAATTGAAAGATTTAGTACAATATAAGTTATATACAATCATCTAAAAGTAAAATATTAAAATTAAATTCTCTTAAATATCATTCTGCTATACAGAAGAAGAAAAAATTAAAAAATGAAAAAGTTAAAATAAGAATTGCATCTTACCTATAAATGAACCAAAAATACTTATTACTTAGCTAAGTACTTAATGTTTATTTGACTAGAGAAGCAAAATATAAAGAATATCAAGAGATACATAACCTCGTACTTTCATAGAATTCGTTTCGTGAAAAATGAGTGAAATTGGTCAAAAAACTGGTGAAATCGATGAAAATCGTTGAAATCAATTTAAAAAAATATATTAAATCAATGAAAACATGTGAAATCGATGACATTCCGGGTGAATTGGTAAACACTGGTGAAGTTGGTCAAAAAATGGGTGAAACCGGTTAAAATCAATAAAAAAAAATGGGTGAAATTTGTGAAAAATGGATGAAAACGGGTAAAATTGATTAAAAAAAGGTAAAGTTTGTGAAAATATGTTAAATCGATGAAAATTAATTTGAGCAGTATTTGTAAGAAAAATGATGAAACAGGTGAAATCCAGTCAAAAGGGGTAAAGCCGGTGAAAAAAAAGGGTAAAATCGTTCAGAAAAGCGTAAAGTCGATAAAAACATATTTAGTCAATGAAAAATTCAAGTGAATAACATGTGAAATCAGAGAAAAACATGTGAAATAAATGAAAAAGGGTTAAAATACATGAACCTATTATAGAACAAATTCTATAAGATGTCTTCACTATATCAGTCATCAATTTATATTTTATTACAAATATTTAAAGTCATCATTTTATTTTGTCAAAATAATAATAATTAATAAAATTAAAATTTTATAAAAAATAAATTTAATACCAGTCATAAATATATGATATTTTATAGCATGAAAAAGAAGAAGCTAATTTTACTCTAATTTACGAAAAATACCCATGAAATTAAAACTAAACACTTACAACGCCGTGCACTTTTCTAGTTATACTAAAATTCAATATGCAAGAGGATCGTGCATAAAACTTCCAAAAGAAAGATTAAATAAAGTTTTGAATGAAAAATAAATAACATAACAATAACTAAACACACATGCAGTTGGGAATAGTAAACAAAAGCAAGTACTATATCTATACCTATTGAAGAACAGAATCAAAAGATTTTAGGGCCAAAAAAGAAAGACAGTAAAATTTGGGTTACCTGAAATCTGGAAAAGATTTGCTCAAAAGATGAGATTCAGATTGTACCAATAAGAAATTGAAATGCAGTAGATATCTTAGTGGATCTGAGAAATTTCGCCAATGAAGAAGAAAGAATGGTCAATGATATATTTAGGCTTTTGCATGCATACAAACATAAAACTCCAAAATAAGATTCATACATAGGTTTTGGGAGCATGTGATCATGAAAAGTCCATAACTATTATCTAATAAGCTTTGTCGGCTTGCACTTAGGACCCGTTTGTTTGACAGGAATGGAATCTGATTCTGAGAATTTGATATCTAAGAATGTGATTACCAGGAATATTACTTCATTATACTGTTTGGGTAACACTCAGGATTTCAGGAAGGAATGTAACAAATTTCTTTTCAAATGTTTGGTAAACTTAAGGAATGGAATCCATTTTCACACATGTTAAAAAAAATGTTCCATTTAGATATTATTATATAGCATATGATATTTATGGAACAATACCTGCATAATTAACCCTAAACTTATGTGAAATAAAATATAATTACTCAAAGTTTCAATAATTACTAAATTTTCTCTCGCATTTTGAATATCCCCTTAAAAACATTTCAGACACTAGGTTTGTAGTGGTGATAATGCCATGAAAACGTCGTTATTACGTGCTTTCTTAAGCCCAAAATACTTGCTTTGATCCGAGTTTTGTTTGCCTTTTGCTTGTTTTTGTCTTTTAGCCTAGCTTTAGGCTTTTGTGTGTTTTCTTTTGTTTTTCTTCGTTTTTGTCGTGTTGTTGCTCTGTTTGTAGGTTTGAGGATTTTGCAAGGCTAAAGAGAAGTCCGAGAGGATATGATTCAGTGCAATTCCATCAAATCAAGACTCGGTGGCAGTAGATGCAAGAAAAGAGCTTCAAAGGAAAAAGAACCCGAAGCAAATTGTACAAGAATGTAGATAGCTGCTCACTAAAACATTCACAACTATATCATGGATGATCCAAATGAGCTGAATTTTGGATATGTTATAGATGAGTGAGTTAACTACGCTACGGGCTTTACAGATTAACAATCGGAGTTCGGAATCAAAAGATATGTCGCTCGGAAGGAAGTGTGGCAGAGCAAAAAACTCTCTGCCCAAACCTCACCGCGGTGAGGTCCTGCTGCTGCGAATTATCAGCAAAAACTTCGCGTTTTTAAGGGGTATTTTCGGGTTTTCTCATCATGGGGCTATTAGGACAAGAGGAGAACTTCAACAAATCGAACTTTGGCCCTTTTTTTCTCTCTTTTTCTCTCTAGCCTTCCTCAACCTCTCTCTCTTTACTTTTCCTTTATTTCTTGTATTAAAGACTCCACCAAGGGGGTGAATTAATCACCACCCTTGGGAAGTGATTATGTGGTGATTAAGGGGAGGAGAATCCATATCTCGATTTTATTTCGATTATGTTATATCTTTCTATTTTCAGAATTGTCTATGATTGGGTGAAGATTGTTGTTATTTTCTTTTTGGAATAATGATTGTGGATTTGAATTCTCCGGATTTATATGTATTTATGTTATTGTTTGATTAATTATGTGTTGATGTTGGGTTATGTTTGATTTGTTGGGTTTATTGTTTTATCGCACTATTGGCCAATGATTGTAGTAGATTATTGTTTAAGTACTTTGATTTGCCGTAATCATATAATCGGGCTTAATTCTACCTTGAATGCATCCTAGACATAGGACGTTGAAGGTTAGGCTAGTGACGATTTGTAGATTTCGACCTAGGATAGACATATACCTAGTGTGGTCCGTGTTTGTATAACGGGTTCGTTCGTGAATGCACCAAATAACTTAGATTCACTTTATTCGGGTTATTTGGGTAAGTCTTTGGCCCCGGGTAGCGGTACTCCTTAGAGTCCTCTATTGGATTCGGACTTTCTTTAGAGCACCGGATGACAACGATGTTCGTGAGTGATCCAGAGATGGAGAGTTTGGGTAGATTGGAAGAGTTAAGTGAAACCGATAGGGAGATTTAACTAATTAGAACTCCCAAACAACAACTAAATCTAGGATTGTTTGCATAGCTAACCTAACAACCGCATGATTTGTCCGCTTTAATTGATTGCTTATGAATCCTTCTTACCGCATTATTAACTCCTCCATTTACTTGCTTTCGTAGTTAGATTTACTTTCCTGCTCGTAGTTAAATAAAATCACCCTTATCATATATTTGGGTTTGATCATTTTTGTATCAAGCGTTCTTAGATGAAATAAGCCGTCGATTGATTCGTTTATTCCCACCTTTTACCCATTCGTTGGGATTCGATACTCGGTATGTACTTATCGTTTTATATTACTTGCGACACGTATACTTGCGTATGTACACTGTGACACTTGATTTGTTTGGGTATCTATTTGTGTGTGTTTACATTGTATAGCATCGAGTTCACGTGCAACAAGTGGCAATGCTCAGGTCATCACAAAATCTTATACGAAACTGTTTTTATCCGTGATGAATGTTAGTTTGAATTTGTAATATTTAGGTTTGAATTTGTAATATTTAGAAACACAAATACCATTCTTTTATGGAACGGTGTAGATTTACTTAAAATAAACACGAATAATGTTAAATATGTATATGCATAATCAAAATAAATATTATTATATATTTTTTATTTTTTGTTGTGCTATAAAATTTATTAATCAATTATGATATAAGTTCAAATTGAGGTGATGGGGTGGGTGAGTGGAAAGGAGATGGATTTTATAGAAGTTTGGGTGGGTGGCTCAATTGATTTATGAGATTTTTTGATTTAAAATTTAAATTTAACTTTTTTTTTACTCAACAAATAATCATTTAGACATTTATCTTAATTTTATAGGTATAATGAAGGGGTAAAAAACATTTTATGTTAAATTAATTTTTTCAAAGACTTCAAATGTTGTTTTGTAATTATTCAAACTTCAAATGATGATCATGTAATTTTACATAACTTCAAGGGGTGTAAGAAATTATTCTTAATGTTGATTAAATATATAATATACTTACGATACGTCAAAATTTATAATTGATTTAATTTGTGTATATTTTATAGTAAAAAATACAAATTGAGAGAGAGAGAGGGAGTATATATGAAAAATATTGTCTTTTGAATTTTTACCATGAATTCCACTAGGAATGGAATTAGAATACCATAGAAAACTTGGGTTTCAGATTTCTGGTTTATGAAGGCAAGATTCCTGGTTTTAAGGAATTTAATCCCTTTCCCAAAATACAGTAAATCAACCCAAACACAATTATATGATGTCTGGTAATCAGATTATCAAATTGCATGTCATTCCCAGATAAACAAACGGGCCCTTAGACTTTTGTGGGATCATCCATCGTTACATCATTAATCATTTCAATGACTATCCAAGTACAAAGAATTGTAAATAATAGATAACTACCACATACTAGGAGAGATTTGCACTTGTGGTACCAAACTATATGTCGATTCTCATTTGTGGTACCATAAAAATTGAGGCCGAAACATTTGGTATCACAATTTAAGAAATTGAATCACTTTTGGTACCGCCGTTAAAAATTACCATTAAGTGATGACGTTCAGTTAAGTCTTATTGTAAAATTTTATGTTGACTGACAATTCTACCCCATAACATTTCAGGTTGGCAAAATAACCCCGTATCTTCAAATTTACTGACTATACTAGTCCACATTGTTGCCCAATTTCAAAATTATCTCGAATAAGACACGTGCGGACCAATTCGGAGATTTTATTTTTTATATTTACATATCTATTTAACTAATTTGGATTTATAAACAATATTAATAAATCAAATAATACTTTAATATAAATCCGACAAAAATATATTTTTTTAAATCTAAAATTTATATTATAGTATTAATATATTTAATATTTAAATAAAATAATAAAGTTATATATTATTAATAAATATTTATAATTTTTTTTAAAAAAAACCATCCCATCCCTCCTAACCCATCCCCTCCGTAACCACCACCCCCCCCCCCAACCCAAATCCCAGGTCGCCGCGGACTGGGATCTGTAGCAGAACCCAGGTCGCGGTGGCATGGGTTCTTCGATCCCAGGCCGGCGACGGCATGGGATTTGTTAGGGGGTGGGTCGAGAGGGATGGGATGGGTTATTTTTTTAAAAAAAATTATAAATATTTATTAATAATATAACTTATTGTTTTATTAAATATTAAATATATTAATATTATTATATAAATTTTAGATTTAAAAAAAAATTAGGATGGGGTTATGACCGGCTGCGGATCCCCTATCACAACTTTAGGGCTTATATGGATCGAGTTTGCCCCAGTCTGGTTTCAGCCAGACTGGGCCAAACCTTGTTTGCTGACGGGCCTGGGCTAGTCTCGGCCCAGACCTTGGTTTCGGCCCTCTGCTGAAACCCTTGAACCCAGAAGTCAGGAGCTCTTCAAAGGGTATAGTAGAGGTCAGACAGTCTGCACAGTCAGAGCATTGGGAAGCCCAATTCAACTTAATGTGAATAATGAACTATAAGTGTACTTATCATTCTATTATAAATAATACTTATAAATAAATAATACAATGACACTGCAAGAATTTTGTGGAGAAATATATAATAGTAACAAAAATATTAATCCTAAAAAAAATTTGTGAACATCATGAAAAAATACAAGCAGTATTTTGCAACAAAAAGAATATTTTATTTTATTATTTTTATTAATCTCCTTTCCAATAAACTTGCAACTTCCTCTCTTTTTAATACAATTAAATTCACTTTTATTCAATATTGTAATAAATTGTTTTTCACCTAAAAGTGGACAAAACATAAATAACCATAGGAAATCAAAGAAAGAAAACGGAATCGGTGCCATGAATTGTTTTATTTCAAGATTGTGAAACTAAACCTTTTGGATTTAAAATATATTATGCTACCCCAAGAAAAGAAAAGAAAAATATAGGAAGGTCTAAATTTTAAATCAGATAAAATACATTTAAGCTCATCATAAATTAAACCATTCTAGTATATATTATTATCATCACGATTATATCTAAATGATTACAATCAATTCTCGATCATTACAATATAATAATTCACCATCTCAATCATTATACAATATAAAATTATATTTCAAATCCTGTAAAGTCTTTGATTTGACATCTACCACCTACTTTTCTCCTCCAAACCCCAACCATCAAACCTCAATATAAATCAAACCTCAAATTTTACAATCTCAATATTCCATTGAAATCATTATCCAAATTGAGTTTCAAAGGTTTCGCCAGAACCTCCGAAACCACTTTTCTAGACCAAACCGAGACAAAACCCAGCCAAACTACTTCCATATTAACCCTTAGTGTTCCATATTATGTCATACTCATAATTTATCGACACGTGTCAAGTTTAATTAGCACATGTCACACAGGCTTATTTTCCCTTACAGTCCTCCATCTCCACACCTCTGTTCTCCATCCGTACACTTTCGTTTTATCCAAACAAAATGCAACAAAAAATGTACGTGCTCTATTTCAGAGAAAAAAAACAAAAATTTTGTAAACCCAACGATATTCAGAGATTTGAAGGATCCTCGAACTCCGCCATTAATTGTATTCAATTGAGATTTGCTTGAGATTTTTTTCTTCTTTATAACTGCAATTGATTTATTACTTTACCATTTTAATTAGGGTTTTTTATTTAATTAAAATTATTATTATACAAATTAAGAGAACAAATAGTTCATAGTGAATTATACGAATCTGGATTAAGACAATGAAATGATATGTGATTCGTACGTGGGGCTATGGTGCTAAACTGCTAATCATTTTGGTCTTTTTACTCACCCGAGTATTTGAGATGCAATTCAATGGCAAAATATTAACATTAACAGTGGTAGATGGTGGGTCCTAAATATTTGAGTTGCAATTCAATGGCAGAATATTTAACATTAATGGTAGCCGGGTGGGATGTGAAGGTTAATTGAGAAATTATCATGTGTGGGGGAAAATGCAAGATACTATCTTGTGTTACGCTAAACCTGCAAGAAACTACCCTATGAAATTTTTATTGAGTCAAACCTCCTTGTATTTTTAAAAACCCTGCAAAAAACACCCAATTTGTAAAAATTAGGTCGTTTTGGATCGACATATTTCAAGAAATAATTTTAAAAATATATCACGTGAAGTTGTATGGACCAACTTGAAGAAATTTAAAAATGGTTTCTTGAAATATGTCGATCCAAAACGACCTATTTTTTATAAATTGGGTGTTTTTTTCAGGGTTTTAGAAAACACAAGGAAGTTTGGCGCAATAAAAATTTCACAGGTAGTTTCTCACAGGTTTAGCATAACATAGGAGAGTATTTTGCATTTACCCCCATGTGTTGTTTCTATTAGTTGAGTTTGACATGTGTCAATAAATTATGATTGTGACATATTCTGAAACACTAAGTTAGGACAGAAGATCCACACCCGTTATGACGACATAAATGAGTGATACGTATATAAATAGGACAAAAATAATCTGATCCATATTCCTAATAAAATATGGATCAAATTCGAATTGAAATCCTCCCAATTGACGGTCCAAACTAGGAGTATGTGGTTGATTTCCACACTTTCTGGTACTGCATTTTTGTTCCTAACAATGGGTGATATGTATCTGAAGCATTAGCGTAATAACAAGATTCAATTCAATGTACAAAAGTAGATATACACTTGAAAATGATTGTGCTGCATATAGATTTACAAAAAATCTTTTCATTTGGAAACCGAATTCGATAATATTAAGAATAGTTGTCGATTAGTATTCTTATTGATAAATTCACATGAAATACAATACTTACCAATTATAATTAACAACGGCAATTACATAAATATGTAATTTGTCTGGTGAAAGGAACTAGTCCCCAAAGTGGCGAATTCAAATTTAAACTTCAATTGAAAGATATTGATCTCATGTAATATTTCTGACTCATCTTAAAAAGGACTAAACCCTTGGTAAACCAAAACAAGGAAAAAAATAAGTAATTACATAAATTATTTTCTACTGAAATCTAATTTATCATGTGACTTTGTTGTAACTAAATATAATTTTATAAATATAACTAATAATACCTTTTTTAGTATTTCTTTGAAAATGTAAGATAACAATTGAAGTCAGTTGTATTATTTTTTACGAATTTGATCTGCAGGTACATGGTTTAACAAAGTTCTATCGAATTTTGGATTTGATTTTAGATATATTTTTTGTTAATCGCATACAATTTAATTTCATTTTGATGGGATAATTTCAGTCTAAAAATCCAACTCATTTGCATCCATATTTTCATCATGCATGTTAGTAGTCCAAAAGCATAATATTCTAGTAGTCTAATCCAACTCTAAAAGCAACTCCTAAAATTTTGTTTTTATCTTTTAATTTGGAATGAATCAATCACTTTCGACCAAATTGTAAACATAAACCACCTATCAATACTAGTATTAAACTAAAGAATTATACAATAGTGAGATACGAATTTAAAACCTCTTAGTTTTGAAGCCTCGATTTTTATCATTAGACTACGAGATCGACTTAAAATTGTAATGTTTTTAAGGTTTTTTGCACTTAGCACCCCCAAAATATGGAAAATAGACACTTTGCACCCTCAAAACATAAATTTAGCACTTTGCACCTCCGAAATATGAACAATTCAGCATTTTGCACCCTTTTTTATTTTCCTCAAAAAATCTAAGGAAAAAGAAAAATGAATTACCTATTTTGCCCCTAGGTTTTTTGCCGGAAAAAATGAGGGGGAGCTAGTTGTTGAGTTTATCTTAATTTAAGGTGTTAGGTGCTAATTTTGTGTTTAGGGGTTCAAAGTGTCCATTTCTCGTGTTTCGGGGGTGCAAGTTGAAGAGTTGTTCTTAATTCGGGTGCTAAGTGCTAATTCTATTTCAGGGGTGCAAAATGCATATTTCTTGTGTTTCAGGGTGCAAGGTGTGAAAGATCCAAAAATAAATTACCTATTTTGTCCCTAGATTGTTTGATGAAAATAAAAGAGGATGCAAAGTGCTAAATCTATGTTTCGAGGGTGCAAAGTGCATATTTCCCATATTTTGGGGGTGTAAAGTGCAAAAAAACCCATTTTTTTATGCATGTATTATTATTTGTAAACTTAATCAACCATCTAATAATACCTTACTTGGAAGAGGGAAAAGGATGGAGCTTTTTCTTCCATTCAGAGGCAAATACATTCCTTTCCTTTAACAATTGCTTGCAAGGAAACATTCTCTTCTGTTCTCCCCATCCAAGCTTCTAAATGGGATCCATATGTAGAGTATTGAGTTGGAAAAATGAAAATTTTGTTTAAACTCAATTTGTTATCACAATACTGTGAACTTCAATTGAAATTGTATAGTATTTATTGATGATAGCTTTCAAATTCTATTTAATCATAAATAAATATCAAAAAATATTAAAAGAAAAAATCTAGGTAATTGAGTTAGATTTTGTTCAATCTTTGATCTCATTTATTTTAATGAATTATAACAATTTTAGAAAGAAGAAAGGAAAAATTTCAATTTGCCCCTAAACTTTGAACGTTTTTCCACTTTGTCCCCTAACCTTTGCGAAATCCCACTTAACCCCCCTCAACTATTAAAAATGTTTCAGGCAGCTACCTTTGGATGTTCGTCGGCAGAATCTTCAGGGGCAAGATAGACATCCAAGGTTGGGGTGGCAAAGTGGGAAAACGTTCAAATATTGGGTGGCAAAGTGGAAAAACGTTCAAAAATTTGATGAGAGATCTTATTTTTCTTTTTATTTTCTTTTGCATTTTCATCCAAGCACTTTCCAATTAGAGCATTTCAATAAGGTTACATATGGTGTAATCTCTAATTGTCTAGATTAGCTAAAATGAAAATAAACTTAATACATTTAACTTATAAAGATCACACATTTTCCCAATAAACTAGCAATTTCAAATGAATTAAGGAAAAAGAAGATAGGTCTCAAAACTCTAATACACAAGAAACACAATACACATCAATAAGTATATACTAGCTTTTTGATAATTACACCAATACCTATAATTATACATTGGAATGTTAAAGAAATGTAACCACTATACAACTATCCCAAATACTAAGATATTAACAACTTGACATGCACATAAGATAATAAACTTCATCTACCATTTGAACGTTTGTCCACTTTGCCAACAAACAGAATATTCTCAAAGATTCCTCCGGCGAACGATCAAAGGTAGCTAGCTGGCTGGAACATTTTTAATAGTTGAGGGGATTAAGTGGAAACTCGTAAAGGTTAGGGGACAAAGTGGAAAAACGTTCAAGTGGGATTTTTCCAAAAAAAAACCTTAAACAATGTATATATAACTTCAACATGACTAGTTTGAACTAGTAGTACTCCTAAGTTTATATGAAATAGTTTTGACCCAAAGTTTTGCGAGTCTCATACACTTTTGGAGTTTGGGTAAATATAATGAGGCTCAACCAAAAAAATTGAAACTTTTTCCTAGTTCTCTTGAAATCAAAGCTCAAACCTTCTGATACCCCACATATAAAAGAAAATAATTTGACACATACCATCAATGTTTTCAGAATCGGACAGGACAATGAATCGATATTGAGCCAATTAGCCACTGATTTTACTGATCGGATCGGTCGGACCGGTATGAAATCATTATTCTATAATATTAATAATTAGTTTTAATATATATACTATGTACAAAAAATGGAACAATATCACTGAAATACATACAAAAACTTAAAATTTAGTTTATAGGTTTCAAGTTAACATATAATATTATTAACTTATGTTATCATAATAATAATTTAAATAAAATCTAATTAATAAAGTATTATAAATACAAAAATAACAATATTCAATTAAAAAATATTTAAAATAAATAAAACAAAATAATAGATTAATAAATTTACAATAAACATTTGCGATATACTCCGTACAAAATATAAAATCTAATCTCTTAAAAATTAAATTTGCATAATACATAAATATGAATTTAAAATTTTGCCCCTTTTTATCCTAATGTTATAGTTTGAAATAAATAAATAAAAAAAGATAAACATATTTCATATTAAAAAAAATATATCACTTGAAATCGATTTAATACTCAAATTTACAAAAGGAAAATATTTCATTTGATGACCTGGTGAAATATTAGGTATTTAACATTAGCTTGCAAATGTTTCTTAGCCATCTCCAATGACTTCTCCAACCTTTCTGCCCCGCTTCCCATTCCCTTCCTCTTCTCATAGTCATCTCCACTGACTCAATCTTCACATTCCATTTAATTACAATTCTTATATTTCTCCACTCTCATTTAAAAATGATAACAATAATAATAAAATAATAATAATAAATAAAATAAATTTAACATTGACATTAATAATAAGCTGACTTAGTAAAAAAAGTGTGGGCAACACGCAGTCCAAATGATGGTTGTATGTAATTGTTATTTATTTATGATCGTTTTTAATTTAAACGGCATTTGGCCGTATGTAATCGAATTTATTTATGATTGTTTCAATTTATAATTGTTAGGGTTAATTCATTTTAATTTAGGGAGTCGTATTTAAAATATGTAATTGATTTCAATATGTAATTGTTAGGGTTATATTATTTTTAATCCATAAATTGTATTTAATTTTAATTTATTTAATTTCCATAAATCGTTTTAATATGTTATTCTAAATTAACACAAATAAAGTTTCTTAA
The DNA here is from genome assembly GCA_034814905.1 of Penstemon davidsonii. Taxonomy (NCBI): domain Eukaryota; kingdom Viridiplantae; phylum Streptophyta; class Magnoliopsida; order Lamiales; family Plantaginaceae; genus Penstemon; species Penstemon davidsonii. The sequence goes on along the minus strand of JAYDYQ010001086.1, from coordinate 3,662,013 downwards.
ATTAAATTTAAATTTTATTTTTTTAAAACAATAGACAAATTAAATTTTCATACAATGTTATTAAATTTCAAACAATAATATAATAAATTAATGTTAAATTTATTAAATAAAAGTTACAATTATAAAAGTAATCAAATTAAATTAATGGTAATATTTTTTTTTAAATAATAATAATTTTTATTATAAAATAAATAAATTAAACAAAATAAAAGAAAAAAATCAAAAAATAAATAAACAAGGCAGGTGGCCGACAAGTGTCGACCACCTGCTCATCGACCTCGATGGGTGGGCGGTCCAGCCACCCACTGCCCCACCACCCCTTAATCTTCTCCCCCCTCATCATATATCTTCACTTTTTTACCCCACACCTTCCCCTTTCCCCTCCCCCCTTGTCAATGGAAATGACCTTAGTATATGTAAATTTGTTTAGAGAAGATGTTTGACTTAAGTGGTTGTAAATTTTTGTTTTTCCCTAAGGTCAAGGGTTCAACTTGCACAACCTACAAACTTTTAAATATTTTTCAACATTAAAAAAAAAAGGACTGAATCGGTGGTTCATCCGGGTCGTCGGTTTTTGACCGGTTCACCGTCGGTACGGTTCCCACCAATCAATTAGGGGTTTTTGGACCGAACATGCCACCAGTTCACGATCGAATCAGCCGGTCCGGTCCGGTCCAATTTTAATAACAATGCATACCATCTATTTTTTCTCAACATAAAACATTGATTTGAAACATACCATCTACTTTTTCCTTCAATACCTTCAAACTCGATTCAAATAAGGTTTTAACTTTTCAAGATTATAAAAAAAAATTAAACTCAATCCAAATGAGATTTTAAAAGTTCACTAAAATCAATCAAACCAATTTTTCGAAACTAAAATCCGGTAAAACGAGTCAAAACTCTCTCGTATATAAACCCTTCAAAGCTATGTATGAAATATTAGGTGCAATTTGGTGTTATCAGTGACAATGATAATGATCAATTAATCAATTATTTATGCATAATTATATTACCCTAGAATCAAGTCTTCATGTAAACAACAAAAAAGAAATAGAAAAAAAGATTATGGTCTTGATTTTAAATAATTTTAATTATAAATTTGGTGACCCAATGGACAGTAGTCAACTTAGCTGTATCCATGTCACAATTTGTCCACCGACACTATCCTACGCATCACACCATAATCATATATTACAGCTGTGTTTCCCAATTCTTCTCTCTGTTGGTTGATTAATTTATTATTACTATTTATCATTTGAGCAGATAATGAATTACATTAATCATAGTTATAATCTTTTCTATCTGTTAAATTGTGTACTTACCGTTTGGATGGAAGAATACATTAGGTATAGGTTATCCGTAGTGTATAATTTATTCAATATATATATATTATGAATTCGAAATAATTATTTAAGTATCGAATCTAGATTAAAATTCATTAACTGCACGCACACCAACCGATACCATAATGGACTCATTAATATTGACGAGTATAGAAGGCAAACATCGTAACATGGCATATGTTAATATATAATTTTAATTTCCGAGTTATTCCAGAAGGTATAACCTTAAGAAACAAAAAAAATGTTTGGGAATCTTTAGTATCAAATCTATAAATCATTTTTTAAGTATTTTAATTTTAAGTTTGTATAAACTTATGTATACAAATGCGATCAATATACTATATACACACTAATTTATGAGTGGAATAGTTCAAAAATTACCTTAAAGTTAACAATCAAAACATAAAATGTAGCACGCGATACAAGTAATTTTTAGTAACATCGAGTTTAATTCCTCGTAATGTTTCACATAAATGCAGAAAATGTGAATTTCCTTACCCGTAATGCTTTGCGATGAAAATGTTTATACGATTTTATACAAATTCATTTCGATATAAATTATGTTGTGTTTTAGCTACCATCTGTTTTTGCAAGAAGAATTCAGTAGTGTAGAACCATGATACATTACCTATACTTATAAACAATTTAATGCATCCCAAATTACAAATGTAAGATTTCAAAATAAACTTAATGAAACAATATAGGTGATAATCATTGGACACTACAATTTAATATAATTAAGTATGAATAATGAACGTTTGTCAAGAAAGGTATGAAGCACAAGTAAAATTCCATAATGAAGTGGTACACTTTATGATCAAGATTATTATTACAAATCAATGGGATAGCCACCGGTTCAGGTACAAGATACTATCATTACTGCCTGGACAATTAGACATCCAACCCGTAATCGCAACGAACCAATTGCAAGAGCGGAGCTCTACCAACTGAGCTATATCCCCCCGAGCCAAGTGGAGCATGCATGAAGTAGTCAGATGCTTCTTCGATTCTTTTCCCTGGCGCAGCTGGGCCATCCTGGACTTGAACCAGAGACCTCGCCCGTGAAGTAAATCATCGCACCTACGGTCCAACCAATTGGGAGAGAATCAATAGATTCCTTTTCGGGAGCGATTCATCCTTCCCGGGCAAAAGAGAGAGAAAAAGAAGTAACAAAAGGGGCACACTATTTTTTACAATAGAATTATAATGTATGAGCTATGACTGGATTCTCCTCGCCGACAGCATAACCAAAAAAAAAAGGCACTCCACAAATTAAAAAAAAAAAAAAAAAAAAAAAAAAAAAAAAAAAATAAAAAAAAAAAACACAAAATCCCCACAAACAAACTGAAACCAACAACAACAAATTCCCCACCACGGAACCTACTTCCGTCATTACTAGTCGAATCCGCCACCAAATCATTGTCGTCCTCCGCCGGCCCAGGAGCATCCGCCTCATCACCGTCGTCAGTGCTCCCTCTCTTCGACCTCGCCGACTTCGGCGCCGGAGAAGGCGGCGCCGCCTTAAACAACTCCCTCGGCAACAAAACTTTATCAATCTTATAAACTGCCAACGGATCTTCATCAATTAGCGTCCCCTTAATCGTCGCCGTTACCACTTTCGTTTGTACCTTCACGTCATCTCCGTCATTCTGTATTGTAAAATCGTACTTATTAGCTCCTTCCGTCGCCAATGTGTTCATCAATCCGTTACTAGAACGCAACATTCCCAACGAATTGTAAAGTGGGACCCCATGGTATAGCAATAGCGACGTTTTTCCTTCCGTCGTCAAATTCTTATACCTCGGCATAAACGATTTTAATGTCTCGTCGCTAGGACAAAAAATCGTCAATCCACCCTCGACGCTTTGCGTAAAAGTGTCGTCCGCCCCTTGCGCGGTTATAAGCTCGGAAAACGATAAGCAGCCTTGTTTCGCCATTAGCGACGTTAAGTTCAAATCCGTCGGGGAAGATGTTGGGGCTTCGGCTTCGGGTGACGACAAACCGTGGCTAATTTGGATGACGGAGATGTTATAAGGCAATTCCTCGACGGATTTGACGTATGTCGCCATAGGTTGATCGGAATCGCTATCGACCGGGTTGAAGCCGACTTTACCGCCTTTCATGTCGGTAATGTTGACGTAGCCGGAAGTTCCGGCGGCCTCTCCGGTGGCTTGGAAAAGGGAGGAGGTGGTGGTGGAGCCTTTTGTGATTTGGTGGAGCTTTTTCGCGCCAAAGTAATCCGCGAAAACGTGGAGGGAGAGGATGTTTTTGAGAGTGTAGAGGGAGAAGTGTTTCGCGAGGAGGTCGTTCATAGCGGCGTTGTCGATGGCGGCTACGGTGATCGTGCGGCGGCGGTTGATTTCCGCGGCGAGGTGGGTGATGGTGAGGTAGTGGTTGAAGGTGGAGAGTTCGGGGTGTTTGGCTAGAATGTGGGTGATGTTGTGTGCATTTGTGGTGGTGGAAAGGAGGAGGAGTGGGAGGAGGAAAATGAAGATTCTTAGCTTCATTGTGTGTGTGTCCACTAGTGTGGTTTGGAGTGAAGTGGAGTGTGTGGGGATGGTTTTAATATGAAACTCAACGGCTTTATTGTGAAGAATGATATGCGTTTTAGACGTTGGAGCTTATATATAGTACTAAAAGAAATAGAGCATAGTTTACTTTTACTCTCTTAGCTAATTAAATTAATTAAAGTGGGTGGTGAAGGCAAAATTTTAAATTAACATTCGTCATACTCTTTTTTTTTTTTTTTTTAGACCACAAAGGGAGAATTTATTCAAGATAATTTAACGGTTACAATATTCATAGTAGCAGAGGGGAAATCAACGAAATTAAAATGAGGATCCAAAGCTACTCTAGCAAGGGAATGGGCTGCCTCATTACAAGTCCTACTAACATGAGAAGCTCGAAAAGAGGTAAAGCTTGGTATAGCTCTCTTGATGTCATCCAGAATAACTCCTGTGTTACCAAAGAAGCCTGATCCGGATTTAATTTTGTCAATCACTACCTTGCAATCTCCTTCAAGAATGATATCACTCCAACCATTATACAAGGCCACCTCAACTGCTGTTTTTGCTGCGATGACTTCAATAACGTCCGGAGATAGGGCTGGATGAATATATTTGGAACACCAAGCAATACACTCCCCTGAACCCGATCTCGCAATAACCCCAACACCAGATATATTTAGAGCATGAGAAACCGCACCATCAAAATTTACTTTAATACCGTTAGGAAGAGAGGGTTCCCATTTTATATCTCCCGAAGCTATAGGTTGTCTCCAAGGTTGTGTAATAGCAGTTGCATCTCTATAGCTATGTAAGAAAGAGTGAACAGACCTCCACAGATCGTGCGGCATTTTGATGTCTTCACCTACTCTTATTCTATTTCTATTCGCCCACAAAGTCCAGCACGCTGTCCCGAATAAGCACATTTCCTCGTCATCCGTTTTCTTACGAACCGACTCAAACCAGTCTTCTATGGATTCATTTTGTGCTGCATATGTCGACCAGGGTAGATTGGAAAGAGCCCAGAATTGTCTAGCTAGGGGGCATTGAAATAAGCAGTGGATTTCAGTTTCATCTTCGTGTTGACAAACGGGGCAGAATCCATTAGCGATAATGCGCCGTTTCACAAGATTTGCTGTAACCGGGAGAATATTACGTATGGCTCTCCATATGAAAATTCTCACTTTGTTGGGTATCTTAATATTCCATATCCATTTCCAGTTTTTTCGCTGTGAAGAGCTAGTTGAACCACTTACCGCTGCCTCATTTTCTTGATTTAATTGATATGCCAGATGGTAAGCAGAACGAACGGTGATACTCAATTTAGCAATTACTCCCTTCATTCCAAAATAATTGTCGCTTTAGAGATTTTTTTCTGTTCCAAATTAATTGTCGCTTTAGAATTTCAATACATTATTAATAACATATCTTCCAATTTTACCCATATTTACTCTTTATATATTTTTATCTCTCTCTCTTATACTTTAACCAATTGTCCTCTCTCTTCTAACTAAATAAATAGGGGTATTTTAGTCTAACATTTTCTTAAATTCAAGGCTAATTATTAGCTTCTTTAATACCTGTACAAATCTCTAAAGCGACAATTATTTTGGAATGGAGGAAGTATAAGATTTGATCAATTCTAGTTACAATTAATGATCATTTATTAATAGATTTATAGACGAGTTAAATCCACTTATATGACTACTCAGATTAAAAGTTAGCGCAAGATGTAATGATTGGTTAAGACGTTATTACGTGAACTTAGTCATGATATCCAATTCATATCAACATTTGATTGATCTAGTGAAAGGTACTAGTCCCCCCAAAGAGACGAACTCAAGTGCGAATCCTTTTTGAAAGAGGTTCCGATATAATATGCGTCTCGAAATGGATTAAACCCTTAAAAAATAAAAAATAAAAATACTCAATTCATATGGAAAATTAGTCTTAACATTTATATATAAACTATGATACTTGCAAATACGCTTGCATTATGATTTTGATTTAATAATCCAAACAACGAAGAATTATAATTTGTCGAGATGAGTTAAAATTTGTGGATTGATTCAGATTTGATACGTACAATAATTTATTTTATTTTTTCTTGGAATGATTTGAATCAAATTAAATATTCAAAATCAGACATTGATTTTTTTTTTGGGAATTAACGATTACTAAAGTAAATAGAATAGGTTGGTAAAATGACTCATCATTTAATCATAAGGACCGACACTCAAACTGGCCCGATCCCTTGTTAAATTATTATTTAGGCTAATAATCTGAAAAGAAATTCACAAATACTTTTACAATCTTTATTTAGACACGAAGAGTATATTTATAATAATGTTGTTAGAAAGACGACAATCGTCAATGATTTTCTTGTGCAATACAACTCAATGTGGTGGTTTAGCAATAAAATCATCTTAGTTGTCATGTAAATAAAATATAGAACCTTTTAAAATTTGGATAACACTAGACAGCTGAATGATCCAATTATTGTTTGCCCATTTCAAGTGTATGCAGTTGTTTTATGACCGTTTCTGTCAATAAATTGTTTTATTTTATTTTACTACGGCAATGGTTATTTCATTTTGAATAATACGGTCCGTGACTGTGTTTTAAAATTGATCATTTATTGTGGTACCTTCATAATAAGTCATTTATTGTGTTACTGTCATCAATTCCAGTCATCAATTCCAGTCTTCATCACCGGAAATCATTAATTTACGTCTTATTTGACCGAAATTGCGAAAATCATTAATTTATATTCTGTCTGACTGGAAAATTTAATTTTCGCCAAAAATATCTTGTGTCAACTGACACTTAAAAGTTGGGAATTCATAATCTGACTCCAAAATTTGCATGTTCAAGTCAAGTGATAGGTCTATAACTATTAATTTTTGATGAAAAAATGGTTGAAGTTTCCCAAAAATAGAAGATACCTATAAATAGGTCAAATTCACAATCACATTTGCAAAAAAAATTGAAGTTATAGACCTATCACGTGACTTGGACTTGTAAATTTTGTAGTCAGAAATGAAGTCGCCAAATTTTTAAGTGTTAATCGATACACGATATTTTTGGCGAAAATTAATTTTTTCGTTTAAATAGGACATAAATTGATGATTTTCGACAAAAAAATTATTTTTTCCTATCAAATAAGACCTAAGTTGATAATATTCGAAAGTAAATATTGAAATTGATGATAGTGACACAATAAATGATATATATTATTAAGATGTCTAAAAATACACCCAAGAGTCAGAAATAAAATTTTATACATAAGATTGAAAGCAATTCAGATCACTTGTGTCGACTGGATATTAAAAGGACAAATAATCAATAAAATAAAATGTTATATATAGTATATGACAGATGTGTCGAGCATAAGAAATAAATATTTTTCTTGGGGTAGGTGTAATGCAATTTTGTCGGTAGAGCATTTTTTTCTTCATTTTTGGAGGAATTATTAAAATGATAATTGATGCTAAACCTAATGGGCTCTCAAAGCCCAAAAAGAAACCCATTAGGTACTCATAAGTCCGAAGGAAGAAAGGAAGGCCTACTTTGGAAAATGGCCCAATTTGATTTCATTGGAAATGGTACAAGCTTTTGTTTTATCCGAAGAGTTTGGTTAATTTGAGACATACCCAAAACCAGGTCGCAGTATATTTTATTATTAATAATAATTTAATTATGATTATAATCATATTATTATAAAAATTTTTTCAATCATTACATAATATAATACTCCCTCCATCACATTATTTTTATTCCATTAGCTACAGTACTCGGTCAAACTTTTCAATCTTTTAAGTGACTTATCATATTAAATTATTCACATTTGTGGTGTATTAAATCTTTTAAATATTAATATATGATGTTATATGATATTATCAACTTATTAGTGAAATATATTAATTAAATTATTTATTATAAATTTAATCGAGTTAATTGGTCAATTGTACCAAGGGATAAAGAAAAATGGGACGGAGAAAGTATTATATTTCAAAGTCTATAAAGTTTTTTATTATATACCTACCACTTGTTTTCGTTAACAAGATTCTAACTACTAATATACGAGTAATATTTTAGCAAACTCAAGTTATCTGACGCATATCATCTACTTTTCTCCCCCAAACCTTAACAATCAAAATTCAGTTTAAATCATAGTTCTTTTTTTCTTCTTTTTGATAAATAGTTTAAATCATATCTCAAATTTTTAAAAACTCGCTTATTTATTATATTAATTATATTTGGCCATTTTGATTAAAGGTTTCGCAAATACTCATAAAACAGTTTTGAAATGAAACCGAAACAGAATCGAACCAATTTTTTTCATAATAGCCCAAAAAGTTGGGTATTATAACCTTTTCAAATTTTCAAAAGGGCCTTTGTTATGATGATAACAAAACTATTCAGCTAAACACGTTTTTAGTGCAATACTCCACTCGCCAGTGTTTCAACTATTGATAGTTTTAAAAATATGATACTTTAATGTTTGATAATCTCATTCTCTACATTAAGTTGCTTATTATATAAATAGGTTCATAATGTATACTAAGGTTATCAATCAAAGTCTTGGATTACCCTGTTAGTTGTTACACTCACCTTTAAATCATGTATTTCAAGCGATCACCCAATTAGGTTAAATGTCCCATCTAATTCCCTAGGTCCATAAATCGTATAGATCATAAGTATTCCTTGGTTTAAACTCAAAGCAGAAGCTAGTTCGGGACTCCGTTTGCAAGCCTCACGGATAATTGTATTATCCTTAGTAATAAGATCACGTTTTTCATTACGAGTTTGTACACATGCTTCTAGAGCTACACTGTTAGCTACGGCACTTGGCGCATTCCCCCAAAGTTGTCCTAAAGTTCCTTCATCGAAGTGTAGTACAAAATCATCCCCCAAGAGATAACATTGACATATTATGGACAGAAGGACCAAAATCCTGCATTCACGTAATGACCCAATTCAAATTTGGACATTGGACAGTATTCCATCCAAAATGTAATTTTGTGAAGTTTGAAACTCCAATTTATTTAAAGTTCAAGAGAGTTTGATGCATTTCACTCATTATTAAATATGTGCAAATATATTTTACTTTTGATCGAATTGATGTGACCAAACTAAATTTAGACTAGACTTTCTCGTAAAAATATATAAAATTAAGAAAATTTTGATTTTTCTTGTTATTTGTTGTTTGAAATGCAAAAAGGCTGGCCAACCAGTTTTATATTTTTTTACTTTTTTAGGGACATATTTTTTTGCTGCAAAATTAATTTCACAAATTTGACAGGGAATCACATGAAAAAAACACAAGCAAAGCATGAGTTTTTTAACAATAAAAAATTACAAGAAAACTACTTATTTTCCATTTTCCATAATTATTTTCTTTGTTTTTTTAGTACTTTTTAGGAAGAAAAAAATTCCTCAAATGGAAAAGTCGCCATTCATCAATATGATTTTATCATAATTGACTTTTTGGGTATTGAATTACAAAGATTCATCAGCAATCATGCCACATTTTTCTTTTTCTATATCTTAAGTCTTAACAGCATTTATTAGGTCGCTTACATGAAAATAAATAATCATCTAATCTCTGAAATAATCCACTTATTCGAACTGGTGTGCTTAAATATCTTTAAACAAAAAAATATTTAGGACGGAGTGGGACCATGAGACCTTTGGTAGCAATCTATTTGTTAATAGATTGGTGGTTTTATTTTAATTTAATTTAAAAAAATGTCCATCTTTATAAGAGTTATATGGATCGAGAATCATTATAACTAATACACAATTTACTCTTCAGTTGTGATTTATAATTATATAGTTTAGTAGATAAAATTAAAAAAAAAAACTCATTATAAGCTTTTATAATTTTCCTAAACAAACTATAAAAAAAAAAGCTAATATATGAGCATAAGCATAAAAGTAAGTCCTACAAGGAACTTTAAGTGCACATTTATTTAATTTCCTAAACAATGCCCAATAATTTTATGGGGATGTCACCAACCACTCAAACATCTGTTTTAAAATAAGCACTTATTTGGATGACATCGTACTGCACGCCAGCAAGCATGCTAAAGACGGGTGAATAAGGCCTTGCTTGGATGTATTTTGATTTGAGTAAGAAATATTTTGCTTGATGAATTTTGAACAATCCTTTGAAATTTATGAGAATCAATTGAAATATGATTTGTATGTATTTCGCTACAATCTTAATTAAATGGTTAATTGAGCTTGACATTGTAAGTTATAGTTTAGTGACTTGCGACCCCCAGAGGCGAGACTCAAGTTCGAATCCTACTGGAGACATCACACTGGGGAGGACCTATACCCTTTGCACTCTTCGGTCCGAGCTGTAAATACACAGTCTAGTAGATAAAAAAAAAATAGTTTAGATGTATTCTTTATTTTGAGTTTTAGGAGAAAAGATAATTAATATGTGCCATATCATGTATTATTTAAACTAATTATTATTGTTTGTATATGATTGAAGTGATTGACCCAAGGTGGTTGGGTCAAGTGTTAGTGACTTGCGATTCCCAGAGGCGAGACTCAAGTTCGAATCCTACTGGAGACACCACACTGGGGAGGACCTATACCCTTTGCACTCTTCGGTTCAAGCTGTATATACACAGTCTAGGAGATAAAAAAAAAACAAAATGATTGAAGTGGTTGAAAAAATTAACGATGTAATCTCATTTCGTGACTTTGGGCGACAAAAGATCTTTGAAATGACATTTGGCCAAAAAAGTTCGAAACTTTTGGCCAATATGGATCCAAAATAAAGTCTATGGGTCTATTTGGTTAGGTATATGTTCGATCTCGATTGATTTTGATTACGAAAAATTAGTTTGAGTAGTTTTAGTGAAACCTTTAAAACCTCATTTGAATTGAGTTTCGATGTTAGGTTATAGTTTTTGAAAAAGTTGAAACCCCATTTACATTGAGGTATGATGTTAGGGTTTGAAGGGGGAAAATAAGTGATAGGTGTCAAATTAATATTTTTTATAGAGAAAAAATAGGTGGTACATGAAATAATTGTCTTTTATAGGTTTGAAATTTGTTATGTTTGAAAGTATGAGTTGAAATATGAGTATCAAGGAAACATGTACTTAGACTGCATTTGGATGAGTTTTGCCTCAATTTTGCGAAATTGTGAAATCGGATCAAAACCCAACCAAATATGCTCTAAGTGATTATCGATTATTCGATTCAATGTAATTTTTTTTTTATATATAAGTGACAGATCATTCATAGAAGAAAAAATATCGGTTACATAAGTTTTGGGTGATCCGAAGGTACAAAATACAGATTATGGGATGAGGGAGAGAGGAATAACACCTATTCTATAACAAGAGCAACCCCATTTGGAATAATTGTGTGCGGCATTGCTACCGAGCCTCGGTATTTTTTTATCTTACAATTTGGCCATTTCTTAAGAATGTTACGAGCAAGTTCAACGTCAGTTTTTGAAGCCCATTTGAAAAGAGGAGATCATGTGACCAACATTGAAGGAGCCACTCTCGAATATGGAGAGTTTACAACGATTCCGATCAGCAATGGATAGAGTTTCTTTCAAAGTCGCAGTTTCGGCGCAAGTGGGAATGGATCGATGAAGAGACCGGATTTGATGGGGGGTGGGGGGGGGGGGGGGTGGGGGGGGGGGGGGGTGGGGGGGGGGGGGGGTGGGGGGGGGGGGGGGTGGGGGGGGGGGGGGGTGGGGGGGGGGGGGGGTGGGGGGGGGGGGGGGTGGGGGGGGGGGGGGGTGGGGGGGGGGGGGGGTGGGGGGGGGGGGGGGTGGGGGGGGGGGGGGGTGGGGGGGGGGGGGGGTGGGGGGGGGGGGGGGTGGGGGGGGGGGGGGGTGGGGGGGGGGGGGGGTGGGGGGGGGGGGGGGTGGGGGGGGGGGGGGGTGGGGGGGGGGGGGGGTGGGGGGGGGGGGGGGTGGGGGGGGGGGGGGGTGGGGGGGGGGGGGGGTGGGGGGGGGGGGGGGTGGGGGGGGGGGGGGGTGGGGGGGGGGGGGGGTGGGGGGGGGGGGGGACGGGAGGGGGGGGGGCAGTGGGGGGCGGGGGGGGGGGGGGGGGGGGGGGGGGGGGGGAGGGGGGGGGGGGGGGGGGGGGGGGGGGGGGGGGGGGGAAAGTGATATTCAAGAATGTACTACACCAAGTGGTATTAGCAAGTGTTATCACATCAACAAGTGGTATCAGCTGACTAATCTGATTTACATTCATACAAGTAGTATCAGACTACAAGTTGAATCAGACCACAAATGGTATCAAGCGGTATTAATTCTTGAAATTAGGGGGAATTTTCTAGCTTAAGTGATAAACAGCAACGAAGACTACCTCGATCAGCCAAGTACTTACCTACCTGTCTTCAGCATACTAAGTTTGCATTCCTATAAAGAGAAAAAGGGGGAAGAAGAGATGCAACTAAGTATTGGTGTTGATGACAAAAAGGGGGAAGATAAATGATGCAACTAAGAACCCTTTAAGCAGAAGATCAGAAAGGGGAAAAGAACCAACTATTGGTATTTTTTGAAAGTTGTATCAGATCAATAAATTTCCATCTCAAGGTATGAAGACTAAATCTGAAGACTTAGAAGACGTTCTTAGTTGAAGGTTTTGTCATCATCAAAAAGGGGGAAATTGTTGGTATAAATTAGAGAAGGTTTTGAAGATAACAAAAAGGCCATAATGGTTTTGAAGATCAAAAGGTTAAGTCATCAACTAAGAACAACTTAGTGAAACATATCTCAAGGTCTTGAAGTGAAGTAACCGAATCAACCGAGTGGGATATTAGATTGGTTATCATCAACCGAGTCAAGATAGATGTGTTCATTCTTGAATCAGCCGAGTAACCATCAACCGAGTGATCATCAGGAGAGTGGTCATCAGCCAAGCATTCCCATCAGCGAAGTGAAGTCGGTGAAGTAAGCTTATCAACGGTAACCAGCTGAGTGCATTAAATGCGACTGGACATAAAGTGAATATCCGTACAACAGAGTGTACAGAAGATAGTCTGCAAAAGCAAAAGCCGCCGTCAGAGAATAAGACCGTTGCTCAGGGATTAAAGAGTAATTTCGCCTTCCTTCAACGGGCAGAAATTCAAATCCGGGAGTATAAATAGAAGACTGACTGAAGATCTGAAGAGAGACTTGCAAAATTCAAGATCACATCTATAGAGCAAGATCCATCAGTTGAGTCGTCTGATCACAAGCCTAGTCATTTGTTGACGAAACTTTTCGTTGAAGAACAGAGAACTCACGTTGTCTGTCTGAGTGACTTTCAACTGAAAGGAGAGAGGAGTGTATATCCATCTGTGTAAAGTGATATAGCTTCTTAGTGTAGGTTTTCTTTGTGATCTCCTATACTGAAAATAGCGTGAGGAGTGTAGATCCGTCTAAGTGAGTGGTCTAGGTTCGGAGACTAGGATTTCTGTGTGATTTCTTACTGCGCACTTGTGGCCATTTTATTTGTTGTCTGGCGCAAGCATTGTATATTGTAATCTGTGTGATTATAGTATAACCCAAGATCTTAGTGACTTGGAAGAGTGGACTAAAGGATTTTCATCCATATAACCACTATAAAAATTATGTGTGTTTGATTTACTGCCTTACTTTGCATGTTTTCAAAAGAACTCAAACATACGAACTGAACCAAAAGATTTTAAAAGGAGTTGTAAAAACTGGGGATAAAATCTTTTGTGTGAGAAAACTTAAAGAGGAACATATTGGTTGAAAAACACTTGACAAATCCGCTGCCAACTAGTTTCTAAAACTCTGATATTTCATCTGAATCAGGTGAGTGAAATCAGATGAGTGGTCAACTCTGCTGCTCAAAGCTTTGTGCGCGAACAGCTTAGTAGTCTTACGAATTCTCGATCAACTTAGTCTGTTGACAGAAAAAGTTAGAGATTTTTTTTAAAGTTTTCTGAGGTCTATTCACCCCCCCCCCCTCTAGACCTCATTGACCACTTTTGGGACCAACACTTTCAAAATAGAATCGAGATAAATGAACCTTATAAATTTGGTAATTTTCATTTGTACATAAAAAAAATACATTTTTATCCTTTTAATAAAAATCAAAATTACAAAATACCCCTATCATTTTCTCTCCCAAAATTATCTCCCAATCCCCTTCCCAAACCCTAACCCGTCCAAGCCCCTCTCTCTTGCCGTTCTGGTCGAACAGAAAGGCGGCGAAGTTCTGCTGATGGACTTTTCTGTTTTCTCTGCTCCACATGTCTGATGGGACTCAACCAATGAAGTTGTCTGTTTTGTTGCTGGGACTTAGCTCATTGCTGTGAATTTGATGATTTAGTTTATCCTCTCCCTAAACCACTTTGTTACCGAAAACTCATCACGTGGTTAATAATTTTATGCCATTCAATAGATCATAGCAATATGCTCATATAAATTCAAAATACCTAAAATAAATAATCCATAGTTGGCAGAGTTCTACAATCTAGGACATTCAATACATCTAAATGTCATCAGTACACACAATATGAATAACTGCATATTTAATTGGAAACCAAAACAAACAAACAAACACCAAACTTATATGTCAGATATTATTCCATCTCTGCATTAAAATCCAGACATCCAACAAGTCAAAACAAAATAACTTAAACAGAAACATGTAATTTATATTATACACATAAACTAGATATTGATAATTAATCCACATATTATAACCAAAGCAACACAAAGAAATTCTTATCTAAAACATCCCATTCAACCCAAGGTGGTTGGGCCAAGTGGTAGTGACTTGCGACCCCCAGAGGCGAGAGTCAAGTTCGAATCCTACTGGAGACATCACACTGGGGAGGACCTATACCCTTTGCACTCTTCGGTCCGAGCTGTAAATATACAGTCTAGTAGATAAAAAAAAAAACATCCCATTCAAGTTTTACAAATTAGGCAAGTCACATTACATACATCTTACAAAAGTTAGTTAAAAATTACAGACTATAATAGAACATATGTCATAGAACTTCCACGCATAAGATTACACAGTCTTAAAAAACCATAGGAGGATAATCACATTACATATCATCAAAAGCTTTTGCTTAAGACGCAATGCTCGATTATCCGCCTTGAGTTTTATAATAGAATCACGAAGCTTATTAATTTCAGAGTTCAAATCATCATTATCATGCTCTAGACATGCATTCTCCGCCTTAGCACGATTCACAGGCACTAACAACCCATGGATGATAAGTTTGGACCTCTCTCACATTACAAGATCAATCCATTCAAAGAAATCACAACGGTCACCCTGAAAATAAGAATTGGTTACTATATTTTAAAAAACACTCCATAAAATGTTCATATAATAATTATTTGACCTAAAATACTTATTTTTATCCTTGGCAACGAGAAAAGCGACGGCCAAGGGTCTTTTGTCTAGGAAGTATATATTTTAGAATTCGAACAACACGAGTATATCCTGCCAGAAGGAAAACGGGTGTTGTTACTGCGTGCCGAGCTATTTGTACTTGAATCCATGGCTAGAAGGTCAAAATTGTAAAAATCAATATAAAATCAAAAATACGTAAACCCTAATCTATAAAACCACAAAATCTTAACATGTACGTACATTTCTTTGTCAAGGGATATCGGAGAAGATGAAATCCGACCCAAATCTCTTGATAAATCTCATCTGCAGAAAAAGAAGGAGTGAGGGTGATAGAGGGAGATTCAACGTCGTAGGTTTAGAGAGAGAGAGTGAGCGAGGAAGAAGAAAGAATGAATTTGGGTTCATTTTGGGTTAATATACCTTCGATCCAGTGACCAAGATTTAATCAGAATGAACTGTGAGGATTGAGTCTCTAATGTCATCAGATCCGAGGGAAAATTTGTAATTTCATGTTAATCTGGCCAACCGAACTGAATTTAAGTTATTGGACTCCAATTTTATTCACAAGGTATTAATAGGCCGAATGGGTCATTACATAGTTGTTGCAACTACATAATTGATCCAGATTGATAATTGGCTCAACCTAACGTAGCCTTATAGTTACACTATTACTGTCTCACATAAGATGAAATAAAGTTAAGCGGATCTGTAAAATTAGAGAAATTGGACTAGGTTTTAATTCAATAGAAGGCCTGGGCCTAATAGAAGTGGGAACCCAACAAAATAATTCGACCATGTTCTACTGGAATCCGATCGATCTGTCAGTAATTTTATCTAATTTGATATTTCATGTATCCGATCAAATTAAAGAAAAATCGTAATTCGAATACGTAAAGTGAATTTATATTTAGATCAGTCAATTTCATTAAAGTATGGATCAAGTTACAAATATACAAAATAGTATTTTATTTTTATTAAAAATAACATTAATATTGTTCTAAAAAAATATTAATAATATTTACCACCATCTTAATAAGATATGAGTTATTACATCATTCATGGTCTTATCATATGAATATTTTTACTAACAACATTAACTAATTTTGATATATTAGTATAATCCCTTTTGTTCTCCAACTTTATGTGTTAATTCATTTGAACTAAATGGTAAGTGAGTGTAGAGTTGACAATTTTATGTAGGAGCTTAGCCAACTGTGAAAAAAAATTGACCACGTTAATTAAGATATTGAATATGTAACGCTCACAAATATGTAATATGATAGAAAAACATTTGTCAGCAATTCAAACTGAATTCAAGCAAGATTCTATTTACTTGTAAATTTGCATTCGAACAAGATTCGATCCACCTCTATATAAGACCGTCTCCAGTGATAAAGACTCTTCATTCCCTTCAGACTCCTCTTTTCAGAGTCATCTTCAATGTTTCAATCTTTCCATTTCATTTAACTCCAATTCTCATACTTCCCTGCTCTCACTTTAAAAATGGTAATAATAACAAATATAATTATAATTATATAATAAACCGTAGCGGCATATGTTTATAAATGCGAATAGCTAAATGCCTTTAGGTTTAAGAATACATATTTGTTCATAAAAAAAAGATGAAAATCTCATGGAAAATGATTAGAGGATACATATGCCAAGATGCATTTTGCCATTTATAAATTACGAAGGTGCAAGTCGTGGATCAAAATTGTTTCTGAAGTATATTTCAATTAACTAAATACTGGAGTATTAAAAATTAAAATAAAAAATCGCAATCCGAATATGTAAAGTGAATATATATTTAGATCGGACAATTTCATTAAAGTATGGATCCAGTTACAAATGAAATGGTTACATATATACATAATAGTACTCCTTCCGTCCCATTATTTTTACTCCATTATCTACAGTACCCGATCAAACTTTTCAATCTTTTAACTGACTTCTCATGTTAAATTATTCACATTTGTGGTGTATTAAACCTTTTAAATATTAATATATATGGTGTCCTATGAATTTAGCAACTTATTAGTAAAATATATTAATTAAATTATATATTATAATTTTTATAAATTTAGTCAAGTTGAATGTTCAACTGTACCAATAGGGATAAAGAAAAATTGGATGGATGAAGTAATTTATTTTTATAAAAAAAACATTAATAATGTTTTACCACCATCTTACTAAGATTTGAGTTAATACATCATTCATGGTCATATCATATGAATATATTTACTAACAACATTAACTAATTTTTATATATTAGTATAATCCATTTTGTTCTCCAACTTTATGTGTTAATTCGTTTGAACTAAATGTTTAAGTGAGTGTAAAGTTGACAATTTTATGTAGGAGCTCAGTCAACTGTGAAAACAATTTGAACACGTGAATTAAGATGAATGAATGTGTAATGCTCACAAATATGTAATATAAGAGAAAAAAATTGTTAGGATTTTGAAAGTGAAAATCTAAGTATATTCGAAAAAGATGTGAAATCAAACCGAATTCAAGCAAGATTCTATTTACTTGTAAATTTGCTCTCGAACAAGATTCGATCCACCCCTATATAAATTGAAAGGATGAAGGATCAAGGTTGATCCGATCTAAGACCCATTGATAATCTTAAATTCCGAACAATATTTCATAAAAAATATGTTTATAAACAAAAAATAACGTTAACCCTTTTATTCACATTGTTCACTTTATCTTCCACTTCAAACCCTTTTAACATTTATTCTTAATCAAATGTTATTATATTATCTATTCTCAAACAATTAATTACACATACATAAAAAACATTAGAAACTAGAAATTGAAAGATTCGCTAGAGATGTTCTCTAATTGCAATTCATAAAAGGAATATACTATTTCATTTTAACTAATTATTTGACAATGATAATTTTCTACAAAAAATAAATTAATCAATGATTTTTTCTTGACTTACTATTAAAAATAATCATATGAACATGTTATGGGACATAATTTTTTTTCAATCAAATTTAAATTTGTCCCTTAGTTAATCCTAATAGAACTTATCATGATTTAATTTAAATTATTTATTTTTAAATTAACTTGACTCACTATTTCTTAATCTTATTATTCTTCCTTTGTTTTTTTTTTTTTTTGTCAGAAAAATAATTATATATTTTTTTCTGTTGAATTCGATTAATCTATTTGACTATATTGAAGATTAATCATAAACCGCTGCCGGCATATGTTAATAAATGCGAATTCAAATTTTTTTTTTGAAAATGTTTCAATTAAACTATAAAAATAGTGCGAAAAAATTACTAAAATAAAAAGTAAGAAATTCTCAAAACAGATAAAGAATCTCGAATCTACAGATCAATTTCATTTCTATTTATTAAAAAAAAGAAAAACTTTTTACGAAACTACGAGTCATCCAGACAAGTTGGGGTTGATTTTAGGGTGCAAAACGCAATTTAGCCAATCTCCGTTTATTAAGTCTCTCTCCATAAACCCTAATCCAAACCCTCACACAGTTAGAATTTATAGTTTCTCTTCTCCTGATCAAAGAATTGAACAAAATTGACGAAAATGGGAAGCCTTTTACTGCTCAGGAGATCTTCATCGAAGAAACTGTGTCTAACTACTGCCCTCAATCATTTCTTCTCTTCCAAAATCTCCGTTCCTTCAAATCCCCTCATTTCCGCACAAGTTCATACCTATTTCACTGCCTCCGGCGATTTAACGAAATCTTCGGCGCCTCCTGCGTTTTTATCAACAAGGGGTTTACATTCGGGCGTTTCCTTACGGGCCGGGTTTGCCGCCGCGAATTATGCCGAGTCCGATGAGGAGAAGGTTTCGAATGATGACGGGCTTGAGATTTCTAAGCTTGGGATTTCGCAAGATATTGTTTCGGCTTTGGCGCAGAAAGGAATTACTAAGCTTTTTCCTATTCAGGTATGATTATTGAAATGATGTTGGTACTTTAGTTCCGGAATGAATACTAATATTCACATTATTTTCATTTATGTATTAAGTGATTTTTTTTGATTGAAGTAATGGTGAGTTTACTCATAATATTGTGAACATATGAATAGGGAAGTAGTTGTATTAGGCTCATGAAACTGGTTAATATTTGAATGAAAAGAGCTGAATTTGGGAATCTTGTATAAAGATTAAGACAATATTTTAGTTAGTGATATTGGTTTCATAATCCCACTACTTTTTTTGTGCGCAATTGCAGAGAGCTGTTTTGGTACCGGCTATGCAGGGGAAGGACATGATAGGACGAGCAAGAACTGGAACGGGGAAGACGTTAGCTTTCGGGATCCCCATCATGGATAAGATCATTAAGTTCAATGCAAAACACGGGTACGCTATATTTGAATAATTGTGTATTGAATAAACATTTTTTGAATCATGAATTGTTAATAGGTTGAAATATTTGTACTTCTTTCATCATCAGACAAGGAAGGAATCCTTTGGCACTTGTTTTAGCTCCAACCAGAGAACTTGCTAGGCAAGTTGAAAAGGAATTTGCTGAGTCTGCCCCAAAATTAGATACACTATGCGTATATGGGGGTGTTCCAATATCTCACCAAATGAGTACTCTTGACCATGGTGCTGATGTTGTTGTTGGAACTCCCGGCCGTGTCATTGATTTGATTAAGCGTGGTGCATTGAATTTGTCTGAAGTCCAATTCGTGGTCCTTGATGAAGCTGATCAGATGCTTAATGTTGGATTTGCAGACGATGTTGAGATTATCTTGGGGTATATAACACAGAAACACCATACCATGATGTTTTCAGCTACAATGCCAAATTGGATAGTCAAACTTACCCGAAAGTTCTTAAAAGATCCAATTACCATTGACCTTGTGAGATACTCAATGTGTTTATACAGTTTGTACTTTACTTTGAACAGAATTACATTTATTGTTTTATAGAACCCGAAGTAGTGCTAGCCAATCATCACATGCATTATTTATTGACATCAAACATGTGCTTCAGGTTGGGGAATCTGACCAGAAGTTAGCCGATGGGATTACCATGTATTCCATTGCATCAGACATGCGAGAGAGACCGGCAATTCTTGGCCCTCTGATAACTGTATGAATTTAAAATATCATTTTTTCTCCATTCTGCTTTTATTCTGTATTTTTAAGTTTATTCTATCATGAGCATCAATCTTCTGAAAAAAACACAATGTTTATAATCAGGAGCACGCAAAAGGAGGTAAATGTATTGTTTTTACTCAAACAAAGCGCGACGCTGATCGATTGGCATATGCTATGCAAAGGCACTTCAAATGTGAAGCATTGCATGGTGATATCACACAGAACCAAAGGGAAAGAACACTATCTGCTTTCCGAGATGGACACGTCAATGTTTTAGTGGCTACTGATGTAGCTGCCCGTGGGCTTGACGTACCAAATGTTGATCTGGTGATTACTCTTATATGTATTCTTCTACATGATTGCTTCCATGCTACATTCTTTATAATAGTCAAGAATTATTACATTCTTTATAATAGTCAAGAATTATTATTGGAGAGGGAGAAAAAGATAAAGCAACATGTCTCCTTATCCTATCTCAAATAAAAAATTTAAATCGTTGCTTGGGTACCAATGAGTTGCATTAGGTTCCAGTGCATCTGTAGTTTGAAGGGTCTATAGGCGACTTTTTACTTCCAAGTAAATTCCACCTAACACCTGATTGTGTTTTTGTTGTAATTTTTGTATTCTTTTCAATCAACATAAATAGTAGTATAGTTGTGACAGGAAGCATCTTTAATATGAGAGTGTTTTGAAGGAGCATCTTTGTGGTTTTTATTGCAGCTAATCAAATTAGATATTCGTTATCTGGGGTTATGTGTATAATGCATCAGAGAGTTTAGGTCATTAGTCTTTCTAGAAACATGAGTGATTATACCCTTGCTGCTGGAAGCTTAATAGTACTTGTGGGGGTTTAAAGTGGATACTTCATTTTGCTCAGGTGATTCACTATGAACTTCCAAACTCTTCAGAGATGTTTGTTCATCGATCTGGACGAACAGGTCGTGCTGGGAAGAAAGGTAATGCTATTGTCATTCATTCATCCCACCAACATAGGGACGTCAAAGCTATTGAACGTGAAGTTGGTTGCCGATTTGTAGAAGTAAGTTGTCAATTATATGTTTTTTTTTTCATGTTGCTGTTATGTTATTCCTTTATTTCAGTTGAAGCTATGAAAGCCTCTGCATAGTTTTATTTTCTTAATTTTACAAAGCAGTAAGACTGTCAAAAATCAATTTCGGTTAATAGTTTAGCTTCTAACATTACCCATGTTTTGGTTTTTTTTTTTTTTTTTTTACTTAACTCATTTCTTCATTTGTCTGGTTAGCTTCCTAGCATAGCTGTTGAAGCCGGAGCTATGGACATGTATGGTGACTCAGATCGTGGTGGTCGTTTTGGTTCTGGTGGAGGTGGTCGGTTTGGTGATTCAGGGTTTGGACGTGGTGGTGGTTTTGGAAGTTCGGGGGGTGGCCGTTCTGGTGGGTATTCTGGTTCCTCCGGTCGATATGGAAACTCGGGGGGTGGTCGTTTTGGTGGATCTGGCTCAGGTGGTGGATTTGGTGGATCTGGCTCAGGTGGTGGATTTGGTGGAGGCCGCTCAGGTGGTTTTGGGTCTAGCCGCTCGGGTAGTTTTGATGATCAAGGTGGTTCAGATCGAAGAAGTGGCTTTGGAAATTTTGGTGAATCGAGTCGCTCAAGTGGATTTGGCAATTCACCTTCTACTCGTCCACGTCGCTTTGGTAGCTTTGCTGACGGCAAAGATGATGATAGCAAGAAAACAGGGAACTGGTTACTCTGAAGCTATTGAAGGTGATTTTCTTGTTCTGTTTTCACGAACTAATTAGGTGGTCTACATTGTGTTATAATTGGCACAGTTCCTGTTGGCTAAGTGCATATTGTACAAGTTTCTTTCAAGATGCTACTTGTCTATAAACATAATACACTTGCTGTTGATTTTACCTATGTCATCTCTTCCTTTTTTGTTCTGTTGGGTTGTGTTTGGATGAAAGGGTTGTCATTTGAGGGATAGAATTTGGAGCTGAGGATTCAAATGACTCTATTGGGATGGATTTCAGATCTAACATTATGCTTAAAACATAATTCAAATTAAGTTGCTAAATGGTTAGTCAAATTTATTAAATTAGGTGCATTAGTTTTGTGTGGATTCCAAATCCTTAGCTCCCATGTTCTTCAACCCAAGCATATTCCGAGGTTCGTGGAAACATTTAGTTGGGTTTTTTGCGTGTTTTCCATGTTAAGGTTTTGTTGCTTTTTAAATGTGAATTGCGTTGCTATAAGCATGTTTCATCTTTTATGCAACGCACACATATTAATCACGTAAACGGTAGGACAATATATGCGTTTTTCGTTACTGATATCTATTTGTTGATTTTTTTATGATGCCTATATCCTTGTGTCTCTTTCAGTATTAGAAGGCATCTCTGTAGCAGATGTAAAGATAAAAGGATGCCATTGATGACCAGTGATTGTCAGATAATATGAATCGGACAATCTACTGTAAGTTTCTGCTTCTGGGTCATAAGAGTAACAACCTCGTAGATGTGATTCGTATAACATTTTTCCTGAAGAGAATTGTAGCCAGAGTACCATAAAACCATTCCCAAGAAGGCGTAGTTAGGTTTCTCTTTTATGTAATGTGTTCTCTTTCTCAACGCGTCTGCTAATGTCTTCTTTATGTTACGTGTATTGTATACAATTTTTATGAGGTATTAAATATTCATTATGAAATCTAAATATCTATGTGATAATATTAAATACTCAATATGAAATCTCATTTTCGTTCAACTATGTTAATCTTTTGAAGAGGGTGTATTAGAGTTTAGTGCTAATATTGTTTAAATTTCATCTGCCTAAATATTAAAATGACCAAATAATCTACCCCATTTTTTAATCAGAAAAAGAAGAAATCATGTTTTCCTTGCCCATAATCCCACAATCCTATCCCCACCCCTCGAGACTCATATTGTGACAGGTCGTTGAGGAACAAAATTAGGCGTCCGCCGCGACTTTTTGCGGTACAAAGACTGCTTGAAGTACAAAACTACCTTTGCGGCATGAATAGTAAGTGCAAAACCTAGGCAATGCTCGACTTTAAGTGTGTGCATATATCTGGGCTCCACGGCCCCTAGGATTAAGGTCGGGTGGGTGTTAATATGAATAAGACTAATAACTATTTTAATAATATTTAAATATTAAAATTAAAGAGAGTAAATAATAATAAAATTAAAATTGATTTAAGTATTAATTTAAATTGTTTGTATAAGTGTTTAATTATATTTTGAACTAATTCGATATTTTTAAAAATATATAGCCACCACCAATATTGTAATTAAATGATTAAATTTTTAATTACAATAAAAAAATTAAAATAAAATGTTTAAAATAAATTATTTAATTTTAAATATTAATTACGATTCTAATTTAATATTTAAATTATAATTTTAACTAATTCTAATTCTAATTACAATTTTAACTAATTTATGAATTTAATTTTTTATTTACAATTCTAATTAATTATTAATGATTTGTCCATAAAAGAAATTAAAATTTTATTATATTAAATAATTCAATTAAAAATTGATGGCTATATATATATATATATATATATATATATATATATATATATATATATATATACACGTATTTATTAAATACTAGCAAATTTACTAACAAATTTTATTAAATAGTTAAATTCTACAAATTTTTAATTTAATTTAGGAGGAAATTTTAATTTTATTAAATATTTCCTTAAATAATTAATAATAAATCTTTAAAAACGTTTTAAAAAAAAACTAATCAGGTGGTGCCAAGTGGCGCCACCTGACTTAAGGAGGGGCGCGTGTCTTCTTCACGCGGCCCTCAGGCCATGGACAGGGTCAGCCCCACCCCGTTCCCGAGCCCACCCCGCAGCACCAGCCACTGGAGACCATTTCTCTGTCGACCCCGATCCCGATCATCTCCATTGGTGATGGCTTTATTGGCAGCGTGTCTTCTTCATGCAGCCTCGGGCCGTGGACGGGGTCAGCCCCGCCCCATTCCCGAGCCCACCCCGCAGAACCAGCCACTAAATACCATTTCTCTGTCGACCTGAAGCTTGACCATCTCCATTTGAGATGGCCTTATTGGCACTTTCTTCGTTATTAGTTCATGAATTGCCCATCAAATCTTCATGAACACAATATTTATCAAATTTTCAAATGTTGGCCTTTACCTTTAATTTTTTTATTCTTTTTACAAATGTCTTTTGGGCTAAATTACATTAATCGTCCCTAATGTTTAAATTTATTTACGCTTTCCTCCCAAATAGATAAAATTTTACACTTTTGTCCTTCTTAGATATATTATGTGTTACACCAATCACTTCTCAGACTAATTTTCGTAAAAAATGTACCACGTGCAAAACATGTGCATTTTGAAAGATATTTTCATAATACCATATTTTTTAATATTTAAGTGTAACACTTTTGTCCTTTATGTTAATATTTTGTTTTCATTTCGTCCTTGTGTTAATATTTTTTATTTCATTCTCGTCATTTTGGCGGGAATGAACAATGGTTTTCCATCCAAATTTTGTAAATTCAAGAAAAAATTGCATTTCTAAATTCAATATTGAAAAGTCGAAACCAAAAGCTAAATTAATCTAATAAAAAATAATTTTCTAAAAGCATATATACTATAATCCATTATTCTAAAATAAGTTATAAAGTGGGCCAAACCGATCTTCATCTAAGAAATAAATCCGAATTTTTCATTCTCAAAATTACAACAAAATATTTGAAGTTAGAAAGATTTTTACAATAAAAAACTAGAATGAAAGTTATGGGATAAAAAAAAAAATGGAACCAATAAATTACTGTTATGCAACAAAATTTGGAGAGAAAATAATTGTTCATTCCCGTCAAAAGGATGAAAATAAATAAAATATTAATATGAGGGACGTAATTGTAATATTGAAATATTAAAAAATATGATATTTTGAAAATAACCCTGCCAAAATGTATGTGGTATATTTTTGCTAAAAAATAACCTGAAAAGTGATCGGTGTAACATATAAACAGCTCCATATTATCTTCAAGACAACCTCCAAAAATCCAAATCTCTCACCCAGAATACTCAAAAACCAAAGCCCCACTCATTCCTCAACTTACCCAAAAACAAATGAGAATAAATAAATCATTCACCTTCACTCCACTAGACCTTTCTCTTATTACAAAACTAGCCATGCAAAATAACAACACAAATCCTCATTGCATTAGACGATCGCCAAACGTTCGATCCATCGTTGCCTAAACCCTACTTCGGCGATGTCCTCGTATGGTGCATGTGCTCGGTCTAAAGTAGATGACCTAACGAGGGCACCATTGTTTTTTGTTGTACGCATCGTACACGAAGCGATCAAAGAAGTGACGGAAGAGTACATAAGGTCAGCTATAGATTACCATGAATTGACGAGAAAGCCCCTCGAGCAAGAAAACACATTGTGGATCACAAAGTGGAGTAGGCTTCCGTTTTATGAAGTTGATTTCATGTGGGGAGAGCCGAGACAAGTTGCTCCGGCCTCGCTCGGTGACAATCTCGCCTTTAAACTTTCCGAAGGTAAGGAGATTGAAAATTTGGTAGTGTCATTGAGCTTGCCTGCTGAAGCAATGGGGATCTTTGAGGAGCAAATGGAATCAAAATTGAAGCTTATATAATTAGATGACTATGCATTTGTCTTTACTATATTTTTATTTTGTTGCTTGATTTGCTTGCTTGTCATTGTATTATCTGTGGAAATATAGCTTCAAGTTCAGGTTGTTCAAGAACTATTGTAATATATCTTATGAAATATAAATGTTGTTTATTTCCTTACTTTTGACCACATGTTGTACCTAGGGCTGTCAATGGGTCAGATTCTGGTCGGATCAGACTCGTCCAGATCTGGCTCCATTTATATCGGATCGAATCCTGTCGGATTCGGATTTTGCTCGGATTGTGCTAGGATCTAGATTTTTTGAATCCAACGGATCTAGGTCTGATTTGCCCTAGTTGTACCTGCATCAATAATCAATTGTTTTTCCTCTAGTTTTCTTCAAAGTGTCAAAGAAAGTGGAAAAAAAAATAAGTTTGCCTCATTGCTGCATCGAGTTAATTAATTGCATGTGTTCGTCCAGGGCCTTGGGGGCCTTGGCCCCCCAAGATTTTGAGACCTTTTTTTAGTCAATATATTGATTTCCTTTAAAAGCTTAATTACAAAATTTATCATCTATACATATAATATATTTATCAATAGTAAAAAAAAATTGATCGGAAGGGAAAAAAGAACTATAAAAAAACCTAGACAAGCCTAGCCGAAGTCATCCTCGAGCACTTCGATTATGCTTCCCGATGGAATATCCCAAAATCAATTATGAGTTGCTCTTTTTGTCTCTCAATTATGTTTGACCCAATATTAATTGATGTTTTTGTGACTTTACTATCTCTAATCAATTTAATTCATTTTTTATTGGTTTAATCCCATTTTTTAACCGATTTCGTTTATTTTTATCAGTTTAATAATTTTTTTTATAGTTTTATTCCCTTTTTTTTTTATCAGTTATAATATATTTTCATTGTTTTTTACTATTTCGTCAATTACTTTTATTTTTTTCTTTTAAACCATTTTCTACCAATTTAACCTGTTTTTGTCAGTTAAACTCATATTTTACCGATTTCACTCGTTTTTATCAGTTTAACCCGTTTTTACCTATTTTCGCGTATTTTTTCACTGATTTCTCATGTTCTTTTCACCGATTTCAT
The DNA here is from genome assembly GCA_034814905.1 of Penstemon davidsonii. Classification (NCBI taxonomy): domain Eukaryota; kingdom Viridiplantae; phylum Streptophyta; class Magnoliopsida; order Lamiales; family Plantaginaceae; genus Penstemon; species Penstemon davidsonii. The sequence goes on along the minus strand of JAYDYQ010001086.1, from coordinate 3,634,963 downwards.
ATGTTTTCTTCGACTTGACCCTTTTTCACAGACTTTATTAATTTTTTTAATCGATTTCATCAGTTGCTCATTGATGTCATCGTTTCAGAGGTTTCATTCTGTTTTCACGAATTTCTCCCTAATTTTCATCGTTTTCAAATGTATTTATTATTTCACGGGCACATTTTTTTTTACTATTTCACCTTTTTTACACTAACTTTACCAGTGTTCACTAATTTCACCTGAATTTTCATTTATTTCATATGTTTTCATTGATTTCATGGATTTTTTTTATCGATCTCATCCGTTTTTCACGAAAAGAATTCCATGAAAATTTGAGGTTATGCATGTCTTGATATTATTGAATATTATTTATATTTTGCTATTCTAGCCAAAGTAAAATTACGTACTTAACTAAGTCATACGTATTTTTATTCATTCATAGAATGATATTTAAGATAATTTCATTTTAATTTTTTGTATTTAGAATGTTTATGACTTATAATGTACTAAATCTGTTAATTCATTTTTTTACTTAAATACATATTGATGCTAAAATATAATAATTTATATTTAAGGAGCTATTTGAAATAGTAATAGTGTTTTTTTTATGTGGTGTTAAAATTAAAATTATAAAAATTGATGTAAGAGAATTTATAAATTTTAGGAGTTTATGTAGGAGATAAATATAATAAGACTTCATGTCTAATTATACATCTTCAATTACTTTTACATGTTTGTCACTTAATTAAATATCCCTTTACAACTTAAATAAGGATATTTTAATCTGCACAAAAAAGTTAAGAAATATTCATGATTTTATAATAGTAGAGGGCAAAAATTCAATTTCCATACCATTGAATAAGCCAAAGTCCATTTTTCATACCAATTGAACGAAAATCCTACCAAGCCACACTTCCGTCTGTTTTTTAATGGAATTGCCAGGTGTCCGTTAAATTGACTTGAAACGGAAGTATGATTTTCGATCGATTGGTATGAAAAATGGACTTCGGCTTATTCTATGGTATGAAAATTGAATTTTTGCCTTACTTTCAATTTTAACTATAATCAACTTTAATTTGTTAGTTCTTTACCATACATTTTCATCTAAACAAATATTGCAATGTATATTAACGAATGAGATATACAACCTTTAGTAGGCATTATATTTTACTTTTAGTATCAAAATACTCCGATACGGATAGCTAAAAAATACGACTACTTCTCCACTACCTTAAACTAATTCTAGGTTGTTTTGTTTATCTACTAAAATAATGTTGCATAGTTATATATTCGAGGCGATACAAACACCTGCACAACTTTACTCTGTTTAGTGTATCAAATTAAATTCGTGTATATAGGTTGTGTTCATAGTTACTAATTAGGGTATGTGTCCAATATTAATGATGGATTACTTCATGGAAATAGATAATTACCAATGAACTTTTACGTGTAGTTCCACATTAGAATGGAGTTTTGATCAATGTAATCGATCAACAATATTCCTAGCTAGCAAATGGGTGTAATGGGAAAAAAACTATTAGGGCTTGTCAAAGTTGATCCTAGCAATGACCATTCAATGTTTAAGTTGGATCATATTAAAAGTGTAATACATGATTAGTTGAGTAATTTGAAATGTATATTTGATACCATTATAGGAGGTGAAATACCTAACTTCAAATTGGGTTGATTTATAATCCAAGTCAAATTATCCTTAACTTTTTTACCCAGAAAAAGGTAGAAAAATATTTCTCAATCAAATAATTTTACTTGGTGAGACTGGACAACAAATGTTTGAGTGGTTAATAAAAGAAATTGAATTATATATCTATGTCTAATTAAATAAAATGTATGGCAAAAAATCATTTTTCATACCATAGAACATGGCAATTTTCATTTTTCATACCACACATACCTCGCGCGTGAGTTTTTTTCCCACTCAAGGTGACTTAACAGGCCACGTGGAAATTCCGTTAAAAAACTTGACGGAAGTATGATTTTTGAAACGTCTGTTTATTCTACGGTATGATTTTCGTTCGATTGGTACGAAAAATGGACTTTGGCCTATTCTATGGTATGAAAATTGATTTTTTGCCAATAATAGAGATAAAGATAGGGATAAAATAGATCGAATGCTATTATAAATTTTTTTTTATAGATATACATTTTAGCCCCCTCAACTCTTGGACCCTGGCGCCGCCCCTGTTTTTCCTAATTGGCAAATACTCTTTAATGTTATATTATTAACAAATGTCCTTGTGTGTTTAGGGGCAGTTCTAGTGACATGTACACGAGATTAACCACAGATAATTTCACTTTTTGTACCATAATTTACCTTACTTTAAGGATCTGATATTACAATTATTTCGTTCGACACATTTGGTACCATTATTTGATGGGACATTACACATTTCATACTTCAGTCAAATTAATGACGGAATTGAACACGTGAGGAGCACGTGTCCATCAAATTTAATGGAATTGACGAAAAAATTGTCGAATTGGTCCTATAATTAAAGATTGCTGGCAAAGTTTGCCCCACATGTTTTCCTGATTGGCAAATATACCCCATAATTCACAAATTTGTAGCATTTCAGTCACAATTGCAAAAATAGTTAAATTATTAATCCAATTTAATAATTTTTATATATTATTATTAAATTTCTTAAAATAATTAGATATATATATTAGCTTTGGATCCAAAACAATTATGTCTTCTAAGGATGAACCAGCAGCTGACCTTGAAACATCTTTTCGAGGTGAATCTTCTACCATTTTGGAAGTTTCTTTAACATCTAATTGCAAAGGATCATCCCTGCCCAAGAATGAATGGAATGGAAGACTCACTGTTGATTTTATATGCTCCAATTTGGTGTCTTCTTTTTCCTATAAGAAAAGAAGGCTAACAATTTAACCTTAATCTTACCAAGACAAGGATGAAGATAAAGAAAGAGCAGGTAGTAGATATACACGGGTAGGCCTTCAACTATAAAAGTTTAGATTTAAAAGAAGATAACGGACATGTTTGTCTCGCTTTTTCCCGAGTAGTTTCGAAAAATTGGGTGGTTTGGAAAAAAAAAAATCAATTTTCGTAAGAGGGAAAACCACTTTTGATACCAAACTTTAGTCCAAAAAACACATTTGGTACCAAGCTTTTCGAAAAAACACATTTCATACCAAGATTTACACCATCTTGACACATTTAGTTTTGACGTCAATTTTCGAAGGAAATTCAGCACGTGTCGTTCACGTGCCCGTTAAGTTGACAATGGGAGGGAAAACATGCACGTGTTTTAAAGACCCACCATTGTTAACTTAACGCGCATGTGTTGAATTCCTTTCGAAAATTGATAAGGAAAATTAAATGTGTCAAGAAAGTGTTAATCATGGTATGAAATGTGTTTTTTCAAAAAGCTTGGTATCAAATGTATTTTTTGGACTAAAGTTGGTATTAAAAGTGTTTTTCCCTTTTTTCATAATGTTGTTTGTTTGAGTTTGGGAGAGTGATTTGGTAAATAAGGTAGGTGTAGATTTTTTTGGAAGGGTTTAGGCTGTAGGTGTAAGAAGTGTAAAACTTTATGTCAAATCAAAGCATAGTTTGTGTAGAGTTTTTTTAGAGATAATAAATTTGTTGTTTGTTTGGCTTTTGGTTTTCGGAAGAGTAGTTTGGGAAAAACGTGTTTGTCTTGCTTTTCCCAAACACAAATTATTTTGGGAGAAGCGAGACAAACAGTAATGCATTCTAGATGTAACCAGTCCAAAGAAAAGAGTGAATCAACTGAACATAAGCATTAGTTTCCCCATTAAAAAGTATAACAAGATGAAGTTTGCAAGGGTATGTTTGACAGAAAAATATTTCAGAGGGACCAATGAAGAAAACATTAGTAACGTGGAACAACCACCTCTTCTCACATGATGCATACAAAATAAGGCATAGATGCATACACAGAGGAAAAAGTTAATTTATTCATTTGACACTTACCATTTTAAGTTGTATATTCATTTATATTCTATATATGCTGTTATTGGAATTATATATAAAGATAATTTTTACTAGTTAGGTATCCAGGATTGAAATCATCATGTTACTCATATGCTAAATACATGGGGTACGTAATATTGTTTTAGAAAATTTTGTGAGGATCATGATCCCGGTATACCTCTATATCCTTGATTCCTAGGCCACTGTATGGAAGAAGTGATGTAATTAATTATTTCTATGATTTTAATATTAAATTTTCTCTTAGTTAATCAAAATCAAAGATTGAAATATTTTAAAATAAGCTATGAAACCAATTATAAATAAATTTATATCACGTTTTCAGAAATTGAATAGCAAATAAAGTATTTTTTTAATAAAACCATGGATGTTTAATACTTCATAATTTGTACTCAAGTTCATACACTATGACCCCATAATGAAAGCTTTTTTAAAATTTGCTAGCACGGAAAATAACTTTTTGTTGTTCTATTTTTTTTTTTCCGTAAAATAGAAGAAACAATCTCAATTTCATAATGTTTAGTAAAAGACGTACCTTAAATATTGAATTGTACTTTTGTTTTGGATACGCATTTACAAATGTGAAGGATTCTCAAAATTTACGATGTTAGAAATTGGTTATGTTGTAATGCAAATTTATCATTTTTTTCCTTCCGGGTTGTAATTAATATATATTTGCATTCAATAAGTCTATTATCACGTTAATTTGTCGTTTTTCACTTTGGTAAGAGAGTGAGTTTGGTAAACCGTATTATGAAGTATTTAAATTTGGTTACAGGTTTGAGGCCATATAATGCTTAGTTGTATAAAATAAATTCAAAACCAAATATTTTGTAGCTATAATTTCTTTGGTAAATTACCTATATTAAAAAAAATCTTACATCAGATTTTCAATGTATTAATGTAATTTCTAAAAAAATATGGTGACACGACTTTATTTAATGTACGACATCATTTTCTCACACTCTTCACATTTCAATTGTTTCCCCATTTTCTTTTGCTTCTTTTTTTCTTCGTCTGAAACTATCCATCGATAGCTATCGACTGTCTGCTCCGTCCTCTTCGTCGTCAATTTGAGTAAGTCTCTTTATAGATCTCAATATATATAAGCAGGTTACTAAAAAAACTTTTTTCATTGATTAATCATATCTCTCATGCGTCATTTTTATGTCATTCAGATCTCTTCATAGATTTTCCTTGGTTGCTTACTAGTTATTACTCTGTCTTGAGAAAATCCAAGGAAGTGCCTCTATAGAACTCAACTTAACCTTTTTTTTTTGTGTTAAAAAGGCCCCCAAAAAAATGAAGTAATTTTTTCTACATTATTATTATATTATTATTATTATTATACATTCGAATACATTTTTATTTATCGTTGGTAGATACCATGGAAAATGCTAGTTGGCATGTATTACCTTTTTGTTTTGTGAAAATAAAATAACTAAAATATTTTTCGTTTATATTTCTATGTAATTATTTGTGAACTTTCTATCTTTAGAATGTTATTTTTGGGCATTTTAGAATTTTAATTCTTAAAGAGCTAAGTAATTTATGTGCATTTGTTTGTGAAAATTTTAAATCCTACAAAATCACATTTGATTCTCTTCGAAATGTGATCGAATGTATGTGTGTGTGTAAATTTACATGCTTCTTCACATTTTTTCAAATACGACAAGGAAATAGATATGTAAAATTTGACCAATTAAGATACATATATAGTTAATGAGGGAAAAACACTTTTGATATCAAACTTTAGTCCAAAAAACACATTTGGTACCAAACTTTTTCAAAAAACACATTACATACCATAATTCACACAATCTTGACACATTTAGTTTTGCCGTCAATTTTCAGACGAAATTTAGCACGTGTCGTTCATGTGTGGGTCTTTAAAACCCGTGCATATTCTCCATCTCATTGTCAATTTAACGGGCACATGAGCGGGACGTGCTGAATTTCGTCCGAAAATTGACGGCAAAACTAAATGTGTCAAGATTTTGTGAATCATGGTATGAAATGTGTTTTTTGAAAAAGTTTGGTACCAAATGTATTTTTTGAAATAAAGTTTGGTATCAAAAGTGTTTTTCCCTCTATAGTTAATCTTAAATCTTTTTGTGCCCCAAGACAATTGTCCATATATATTTGAAAATATTTCAATCTTTGATTTTGATTAACTAAGAGAAAATTTAATATTAAAATCATTGAAATAATTAATTACATCACTTCTTCCATACAATGGCCTAGGCATCAAGGATATAGAGGTATACCGGGATCATGATCCTCACAAACTTTTCTATAATAATATTACCTAACTAGTCAAAAATTATCTCCATATATAATTCCAATAACAACATAGAATATAATTGAATATACAAATTGTATATTTTCTTAGTTATTTTTTTTTAACAAAATCACCATGACATATATTAAAATTAAATGACCAAATCTTAATATAATGTTCGGGCATACAAAATGTATCACTTTTCTCAATTGTTAACAGTAACATGTAATTCACATGTTCTTTTTTTTTTTTTTTTCACTTATTATTCTTGAAATTTTTCTTCACTTGTGATTAATTTTCTAGGTAAGCTACATATTTTTTGTGGTATAACATAATATTATATATAAATTAGAAAATTTATTGTAAATAAATAATAAATGAAACTTTTATTTTACTAATAATTTATTCTTTATGCAATTATTTTCATTTTCTTATTCATATTAGTGCATGTAAATGTTTATATTTTCTTCATTAGTACTCTAAAGAAACGGGATGTATTTACAGGGAAAGATGACTGAAAAGAAACTTTTTGATTTGAATTCGACGATGTCGGAAGGAGATGAAAATCCTAAGATTTATTTTGTTGATGATTCATCATCTAAGAGGAAACGTTACCATCGCCACTCTCCATACCAGATACAACAACTGGAAGAGTAAGTTTTAATTAATTTTCTTGAGGCATTTATATAGCTAATTATGTTTTATTTCTTTTAGAAACTATCATCCATTGATTAAGTACACTAATTGTAAAACTCAAGCGAACATGATAAGTACGTTTTACAAGTGTTTCGTGTTATAGGTTTACATTTGATTTGGTATAAAATTTCCTCCATTATATTAAATATTCATTTGATTTGGTATAAAATTTCCTCCATTGTATTAAATTATTCATTTGATTTGGTATAAAATTTCCTCCATATATATATATATATATATATATATATATATATATTATTTTATTTTTTATTTCCCAAGGGTTTAATCCCTTTCGAGGCGGGTTGGACACATTAAGTGGATATCTCTCCCAACAGGGATTAGAATCTGGGTCCGCCTATGCAAAAGATTGAATTAACTTGTTAGGCAATATTTTACGGATATTAATAAATAGTGAATTAACTAAGACAACAAAATTTGTCTTGAGTTAATGCATACGAATTGCAAGTAAAAGAAGTTACCTTTAGCCTTTTTCATGCTCGTTATTAAGAAAATTTGACGTTGAGCGACAACAATTAATCTTTGCAATTTCTTTTTTATATTATAAGAATATATTAATTATAAGAAAACATTTTGCAATCAAAGAAACATTATTCTGTCACTTTTATTAAAAGTGTATCTTTGTTACATGTGATATTTACTCTTGTAGGTTGCTTCTATTCTAATGCTAATATTGTGTTTATCTTGATTGTAGACTTTTCAAGAAGAACCCACACCCAAGTTTTGCAGAAAAAGAAGAACTTAGCCGCAAATTGGGTATAGAACCAATACAAATTAAGTTTTGGTTTCAAAACAAACGCACTAAGATTAAGGTAAGAAATTACTAATTCGATTTTTTTAACAAATTTAATTTTGTCATTATTTTCTTAGGAAAATGTCTACAATCTTTTTATGTGTTATTTTTCGTATAAAATCAGTTTGTGACTTTCTACTTACATATTTTTCCATATCTTCAGTAGTTTTCATATCTTAATTTAATTTGGATGAATTATTTATTTACAGACATACCATGAGCATAATGAAAATGCAAAGCTTCGTTTAGAGAATGAAAAACTCCGCCTTGAAAACAATAGCTGCATAGAAGATTTGGTCGATCCTTGTTGCTCCAATTGCGGTGGTCCAGCTATTATCAGAGATAGATCTCTGAAGGAACATATTTTAAGAAAAGACAATGATCGATTAAGAGAAGAGGTAATTTGGTTAAATAGGTTAACTTGTTATCTTAATTTTTATTTTCTTTAACTGAGAAATCACGATTTTTCTCGTTGAGTCCATCAATAATTTATATTTCATTATTTACTATTAAATGAAATTTCATTATTTATTCAATGTAGATTGCTCGCATTTCGGCAATAGCAACAAAGGACATTGGAAAATCCTTCAAATGAGACGTCTTCACACCTTGCAGTTCTCCTCCACCTATGTTTTGAAGTTCAGAATAAAACTTCTATTTTATTGAAAAATAAAGGGACATAATTGATCCTTGTTATGATTTACTTGAGTTTTTAATTTACAAATAATAGACTTTTTGTTCACCATTGAATTATATGGTAATTTGCAAGAGTTTTTTTATTTAAATTATGTTTACTTGAATTTAAATTTAATTGCTAATTTAAGTGCAAGTTTATTTAATGTGTTTGGTTCATTTAAAGCGAATAATCAATTAATATTATCTAATATTGTAACACCCCAAGTGGGATGCTACCCGCCTACGACTTAACTCCTAGAGATACTATGGATCCGGATTCCAAGACGTAAAAACGGTCTAAGAAGAAATCTACGAGTAATAAACCATCTATAAACATGTACATATACAAACTGATCAAACCACTAGTTAACGTACTTACATTACTTAAATCTCCTCAAAAGCTGAAATCACATAAACATTAAGTATGCGTCTAAGAATTAGGCGCTAGACAACTATAAGTGTACGATAATAACTCCGTCTCTCACACCAGTGAGACTTGTACATGACCAAAACAAGATTCGAACTCTGGAGCTGATCGTTTAGTTCACTCTGAGGAAATAGAGCACAAGAGAACAAAAGAGGGTAAGTCGTGTTTGACTTAGTGAGGAAATATACAGGATAATAAATAAAGAGATTAGTTAAACAATATGTAATGTAAACGAATTATAAATCGACATAGAGTTCAATCGTACAGAAGATCAGATTTCTAAAGAAAATGAGCACGAGTACCACATTAAATACCACCTTGTATATATATATATATTTCATCGAGGAGCGACCTCGGAACTTGTAAACTTGTAACTTTCAAGTTATAACTTGGAACTTGTATACTTTGTAACTTGTAACTTGTATAGCTTGTAACATGGTTACGTGCTCGATACTTGGGATAAGAATTCGTAATCAAGAGTCAAGTAAAAAGACAATATATAATTTTTCATTATCGAATCCCTTACTATTTGAGACCAAAATATAAGACTATTTCAACCTAAATATATAGAAATACATCTAGATTGGAATCTGATTAGAGACAACAAGAGAGATTGACAACTTTGGAGATGGACAATTAAATCTCAACAAGGATGACAAGAGTCCAAGATATCGAATCAAGAAACTATGGTATTCCAGAAACTATTAAAAAGAATAGTAAGAATCATCAGACATACGGATTCGTAGTGAATTAAGTCAAGTGAAATTCATGAAAACTAAATGGAATCCAAAGAAGGTTACTCAAACGGGATTTTGATCGATTCCCTAACCAGACGGAGAGATAAACAATCTGATTTGTGTATTCGAAAGAGCTGAATAACACATGTGAACAAGAGTTAACCCCGAACAATAAAATCAAGAAATGATCATATATATAACGGAATCGAGCACAAGTTGATCATTTGCAATAAAGTAAGGATAAAAGAAATAACGTCAATGATGCTCAAATTCCTCAGGGCATTGTGCCAAAGTATTCGAAGAGAAGAATTGAATCCTCACCTTTCGATAGCTGCTCTATGGGCTGCTTGGAGCAGTAGCCTCGATCGCGTCGACACCTAACCAAAATCAATAATATGAATTAAGAGCTGTACGTAATTATGTTTCTTCATTCTTTCTTTTAACTTCTTTGTAGTTTGCTACCACTTGTCAAACCCAAGTTTTGCCACCACCTATCAGCCTTTAGGAGTTCCGATCAAGACCATGCATACCACGTTTTCTTCCTTAAGAAATTAATCCACTTACAACAGGCCCGATTTTTCTCCCAAAATTAAGATGTAGCAGCCTCTAATAGTTATATGATGGAATGGTTTATTAGTTTTTTGATAGGTAACTAAGTTATCAGAATTTTCTTCTCACTCAATTTGGGGTTTTCTATGGCTTCCATTTCAGAGTGTAGTAATGTTGGAATAATATGAAGAGTTTATTCATAAAGTCGGATGACTATTTATATACCAAAGTTTTTGCTCAAGACCCCCTAATTAACATAAATATCTTAAATAGAACAAGACTCTAAATTATACCACAATTAACCCCTACTACAAAAATTCTTCTCAAATTGGTCCAAGATAAATAAATCAAATACTTTATATAATTAATCATTGTTATCTTTATTATTAGCATTACTACTATTATTATTTTCAATATAATCATATTCGTAACTATAACGAAGTATTCTTGTTATAAAGGTATTAAATACCTTCTACACTATCACAAATATATTCTTGTATAGTGTAATTGTAAGGAAATCAAAAAAATTCCTTAATTTCAACTTAAGTTAACTCCTATCTATTGTCCTTTCAATTATATATATATATATAAGGAAATACTTTGTCCTTATTTTGTAACTACAAATCTTATATATTCTAGTGTGGTTTTTAAATCAATAATTTTATGATTATTTTTAAGTGAAAGTAACAAAAAAGTTAATTCCTATGTTTTTTCCATTTCATGTATATTACGATATATATATAGTGTTACATTTACATATTCTACATCTTTTGCTACATTAAATTAAACATACAACCAAAAGCAGCTCCACCTACAAAAAATACAAGGAAAAATATCAATTAAGAAATAGTTATTAAAGAAAATTGCACAACGTAGAAAATAAAACCTTATAGGGAATGAGACTTACACTCTTTCTAAACTACAATTGCAATAACACAAAATGATTTTCAATTAAATAAGGGAGATGAATATTAAAATAAATTATTGTCAAAGTAAAGAAATGAGATTGACACACCCAATTTCCAAATAAGGATTAGAGAAATAGGAGATACCGAAATTGCGTAATGTTTCCCGTTGAAGACTTGTCCTTGATTTTAGCTTAAAAAAGTTGTGATTTTATTTATATTCCTGAGGATAACTTGATAAAATAGATATCTCATACAAATTTTCATTATTTGAACGAAGAGAGGTTCCAATTAACCCATGATTTAATTGGACCAAGTACTGGAATAAAATGTAACCACATAATTGCATTAGGTCGTAAAAGTAATAAAGTATACATAATATAATACGGGCCGTTTTGCAGGTATTAGGTCATATTATATGTGTTAATATAGGCTAATACAACGTTTGGTGGCATTGCTCCAATATCGGGTCAAATGGATTAAATCCTTACGACCCGATATTAAGACTAGATTATAAACCACCCATGCATGGGTGGATTAGTTAATCCGGGTGAATATGGATTCGGTGAAATGTCACTTATAACCTCAAATTTATATATTTCATATTTTAACATATCATTAATTCTTCTTAAATCTTTAAAAATGGAAACACAATCTACATAAATAAATCACAAATTAAAATCTATATCAATTTACAATTAACATGCAGGTATTCGAACTAAAATATTGAATAAACCTTGATCAACTCATACATTCTCATGCATATTATATAAATGGCTTCGATGAATTGATATATCTTAACTAACATAATATGTTCAATTAAGTAGTGAAAATATATGCCTAAACTCATAACTCCACAAAACATATTATGGTAGATTGTTTTAATGTAATATGACTCAATCAGATTTATCAAACATACTTTTAACATGACATTCAATCCGGCTTCGATCTAATCCACCGTAATCTCATGCACCCTACCAAATGGCCCCTACATATATTGTGTTCACCATAAAGCGATATAGATTAATTTCTATAGACAATTAGATACTAAAAATATTAGCCAGTATTATCAAGTAATTGATGGATTTATTTTTATTAACTATGTTAGACTAAATATTTAAATTAACACCAACAGGTGATTGGTCTAGTGGAAGGGACTAGTCACTACAAAGTAGCGGACTCATATTTGAATCCTGTTAGGAGAGGTATCCATTTAATGTGTCCAACCCGCCTTGAAAGAGATTAAACCCTTGGGAAACCAAAAAAAAAATATATAAATTAACTAATAGTCAATAGTCAGGCTTGTCAAGAGTAGTGCTCATAAAGAATTTCTAGGAACATTATTAAATGGAAATAAATAAATTATTTGTTTGAGTGAATCTCACTTTTCGTCCTTTTTATAAGCCAATTTTTGCACATTCGTCTCTCTTAAATTTTTTGTAGTAGATGCGTCCCTCTCATCAATGTAATATAACACATTTGTCCCTCTTAAATTCAAAATACATCCTAAAATGATGAAAATGGATTTATAAATACCAACAAAAAAAATTGAGCAATACATCGTTTTCAATAGGTCATGAGGGTAGTCAACAGGTCGAATCCGGATAGGAGCAATTTAAATATGAATCTAAGCCTTTTTACAATAGGTTAGATTCTCGCATCAAAATGACCGAATCTAAATTTTTTGAGTCCGTTTGAATTTTTCTTAATTTTGTTGAATTTTGAATCTTCCTTGGATCCGGTATATATATATATATATATATATATATATATATATATATAAATAAATATTTGTTGGTACTTATAAAATTCAGAAACTCTCCAAGTTCTAGTATATGGCCCTATATATACCTCACAAACACAATATAAGAAATAAGGAGTGGAGGTTCACTATTTTCTCAAAATTTCATAATTTATTTAAAAATAACCATGTTTCTATTTTTTCGAATGAAAAGAACTTGAAAACGTTAACTAGCCAAATACATTGAAACATGAATAATCACAACCTGCAAAAGTTAAAAATTCAAAGTAAATTAATGTTACATCTAAATGTGTATGTATTATTGGAGAATGGTCAATTTTGAATTTAGTTATTAGCTAGAAAAAAAATTAATTGGTTGAGTTTAATATTGCCAACTAAAATTTAAATTTATTAAGACCATTTTAAATTGAGTTTAAATATTGACTAAAAAATAAGGGAAGAGACTAAATATATCCATTCGTTGCACAAACGACGTGGTGCACCCTACTATTTAGAAATACAAACGAATTTGACATGAGAACGTTCCATTTTGTGTTTTTTGATACTCCTATATAATAGTATTAAATAAGCATTGTTAAATATTTTAGGGTTACTAATATGTGAATTTTACTTGAGATTAACATGTGACTTCCGTGAAAGCAATTTAACACCGACAGAAAATCAAACACACTATGTCTAACATTAATTAGTCAAATTCACTATGAATTTTTTTGTTAAAGAAAATTTCATCTATAATATATTGTAATGCAACCCATTGATGATAAATCTGATGTCATGTAAAGGTTGGTTGTGAATGTAAATTTTGTTCTTTCAGTTCAACTCACCATATATATATTTTTGGTTTTTTGGACATGCCTTTCCACTGTTTATATCCTCACGTAGTTTTATTTTTTAAAATTCTGTGGAGGTTGATTATTGTCATCTATTCGATAAGCTATGAAACCAATTATAAATAAATTTCTATCACATTTTCAGAAATTGAATCATCAAATAAAGCATTTTTAAATAAAACCATTGATGTTTAATACTTCATAATTTGTACTTAAGTTCATAAGTATGACCCCAAAATTAAAGTTTTTTTGAAATTTGATAGCAAGGGAAATAACTTTTGTGTGTTGTCCTATTTTTTTTTCCTGGAAATAGAATAAACAATCTCAATTTCATAATGTTTAGTAAAAGACGTACCTTAAATATTGAATTGTACATTTGTTTTGGATACGCATTTATGAATGTCAAGGATTCTCAAAATTTACATTGTTAGAAATCGTTTATTGTTGTAATGCAAATTTATCATTTTTTCCTTCCGGTTTGTGATTATTATTTGCATTCAATAAGTTTATTATCATGTTAATTTGTCGTTTTTCTCTTCGGTAAGAGAGTGAGTTTGGTAAACCGTATTATGAAGTGTTCAAATTTGCTTACCAGAATGAGGCCATATAATGCTTAGTTGTATAAAGTAAATTCAAAACCAAATATTTTGTAGCTATAATTTCTTTGGTAAATTACCTATATTAAAAAAAAAAATCTTACGTCAGATTTTCAATATATTTATATATTTTCTAAAAATATATGGTGACATGACTCTATTTAATGTACGACATCATATTCTCACACTCTTCACATTACAATTGATTCCCCCATTTTCTTTTTCTTCGTTTGAAACTCTCCATCGATTGCTATCGACTGTCTGTTCCGCCCTCTTCGTCGTCAATTTGAGTAAGTCTCTTTATAGATCTCAATCTATATAGGCGGGTTATTGAAAAGACTTTTTTCATTGATTAATCATATCTCTTATGCGTCATTTTTTTGTCATTCAGATCTCTTCATAGATTTTCCTTGGTTGCTTAATAGTTATTACTTTGGCTTGAGAAAATCCAAGGAAGTGCCTCTAAAGAACTCAACTTAATTTTTTTTTTTTTATGTTAAAAAGACAAAAAAGAAAAAAATGAAATAATTTTTTTCTACATTATTATTATTATTATTATAATATTTTTTTGTGCACATCTAGAATCACACCTCATACAAATTAAACATAAATGTCCATATGCACGCATAAAATACACGTATACAAATAAACATGTAGATACATTCGAATAAATTTTTATTTATCGCATGTAGACACCATGGAAAATGCTAGTTAGCATGTATTACCTTTTTGTTTTGTGCAAAAATATAATAACTAAAATAATTTTTGTTTATATTTATAGATAATTATTTGTGAGCTTTCTATCTTTAGAATGTTATTTTTGGGCATTTTAAAATTTTAATTCTTAAAGAGCTAAGTAATTTATGTGCATTTATATATATTTATATATATATATATATATATATTTATATATATATATATATATATATATATATATATATACATATATATATATATAATATCTATATATATATACATATATATATATATAATATCTAATTATTTTAAGAGATTTAATAATAATATATAAAATTTATTAAATATGATTAATAATTTAACAATTTTTGCAGTTGTGACTGAAATACTTCAAATTTGTGTATTGTGAGGTAAATTTGTCAACCAAAAAATATGTGGGGATTAATTATAGGACCAATTCTACAATTTGTTCATCAATTTTGAAAAATTTGACATACACGTGCTCCTCACATGTTCAATTCCGTCATTAATTTGACGAAAATATAAAATATGTAACTTCCCATCAAATAATGGTACCAAATGTGTCGGACGAAATAATTGTGGTATCAAATCCTTAAAAGTAAGGTAAATTGTGGTACCAAAGTGAAATTCTCTCGATTAATCATGGAGTAATGGCTTCTTTTTTCTTGCCAAGGACATGATACATGGGGCCTCGAACGTGACTTAACCAACGGGACGGATAACTCACATCAACCGAAGAGTAGTTTGGCATGGACGGGACGTGGCCCAGAGGTGCAAGAACGTGGACATACCCTTTTACAATAATCTTAATGTGATAGGCAATTTCAAACTTCAAGTCACAAATTGGATTGAAACTGGATTTAGGACCAAAAGAGCATGCGATTTCAAAACATTAGGAGTAAAAAGATAATTTCACAAAATGTGATGGCAAAAAATATTTTTTGTTCCTGTCATGTAGGACTAAAAATATTTTACATATAACTCTCCCTACATCTTCAAGATAATACTAAAACTACCCTATAAGTTATAAGTTATAATTAGTTATAGGATTAATGTAAAGGCCTACAAAAGCATCTTAGCTAGTCAAAAGCCATATATACATTCATTAACCATTTCACATGATTCCAAGTTAAGAAACATGTAAAGCTAAACTTCCCTTCAAAAAATAAATGTCCCAATAAAGAAGATGAATCTCCTATAACACATGCGCTTCATGAATGGCCAATGAACGAGGTACTTTTAATTCTATGATCGCTTGTTTAGGAGAGACGACTTCTTAGGAGTGGATGCGGGACTAGGTGTCTCTTTAAATGCAGATGGGCAAAAATCACTTACCGTGCATATGCCACAACGAGGTCTAAGAGGAGTACATATAGTCTGCCCAAATCCAACCTGTTCCGAAATACAAGAATGTAGTTGCACTAAATATTTTTCTCGATAAAAAGCAAAATAATAATGTGAAATGCAAAAATAAATGAGACGTACGAGGAGAGGATTAATGGGAACCCATTCATCCCTAGGAAGCCATAGTTGCAACGACTCTCTAGTTTCCTCTGGATTCGAAGTTCTCTAACATATGAACCAAAAAAGTTCAATAAGAAATTTAGGAATTTAACACATAAAATGCTCATTAATTAGTTTTTGAGAATAAAGAGTACCTGCTTAGTGCTAGGACGTGAAACCCATCCGAGACGATTACAGATTCGGTGCACATGAGTGTCGACACATATTCCTTGAACATTATTCCACCCCACATTCATTACCTAGAAGACAAAATTTCAGGAAAAAAAAAAAAAAAAAAAAAAAAAAAAAAAAAGAGGAATTTTATGGTACTCCTTCGAAAAATATTTCTTTTTTAAGAAGTCAAAAAAAAAAAAAAACTCTCTTTCTTTAAGTAACTTTTTTCCATCAAACTATACGGTGAGAACTAAGAAAAGTAATGATTTGACACTACTAATTTTTAAAAACTATTGTCGAGGGCTCAAATGTACAGATACCTAACAGTTTCACTTATTTAACTATTACTTAAACCTCATCGCCAAAACAAAAGGGTAGAAAAATTTTATGGAACGGAGGAAGTAGTAGATTTCTTCTCTCACCAGATGAGCCATTTTGGGCCCGATTCCTGGAAGTAGAAGTAGCTCCTCTAGTGTGCTAGGAATATCTCCGTCGTACTTTGAGAGACAAATTTTTGCGATTTTTTTCATGTTGCTTGCTTTTCTTGAATAAAATCCCACCTGGTAAAATCAAAGACAAACAAGTATATAATAACACGAAGTACTTGTTTGCCAACGTATATGTTGCTTCTGGTTTTTTTATTTTATAGTTCTTTTTCTTGGGCTCACACAGAAGCTAAAGCACTGACTCCAGACACTTATAAAAAGAACTCTTCAAAACCAAAAAATTAAAATCCATTAGTCATAAGCTTTTTGCAAACAAGCCATTAGGATATACTATTATATTCCGATGTTCACAAATAAAGATAGAGAAAGAGGGATACCGGGTAAATTAAGTCCTTGATGGCACCTTCATCGGCTTTTTCAATGGCTTCTGCTGTAAGCAAATCATTTTGAAGAAGCCGCTGAATAGCTCCTGCAGGACAAAGAGCTCGATTAAACCCAAAAATGTACTTTCCAAATTACAGCTACAAAAAGGGGGAAAAAAAAGGTAACTCCTTTAGTGACGGTGAAGCTGAATAAATCAGGACTTGCCATGAGTAACATGATCCTTTGTTTGGCTTGACAAGAGTGAAGACACCAAAACTGCAAATCTTCTTTCCTGAAATTCGGAAAAAAAAACCACATAAATAAAGTGGAAACAGAAGCAATATGGCAAGAATTTTAAAATATAAATCTCATCCATCGAATCTTTGTAACAAATGAGAGAACTCATCACTAAGACGGGCTTCTAGATCATAAATTTCAAAATCAACGAAACTATTTCTTTGATTAAAAATAAATAAAAAATTGGACCAGTGGTAACGAGCTATAACTTTACTGCACATTTCTTTAGTCAAGAAAGCATTGCTTAAAAGTAAAAAAGAACTAAAAGTGAAAAACAGAACAAGGATAAACAGAACAGAAAAAGGAAATCAGAAAATCAAATAAAAGCATGACTGATAAATGATTCTTAATATCTCCAACAACGTCGAGACATAATAGCCCAATTCGAGTAAACCAAAAATAAAAACTGTGATTGGTAATTTGAGATTGCTCATACATCAGATATTATTTGTCGCAATACCAACACATTAAAATGGCTAACTAGCAAACGCCCAACAAAACTTTCAACATGAAAAAACAACAAAACAATGGAGCCATACTTGAAATTTAATCGATTGAGTTTTGCACTAAAGTTCATAAAAGAGATAACTACCTTAGGAGGAAGGGAACTTCCAGCTTTTTCACACCCCATTGAGTCTACAGGAGCATTTTCAGTAGACCTCATTTCTCGAATTCCTTCAAGGACCTTTTCCCAATTGACTGGTGATTGTGCTTCTGATGTTTTCGACTTAACTGTTAAGTAATAAAAAAATATTAAATGTTTCTCCTCTCAAACTACTTAAGCTGTTAGATGAACTGGACAATCAATATGGTACCAATTTAAATTCATCACAATGTTATGGTGTATTAAGAAAATATAAGAAGGAAAATTAATAAACATACTCGAACGGGAATGAATTTTGTCCTTTCCATATGTAAAGTCTTCAATTTCAGGTAGACTGCTAAGCTGTATCAAGATTTAATCAACTATAAGTGCAAATTAAAGGCTTTACAAATATTTTATACCCACTTAGGTCTCAGAAAGACTTAAAACAACAGTTATACGAGAGGAGCAATCATATTGGATAGTAAATGGGAGAAGGCTAAAGTAATTTAACAACATTTCAAGGGGAATATACTAACATTTTTAAAATCTATGATGGATGGAAATAGTTTTTTTCAAATATATGCTGCAAATTCTACAAATGAAAAATAACCAAAGTCCAATAAAGCCGAACGCCCTATTAACACATATCAGTGACTAAATGCTTATTCATCTTGAAGCCTTGAACAAGTTAAATAATGGTGGCACGTCTAAACAATATTTGCCAAGATGAAATCTTAAACATACATCATTAAGAAATGGCATTGCAATCATATAGCTTCAACTTCATAATAGGTAGATTAAGTAGCATTTATGTAGCTTGTCAAAAACTGAATTAAAGAAACAGAGACACTATTTTATCATCACAAGCTTCGTATAATCACCCGAAGACATAAAGTGAGAAAGAGTGCCATCCCATATGAAAGGTCATGATTATAGAAGATATAAAGTGGAATAAAAAGTGGCGAATCCAGGTTTGTATTCCCGTTGGAAGAGATTCTCATATATTATATCGGACTCACCTCGAAAGGGACTAAGTTAGGTTTAAGACTTGAATACCCTCGGAAAACCAAAAAAAATATGATAACACCACAACTAACCTAAGAAGGTAAATGTGCTAAAAGAACTAATAAATAGTTAAATACAACTCAGAATAACCATAAAACACGCAACCTATGTAGTAAGAAATATTAGCTCTTGGTTTATTGACAAAGAATAACCTACCTTTTGATCAAGAATTTCAGGCTTAACCTCTTTAACTGTGGTTTGAATACATTTCTTGGCTCTCTTTTTCCTAACAAAGACACGAACTTTTGCGAAAGAATCGTCATTAGGAATTTCGGGGCCTGAAATAATCATAACAAAAAAAAAATTAAACTTATTTGCATCAAGATACAAAATAATACAAGTAGTTAACGAATTTAGACAAAATTCTGACCTGGGTTTTTCGGTTCAATGGATGGGTTTTCAGAAATTTCCCTTTTGAATGATGAAAGTCTAGTTGATGCCATTTTGCTGAAGGAAGAAGAAATTATGATTTGGGGAAAACCAAATGCAGGATTTTTTTTGAAGAGATGGAAGGACATTTTCTTTTTCTTTTTCTTTTTTTATGGGGAGGAACTGTTTTATATAATTATTTAATGAAAGATTTATGGTGCTCTCTTATACTTAGGTTAACTTTATTTATTTAAACTTGAAAATTAAACATAAGTATTTGAAGTTGGGTTCGAATATATTTTGGAAAATGTATATATTAATATTTAATAGAAGTGACAATCTGTATGTTTTATTCGTCATGCATTTGTTTTCCACATTAGCTACTAATGCAATATAATCTATCAAAATATTTGGAAATAAGATTTTGTGAAATGAACAGATTAGAAAAGATGAAAAAATTAATTATGACCTTTAAGCTTTCTGTATGACAAATAAGAATCACCCCTCGTTCTTTTATCATAAATAATTATGCAAATTAAGTTTTAATGAGCTATAATAATACATCACATAATACTATTTTTTGAGTCCGGTCAAATATATTTGAATTGAGAAGAGGAAATAGGATAAGTAATTAGATGTTAATTGGATATTTTCTTTTGCTACCAGAAAATTTTCATCTGATATTAATATTTGATATGGTGAAAATAAGAGTTAATGGCAATTTACCCCTCTGTGATATTTATAATATTCAATTTATCCTCATGTGATTTGAAAAGGAGCAATTTACCCCCTTAAGTCGGAGAACGTAGGGGTAAATTGTCATATTTATCATAACACATGGGAAAACTGTCACATTATCATAACATATGGAGGTAAGTGCCACATTTAAAAATGTCAGGGAGACAGTGTAAAACTTTTGTAAAACTACAGGGGGTAAAGTGTTCTTTTTCAAATCTCAATGAGATCAATTGAATATTATGAATATCACAAGGGGTAAATTGCCATTAAAATAATTATGGATGAAGAATTAAAATCTCTAAAATAAATTGGCCAAAAACGAGGAACGTGAATTTTACATAAAAATGACCCAAAGATCGTTGATACAAGTAGTAACCCATCAAAAAATTCATTAAAAAAAGTAAATTACAAATTTGCATAAACTTGATTGACCGGAAATAGGCTCTCCTTATAAACAAGGGCCTCCAATCTATTTCGTTTACCGTAAATTCCATATTTCTTAATCTTCCGATTAATCGGATCGAACATGATTAGCTCTCCGCCACTACTTTCTAAAACAAATTCGTTGATATTCCAAAACCCTAAAGGCCTTTCAACACCTAAAATCGGGCCAATACTCGAAACCTTAATCCAATCCTCTCTATCTTCTCCTAATTCGTTCATGATCCATATATCAAAAACTTTGTCAATTTCTTTGGTACTATAAACAATCAAAGAGATTGATTCTTTTATTGGCAAAATAGCTCGAGTCTTCTTATTTTCTCCTCCAATAACTTCAATCCCACATGGGAATGGTGTCTTTTTGAAGACCTCCTTCCTCATATCAAATGAAAGAATCATCTCATCATAATTTTCCCAATCATTAGCCCACCAACAAAAGGTTTCATTTTTGTAAACCATACTCCAAATATTAATAAACATAATATTTGCAGGTATAACCCTCTCAAACTTCCTCCAAGAATTCGTATTCGAATAGTATATCTCAACATGATAAATGAGGCGACCGATAGAAATACAAAACAAGATTTGCATTACCTTGAAAGTACGAGTTATTGAATCAAATCCAAATCCAAGATCACCACCGCGAACTTTTGAATCAGAAGGACGAGGTACTTGGGACCGTGGTAATATCTTGAAATCGCGAAGCATAGGATTCCATAGAGCAATGTTATCCGGAAAACCATATAAGCAAATGACACCATTACATGGGCCTATTAATCTAACATGACCAAATTCTACATTGAGAAATAGTTGAAGATTTTGGTCAACAAAAGTGTCGTTTCCATCGTTTTTCATCAATGAAACGACTCTTTTGTTTGTTGTCACTTCGCGCCTGCTCACGAGAAGAAATTCGGAACCTTCTATAGAGGAGAAGGTTCGAAAGTGATTCGTAATGAAACGAGAATTGTTGGGAAGAGAGTTCCATGATTTACAAACACATTTGAATCTTATCAATGATTTCACTGGTAATCTTGATAAAATTTCAAGAATTATATCTTCTGGTAGGTACATTGCTCATTCACTCTCTTTGTACCCATCTTCAATCTAACCTTTTCCAATAGATTAGTAGAAATTTGGTTTGTAAAGGGACAAAAGTGAGATAAACTACCAACAAACTACCTTAAAAAATATACACCTTCCACTTTCCTATTAATATGGAGGGGCTAGAAAGAAGTCTGTTCCAAGAATGGTAAAAATTAGTATATCTAAAAATTTCAAAATCTCGTGCCCGAGCCTACCCCGACAAACTAGCTACATTAGTAGGTAATATCGATCAAGAATTGTTCTAACATGAAGAATTATGAAACTGAATAATTACTTATAAAAAGAATCCAATGTATACAAAATAGTGAACAGAAGGCTACATAGCTTCCAACTAAATTCTTGAGCTAAACACAAATATAAAGACGATATGTTTCTAGAACAAGAAATGAAGTAACATAATTATCGGCACTGATTTGTGTTTCAATGTCGTATTGTATTTACGAAGTTTCTTGAAGAGTGCATAGAAAAATCTAATCGAACTTGTTTCCCCTGAACTTGCCCGTTGGAATTCGGCTAAGGACTTTAGCATCCAGCTTACGGTAGTTGTGTTGAAGCTGTCCCAGGACATTGTACACAAAGCCGTCAATTTGTTCATCGTATCTCTCATACAAGATAGGCAATGTATGGGCAGCAACAAAACCTAAATAAAAGAAACACAATTTCTTAAACTAGTCCATTTATATCTAGCAGAATACATGACAATATTTGAAAATATTCACAATATATTCTAACAAGAATTAACATAAACATCGATGAAACATGAAAGGTTTCTAAAGTTAAATTGCTAGCTCTGAAACCGCGGTATTTAAGGTGCATGAAAGTACCTCAATCTAAATAACATTTTAATTGTTCGTACTAGTAAGAAATCTTACCAATATATATAACAGTCAAAAAGTTGCACCAGCTTCCAATAATAGCAGCCACCCACAAGCTAGCAATAACCTGCCAAGTTATTATCAGAACGTGAATTAAACTACCATTGACAAAGATTGCTGATAAAAGCATAAAACAATCAAAATAGTCGTGAGCTCTGAGGAAAATAATTCAATTTGAGCTACCATCTTCGGTTAATATCGCAGGAAGTAAATTAAGTGCTAACCTAAAGTTGGGATGTAAGTCCAGTTTCTATTTATATCAAATAAATGCAAAGGAAAAACGAAAGTGGAACACTAAATATTCTATCGAAGTTACCACTAAAAATTGCTTGAAATTTCCTCCACAAGCAACATCCTGCAGGTATCTTAAGCCACGATTAACCTCCGTCCCAATCAACTTGCCAACGTTAGCAAACAATTCCTCAGGTAAAACAAAACGAGGCACTTTGGATGGAGACCTATTGCCATTGATGAGTTATGTGTATTAGACTTATGGAATAAAATGTCACCACTAAGAAAGCAACTTTCAAGGCACTATATTGTAAAATTACCTATTTAATATTTTTGAAACATTTTTCCAAGCAAATTGAGCAAGCAAACCAATAACAAGCACAAAGCTTAAAATTGTAAGGAAGTTGTAATTGAGCCATTCAAAAACAATCCAAGTAATTGTGGCACCAGTTAATACACTTGCAGATATCTTCTTGTTCCTCCATAATAGCACATCAGCAGCTGCACAACATAGTAAATGAAGTTACTTGACTACTTATACTAGAATTGATAAAAAGGTCTGAAGAAATATTACATTTTCCACCACCCAAAATATTGTGAATTGGCTTTTCGCGCCCAAATAATTTGTTGAGGTGAGAAGTGACGGAGTTTGACTTGTCCTCCTCGAAAAAGGACACGTTTTTGTGCTTCGATACACCGTCATTAATTGTTTCCATGATGTTGCTCATAAGAGACTCGGCTGTAATTCCCTCAGGCATTTTTCCTGTATGTCAAAATTTACGCATGTAAGCTTGTGAATAGATAATTTATGACATTAACTAGAAGCATAGATATGTTAAAAGAAATTGGAATAAAGGATTTTGGCAATTTTCAATCAAGTACTCATAAACCAGATAGAACATTATGCTTTATTATGTTTTCATTTTCATTTTCCCTTATTATTTTACTTGCTAAAACCCAAGAACCAAACATAGCCCCGCACATTAATTGCATATGTTTAGAAAGATTTACAAAAGATAAAAATTACAACAAAACATCAGTGAAATCAACTTCTTAAGAAAAGCATGGACCAAACCTAGGACTCAGTACTGAAACTAAAAAGCATTGTGGTTGAGAATATTCAAAGGGGAAGAATAGTCTTTAAAAGCTAAATGAGTAACTAAGATGCTAAAAGCACATAAAACAGCAAATTATGTAGATCATTGGCTCCAATTAAAAGGGAAATACTAATTATATGCCAATAGTAAATCCACAAATCAAAAAAGATTCATAAAAAATTAACACAGCCAGATGAAGAGTGGAAAGAGAAAAGGGGAAACACAAGAAATACTCTATAACCTAATCATGAGCACCAAAGAACATAATTAAAATAAAGCAGACCATACTTACACTTACGTATTCACAAAACCTTCATATGAACAAGATAACAATTTCAATCAAACCCACAGCAAATATTACACAAATCATCATTTAAAGGTAAACCCATGAAAAAAAAAATCAAAATTTACACTATAAGTTCAGAATCAAAGAAACTTCATCCAACAAATTCTATGTTGTACGGAGAATTCATTGAAAACGGCAAGCAGAGACAAACCCAGAAGCCAAAAACTTCTTGGAAAGTAACTAAATCCAGTAAGAACTCAAGAAATTAAAGAAACAAGTGACTTGATTTAAAAAGATTGTAACTTTAACTTACCCTTTATTGTAATTGAAGATATGATGATAAAGTAAGAACAACTAAGTGAGTAAGTGTGACTAACCCAGATGAAGAAAAGTGAGAAAAGGGCAAAGAGTTTTTATACGGCACTAAAACGCAAAAGACTTGCTTTGAAAAATGTGATGAGATTCCCTTTATTAGTAGGGTAGATTCAGTCATTCAGAGTCCCCACATATAAATTCACGCAATAAGTTCAAAAAGAAAAGAAAAAAAAAATCATGCAATAACTGTTGATATAAATACAGGCAGCGATTGGTTCAACTACCCATTTGTGATCTTTAAACGAAACACACCATCTCCCTAGTGGGTTTTACCTTTACACGGGGATAAATATTTATTAGACAATATTACAGGTAAAATGAAGAGAGAATGATAATATGTTATTAATATAAAATTAAATTGATTATTTTTCACATTAAATTAGAGTCTCAATCCCCGTAAGCAAAACAATCATTATTATATATGATGGGAGATAATACATATATTTGTTTATTACAGAGTACAAATTAGGCATATTACATTGTATAAGTACTTGTCAAAAAAATCGTTTTAATTGCATTATACTCTCATGTATTATGCGAAACATGCACGAAACTCATCTGTGAAACTTGTAATGCATAAAACTACTTGTACTTTGAGAAATCATGCACACTCTTCATTTACTCTGTTAGTCACTAACACCGTTAATTTTTAATTGATTTATCTAAATTAACCCTAGGTATATTAATTAAAAAATAAATGGAAGTTTTGTGCAAACTTTAAAAGGTACAATGGTATTATGTGCAAAGTTTATTAAGTACAGGAAATTATATGTTAAGTTTAAAAAGTACAAGGATATTTCGTGCTAAGTTCGAAAAGTACAAGATGATCATTCATTATAAGAGTGGATAATGAATAAAGGGTAATATGGTTATCTAGGCTAAAAAAATAGATAAAAATCGCACATTATTCCCGTGGAATACATGCATGTCAAAACATAGATGGAAGAACACGAACTAAGTGTTTTATTCATGATTTTTTAAAATAAAAAGAAGTTTGATGTAATAAGATTTTCACATGATAATACTATACGGGTCTATTTGGATGGGTTTTGGCTCGGTTTCGCGGATCTCGGTTAAAAAAATGGTTTGGGTGATTTCGATGAAACCTTTGAGACATCATTTGGATGGGTTTTTGCTGTTGGGTTTTGTGGTTTGAATAAGTTGAAACCTCACTTGGATTGGGTTTGAATATTGGGGTTTAAGGAAAAAAGTAGGTGGTAGGTGTCAAATCAATGTTTTATAAGTTTGAAGAGTTTGAGTGTGAGTTTCTGAATAAGTTTTTTATGGTTTTATGGGTTTGGCGAAAACTCATTTAAAAGGGTTTTGACTCGGTCTCGCGAAATTCACGAGACCGGGTCAAAACCCATCCACATACACCCACAGGTTTCGCAACAGGAAGTATCGTGCATATTCCCTCCCCCCTCCTCCTTTTTAATACATAGTAGATCTTATTCTATTAAGTAATCATAATGAATGATTGTACTGCTAAATTATCTTTATGACTACTGCTTAATAGAATTGATGGAAGTATCTTTTTTAAAATCTCATTAAAAAGATAAGACCTTTAGGGTGTGTAAAGATATTTGAGGGAAAAACACTTTTGGTCCCAAACTTTACCCCAGAAAACACATTTGGTACCATGCTTTGCAGAAAAACAGATTTCATACCACAATTTACATACTCTTGAGTCTTGACACATTTAGTCATTCCGTTAAATTTTGGATGGAATTTTCGCGCGTGAAGATATTTGAGGGAAAAACACTTTTGGTCCCAAACTTTACCCCAGAAAACACATTTGGTACCATGCTTTGCAGAAAAACAGATTTCATACCACAATTTACATACTCTTGAGTCTTGACACATTTAGTCATTCCGTTAAATTTTGGATGGAATTTTCGCGCGTGATAGGCACGCGCGCGTTAAGTTCA
The DNA here is from genome assembly GCA_034814905.1 of Penstemon davidsonii. Taxonomy (NCBI): domain Eukaryota; kingdom Viridiplantae; phylum Streptophyta; class Magnoliopsida; order Lamiales; family Plantaginaceae; genus Penstemon; species Penstemon davidsonii. The sequence goes on along the minus strand of JAYDYQ010001086.1, from coordinate 3,608,120 downwards.
AAATGGTCACGAGTTTTGCACGTGATAAATCGGTCAGGGGGCGAAATGAAATTTGGGCAAGAGGGAAAAACACTTTTGGTCCCAAACTTTACCCTAGAAAACACATTTGGTACCATGCTTTGCAGAAAAACAAATTTTGTACCACAATTTACATACTCTTGACACACTTAGTGTCTTCGCTAAATTGATAAAAATCACATATAATGAACATACAACAGTTTCTCTAAAAGATTTGATAAAAATCACAAAATATACTTAAAGCATTGAAAATATTCTTAACAAAAGTACCTTGGATACCTGACTTGGTGCACTTTGACTTGCACTTGTATCAATTCAGCGACGGAACTTTATTTCCGTCGCTAAAATTTTTAAGTCAGCATCAATTAAGCGACGGAACTTTATTTCCATCGCTAATATTTTTAAGTCAGCGACGGCAAATAAGTTTCCGTCGCTGAATTAATATTTTTATTTTTTATTTTTTAATTAGACAGTTCCATAGCGACGGAAATAACGAGGGATCTAGAGACTGAAAGTTTAACGATGGAATTTAGCGATGAATAAATGCCCCGTCGCTGTTTTGGTCCGATTTAGCGACGGAGTATTTTAGCGACAGAATATTGTTTCCGTCGCTATTTTAGTAAAAAATAGCGACGGAATTCCTTTCCGCCACTAAATTCCGTCGCTAAAAACAGTTTTTCTAGTAGTGGTAAATTGTGGTACGAAATCTGTTTTTCTGCAAAGCATGGTACCAAATGTGTTTTATGCGGTAAAGTTTGGGACCAAAAGTATTTTTCCCTCTTGCGCAAATTGCATTTCACCCCCTGACCGATTTATCACGTGCAAAACTCGTGACAATTTTGAACTTAACGGGCGCGTGCCTATCACGCGTGAAAATTCCATCCAGAATTTAACGGAGACACTAAATGTGTCAAGAGTATGTAAATTGTGGTACGAAATCTGTTTTTCTGCAAAGCATGGTACCAAATGTGTTTTCTGGGGTAAAGTTTGGGACCAAAAGTGTTTTTCCCTCAAAGATATTTTTTAGAAAATTGCACATTTAGTATCATATAATAGGGTACTTTGCAATCTTCATACAAAATGATAGTAAATATATATTTAGTACCACAATTTAAATATTGGTTGCAATGGTCATATCATCGTCAAAATAATTGAAAATGTGACGGAGTATAATGTTACTAGCTATAATGTACAGAAATATTTTAGTCGAATATAAAATAAAATGTTGACTTAAATTAATATGAAGAATTTTTTGTCATAGTACTACTAAACAGGACAATCGTCAATCGAAATTATCATAAACATTATCAAGAACGGAAAAAGATTGTTCTTCAATGATAATTTTCTTTTCTTTTGTATTTCATGAAAGACTAATAATAAATTTTCAGTATCAGATGAAAAGAACAAACAAAATGAATAACGATATTGTTAGTTCTTTTAGGGGTGGGATCGGGACGAGTTTTCGGGTATTTGAGATGGGATATCGGGTTTCAGGATCTCAAATTCAAATTCCGAAACCCGGTATATCAACCAAGGTCCCGCGAGTTTTGGGTACCCGATTTTTTTCGGGATTTCGGGACGGGACCGGGGTTACGATAAACTATTAATTTTTTTTTTTAGTTTAATGCAACTTTCAAATCGCCTTGGATCTTCTGTGTCAATATTGGTGTGCCATTTCACCATCTTGCGCCACGTGCCACGTGCCACTTGGAGTTATGCACCACATGTAGACTCAAAAAGGATCTCAAAACCTCAAGATCTGATTAAGGAAAATTATTGGAGAAGCTTGAAAATTGAAATCCTTTGCGATGATATATGTTGAAAAATCCGGACGTTGACGAGCAACGGATTAGTGGCGGACGGAGGGAGTTGAGTTGTGGTGGAGTTAAGTATCTTGATTAGATATATTTACTTGTATGTTTGGATTTTAGAGAAGAAGAATACGCTGAGTGAGATGTGAATGATTGAATTTTAGATTTAGTTTAGGTATTTTTGATTATATATATATATATATATTAATTAAACTATGTAATCGAGACCGGGTTCCCGATCTAGCGGAGATCAATATCCGAAATTCGTCCCGATTTTTCTTGATCGGGTTTTGTTCCGTTCCATATGGGAAAAACCTGATCGGGACGAGACAGGACGGATACCCGAAATCCAGTCCCATTTACCCAGCCCTAATTCTTTACACTTATTGTCAAGGGCGGACGGACACAGGGACAAGGGAAGGGGGGCTACTATAGCCCCCCTTGAATTTTTTTTAATATAGTAGTGGTGTATTTTTATTTTTTTTTATTTTTTGAAAAAAAAAAGTTCAATAAATTAGCCCAATATGAAATTTTCAGCCCAAATATAATCTTAGTCCTATTAATATCACACAACCCACTCTAATAATAACTCACTCTACCCAATTTCTAAGCTCCAATGAAAAGTCCAATTTTTTTCTATATATATTAATGATATATGTTTGTGCAATTGTGCTTATGTAATAAACTAATAGTGTTATATATTCATTATTGATGTTTATATTCACTTCCCAAAATCAATTTTTAGATTCAAGTTTCATTTTTGTGCTTAAAGTTATATACTTGTTATGATTTTCATAAGTATTAGATTAAGATACGAGGATAACTATTATTTCAAAATAATATGAGGATTAAATCAAGATGCAATAGAGTTAATAGTATTCATTTACATATCAAACACTAATCTTAGATGGTTAATAGTTTTTTTTTAATTGAAATGTCAAACACTAATCTTATATTCTTAATACTCTTTTATTAGCATTTATCGGCCTATTGGGATTCAACCTCTCTTGTTTTATCAAATGGAATGAAAAATAAGTTTTGTCATTATTATGACTCTATTATATTTAACTTCTACTTCTTGAGTATGTCATTATTCTTGAGATAGTTATGTTTTGTACATTTTATGGTGTTAGAAATATGGAGATATACTTTAAGGCTACACCTACACCTCACGATGAGTCTTCAAGTAACGTTCACATTCAAAGTGACCCGCATGAGCTTCCAAACTTTCATATTGAAACGAACTTGCCCGAGCTTCCAAGTGATCCCGATCTACGACCTCATATAACTTTATATGATTCTAACATTCGAGAGAGAGTTCGTAGAGCATACATGCTCAAAGGTCCATGTCAACCACGCAACCTTGAGTTTCGGCAAACGTTAATGGGAGGTCAATGGCTAAATGATAGTTTAATTATCTTTATAGAGAGAGACATATTTAGTAGTATTTCAAAAGATTCTATCATGGACCGATTTCAAAAGTCGAAAAACCGTCGTGGTCAATTATTAAAGTAAATATGAAGATATTTTGGGTTCTTTTGGGACTATAACGGGGTATCATATATAATTAAAATATCTCGTGGGGTTTATTTTTGTCAAACTTCACCTCCCCATTTTTGTATTGCGTCATATATTTTCTCGTGAATAATATAAACTTTAAGTTTAACTGTTTGATAGATTTTTTTTTTTATAAGTTTAACCCCCGACCAAAAATCCTGGATCCGCCCCTGGTTATTGGTAATTATGTTGGAGGCTTCACATCAACTATTTTGATTCTTTAATAAACAATGTCAAAGATCAAAATTATTTATATATTAATATAGTATAATTTAATCAAAATGGTTAGCCTCGATCCTAGAAAAAACAAAATACCACGAACAAATATCTTTTCTTCTAGTATCATGTTCTGTTTTAGCCCACGTGGCATGCTTGAGGAGATAGGAAAAGGATTGATACCTTTCGTATTCTATTGGTAAAAGAGATGATGATATTTTGATAAGATGCTTCCTGTTTTCTTCACGTGCCCACCATAACAACATCGATGTTAAGTTTTACATAGGGCATAGCAGGGTTCGATAAACCGACCTAACTTAATCGGAATCGAAATTTTTATATGGACCGTTTATCGAATCGAAATTTCGGTTCGATAAACGGTTCGGTGCGGTAAACGGTTTTTGTCCGAGAACCAATTCTTGGGAGCGGTAGGTTCTCGGTAATACCAGTCGGTTTACTGAACCGAACCGATTGGACTTAATTTTTTTTAAAAAAATTAGTGTTTTTTAATTATGACTTTGGAGATTTATAACTTTTATGTTTGAATGGTTTGTATAAACTTAAGATTATTTTTCAAAAACAATTTACCTCTTTGTATTTGATTAAGATTATTTTATGTTTGAATGATTTGTATGAACTTCGTTGAATGTTGTGCAAAAAATAGAAGGGGGGATTTTTTGTATGGTTTGTGTGTTGTAAGATATTTTTTTTTTGTATGTTGTGCAATAAATTGAATTTTTTGATTTAAAAAAAAAAAATTGAACTTTCGTTTTTTTTACCGAACCGAACCGAAAATTTCGGTTCGGCAAACGGTCCGCGGTCTGAAAAGTATCGAACCGAAAAAATACCCAAGTTCGGTTCGGTTTTTATCGAATGCTCAGCCCTAGTTTAGAGTTAATTCCAATTTACCTCCTATAAAATATATATTATTTAATTTATCCTCCTTTAATTTGAAAAAAAATATTTTACCCCATGTACAAATTTAAAAGAAGCAATTTATCTTATTCAGTCAGAGAGTGTAACTCACTTGCCGAAATTGATAGTGGCACGAAAAGTGTTTATGTAACACAGGGCCGGGTAAATTACAAAATTTATCATAACATATGGGGTAAATTACCACATTCTTAATAACACAGGGAGCTAAACTGCCACATTATCCTAATATAGGGGGGATGAAGTGTCACTTATAAAATTATAAGGGAGGCGGTGTTAAACTTTTATGAGATTATAGAGGGGGTAAAATGCTCTTTTTCAAATTATATGAAGATAAAATGAATATTATGAATATCATGGGGCCGAAATTATCATAGCTCTTCAGTTTTATATGGATTAGTGTTTAGCTCAGTTTAACAATTTTATAAAATTAGAAAAGTGTACCAACTTTATAATTGTCTGGTATTAATTTTATGGGTATTTTTCTTAAATTAGAGTAAAATTAGTTCTTTTATGTCATAAAATATCATGTATTTATGACTGATATTTATTTTTTATGTAATTTATTTTATTAATAATTTTGATGTTAAGTTTATCCGTTATTCACCAATGAGGCGATGACACATGTTTCATCATTTTCTTCACAAATTTCACCCGTACTTTTATCGATTTCACAAGTACTCATCGATTTCACGAACATTTTTCTTACTGGTTTCACCAGTTTTTTCACCAATTGCACCAGTGTTCAAAAATTTCACCCGAAGTTTCATCTATTCATGATTTTTTTTACCAATTAATATATTTATTTTAGTGATATTTCCACTTTTTTTTATCAGTTATAACCATTTTCATTGTTTTCCCTTTTTTCGTCGAATTTTTTTTCAATTTAAACCACTTTCTCAATGTTTAACCTGTTTTCACCTATTTCACCGATTTTACATGTTATTCACTTGAATTTTTCATTGATTAAACATGTTTTCACCAACTGATTTTATTCATTTTCATCCGTTTCTTTACAAATTTCACCCAAATCTTCATCGATTCGTATGTTCTCACTGTTTTTTTCGATTTAAACCACTTCTCTATCGATTTCACCTCGTTTTGGTCGGTTAAACTCTTTTCTTTTACCGATTTCACTAGTTTTACTATTTTAACCAGTTTTTACCTATTTCACATGTTTTTCACTGATTTCACATGTTATTCACCTGAATTTTTCATTGATTAAATATGTTTTTACCGAATTTAGTTTTTTTGATCGATTTTACCCTTTTTACGTGCTTTACCTATTTTTACTGGATCTCATTGTTTTCATCATTTTCTTACAAATTCACTCAAATCAATTTTCATCGATTTTACATATTTTCACCAATATTGCCTAGTTTTTAACCGATTTTACCCGTTTTCATCCATTTTTCACAAATTTCACCCTGTATTTTTATCGATTTCAAATGTATTTACGATTTCACATGTATTTTTTTTACCGATTTCACTAGTTTTTTAACAAACTTCAAAAGTGTTCATCAATACACCCGGACCTTCACGATATCACATGTATTCATTGATTTAATATATCTTTTTTTGTTGGATGAAGATGAAGAAGTGAAGGGAGGTTTAGATGATTTCCAAAAGTTATCAGCTAAGTAATGGAAGCTTAGCGCACCTCTGAAAAAGTTCAATCGAGAAGTCAACTAAAATCAAAAGATTGAATTTTGGTCCAGAAGACTACTAATCTGATGCTGAGTTCAGAATCAGACTGGTGAATTTTCAGCAGAGTCAAATCAAATGAGTTCGATTTGAATCAGCAGAGTAGATTCGATCATCAGAGTGGAAGAGATCAGAAAGTAACTCCAACGGTAATAAATGCACTTGGCGTAATAAATGTTGAAAGAGAAGGGTATTAATGACAAATGATTGAAGAGAAACCTCGTATCAGCAAAGTGCATTAAATGCGACTGACAGATCCGTACAACAGACTGTACAGTGAACAGTTGCAGAGAGTTGGTCAGAGACAGGGACCAGTACTCGAGGAAGATCTGAAATCTGTCTTACTTCAACGGGCAGAATTCAAACCTCAAGTATAAATAGTTCGCGATTCAAGAGTTAGAGACAACCACAACATTTGAGAGAAATCAACGATCAAATTCTTCTAAGTCTCAATACTCAAGAACAGAACACTAAACAGCCAAGTCATCTATTGACGAAGCCAAGTTGAAGAAAAACGCAAACACTTAAAATCTTAGTGATTTCTGTATAAGAGAGTTATGAGAAGTAGTTTTCCATCTTAGTGAGTGAAAATAATTCAGAGAATAGGTTTTCTTAGTGATCTCCTATTACGCACTTGTGGCTTTATCATTTGTTGTAAAAGCGCAAGCAAAGTGTACTATTTACTTTGTGTTCATAGTATAACCTAAATCTTCGTGATTTAGAAGAGTGGACTAAAAGACTTCTTGTCTATATAACCACTATAAAAATCTTTTGTGTTTGATTTATTGTTTTACATTTGCATATCTTCAAAAGCAAACAAACATTTTGAAAAGATAAAGATTTTAAAAAGGAGTTTTAAAACTGGTGATAAAATCTTTATGTAAGAGAAACTTGTTTGAAAAATACTTGATATAAATCCGGTGCATACAAGTTTCTAACTCTGATTTAATTTGAAACAGATAAGTAAAATCAGACTAGTGGTCAACTTACGCTGAACAAACTTTGTGCGCGAACAACTAAGTAGTCTCATAAGTTCCGATCAGCTTACTCTGCTGATAAGAAAAGTTAGAGAATTTTTTAAAAGTAAACAGAGGTATATTCACACCCCCCCCCCCCCTCTAAACCTCGTCTGACCACTTGGGACCAATATTTTTTTTATTGATTTTAGCAATTTTCATCGATTTCACCAGTTTTTTGACCAATTTCACAAAAAGAATTTCATGAAAGTACGTGGTTATGCATGTCTTGATATTATTTATATATTATAGCCAAATAAACATTAAGTATTTAGCCACGTTATAAGCACTTTTGGTTAATTTATAGCTACGATGCGATTCTATTATAACTTTTCATTTAATCAGTTTTTTCCCCTTCTTCTTTATAACAGAATGATATTTAAGAGAATTTGATATTAATATTTTGCTTTTAGAGGATTGTATATGACTTATATTGTACTAAATATTTGAATAATACAAATAACATATTTTTACTTAAAATTTATTGTTGCTTAATGAAAATAATTTTACATATAGATTTTATGAGCTATTTAAAATAACAATGTTTTATTTTTATATTTTATGTGTTATATGAGAAGAAGATTAAAATTATAAAAGTTGATGTAAAAGATAATTTCTAAATTTTAGGAGTTGATGTAGGAGATAAATATAATAAGGTTTCATGTCTAATTATACATTTACTATGTATAATTAATATAAAAATATTCCATGCCTAATTATTCTTCTTCGACTATTTTCACATATTTACCATTGAATTAAATATTACTTTACAACTCAAATAATGGTATATTAGTCTTCACAAAAAAAAAAAAACTTAAATATTCACACTTTTATATTAATGTATAGATATAGATATAGAATAGAATAGATTAGCTTAGTCAAACTAATCATGGGTCTTTCTAAAATAAGATTTTATAGAACATAGTTGTACATGAGATGTCCCATCTCAACCACTAAAAAAAGTCAACAACAAATCTAAACCACAATTTTTGGTCAAAATGTCCAATAATGACGTGGCATCGGATATTTAGAAAAAATAAACATATGTTAAATTACATACTAACCATTTAATTAATTTTGGGGGGGGGTGGGGGGGGGGGGGGGTGGGGGGGGGGGGGGGTGGGGGGGGGGGGGGGTGGGGGGGGGGGGGGGTGGGGGGGGGGGGGGGTGGGGGGGGGGGGGGGTGGGGGGGGGGGGGGGTGGGGGGGGGGGGGGGTGGGGGGGGGGGGGGGTGGGGGGGGGGGGGGGTGGGGGGGGGGGGGGGTGGGGGGGGGGGGGGGTGGGGGGGGGGGGGGGTGGGGGGGGGGGGGGGTGGGGGGGGGGGGGGGTGGGGGGGGGGGGGGGTGGGGGGGGGGGGGGGTGGGGGGGGGGGGGGGTGGGGGGGGGGGGGGGTGGGGGGGGGGGGGGGTGGGGGGGGGGGGGGGTGGGGGGGGGGGGGGGTGGGGGGGGGGGGGGGTGGGGGGGGGGGGGGGTGGGGGGGGGGGGGGGTGGGGGGGGGGGGGGGTGGGGGGGGGGGGGGGTGGGGGGGGGGGGGGGTGGGGGGGGGGGGGGGTGGGGGGGGGGGGGGGTGGGGGGGGGGTTTCTCTCGTGATCTTACGTGCCATGTCTCTGACCAAATCATGCATTTTCACAATATAAGGTCCAGAACTTTCTAACAAGCACACATTAACTAACCTATCGAGTATGGTATGACCTTGGTCAAACTCTGCTCTCCTCGTCCTTCTTTTATCCATTAACTTCTCTGCTATGAATTTGATGATCAATTCCTTTCTCTCTATAATATTGTCTTCAGGATACAAAGAGCAATACAAGAAACAAAGTTGCAATTTTGTGTACCCTTTCCTATGGTATTCTCTTTTGTAATGTGGATCTAGTCGATCAAAACTATATTTGAGTACTGCAAACACCTTATCTTCCATGTCATCTAGCCTCAACAAAGATTCCTTTAGTTATGTTATTGTGTTCCTCCACACATGAATGTCAGTAACACCTCTCATGCTTCCAGCAACGGTGATGATCCCTAAGGGTAAACCATCGCACTCTTTTGCCATAGACTTGGCAATTTCTTTAACTTGTGGGGATAGTGTCATCTCTCGTCCAAGTGTTTCTTGGAACAAGTCCCATGCTTCATCCCTGCATAGTGTTTCCACGACAAATTTTTCTTTGCAACCAATTTTCCGACACACCTCCAAGGAGCGAGAAGTAATAATCAATCTACAACTCTCCAAACTTTGAGGATTTCCCACTTTTATCAAATTTATATTGTCCCATACATCATCTAATACGAGTACAAATTCTTTCCTTCTAGATAGTGCTATGTTCAGTAATGCAGCTCTTTTATCCTCATCATTCTCCTTTGAAAGGTCTAAATGTATGACTCTGGCTATGTCATCTTGCAGCTTGTTTATGCTAAACTCTTGAGAGACTGTGACCCAATATACATGGTATGGATTTTCTTCTAAAAGTCGGTTATAAATGTGTTTGGTCAAGGTCGTCTTGCCGACTCCTCCCATACCATAAATCCCAATGGTTGGGACTTTATCAATTACCACGCACTTCCAAATTCTTTCCATATTTTCCATAAAAGCTTCACCAAATAATTTAGTTGTCAACATTGGATTCCCTCTGGTTTCGTATACCGTAAGTAGAAGTTCACCAAAGTGTCTACTCTCCTGAACAAGTTCATTTACCCTTTCATTCAGTTCTGTCGCTTGATCTCCACCAAAAAATCGCCTAATAAATCCTTCTTCTTGTACTTCATTTCCTAGTGCACGAACCTCATTTTCAATTACTTTTACTTCTTCCAACCAGTTCTCGACTTCTCTTTTTCTTTTCTTTTTACTGACTGCTCTCCATTGTTTATCTGTTCCTCAACATCGGATGCTTTAGCACTCAATGACTTTAGATTTCTTTTCAGAGATTTTAAAATGAACTTGGAGTCCTTCCCTTTGATTTTGTCCGCTCCAAAATCTACCAATTTTTGTCCTACCGCGGAGAAAAATGGTTCTAGCAGCTTGTCTAGCATCTTAAACTCCATATTCCTGCGTAATTGAGTTAGATTAGAATATAATAAAGTAACTTACAAATACTAATTTTGTAAAAGAATAAACAACGACATGTACAGTGGTTTATTCAGTCTAATTTTTGCCGTAAAGATTAACTTTTTTTTGTTCACTGGATTTCAGCCTAACACTTAAAATGTTTCCTTCTTGTTTTGCAAATATATGAGATTTTTGTTGGGAATATGAATTTACAGTAGCTCAAAAATCATATACTTAAATAAAGGAAATCTGAATATAAGGCAAGGTATAACATGATAGGCTTGTGACTTGTACAAAAGACGGAAAGTAATCAAAAAGTGAATATGAACTAATGCATATATAATAATAATAATAACCTATATGGATTCATATAACTCTGCTCCTTCTCAATTCAGAGCTTGATTTGTCATTGATGCAAAAATGTAAACAAAAGCATGTACTATACCTATTGGAAAATAGAATCATAAGAATTTAGGGCAAAAAAAGACAGTAAAATTTTGGTTACCTGAAATCTGGAAAAAAATTGATCAAAAGATGAGATCATGAGATTGAGATTGTAGCAAGAAGAAATTGAAATGCCCTTAAGATCTGAGAAATTTCGCCAATAAGGAAGAAAAAACAATGGTCAACGACACTAGTAGTTCTACCCTTTTCCTTTTTTATAATAAAAATGACGACTTGATTAAAACTTGTTAAAATGTGATATATTTTCTTTGAAGTTCCTAGAAAATACAAGGTTGATCGAGATATATCATGTATAAGCTAGTATCAATTTGGTAGAAGAATCTAGAATAATATCAATAAATCCTAGGTATCTAAGATCGATGTTGACAAATCTAGAAAATGTGGATTGTATTAGAAAATATCGATGGAATTAGATACTCTAAATTGTTCCATAGGCAACTGTAAATAAGTGTACTACTCAAATATAATCAATGTATGGGATAAGTTGGAGCAATGATTCGTTTGGCAGTTTTAGCAAAAAAGTGGCAAAACTCCGTAAAAAGATAGACGAAATTCGAAAAGGGAGAGTTTCTGCGGATTCTAAGCTCTACTTGTGTACAGTTGGGAACAGTAAATAAAGGGGTTTTTTGCAGGTTAACTCCCTGTGATATGTCTAATGGACAATTTACCTCCCTGTGAAATAAAAATAGGCAATTTAATTCCCTGTGAAATGAAATAATGAGCAATTAACCTCCTTGTGATATAAAAATAGGCAATTTACCTCCCTGTGAAATGAATAATGAGCAATTTAACTCCCTGTGATATGAATTAATGAGCAATTTAGAGGGAGGCAATGTGCTTCTTTTATAGAAACACAGGGAGGTATTTTGCCCTTTTTCTTATCACAGAGAGTTAAATTGCCTATTTATGAAATCACAGAGAGGTATTTTGCCCTTTTATTTATCACAGGGAGTTAAATTGCCTATTTAGAATAACACAGGGAGTTAAATTGCTATTCACTCGTAAATAAAGACAATAAAATTTGGGTTACCTGAAATTTGCTCAAAAGATAAGACTCAGTTTGCAGCAAGAAGAAATTGAAATGCAGTAGATATTTTTCTGGGATGAATGAAGTAGTTAAGATCTGAGAAATTTCATGGGCCAATAATGAAGAAGAAAGTATGGTCAACAACACTAGTATTTTTAATCCAAAAGTGTACTACGCGTCTAGCAGTAGACATTCTAGTCATATTTGAAAAGTATTTTTGTTACAATTTTGTCCTCAATAAATTATTCGATTTTCAACTATAATCTCATATTTATATTTCAATTCTAACTTTAACCTAATATTTTTTGTAAGGTAATTTTAAGGTAAACAATTGCTATTGGATTTGCTTAAAAAAAATCATAAATCACAATTACAAGTATATTTTAGGAACATGTGATGTCATGCGTTTTTCTTTTTTTTTTTTAACGGAAATGATGTGTTTGGATGGAAACTTTAAAATTCAAACCTGGTGAGACTAAATACATTCAAAAGCTAGCGATATTGTCAGAGCAAAGATTGTTATTTTTATACTGATTAGTAGGACTGTCAATTGAGTTGGGCCTACCCAAAGCCCGATGGCTCGACCCGATTAAAATTGGCTCGAATCCAAATATTTGTGAGCCGGGTTGAGTTTGAGTCATTATATTAAACCCGATCAATTTATGAGTCGAGCTTGAGCCTAACACGGCTCATCCCGAATAAAGCCCGAACATATAATTATTTTAAATATTACAATTAATTATTTGTATTGTAGTTATAGTTACTAATTACTTTTTTTTTTTTTTTAAATAAGTAAACTTTATAACATGTTATAATGTAAACTCACATATATGTTAGTATATCAATTACGTACTGAAGACCAAAACATAAAGAGAAAAAGTTTAATCAAAGATAAAAAAAAAAGCCTAAAGTTAACACAAAATGTCAATAAATTGGAGTCTTCATACTTTGAAACTCTATTGCATGTTCATATATTTAATGTGGGCAAATAACTCGATCTTTCAGCTAAAACATTATTTAATGATATATACTCGTGTAGTAAGTAATAGTAGTCTATTCATATGTGTTTCAGTAATCTAAATATTTTATATGTCAAGTTATTTTTGCCTATGTTAATAAATCCGATATAAGCCCTATGTTGACCCGAAATCCAAAAAGTTACACGGGCCGAGTTTGAACCAGAAAAATCAAAAAATTTATGAGCCGAGATTGAGTCTATAGCTATGAAGCAGGTAATATTTGAGTTCGAGCTATTTAAAGCTCGACTCACAAGGTCCGATTGACAGTCCTACTGATTTGTGACTTTCTTATACTATTGTGACATTTTATAATATAATTTTTAATTACAATGGTGATATTGATACATTTAAACACATCGTTACAGGTGGCATTTTGCTAGTGACATTTTGAGTATAACGATATTTTTCAACCTGGCACTTGTAGCGGTGAGGCTAAAAGTTAAATGTCACTATTATAAGAAGTAACATTATAAAATGTCATAATCTATATTATTATTTATCCTATTTATTTATTAATGCTAAAAGTGTGAATAATTTAAGTTTTTTTTCTTTTTTTGTGAAGACAAAAATGCCCTTATTCAAGTAGTAAAGTAATAATGATAAAATATAATTAGATATGGATTTTCCTTAAATTTTCTCATCAAAAAATTGGTAGGAAAATATTTTAAGAAAATTTGTAACTTCATTTCCTTAACTAAACACCATACAGGAAAATAAAAATTACGTTTCCAAAAATTGAATATGGAAGAAAAATAAAATTATATATTCAACACGTCATAAGAAGTATAATTAGACATTGAGTCATATTATAGTTATTTCTCCCATTAACTCCAAAAATTTAGAAATAAGCTCTTACATCACTTTTACAATTTCATTCTTCTTCTCCTATAACACATAAAAATAAAAAACACTATTATTTTTAATAGTTGCTAAAATATATATGTAATATTATTATAATGTGTCATCAATATGTTTTTAAGTAAAATATATTATTTGTACCATTTAAAGATTTAGTACAATATAACACTCCTAAAAAAATCAAATTATCTTAAATATCATAAAGGCTACCAAAAAAAAAAAGGATAATCGTATGTTACCTATGAAGGAATAAAAAGAGCGTATGACTTCGCGAACTAAGTAATCTTTCTTTGATCTGAGAAATAGAAGTAAAATATAAAGAGTATCCAAGACATGCATTACCTTAAATTTTTATGGAATCTTTTGACAAAAAGCGTGTGAAATAAGTGGAAAAAACGAGTGAACTCAATGAAAATTGGTGAAACTAATAAAGTAAATACCATGTAATTGATGAAAACATGTGAAATCGATCGGGGTGAAATTTATGACATTTGTGAAGTTGGTGGAAAAATTGGTGAAACCGATAATAAAAGTGACGATAAAATCGATAAATACATGTGAAATCGATGAAAATATGGGTGACATTCAAGAAGAAATGGAATTTTTTTTGGTGAAATCAGTGAAATATATGAAAATGAGTTAAATTGGTGAAAAAACAAATCTAAAGTTTGTGAAGACATGTGAAATCAATGAAAAAGCTAATTTTAATACATTAGCTTGCAAATATTTCATTAGTATATGTAAATTTGTTTAGAGAAAATGTTATAAAATATGTTTGACTTTAAGTGGTTGTAAGATTTTGCTTTTCTCAAATGTCAAGGATTCAACTTTCACAACCTACAAACTTTATATATTTTTTAACAAAAAAATAAATTTTAAAAAAAGGACCGAATCGTCGGTTCATCCAATCCACCGGGTCGCCAGTTCACCGCAAACCCAGTTCCCACCAGTTAATTAGGGGCTTCACTTACTTTTTCCTTCAATACCTTCAAACTCGATTCAAATAATTAAGGTTTTAACTTTTCAAGACTACAAAAAAATATTTAAACTCTTTAATTTACATGCTATACGATCTTATGTATCCCATTTGGGCTGTCTCAGGCCTAAACTTCACATTATTAAAGCTCTTTAATTTATTTATTTTGAAGACCATCCCAATTTTTTGCGTCTCTAATTACTCTTTCGCACCCATTAAATTTGATTTTTCTTTTTTCAATTTCAAATCAATGAGTGATTTCGAAGAATAAAGTCACCGAGTAATAATATATATTGAAGTAAAGGGAAAAGGCACCATATTCCATGCACTACTTAACAAGTAAACATGAAGTTCGAAACAGAAAGAGATTAAAAAGGAAAAGGAAAATTGAAAAAGAAAGTTGCATACTTGCATACATTCCATTACATGATGCCAATGCATCACATACACACAGCCAATGATTAGTTGTATACAGCGCATGAAATTTGATGAATGGGGAATTTAAAAAAATATTAATCAAATTAATTAAAAAATGAAAAACGTGATCCCAGGGCATCTCTTCCACCCACCGTAAATGCAAATTCAACAACCCAATTAACTCTCTTTTCATCTCACTTCACTCTCTAGATCTCATTTTTCAGCCATGGCGGGTTTGATCCTATATATTCTTTTCTTACTTGATTGATGCACTTGGACATGTGTCACTGATTAGTAGAAGATGTTACACAATTGTGTCATAGAAGATCTTCATAGCCAAGCAAACCAGCCTCTGACGTCGTGTCATAAGGGACATACCGGGAAAGAGGAAGAACTTCTGGGAATTCCGGAAATTCAAATCGATTTTTCTGAAAATAGAGAAAAAGTTGAAGGATATCCTTGTGGGTGGGATGATCCCACTCCAATGATTTCCACCATTTTTTCTCTCCCTCCAATAATAAGATGCGCTGAAGATTTGGCCAAGGGGAATAAGCATGGTCATCCACAACTGGAAGAGATAAAGGCATCTTCTTCAATATTCGACAACCTCCCAAACTGATTATTTCGATGGAATTGCAGACCATTGTTGCTTCGCAGATGCTCTTCAATTTTGGCAGTTCACTCAGTTCTAACTTTTTTAACTTGGGTAGAGACACGATGCCCCCTCTTTCCCCCTGTATAATTTCTTCAATTTCGTAACACCATCCAACATATATAGATTCGAGGTTTTGAAGGTCAGATAGTGGCAAACCCAGCTCCTTAATCTTGTAACAATATTGAATGATCAATTTTTTGAGAGAGGAAAATATACCGATTGGAGGTGAAGGAGGATGTGGTAGTGGTGCCACTTCAACATCTTCCTCTATTTCCAAATTAGCAACCACGCACGTCAAATCATACAAGTTCCTTAGATGAATTCCTTCAATATATTTTAATTTGTCTCGTGCCATCGTCAAATGTTGCTCATTTCTGGTGCTCAACCTCAAAATGCACTCTACTTCATAACATTGGTTAATCCTTAGAGTCTTAAGGGATCTTGAATTGTTCAATCGTGGCAACTCATCCAATAAGGATAGACCTATACAAAAAGTATATTCTAGATGTTGAATGTCGTGTTCCAGCAGAGTCAAATCTATAACCTCTCTTCTCATAAGTTCACGTCTATTCACAATGACAACTATATAATCATTCCCCACACCCAGTTCCATTTTGAGCTCCACACATGGGGCTATTAAGAAATGAAAAAAAGTAGTGTAGTACCCCTGAACACTTTGTCGAAATTGAATAATGCGATTGAGATCGCATCCATAATTTACTCGCCCATAAAACTTCTCCAGACGTTTCAAACTCTCAATTTCTTCTACTGGTACTTGAATGCCGTCTGGAAGATAAAGGCATTGAAGATATTTGAACTTGGGTAATAAATCTGTCGGTAACATATCCATGGTCGGAATGTTATACAACGAGAGGTATCTAAGGTTAACCAAATTTTCCATACCTTGAGGGACTTCCCTGATTGCAGTCCATGTAAGGTCCAAGTCCTTCAGTGCCAGGAGCTTTCCCAAGTTCGGCACAAACACCAGCCTAAAGCAATACTTGAGAATTAGAGCATTAAGTCTCTTCAATTCAGATACAGAATCTGGCAACTTAGTGATACCAGTCTCAGATAAATCGAGAACGCATAGACCACACATTAGGGAGAAAAATGAATCTCCTATCAACGTCAATTCCATATTCTCATTCAATAGCAATGTTGAAAGTATTGGACAATTAGGAGATGTTCCTTCTGGAATTTCAGATATCTGATTTTTCATCAAAGACATCTTCTCAAGGTCTTCTGTCCAATATTCTTCCTCACTAGGAATATCCTTCAATGAAAGTCTAGCTAATACCATGAATTTTGGATTTCCTCTCGTGATCTTACGTGCCATGTCTCTGACCAAATCATGCATTTTAACATAATCACTTCGAGTACTTTCTAACAAACAGACATTCACTAACCTTTCGAGTATGGTATGACCTTGGTCGAACTCTGCTCTCCTAGTCTTTCTTTTATCCATTAAATTCTCTGCTATGAATTTGCTGATCAATTTCTCTTTCCCTATCTCATAGTCTTCAGGATACAAAGAGCAATACAAGAAACAAAGTTGTAATTGTGTGTACCCTTTCCTTTTGTATTCTCTTTTGTAATGTGGATCTAGTCGATCAAAACTATATTTGAGTACTTCAAAAACCTTATCTTCCATGTCATCTAGCCTCAACAGAGATTCCTTTAGTTCTGTTATTGTGTTTCTCCACACATGAATCTCAGTCTCACCCCTCATGCTTCCAGCAACGGTGATGATCCCTAAGGGCAAACCATCGCACTCTTTTGCCATAGACTTGGCAATTTCTTTAACTTGTGGGGATAGTGTTGTCTCTTGTCCAAGTGTTTCTTGGAACAAGTCCCATGCTTCATCCCTGCATAGTGTTTCCACGACAAAATTTTCTTTGCAACCAATTTTCCGACACACCTCCAAGGAGCGAGTAGTTATAATCAATCTAGCACTCTCCAAACTTTGAGGATTTCCCACTTTTATCAAACTTATATTGTCCCATACGTCATCTAATAAGAGTACAAACTCTTTCATTCTAGATAGTGCTATGTTCAGTAATCCAGATCTCTTATCCTCATCATTCTCTGCTGAAAGGTCTAAACCTATGACTTTGGCTATGTCGTCTTGCAGCTTGTTTATGCTAAACTCATGAGAGACTGTGACCCAATATACACGATATTGAGTTTCTTCTAAAAGTCGGTTGTAAATGTGTTTGGACAAGGTCGTCTTGCCGACTCCTCCCATACCATAAATCCCAACAGTTGGGACTTTATCAATCACCACACACTTCCAAATTCTTTCCAAATTTTCCTCAAATGCTTCACCAAATAATTTAGTTGTCAACATTGGATTCCCTCTTGTTTTGTATACCGTAAGTAGAAGTTCACCAAAGTGTCGACTCTCCTCAACAAGTTCATTTACCCTTTCATTCAGTTCTATCGCTTGATCTCCACCAAAAAATCGGCTAATAAATCCTTCTTCTTGTACTTCATTTCCCAGTGCACGAACCTCATTTTCAATTACTTTTACTTCTTCCAACCAGTTCTCGACTTCTCTTTTTCTTTTCTTTTTACCTAACTGCTCTCCATTGTTTATATGTTCCTCAACATCAGATGCTTTAGCACTCAATGACTTTAGATTTCTTTTCAGAGTTTTTAAAATGGACTTGGAGTCTTTCCCCTTGATTTTGTCCGCTCCAAAATCTACCAATTTTTGTCCTACCGCGGAGAAAATACCATCTAATAGCTTGTCTAACATCTTAAAATCCAAAATCTACCAATTTTTTTCCTACCGCGGAGAAAATTGGTTCTAACAGCTTGTCTAGCATCTTAAACACCGTATTCCTGTACAATTGAGTTAGATTAGAATATAATAAAGTAGCTTTCAAATACTAATTATGTAAAAGAATAAACAATGACAGGTTCAGTGGTTTATTCAGTCTAGTTTTTGGCGTAAATATTAACTTTTTTTTGTTCACTGGATTTCAGCCTAACACTTAAAATGTTTCCTTCTTGTTTTGAAAATAAAATCTGAATTTACAGTAGCTCGAAAATCATATACTTAAATAAAGACAATAAAGGATTTTGCAATATACAATAAAATCTGAATATAAGGAAAGGTATAACATGATAAGGAAGCATTAGTAATATATATCGCCTAACTTTTCAGAAAAAAAGTCATATATTTCCATTATCAGTCATCTCTATCTCCACTATTATAAAAGCATGAATATTTCTTAACTTTTTTGTGCGGACTAAAATACTCTTATTTAAGTTATAAATAAGTGACAAACATGTAAAAGAAATTCAAGATGTATAATTTAATATGAAGTCTTATTATATTTATCTCCTACATAATCTCCTAAAATTTATAAATTCACTCTTACATCAATTTTTATAATTTTAATCTTAACGAATCATAAAAATAAACACTATTACTATTTCAAATAACTCCTTAAATATAAACTATTATATTTTAGTATCAATATGTATTTAGGTAAAAAAATTAATTATAGATTTAGTACAACATAAGTCATTAACACGCTAAATACAAAAATTTAAAATGAAATTCTCTTAAATATCATTATGTTATAAAAATAAAGAATTAAGATTGAATCACATCTTATCTATGAATGAATAAAAATATGTATGACATGGCTAAGTACGTAATTTTATTTTGGCTAGAATAACAAAATATAAAGAACATTCAATAATATCAAGACATGCATAAGCTCGAATTTTCATGTAATACTTTTCATGAAAAACGGATGAAATCGGTGAAAAAATGGTGAAATCGATGAAATTTTATAAAATCGATAAAAAAAAAATTCATGAAATCGTTGAAAACATGTGAAATCAACGAAAATTCAAGTGGTATTGGTGAAAACTGGTGAAGTTGGTGAAATAAGGGTGAAATAGTACAAAAAGTGCCCCTGAATTGATAAATACATTTGAAATCGATGAAAATTTGGGTGAAATTCGTGAAAAAAGAATGACACTGGTGAAACGATGACATCAATGAGAAACAGATGAAATCGATAAAAAAATTAATAAAGTCAGTGAAAAAGGGTCAAGTCTAAGAAAGCATGTGAAATCAATGACAGTTCAAGTGAAATTGGTGAAAAGAACACGTAAAAAATCTGCAAAATAGGTGAAAACGAGTGAAATCAGTAAAAAATTGGAGTTTAACCGACAAAAACATAGTGAAACTGGTAGAAAGTTTAAAATGAAAAAACAAAAGTAATCGATGAAATCGTAAAAAAACATTGAAAATAAGTTATTACTGAAACGAAATAAGGGTAAAACTGTAAAAAAAAAATTAAACTGTTAAAAATGAATGAAATCGGCTAAAAAATTAGTTAAACCGGTGAAAAATAAATTAAAGTGATGAGTTAAATAGGTGAAAAACTCTATTTTATGACATAATAAAACTAACTAAACACGTACAAAGTACGTGCTCTTTTCTAGTATATAAAAAAATATAAAATGTTGTTTGTAGAGAGATTTATACACTAATTGCAGCCAAAATGAGAAGCTTGGCTTGTGCCTTACGGAAAGTAATCAAAAAGTGAATGTAAACTATTCTTAGCCTATATGGATTCTGTAGAGGTAGTAATGTTTTCATAAATCAAGAGAATCTACTTGTAATCTTAACTTTCTGATAAATAATATGAAAATTTAAAAATGAAAGTAATCACTCAAATCTATATATATATATATATATATATATATAGTGAATAGCATTTTTGGTCCTACTTATAAGCCAAATTTTGTACTTTCGTCCCTCTTAAATTTTTTGTAGCAGATTCGTCCCTCTTATCAAAGTAGTGTAATTACACATTCGTCCCTCTTATCAAACATTCGTCCCTCTTAAATTTTTTGGTAGCAGATTCATTCCTCTTATCAATGTTTTCGTCCCTCTTAAATTCAAAATACATCAATTTTCGTCCATTTGAGGATATATTTTGAATTTAGGTGATGTATTTTGGATTTAAGAGGGACGAAAGTGTTACACTACATTGATAAGAGGGACGAATGTTTGATAAGAGGGACGAATGTGTTACATTACATTGATAAGAGAGAAGAATCTGCCACAAAAAATAAGAGGGACAAAAGTGCAAAAGTTAATCCATAAGGATGACGAAAAATGCGATTTACTCTTATATTTATATACAAATGAAAATACGAGTTGCCTAAAATTTCTTCCCTTTTTTGTGAAAACTAATTTACCCCTACTTAAATGATAAATAAAAAAAATAAAAAATCAAAATTCTACATGTAAAAAAAGTCTACTTTAATATAAACACCACAATATAAATAGAATTAAAATGAGATTTATTTTTTCTATAGGCCTAATAAGACTAACCTTAATATAAACACTACACTAGAAGAAGTTTAAATATAAGTAAATGAAATTTCTTGTAAGAATATCCTAACAAAATAAAAAACAATATGGTGCATCAATTATAGAATACAAAATCAGGTTTGAACCTTTTGAGATTAATTCTTCTCCATCTTTGTTTTTTGGGTTTTTTTTTTTATACTCCAACTATTATGGTTCAAATACTTGAAAATTCCAATAAATCTGCAGAATTACGAGTTCGCCGAAAAAATGTCTTTCATTTTTTGTAAAGACTAATATATCCCTACTTAAATGATAAATAAAATAATTGAAAAAATCATACTTCTACATGAATAAGAAATCTATTTAATATCAAAGAAAGGAACTACGATTAACATAAATCAAATAAAAATACGATAGGATCCACAAAGGAAAAATAGCACAAGAAAAAAAAAATATAAGTAAATCAAAATTTTTGAGAGTATAAGAACTCAATCTTAACTACACTAAATCATTATTTGTTACTTATTGCAAATAGTTCCTCGAATTTTTGTACTTTCATCAAATCTAACTTTCCATTTTGATCTTCACCGAAACAAAAAATTAAATATATGAAAGAAAAAAGAAAAAAATCTACTTATATATATATGTATCCAAATAAACATAGATGAAATACTATGATGAATTAAGTTTTCATCTTTGTATGGAACTTCAAAATTCAAAGATCAAAACAAAGATCATGATAGAAATTGGAGAATAACTAAAAATAAGAAAACAAATCAAAAATTTCACAACCCCACAATATATATGGTATTGAGTAGCGCTATTTAATAGACTTTATCTAAATTTATGTTCGTTCAGTCCATGTTTGCTGATTCATTGTGATCATTAACTTATTTTTCTCAACAATGGTAGTAGCACATTTCCCTTGCTACATATATATGCTAGAATATAAGCAATACAAATCATTTATAAGCAATACATATATTGTTGAATTTGATATAGCTTCCAGATTTGCACGCAAAAAGAATATACAACATGTGCTAAATTTCAATTTAGCCTAAAACTGTAACAAAATGAATTGAAAAATTGGTGCAATCGATGAAACAACGGGGTGAATCGGCAAAATATGTGTAAAAACTGGGAAAAAAAATAGGGTGATATAGGTTTACTCAAAAAATGGCTAGATTAACTTGGACAACAAAAAAAAAAGGGCCATATTGATAAAGGACAAAAGCATAAAAAAATGGTGAAATAGGTAAGAAAATAGGTAAATTCAACAAACAATTAAAGTAAAATCGATTAAAATGGATTAAGCTGGATAGAATGAGTGAAATTGATTAAAAATGGTATAAAACACAAAGAACATGTGAAATCGGTGAAAGAATGGGTTAAAATAACAAAAAAAAAATGATGATCTCAGTGTACAGGCGGGTTAAATCAATAAAAATAGGTTTACTTAAAATACATAAACTAATATGCCGAAATTATTGAATCTTCCATTAAGAATGCGTAAAGTAGGTTAAAGTGTGGTATAAAGACTTTAAAGTGTATTTCTTTCATTATGTAATAATCTATACCACTTAAAGAGTATATCAATTGAAAATGGGTTGTAGTAGCTAATATAACTTGATGATAATATATGTGGATAATATGAGTAAAACTCAAATGAATAAATATGAATTATACATAAAAAAAATTACCACGTTCACGTTTTTTTTTTTTTTTTTAACTTGACTTCTTCCTTGTCGACCCTATCGTGCACGAATACCCCGAAAAGATATGGGTCCGATAGTATATGATACATTATTTCTAATAGCGTTTCCTTAGTTTTTATTTTAATATTTTATCACATTTGGTTTTTAAATTATAATTAAATATTATAATAATTTTAAATTCACACATAGCAATAACAAACCACATACAACGAATCAATGCTAGACAAAGTTGTGACCGATTGAAACTACGGTAGGTGTTAAGTGATATATATTAAATGATTAATCTCTCTAATAGCTTAAGCTTTTAGATGAGTTGGTCATTCAATATGGTATCAGAGCTCAGACCCAAAGAGATCATGTGTTCGAATCCCTCCACCACCCATTTCTAAATTCCACGTGTTAGGCTTGAGTAAATGAATACCGTCTACACGTGAGGGGGCGTGTTAAGTGATATATATTAAATGATTCCTCTCTCTAACAGCTTAAGCTTTTAGATGAGTTGGTCATTCAATAGTAGGTAACAAAAGACGAATCACAAAAAAGAAAAAAAGACTACATCCCCACTGAAATTACAATTGAAGTTCAAGATGATCATGAAATAACAAAAGACGTCATTGCAAAAAAGGTTGGGACGAATGTAAAAACTATTGAAAGAAAGAAATTAAGACAAATCACAATAAAAAAATAGAAGACTATGTTCCCAGTGAAATTCCAAATGAAGCTCAAGATGATGATGACATACAAATGACATCAATGCAAAAAAGGTTGAAACTGGTGTAGCAACAAAAAAAAAAGACGAATTACAAAGAAGGTAAGAGAAGACTTCGTCGTGATTGAAATTTTGGGTGACAAATAGGCGCTTGATAAATTAAAGAAAAAAAAGACAAAAAATGTAGTCAAATCATTTAAAAAGATAACATTTCAAAATATTAAGGTCAAGAAAAAAAAGAATTGATATTGTCAGTAAGTTCAAATAATATTTTAAGAATATATAGTTAGTGATTATAATTCGTTTTTAATTTTCAAGTTTTGGTATTATCTATTTATGATCTCAAGTTTGATTTATTGGTAACAACTTAATAATTAAAATTATTTAGTAGAAACTTTATGTATTTTATATTTTTTTAATTTTCTTGAAACTTTATGTATTTTATTGAAATGATAGTATGATTTAAAAAAATAAAAAACAAAAAATTTAATAATTTGTGAAATTGATTAATCAGGTGCAACGAACTTGCACCTTTCTAATTTCTAGTATATATAAAAGGTGAAACCTCCATGAAACTACTATGTCAATGCACGAAAGCCACTTGTGTTATAAATAAATTGACACAAAATAAAAGAGTTAATGATAATTTACCCCCTCTGATTTGCATATTGTCCAATTTATCTCCCTATGAATTGAAAATGAGCACTTTACCTCCATGTAATCTTATAAAAGTTTTAAACAGCCATCCTGACAATTTTAAACTTAAAAAAAATCGAATTCACAAAACTACCCCTCTAATATATGATATTTTACCCCTGTGTTATGATGAATGTGACACTTTACCCCATGTGTTAATGATAAATGTGGTAATTTACCTCATGTGTTATGATAAATGTTGCAATTTACCCCCTATGTTACAAAAATACTTTTCAATTTTCATGCCCATTCTCAATTTCAACACTCTTCGGCTAAAGATGAAAAATTGCTACTTTAAAATTTTCACAAGAAGGTAAAGTGTCATTTTCAAATCATAGGGTAAACTGAACATTATGCACATAGGTTGTAAATTTGCATTTACTCCAAAATAAAATATTGATTAATTTATTAATGCTATATAAAAGTTAAATTATTTATTGTAAAATAAGACTTTTATTTTAATAAAATCTTATATTAAGATTCAATATAGAAGTCTATAAAAAAAAGTTATATATTGTTTTAATAAATATAATATTCTTTTGTTTTTTATTCATTTTATAAAGCATTATTTTATTTTATTATTTAATTAATGATAAGTTGTAAAACTAATTAAATTGTTTTAATAAATATGTAAATAAGGTTAAATAACCAGAGAGAAAATGATAATTGAATAAAATTTAATGGTATTAATGAAGAAAGGAAGATTTAATATATGCAAGAGATCGGGCATAAAACTTCCAAAAGAAAGATTAAATAAAGTTTTGAATGAAATATAAATAACATAATAGCTAAACACACATCCTCTAGCTAATAGTAGAAAGTAAATAACGGATGAAACAATTAAATTGAAATTGTGTACAGTTTTTTTTTTGAGATGGTGAATACATTGTTACATCAAACACTATATTGAATCGAAACTATTACAATGATATCAAAGTAAACTAATTACTAGTATTAAACTAGAGAAATGCTAGTATGAAACTAGAGAAAATACCCACATTCGTGGGAGTTGAACCCATGACCTCTTGGTCATGGAGCCTCATCCTTAACCACTTGGCTAAGGCCTCATTGGCGAAATTGTGTACAGTTGGGAATCGTAAATAAAAACAGTAAAATTGGGTTACCTGAGATCTGGAAAAAATTGCTCAAAAGATGAGATTTGGAAGAAATTGAAGTAGATATCTGAAGTGGAATGTATGAATTGTAGGTAAGATCTGAGAAATTTCGCCAATAATGAAGAAGAAAGAATGGTCAACGCTTTTCTTTTTAATGAAAATGATGAGTTTTGATGAAACTTGAAAATTCGAAACTGGTGAAATGAAATACAATCAAGAAGGCTAGTGATATTAGCAATTTTTTATAATTCTTTAATTTGATCTTTGTAGTCTGTCAAACAACATTAAATATGTCATATGATCTCACCGATTACCAGTTCAATAAATTTAATCGTCATAATAACTAATAAGATAGATTTAACATTTTTACACACTTCATTGAATTTCATTTTTAAAATATATTGTATGATGTATTATTATCATTAAAAATTAAAAAAATTAAAGTCAATACTTATTTAAACTTTTTCAAATGGTTTATAAATAAATATTTTTTCGCAAATCATGACTATTACAGCATAAATCTTGTAAAATTAATTAAAATGACATGTACTTGATCAATTCAAAAAGTAGCTACAAATAAATTATTTATAAAAAAAACTAAAAATGAATTAAAATGACATGTGCTTAATCAATTCAAAAAGTAGCATTAATTGAGACAAAATGCACCAAGTAGCATTGAGACAAACTGCACTAATTTACATAAAATTATAAAAACAAGGTAAATTGAAGATAATTTAGGCCTATTACCTAGGTCTCTCATCTTTAAATATGAATTTCTAGTAGATTTGTTATAAGATTGAATTTTCGCATATTTGTGATAATGCTCTTTTAAGATTTTTTTATAAAGTAATATATATGTTGTAACCATCATCCTTCATTTTTTACTTTACTAAACAAAATGGGTGTAAAATTGTAGCTAGGAATTTTAATTCAGCTGTACATGGATTAGTAAAACATGCATCAAAACATGTATCTTTGGAACAATTTTGATGATTTGATATGCAAGCTACGTTTTTCCCCTAAAAGAAACACAAAACAAAACAAAAGTTAAAGAACTAAAATTATTTTTTTGCCAATAAAAAAATATATTATTTCGACTTCACAACATGGGCTCTTGCACACAAATTGTAGAGGAAAAAAAGTTGCAGCCCCAAATTGCTGGAGTTTTTATGTAAAACTCATATTGGTTTGAGCCCATAAAAACTTCATGTGAATGAAATTGAGAGGAGAAGATATTATCCCACATTGAATTGGAGTGTAAAATTTAGCTACTTATATAGCTAAAATTTGGTATAAGTACTATGCCCCTTTGGGGTACCAAAGATTTTAAAGGGGTGATGACATAGGTAATCAAAGGTTCTCCAAAGATTTTAGAGGGGTGAAGACCTAGGTGATCAAAGGTTCTCCACACACGCCACCACCGTCTGTTCGGCTCGGCACGGTCATGGGTTATGGGCTTCAAGAGATTTAATTTTTTAGAGAAAAAAATCAATTAATATCTTGACCCAAAATTTTCAAACCGAACCGTTTGCACCTGTTTGGACCAAATGGTTATACCCGAATAGACACACCCCTTCTTTCAATTGCTATAAATAGGAGAAAAATCTTGTCAATTCTTTACTCCGAAATTTTTCAAGCAAATAAGCATAAATACTCTCTCCCCTCTCTTCCATTCTTCACTTTAAATATCCGTTGAAGTTATACTAGTTCGTCGTGGGTTCATTGTTCGTGCAAACAAGGAGCATCAGACTGTTGTATTTTGGGAGACAATCGGGAATCGACTATGTGCACCATAGGCAGTCCAAAAATATTGTCTTAGATTGCATTTGCAACCTCATTCTCACTCATTTATTTCCAAAATCCATTTCTAGTTTTGTATTTTAATTTTTTCCATTTAAGCAATTAAGTGTTCTGTTTATTAAACTAGGGTGAAATACAATTTTCCCCCTTAAAGTATGAGGGTGGTATCAGTTACCCCCTTAAAGTATCAATTATAACACTTACCTCTTCTGTTATAGTTTTGTAGTTTTTATTCCAAAAATACCCCCGGCCCTTTTATAAATAATAAATTTCTTTATTAATTTATCAAATTAAATTGTCTATTTATTAATTATGAATCCATTCATCCACCAAATAACATTATGTTTCAATTTTTTCATTTATTTTGTTTCCTTCCTTTTTCGATCTCAAATTTTTTCTTTATTTTCATCTCGTTTTTTTCTAACCGAAGGAAACAAAATAAATGAAGAAATTTAAAAATTGAAACATAATATTATTTGATGGATGGATGAAATCATAATTAATCAAGATTTTTTTTTGAAAAAGAAATGAAGAAATTGAAACATAATATTGTTTGGTGTCAAACTTGAATTTTGCGAGAAATAATTTGAAGGAGAATTACCCAACATTTTGAATAATAATTCATACCGAAAATAAATGAGATAATTATCACCAAATAAAAACTCATAAATATATTAAGAAAAAAATTGAGGTAGAAATTAAAAATATTGAAACATAAAATAAAGAAAACAAATGTAACAGAAATTAAATAAAAAATGAGATGAAAATAAAGAAAAAATTTGAGACCACAAAACCGAAGGAAACAAAATAAATGAAGAAATTGAAACATAATATTGTTTGGTGGATGGATGAATTCATGATGATAAGAATTTTTTTTTTTGTTTTTTTTGATAAATTAATAAAGAAACAATTTATTTGTTATAAAAGGGATGGGTGTAGTTTTGGAATACAATATTCAATACTATAATAGAGAGAGTAAGTGTTACAATTGATACTTTAGGGGGTAACTGATACCACCCCTATACTTTAAGGAGGAAACCGTATTTCACCCATTAATCTAAGTTAATCAGCGTGTTCTATAAAATAAAAGTTCAGAGACTTTTTCTTGAGGAAAAAACATTTTTGATACCAAACTTTTTCTTGAGGAAAAAACATTTTTGATACCAAACTTTAGTCCAAAAAACACATTTGGTAAAAAACACATTTCATACCATGATTCACATAATCTTGACACATTTAGTTTTGCCGTCAATTTTCAGACGAAATTCAGTACGTGCCGTTCATGTGTGGGTCTTTAAAACCCGTGCATGTTCTCCATCCCATTGTCAATTTAACGGACACATGAGCGGCACGTGCTGAATTTCGTTCGAAAATTGATGGCAAAACTAAATGTGTCAAGATTGTGTGAATCATGGTATGAAATGTGTTTTTTGAAAAAATTGGTACCAAGTGTGTTTTTTGGACTAAAATTTGGTATCAAAAGTGTTTTTCCCTCCTTTTCTTTCAATTTCTGCATATTAAGTCTCTGTCCATTTCTTTCGAATTAACAATTTTAACGTTCAATCAAAAACTTTTATAATTTTATACAAATAAATTCAATTCATTTACTTACTGTATAAGTTGTTTGTGTTATTTAGTGTCGGATTTATAATTGAATATAGTAGTTCATTTGTTATTTAATTTAAATTGAACTATAGTTATTCTATTACTATAGTAATTTTAAGAATATAGTACGAGTATATTTCTATTACACATATTGTTAAATACCAACACAAGTTTCTTTCATAATAATCAATCGGCCATGAGTGTTTCGCTCCACAATTCATACTATCAAGGCTCTTGGGTACAGGGCCGACCCTAGACTTTTGAGAGCCCTAGGCGAAATCTAAAATCGGGGCCCCTTATCATAATAAGAAAAGTTCATGTAATTTTTTTTTTTTTTTTTTTTTGTGTGTGTGTGCAAGAGTATTAATTATATCTCCATATGGAGTTTGGACAGATCTAATGAGACTCAATCAAAATTTTGAAACTTTTGCCGAATCCTCTTTAAACCAGAGTTCAAACCTTATGATACCAAAAATATGAAAGACAACTATTTGACACATATTATCCTTCAATACGTAAAATTCAAACTCGATCCAAATAAGGTTTCAACTTTTCAACACTACTACAAAAATACATTTAAACTCAATTCAAATAAAGTCTCAAAAGTTTCACTAAAACAATCCAAACATTTTTCCGAAACCAAAATCCGTTAAACCTAGTCAAATATTAGGCGCAATTTGATGTTATTAATGACAATGATAATGATCAATTAATGAAGATTAATCAATTATTTACGCATAATTATATTATCCTAGAATCAAGTCTTTATGTAAACAATAATTGTATAAAAAAAAAAAAGGTCTTGATGTAAACAAAAAAAATAGAAAAAAAGATTATGCTCTTGATTTTAAATAATTTTAATTATGAATTTGGTGACCCCAACGGAAAGTAGTAAATTTAGCTCTTAGCTGTATCCATGTCACAATTTTAATCATATACTATTACAGCTGTGTTTTCCCATTCTCTCTGTTAGTTAATTAATGTTTTTTTTCTATTCACTGTTAGTTAATTAATTTATCATTACTATTTCTCATTTGTGCAAAGAATTACATTAATCCTAGCTATAATTTATTCAGTATATTATGGATTCGATAATTATCTAGATTAAAATATATAATTGAGCAACTGCTGTTAGGCCTGAAACTTAAAATTAACTTGAGCATAAATGAGGTTTCTAATTTCTAAAAAAAAACTAAACTTAAATCAAGTTTATATCATAATTAGATTAATTGTATCATGACAATCATGTTATATCTGATTGTCAATGCTATGTAATAAAGTATTAATTTTGATCTTCCCATTTTTATAATTTTTAAATTTCAAAAACAATTACATTCATTTCCTGTTAACTATAAAATCCTACAATTAGAAATTTTGCCCGTGAATATTTCATACTATTTTCATATATCTTACAAATAACCCACCAGAAGTAAAAATTGGAAATTCCCATAAATATTCCTTGGAAAATTAAAGATAATGCAGGGAAATCAATAATAAGATGCAATGTTTTAAAATCGGACCGGACATCAAATCGGCAGCCTTATTGGTTACTGGTTGGATCGATTTAACCGTTTTAACCACTGGTATGACGTCATTACGAAATAATAATTTAATTTTAATTTTAATTTATATAATCAACCATTTAAAAAATCAAATCTTATCCAAAAAATTTCAAGTTATTTTCATAATCTAAATACTATCTCACAAATCACAACTAGTAGACAACAAATCATCAAAGTAATTAAAAACAAAACAAACACAAATAGTTATGCAATCCAGAATCCAGCATAACATGTTCAAATAAGAATTATCACATCAATATTCAACAACAACAAGAAAAAAAACTCCAACAGAAATACCCATATATCCAAAACTTAGACCTAAATCAAAATAAACACCAAATATCTAAAATTACAACTATGATAACATAATATCAAAGCAATAATACGAACTTAAATATACAACATATCAAAACAATAATTTTATTACTAATCACCTATAAAAAAAGAAAATATTGGATGGATTTTGTCACCTAAATTCTTTTATAAAAAAACATGCAAGAAGAAATATATAAAAAATCCCTAGTTTATTTTTATTTTTTTGTTATAAGTGAACCAGTGGTTCAATCGGTTCACTGATTTTACCGATTTTTGACCGGTTTTTTCTGGTTCGAACTGGACAGGAAGATGACTGGTTTTGAAGGGTTAACCAGACCGAATTAGCAGTCGATTATTGGTTAAATAGGTCGAACCGACCGGTCCGATCCGGTTTTTAGAACACTAATAAGAAGTTAATAAATTTGAGGGGATTTCCGTAATAACAAAGTGAATCATGTGTTCTTCTTTTATTAACAAAAAAAATAATTTCAAGCCAAAATAATATTTATATCCCCACCGAAGAATACAAAAACACCCCTATTGGTCTAAAAAAAGATCAATAATTTCCCTATTAGCTTTGAAAATTGACAATAATTCATATTCTTAAACAATTAATAAAAAAAACTCCCTACCTGGTCTTATATATTTTCGAGTGTAGATAGGTATTGATGTGAAAGAAAATAACCGAACTATCAAACACAATATTATGTCTTTTGCTATACGTGATTTCTCGGAACACGAAGTTCAATTCTTAGTTTATTTTAGACCCACAAGTACAAGGCCAGGCACATTGTTGGAGGGGGTCCCAAAAGTTTTGGAAAATATGTTTAAGTACTACTATTATGCAAATAACCCACATTATTGAGCCAATTTTGATAAGTAATCAGGTTAGTCATTGTATTTTTTCATGCTAAATTATCATTTACATTTTAGACATAACATAAAAGAAAGGATTATTCACAATTTTTTGGGATAAATGCATTATATTACACTGTGTTATGCGAAATCTGCACAAAACTATCCTGTGAATTTTTTTTTGCACCAAACTCCCTTTTACGTTCAAAAATCCTGCATAAAATCAAACAGAATTGCCAATTATATTTTAGTTACTATAATTAAATGAAAATAAGGTGACAAAATTATAAGAAAATAATTCACCAAAAGATTTAATGTATGTGGCCTCAATTTAAAAAATAATTAAAGAAGATCTTTCCTTATAGAATGATTTGGCAGGATATATAAGATATGCAAATACCAGAGAGATTTTCGGCCAATAGTTTTAGGAAAGAATAAAATCTATGTCTTGAATGTGGCCAATTTTTGCTAGAAAATGGGTTGGGCCAATTTGAAAAAAATTTAAAGGCTTAGTCTAAAAATGTTGGGCCAAAATAATTTTCTTGCTCTTAATTGTTATTGATACTTACGTGACCTCAATTTTCTTGTTTCGAAAACTGGGTCCTTCCAAAAGGGTGCATGGGTCTTCGAACTATTTTTCAATTGGTATTTCTTCATTGATGTGATTGTAAGATCTTTATTGGGCCTTTTATCCTCGATTAATCAATTTCTCGTAAAAAAACATTTTTTCAAATAATGAGCTTCTCAATAATTATTGTTAAGATTAGACTCAAGAAACAAACTCAAATATTATGTTGTTTGGTAATCATTAACCATTCGGCTAACAAAATATTTGGTCAATCATAAATGGATATTAATCAGATGGAATTAGAGGCAGATCTAGGCCAGAGCCCAGAATATTTGCTTT
Source organism: Penstemon davidsonii (assembly GCA_034814905.1). Taxonomy (NCBI): domain Eukaryota; kingdom Viridiplantae; phylum Streptophyta; class Magnoliopsida; order Lamiales; family Plantaginaceae; genus Penstemon; species Penstemon davidsonii. Next base: position 3,575,784 of record JAYDYQ010001086.1, on the reverse strand, counting down.
ATTATTGGTTGTAGGCCCATCACTTCCAGCCCAATTGATTGAACTTGAACATGTAGAAGAATAATCTGGAAAGATTGAGATAGTAACCGCATATTCTGGAACCATCATTTAGTTTTGTTCCTAATCCTATATATACCCACCCGAATTCATCTCTCCCAATTCCATAAAGGAAATTCAAAATAATCGACATCAAATTTTCGCTTACACTACACAATCTGTTCTGCATTTATTCCTAAATACAAAAGAAAGTTAATTAGAAAAAATGTCTCTGATTCCAAGCTTGTTTGGCAACCGTGGAAGCAGCTCCGTCATCGATCCATTTTCTTGGGATCCATTTGAGGGCTTCCCATTTTCGGGTCAACTCGCGAATGTATCAGGCCCGGCCCGAGAAGTGTCGTCTTTAGCGGGCGCTCGGATCGACTGGAAAGAGACTCCGGAGGCACACGTGTTCGAGGCTGATGTTCCTGGGTTGAAGAAAGAGGAAGTCAAGGTTGAGGTTGAGGAAGGACGAGTACTGCAAATAAGTGGTGAGAGGAACAAAGAGCAGGAGGAGAAAAATGACAAGTGGCACCGCGTTGAGAGGAGCAGCGGCAAGTTTCTCCGCCGCTTCAGGCTGCCGGAGAACGCGAAATTGGAAGAGATAAAGGCAAATATGGAGAATGGAGTGCTGACTGTTACTGTGCCTAAGGAGGAAGTGAAGAAGCCTGAGGTTAAGGCAATTGATATATCTGGTTGATTAAAATTCTCATGAGCTGCTTTTAATTTGCAGTTTTTTTTCCATTATTATTATGTATCTGTCACTCTTGTGTATTGTGGAGCTGAAGAAAAAAAAAATTCAAAAAAAGAATTCAAAGCGTTTTTATTTTATTGTGCAATTGAAACCTGATATAATGTTGACAATGTGGAAATAAAAGTCTAAATGTTAAATACTATATAGGTTTCAATATTTTTGCTTGCTTTTCATTTTTGTCATTACCGTTAATTTTTTCATTAAATTAATATACTATTTTGAATTCAATATAGTTTTTATTGAACATTATTGTCAATTAGTTTCATCAAATTTATTAAATATGTTTAATCTGATAAACTTGATCATTAAGAATTAAGAAGATTCGCAATTTTTTATCGACTTAAATTTCACTTTGCACTTTGAAATAGGTTCATTTTTTACTTTACACCCTCAAATTTTTTTAATAGTTGATTGCACCTTGAAATCATGTTTTTGTTTAATTTTATACACTATGCATTTTTCTGATCATTTTGGGGAGGGTATTTTAGTCTATTCCCATTAAACCACAATTATATTCCAACCCAATTCATCAATAAATTAAACCTTACATTTTAAAGATTATAATTAAAATACATCCAAAATATATTTTAATTGTTTCGCACAAGTTTTAAAAAAATCTTCAAATATCTAATCAAAATATTTTCCGACCAAACCAAATGAAATTGGACCAAAGTACATCCAAACACGACCGTAGAACGTTAACAAACACACTATATTAAAAAAAAAATTATGAAAATTTTGAAAGTTCATATTTTATATAGAAAATTTTATATCCAGACAAGACCTAGATACGAATTCGATACAGTTTAATATGCCCAATGGCCCATCTGAATATTTTTCCCAACCCCAATAATTAAAGAAGGCCTATATCACATACATTCCCACTACAATTAAATTTGCTCACTTATTTTTTTGACTTTCTGAAAGTCATGTATTTAATTCAACATACTATATTATTTGCCCAAACTCGCAAGCCTTTACCTACAACAATTAATATGTGATCTCAACGTTGAAAGGAGATTTATCAAGGTGATCTATATATTAATTTAAATTCTGTTGCATATGATGTTAATCACTTTTTTTAATTGTACCTCTGATCGATTAAGGATTTTAATGTTACTATTTCGGTCTATGATCGATTCCTCTTTTATTAATGTTAAATTAGTTGTCTTATATATTTGCTCCAATCTTGGTCCATTGCCCCAGGACTTAAACCTTGTTAAGGGATAAAGTCATTTTGTTGGCATTTCTTCATTACTAAGAAAACCTTCTACACTAAGGAATTGAAGTCAAAATTGGTGACTCTCTTGAAGTTTGTAGAAGAGTTGAGGAGGTGGAATTACTTAGCAAAGAAGTAATCTTCATTGCTAAGTAATTAGAAGTCTACAAAAGTGGCTAAGAAGATAAGGAAATTGAAGGAAGAAGCAAAATTGAAATTGCCTACTTCAATTACTTCTTGGCTAAGAAATCAAAAGAAGAAGACAACTTGAACTTGGCTACTTCTTCACCTCCTCATGACATCTATATATATGTTACATTTTGAGAGCAAAATAGGGATTGATTCCCACTTGAGAGAATAACATCAAGAGAGTGTAAGAAAAATGTAGAGAGAATAAAAGTGAGGTTTCTCCTAATATTTAGTGTCTCTCATTTGTTATAGAAAGTGTTGTAATCCTTTTGCTATAATAAAATCCTTCTACGGTTTGCTCGACTCCAATTGTTTATATCATTTTCACAAGTTTTCTCATTTCTACTTTAGTTGTATTGAGGTGTCGGTACCACAACTTCCTAACAACCTACCCAAATTAACTCTCTAGCTGAAGACTTTTTAATTGGTTGATGCTGGGTGATTTTAATCAAAAAGATGGGGACGGGACGTTTTAATCGGTTTGTCACTCTTGTGGTTTGTGATCTCTTAGATAGTACACAAGGGTATTTCTGGAATTAAAACTTTTTTTTTTTATAAAATTAATGTAGTAAGGGAGTAACTGTATGGATACCCTCAATGGTAGTTCGAGTAATTTCCCAAATATGGAGGATGGTCAGTGTAATTACACTTAACCTCAGGGGTAGTTTGAGTAATTCTTCCTTATTTGATTTGTCCACTAATCTTTCAGGGTTCCAAAATAGTTGCATATACTTTTGATGAACCCACTGACCTTACAAGCAATTGGCAATTTTTGCTTTTAGAGTTAGCTGGTTCTCACTAAACAACCATTTGCACTGAGGATATTTGCGCCGCCACTGAAGGTAAGACTGAAATCGGATACTACTTAAACAAAGTCAAAGACGAACACTTGATGATGCAATAAATCTATTTGATAGTGTGGAAGACAATTCCATTTTGGGAAGATGAACGTGTGTCTGGAACAGATGAGTGGAAATTAAGGATAATTAAAAAAAAAATCCTATATTTTTTCTATTGATAATGAAAAAGTAAATGATGTTATTTTAATTGCATTCCATGCTCAAGAAGCAAACCAGACTCTGATGTCGTGTCATAAATAATTCACAATGTTATAAGTTGTACATTCAGCTACTCAACTTACTATAAAAAATCATAAATGTGCTAGGTTATCTTTTTTTTTTTTTTTAAATTGTGCTATTATTTATAAAGTTATACAAACCGGAGTAAAAAATAGACAAGTCGAAGGTAGAGTATTAGAAGTGTTATTTGAGAGATCCCTACCCCAATATTGAAGTGACACAGTCCAAACTCATATAAACCCAACAAGGATACACATATTATCAATGTAGCATCTTACCACTTGAACTAGGATGAAAACCGGAAGCGGACGTACCGGAAGGGGGGAAGAACTTCTGGGAATTCCGGTAATTCAAATGGATTTTTCTGAAAATAGAGAAAAGGTCGAAGGATATCCCTGTGGGTGGGATGATCCCACTCCAATGATTTCCACCATTCTTTTTCTCGCTCCAATAATAAGATGCGCTGAAGATTTGTCGGAGGGGAATAAGCATGGTCATCCACAACTGGGAAAGATAAAGGCAGCTTCTTCAATATTCGACAACCTCCCAAACATATTATTTCGATGGAATTGCAGACCATTGTTGCTTCACATATGCTCTTCAATTTTGGCAGTTCACTCAGATCTAATTTTTTTAACTTTGGTAGAGACACGATGCCCCCTCTTTCCCCCTGTATAATTTCTTCAATTTCGTTACACCATCCAACGTATATATATTCGAGGTTTTGAAGGTCAGATAGTGGCAAACCCAGCTCCTTAATCTTGTGACAATATTGAATGATCAATTTTTTGAGAGAGGAAAATATACCTATTGGAGGTGAAGGAGGATGTGGTAGTGGTGCCACTTCAACGACATCTTCCTCTATTTCCAAATTGGCAACCACGCACGTCAAATCCAACAAGTTCCTTAGATGAATTCCTTCAATATATTTTAATTTGTCTCGTGCCATCGTCAATTGCTGCTCATTTCTGGTGCTCAACCTCAAAATGCACTCCACTTCATGACAACTGATAATTCTTAGAGTCTTAAGGGATCTTGGATTGTTCAATTGTGGAAACTCATCCAATAAGGATAGACCTGTACAAAAATTAAATTCTAGATGTTGAATTTCGTGTTTCAGCAGAGTCAAATCTATAATCTTTCTTTTCATAAGGTCGGGTTCATGCACAATGACACTTATATAATCATTCCCAACACCCAGAACCATTTTGAGTTTCACATTCGGGGTGATTAAGAGATAAAAGGTTGTAGTGTAGTACCCCTGAATACTTTGTCGAAATTGAATAATGCGATTTAGATCGCATCCATAATTTACTCGCCCATAAAACTTCTCTAGAAGTTTCAAACTCTCAATTTCTTCTACTGGTACTTGAATACCATCTGGAAGATAGAGGCACTGAAGATATTTGAATTTGGGTAATAAACCTGTCGGTAACATGTCCAAGGTCGGAATGTGATACAACGAGAGGTATCTAAGGTTGACCAAATTTTCCATACCTTGAGGGACTTCCCTGATTGCAGTCCATGTAAGGTCTAGGCCCTTCAGTGCCATGAGCTTTCCAAAGTTTGGCAACAACACCAGCTTATAGCAATACTTGAGAATTAGAGAATTAAGTCTCCTTAATTCAGATATTGAATCTGGCAACTTCGTGATACCAGTCCCAGATAAATCGAGAACGCATAGACCACACATTAGGGAGAAAAATGAATCTCCTATCAACGTCAATCTCGTATGCCCATTCAGTAGCAACGTTGAAAGTATTGGACAATTAGGAGATATTCCTTCCGGGATTTCAGATATCTCATTTTCCATCAAAGACATCTTCTCAAGGTCTTCTGTCCAAAATTCTTCCTCACTTGGAATTTCCTTCAATGAAAGTCTAGCTAATACCATGAATTTTGGATTTCCTCTCGTGATCTTATGTGCCATGTCTCTAACCAAATCATGCATTTTAACAGAATCACTTCGAGTACTTTCTAACAAACACACATTCACTAACCTATCGAGTATGGTATGACCTTGGTCAAACTCTTCTCTCATAGTCTTTCTTTTATCCATTAACTTCTCTGCTATGAATTTGCTGATCAATTCATCTTTCTCTATATCAGAGTCTTCTGGATACAAAGAGCAATACAAGAAACAAAGTTGTAATTTTGTGTACTCTTTCCTTTTGTATTTTCCTTTGTAATGTTGATCTAGTCGATCAAAACTAAATTTGAGTACTCCAAACACCTTCTCTTCCATGTCATCTAGCCTCAACAGAGATTCCTTTAGTTCTGTTATTGTGTTTCTCCACACATGAATGTCAGTCACACCCCTCATGCTTCCAGCAACGGTGATGATCCCTAAGGGCAAACCATCACACTCTTTTGCCATAGACTCGGCAATTTCTTTAACTTGTGGGGATAGTGTCGTCTCTTGTCCAAGTGTTTCTTGGAACAAGTTCCATGCTTCATCCCTGCATAGTGTTTCCACAACAAATTTTTCTTTGCAACCAATTTTCCGACACACCTCCAAGGAGCGAGTAGTAATAATCAATCTACAACTCTCCAAACTTTGAGGATTTCCCACTTTTATCAGACTTATATTGTCCCATACATCATCTAATACGAGTATAAAGTCCTTCATTCTAGATAGTGCTATGTTCAGTAATGCAGCTCTTTTATCATCATCATTCTCTACTGAAAGGTCTAAACCTATGACTTTGGCTATGTCGTCTTGCAGCTTGTTTATGCTAAACTCATGAGAGACTGTGACCCAATATACACGGTATTGAGTTTCTTCTAAAAGTCGGTTGTAAATGTGTTTGGTCAAGGCCGTCTTGCCCACTCCCCCCATACCATAAATCCCAATGGTTGGAACTTTATCAATCACCACACACTTCCAAATTCTTTCCAAATTGTCCTCAAAAGCTTCACCAAATATTTTAGTCGTCAACATTGGATTCCCTCTAGTTTTGTGTACCGTAAGTAGAAGTTCACCAAAGTGTCGACTCTCGTCAACAAGGTCATTTACCCTTTCATTCAGTTCCGTCGCTTGATCTCCACCAAAAAATCGGCTAATAAATCCTTCTTCTTGTACTTCATTTCCCAGTGCACGAACCTTAGTTTCAATTACTTTTACTTCTTTCAACCAATTCTCTATTTCTCTTTTTCTTTTCTTTTTACCTGACTGCTCTCCATTGTTTATCTGTTCCTCAACATCAGATGCTTTAGCACTCAATGACTTTAAATTTCTTTTCAGAGTTTTTAAAATGAACTTGGAGTCCCTCTCCTTGATTTTGTCCGCTCCAAAATCTACCAATTTTTGTCCTACCGCAGAGAAAATACCATCTAATAGCTTGTCTAACATCTTAAAAAACTCCAAATTCCTGTGCAATTGATTTAGATTAGAATGTAATAAAGTAAATTTCAAATACTTATTAGGGTGAATTACGAATACCCCTGAGGTAATGTTTAATTACAAAAATCTCCCTCACATATTGAGTATTACAAAAACTCCCTTCAGGTTTGTCACTTTCTTACAATTAACCCCTTGCCCCTCAAATGTTCCAATTTTGCCCTTGGGGGTTGTAATGTTTATAATATCTTATAAATTTTAAACTTTGGTGCTAATTGGTATATCTTATAAATTATAAAAATGAAAATCGTATATTTACTACCAAAAGAATTGATATAATTTATAATTGCCAATAAATTTCAATAAATATTTTAATTTTTTACATATTTATTATTAATTTAATGTCTATAATAACAAATTAAATAATATTTTAATTATAAAATTTATAAATATAAAATTATATTTTCACTAATGAAATAAATAATAATTTTTATTGCATTAATAAATATTGAATTTATAATACAATACAAATTTTATTAAATAAAATATTAGATTTATAATATATATATATATATATATATATATATATATTATTAATTAAGATAATAAATTCATTTAACTAAACATGTAAATAATTTGTTCAGATTCATAAGATATTATTATTAAGTTTCTATTTTATTTATTGTTATACAATTTAAATTTTAATAAATATGCAAATACTTTTTTCTTTTTTTTTTTGTAATATTTAAAACTTATGGTCAATTATAAATTTTATCAATTATTTTGGTAGTAAATATATAAAACATTACAAATAACACTCAAGGGCAAAATTGGAAAATTTTAGGGACAAGAGGTTAATTGTAAGAATGAGACAAACATGAAGTGGATTTTTGTATACCCAATACGTGAGGGGAATTTTTGTAATTAGGCCTTACTCAGGGGTATTCGTAATTTACTTTACTAATTATGTAAAAGAATAAACAATGACCAGTACAGTAGATAACATGTAAAACTAAATTGTTTTATAATAAATATGTAAATAAGGTTATATAACCAGAGAGAAAATGGTAATTGAATAAAATCCAACGGTGTTAATGGTATTAATGAAGAAAGGAAGATTAAATAAAGATTTGAATAAAAAATAAATAACAGAACAATAACTAAACACACAACCTTTAGGGCCAAAATAGTAGATGAAAGAGTTAAATAGAAATTGTGTACAGTTGGGAATAGTAAATAAAGCAGATTCCAAATCGTAAACAAAAGCAACTACTATACTTATTGGAGAATAGAATCATAAGATTTTAGGGCCAAAAAAGAAAGACAGTAAAATTTGGGATACCTGAAATCTGGAAAAATTTGCTCAAAAGATGAGATTCAGATTGTAGCAAGAAGAAATTGAAATGCAGTAAATATCTTCTTTGGATGCTCTATCAAATAATGGTCAACGACAATAATGGTTCTACATTTCTACGCTTTTCTTTTTTATAATGAAAATTATAAGTTTGCAGGATGAATGAAGCAGGTAAGATCTGAGAAATTTCATGGGCCAATAATTAATTAAAGAAAGAATGGTCAACGATATTAATGGTTCTACACTTCTACGCTTTTCTTTTTTATAATGAAAAAAATTATGGGACTGTTTGTTTGGCGTTTGGGAAAGTAGTTTGGGAAAGTAGTGGAGGTTTGTGAAATAATCTCGATTTGCGTAATGTTGTTTGTTTGAGTTTTGAGAGAGTGGTTTGAGAAATAAAGTAGGTGTAGGTTTTTTTGGAAGAGTTGGGTTGTAGGTGTAAGATGTGTAAGACTTTATGTCAAATCATATTTGTTATGTGAGATAAATTGTGTAAGAGATAGGTTATTTTATGTCAAATCAAAGTAGAGTTTGTATAGGTTTTGTTTAGAGATAAAAAAATTGTTGTTTGTTTGGTTTTTGAGAGAGTAGTTTGAGAAAATTAATGGATGAAAAATTTATTTCAGAAAATAGAAAACATGTTTGTTTGGCATTTCCCAAACACGAAAAAATTCTGGGAAATGCCAAACAAACAGGCCCTATGAGTTTTGGTGAAAACTTGAAAATTGGAACTGGTGTTCATTCAAGTCAAAGACTAGCTCAGAGCAGATTGTTGCTACAATTTTAATTTTTTATAATTCTTTAATTTGCCCTTTTTAGTAAACAACTTTAAATTTGCCCTATGATCTCACTGATTACTAGTTCAACAAATTTAATCGGTAAAATCACTAATACGATCGATTTAACATTTTTATGACACTTCATTGAATGTCATTTTTAGAATATACTGTATGATGTATTATTATCATTAAAAATTAATGAAAGTCAATACTTATCTAAACTTTTTCAAATTGTTTATAAATAAATATTATCTCGGGAATCACAACTAACACACCATAAATCATGTAAAAATAATTTAAAATAAATTAATTGTAACAAAAAATGAATTTTTTGCATTTTACACGCCCGTAACATGAGAAATATGCACTTTACACTCTTAAAACACATAAATAATACTTAGCATCCTCGAAATACAAAAAACTCAGCAACTTGCACCCTCTAGTATTTTCCTAGGGGCAAAATAGGTAATTCATTTTGGATTTTTAGCACATTGCGCCAGCGGCCTGGGATTTGGGTGGGGAGGGTGGTTACGGTGGGGATTGGGGTTGGGGGTAGGGGTAGGGGTGGGTTTTTTTTTTTTTTTTAAATTATAATTATTTTATTAATAATATATAACTTTATTTTTTTTAATAAATATTAAATATATTAATATTATTATATAAATTTTAGATTTAATTAATATTTTGTCGAATTTATGTTAAAGTATTATTTGGTCTGATATTATTTATAAAACTAAATTAGTTAAATAAATATGTAAATATAATAAGTAAAATCTCTAAATTGGTCCGCACGTGTCTTATTCGAACCAATTTTGAAATTGGGCAACAATGTGGACTAAAATTGTCAGTAAATTTGAAGATGTGGGGTTATTTTGACAACCTAAAAAGTTATGGGTATAATTGTCAGTCAACATAAGTAATGGTATCAATTTTGCAATAAAACTTAATTGCCACGTCATCAGTTAACGTCCAATTTTAACGGTGGTAACAAAAGTGATTGATTTCTTAAATTGTGGTACCAAATGTGTCAGTCTCGATTTTTATGGTACCACAAGTGAGAATCGGTATATAGTTTGGTACCACAATTGCAATTCTCTCTTTTGGATTTTTAGCACATTGCGCCCCAAAACATAAAATTAGCATTTAGCACCCTATAATTAAGTAAAACTCATCAATTTGCACCCCTGAAACACAAGAAATATGCACTTTGCACCCCCGAAACATAAAATAAACACCTAACACCCTCGAATTATGAAAAACTCAAGAACTTGCAATTTCTCGTTTTTTCTAACAGAATTGACCATCTGGGTAAAAAAAACCAAGGGACAAAATAGGAAATTCATTTTCCTTCTTCCTTAAAATTTGCAGAATACGATTATTAATACCAAATTGCTCATTCCCATCTCAATTTTTCTTTTTATCTTGTAAATTTGGATTAATGTCTCATTTTTGTGATATGTTTCAGTCAGTTATGTATTGAAACTTTTCGATTTTTTTTGGAAATTTCGAAAATAAAATTTTCATCCGGCCACTCTTTCTGACCATTTATACTAGTTGCCGAAATTTTTTATAAGTCTTTGGAAAGTTAATTCAATATATACTTGACTGAAACATATCACAAAAATGAAACTTTAATCCAAGTTTATAAGATGAAAAGAAAGATGAAGACAAAAATAAGTATTCTAGTATTCATAATCGTCTTCTGCAAATTATAAGGAAGAAAGAATGAATTACCTATTTTGCCCCTAGGTTTTTTTGACCCCGATGGTCAACTCTATCAGAAATAAAGAGGTGGTGCAAGTTCATGAGTTTTTCTTAATTCGAGAGTGCTAAGTACTTATTATGTGTTTTTGGGGTGCAAAGTGCTGATTTTTTGTGTTTCAAGAGTGCAATTTGATGAGTTTTTCTAAATTCGAGGGTGCTCAATGCTAATTTTATGTTTTGGGGGTGCAAAGTGCCAATTTCTCTTAATCTGGGGGTGCAAAGTGCTATAAATCCGAAATGAATTACATATTTTGCCCTCGAAAAACTTAGATCTAAATCAAAATAAACACTAAATATCCAAAATTACAACTATGATAACATATAATCAAAACAATAATTTTATTACTAATCACCTATAGGAAAGAGAAAATATTGGATGAATTTTATCACCTAAATTCTTTTATATAAAAAAATGCAAGAAAAAATGTATAAAAAATTCCTAGTTTTTTTTTTTTTTTTTTGTTATAAGTGAACCAGTGGTTCAATCGGTTCACTGATTTTACCGATTTTGGACCGGTTTTTTCATGTTCGAACTGGGCAGGAAGATGACTGGTTTTGAAGGGTTAATCGGACCGAATTAGCAGTCGATTATTGGTTAAACCGATAGAACCGGCCGATCCGGTCCGATTTTTAAAACACTGATAAGAAGTTAATAAATTTGAGGGGATTTCCGTAATAACAAAGTGAATCATGTGTTCTTCTTTTATTAATAATAAAAAAAAATTCAAGCCAAAATGATATTTATAACCCCACCGAAGAATACAAAAACACCCCTATTGGTCTAAAAAAATATCAATAATTTTCCTATTAACTTTGAAAATTGATAATAATCCATATTTTTAAACAATTAATAAAAAAACTCCCTACCTGGTCTTATATATTTTCGAGTGTAGAGGTATTGATGCGAAAGAAAATAACCGAACTAATTTGATTTATAAATAATATTTAACATAAATTTAAAAAAAATAAGTAAACATATTCTTTTCAAATCTAACATTTATATAACAGTGTTAATTTATTTAATATTTATTAAAATAATAAAATAAATAATTATAATTATAATTAAAAAAAACTAAAAAACCTACCCCAGCCCCACCCCACCCGATTTAACTTATTTCTTCACCGTTGGCATAAATTTTTTCATCAATTTCATCGATTTGAACGGTTTTTGACCAATTTAACCAGCTTATTCACTTATTTCATCGATTTAAATTATTATTTTTTTACCGATTTAGCCCATTTTTTCACCGTTTTCGCCCACTTTTCCATTAATTTCATCAATTTAAACCGTTTTTGACCAATTTAATTCATTTCTTCACCGTTTGAATCGATTTTTCACTAATTTCATCGATTTGAACGATTTTTTTACCAATTTAACCAATTTTTTCATTAATTTCATCGATTTGAACGGTTTTTTACCAATTTAACCCGTTTTTTCACTAATTTATCAATTTCAAATATTTTTGACCAATTTAACCCATTTTTTCACCATCAATTTATATTATTTTTTACCGATATAACCTATTTTTTCACTATAAAATGGTGGGAAAAATGGGTTAAATCGGTAAAAAACAATTTAAATCAATAAATTAGTGAAAAAATTGGTTAATACGGTCAAAAATCGTTCAAATCGATGAAATTAGTGAAAAAAATGAGTTAAATCATTCAAAAACCATTCAAATCGATGAAATTAAAAAATCGATGCAAACGGTAAAGAAATGAGTTAGATCTGTCAAAAAAATCGATGAAATTAGTGGAAAAATGGGTTAAATCGATCAAAAATAATTTTGATCGATGCAATTAATGAAAAATGGGTTAATCGATAAAAAATGGTTCAAATCGATGAAATTTGTGAAAAAAAACGGGTTAACTCAGTCAAAAACCGTTCAAATCGATGAAATTAGTGAAAACAATCGATGCAAACGATGAAGAATTAAGTTAAATCGGTAAAAAATGGTTTAAATCGATGAAATTAGTGGGAAAATGAAATAAAACGGTGAAAAATGGGCTAAATCGGTCAAAAATAATTTAAATCAATGAAATAAGTTAGAAGACGGGTTAAATCGGTCAAAAAACAGTATAAATCGATAAAATTAGTGAAAAAATTGATGCAAACTGTGAAGAAATGAGTTAAATTGGTCGCGAATGGTTTAAAATCGATGAAATTAGTGGGAAAACGGGCGAAAACGGTGAAAAATTAGGGTAAACCGGTAAAAAAACAACTTAAATTGATAAATTAGTGAAAACTGTGTTGAATCAGTCAAGAATCTTAATTTTTTTTTAGATTTATGTTCAAATATTATTTAATTTATTGATATTATTTATAAATCAAATTAGTTATGTAAATATAATAAATAAAATCTTCAAATTGGTCTGCACATGGTCTTATTCGAGTCAATTTTTAAATTTGGCAACAATGTGGACTAAAATCGTCAATAAATTTGAAGATGTGAGACTATTTTGATAAGTTGAAATATTATGGGGTAAAATTTTCAGTCAACATAAGTAATAAGATCAACTTTGCAATAAACTTAATTAATTGTGAACACTTAAGAAAAGAGATTAAATTTATGTAGTACAATAACCTAGAGCACAGGTCACCCTTAAAAAAAATGAATGGTAGATTAGAAAATAAATAAGATCCAACGATAATTAAAGGGGGACCTAATGAATACGTAGCACAAGTGGTACTAACCATAGAAAAACCCATACTATTTATGCAAATAACCCACATTATTGAGCCAATTTTGATGAGTAATCAGGTTAGTTATCATATTCTAATTCTTACTAGGAGAAATTTTCCCACATGTTCAGGAAATAAATTAACTTAAGCCTAAAACTTGAATACCATTTGGAAATTAACTTAAGCATAAATGAGATTTTCTTTGTTTTTTTCTTAAAAAAATAAAAAAACTTAAATCAATTTTATATTATGTAAACTAAAGTATACATTGATCATAATTAGACGAATTTTATCATGATATTCATGTTGCATCTGATCACTGTCAAAGCTAAATAATAAAGTCTATTAATTATTTTGGTTTTGCCATTTCTATAATTTTGAAATTTCAAAAACTATTCATTTCATGTTAAATATAAAATCCTACAATTACATCCTCCAGGGATATTTTGCCCGTCAATGTTTTATACTATTTTCATAAATTTTACAAATAATCCACCAGACTAAAATTGGAAATTAAAATGAATATAATGCAGGGGATCAATAATAAGAAGTTAATAAATTTGAGGGGATTTTCGTATTAACAAAGTGAATCGTGTGTTCTACTTTTATTAGCAAAAAATTCCTTTCAAGCCAAAAATGATATTTATACCTTCATCAAAGGATATAAAAATACATCTCTTGACCTAAAACAAAATATCAATAACTCCCCTATTAACAAAATTGACAATAACCCCCTGTTTTTAAACAATTAATAAAAAAACTCCCTATCTAGTTGATAACGCCGTGAAAACGTCGTTATTACGTGCCTTCTTAAGCCTAAAACATCTTGTTTTGATCCGAGTTTTGCTTGTCTTTGCGTGTTTTCGTGGCTTTTCCCTCTTTGGCCCCTTTGTTTGGCCTTTGTTTGTTTTTTGTGTTTTTGTTCGTGTTTTGATCGTTTTCTCTGTGGTTTGTAGGAAGCGACATCTTAGAGTGATTCAGAGTTTCCGTAACAATGAATGCGAGTCGTTCTACCCACCCTGCGAGCCAGAAAGAGCTTCAAAGAAAAGAGAACCCGAAGCAAATCGTACAAGAATGTAGATAGCTTCTCACTAAAACATACATAACTTTATCATGCATGATCCAAATGAGCTGAATTTTGGATATCTCATAGATGAATGAGTTAGCTAGACTACATACTTTAATATATGCTGCTCGGAAGGAAGTGTGGCAGAGCAGAAAACTCACTGCCAATATTACACCGCGGTGCAAATAAGATGCACCGCGGTGTGACCCTGCTTCCAGCAGATATTTTTCTGCGGAATGGCAGGGGGCTTTTTGTATCTTCCCCCTTTGATCCCACTTGTAAATATAAACTTCTTGGGGGACGTTTTGGTCTTGGTTACTATAGTTTTTGGGGTAACTTAAGCAAGAGGGGTAGATTATTCACTAGGTTAAGAGGGTTAGGAGGCAAAATCAAAAAAACAACTTTCTCTACACTTTACTTTTAGCCTCCATTGAAGAACTTTCACTTGACTACTCTCCATTGAAGATAAAAAGGCTTGAGGGAGAAGTTGTTGAAGATTTCAACCACTAAGCTTACTCTAACTCCTATTACTTTGTTCATTTACATTTATGGCTTTCATTAATGTGTTGGATGATTTATTTGATGTTATGAGTAGCTAACTCCTCTTTTCTTGGGTTTTATTAATCCTATGTTTGATTATTGATTAAATGATGTTATGATGATTGGTATGATGCTTATATGTGTTTGTTAATCTAGTTTGTGCTTTTGTCATCTTGTTGTTAGGCCAACTTTGAGATGAAATGGATTGATTCTTGATTGCTAGACATAGTGGATTGAGGATTAGATTGTGAAACTAGATTGTGATTTGAATTTAGGATAGACATATACCTAGTTATTTTCATGTTCTTCCAAGGTTTGAGGTTAATGCATCAATTATGTTTAGTCCTTTTAGACATAAATTGGATTAATCTAACTTGATAGGTTCGTACGCAAGTCGAAAGATACGTATGAGTATTTTTGAAACCTTGAACAACAAACATAAGTGTAGTTATCAATTGTGGAGTCATTTATCTTGAATTGAACTAGGTGACGTAAAATCCTAGAAGCCTTTACATATTATTAAGTCAAGTGTTAGTTTCATAATCACCTTAATTTAGTTTTAAATATCACAACCACCACCACTTGATCAAACTCAACTCATATGAATCTAAGTAGAAGTAACAAGAAAGTAGTTGGTAATTAATTGAACAAGTCATCGTGGGTTCGACACTCATTTATCACTTTATTACTTGTAACGACCGTATACTTGCGTGGTTTGCGTACTAGTATTTGGAACGCAACACTAGTCTTATATATTTTTGATTATATATAGGTATTGATGTGGAAGAAAAGAACAGGGTAAATGCATAATATTACCCTGTGTTATACAAAATCTGCACAAAACTACTTTGTGAATTTTTTTTGCACCAAACTCCCTTGTACTTTCAAAACCCTGCATAAAATACCCAATATCCGTTAGTTACTAACACCGTTAATTTTAAATTGAGTTGCCATAATTACCCCTAGATATAATTAAAATACAAGGGGGTTTTGTGCAAACGTTCAAAAGTATAAGGAAGTTTTGCGCAAACATTCAAAAGTACAAGGGAGTTTTGTACAAACTTTTAAAATTACAATGAAGTTTTGCGCAAACATTTAAAAGTACAAGCGAGTTTTACGCCAACAAAATTATGCAAAAATTAACGGTGTTAATAACTAACGGAGATTGGGTGTTTTATGCTAAAGTACAAGGGAGTTTGGTGCAAAAAAAAAAATTTTACAGGATAATTTTGTACAGGTTCGGCATAACACATGGTAGTATCATGCATTTATCCTGAAAAGAATCGAACTATCAAACACAATATTATGTCATTTGCTCGACGTTATTTCTCGGAACATGAAGTTCAATTCTTAGCTACTATTTCAGACCCACAAGGGGGTAACTGTAATGAATACAATACCTCATGGGTAGTACGAGTAATTTTTAAAAAATGAAGGATGGTCAATATGATTACAAACATCAGAAATAGTTTGAGTAATTTTCTCTTATTCCAGTAATCTTTCAGTATTCCTTTTAGGCTTCCGAAGCAGTTGTAGATACTTTGATGACTCCACATACCTTTACACAGCCATTTGTACTAAGAATCATTCCGCCATTGAAGGTATGACTGAAATGCGATACAATTTAAACAAAGTAAAAGACAAACACTTGAAGCAATAAATATGTTTGCAGGTAAGACACAAGTTACTTCAAAGTTGACAGTGTGGAAGATGAACGTGTGTCTGGAATAGTAGTTGCAGTAAAAATTAAGGATGTAATAGCTTTTAATTTTGCCGCAAGTAAAAAGTAGTTCACATGCATGTTCATGTAAACATTTATTGGATTCATAACAGGTGTTTACTGGTAATTAGTAATATTCGAATATTTTGAATGTACGGTGCACAAAACCATTTTAAATGTAAGTATTGTAAGAACATTGGACACATAACAAAATAATGCAAACAAAAATGTTCTAGTAAAAATAATATCATAACTATATAGTATTACGTAGCTTTATTTTCTTCAGATTATTCACTTTTTCGACTTTATCAAAAATTATATGAGCTAAAAGAAAATTAAATAACACAAACTCAAATGCATTTTCATCATTTAAGTATTTTAAAATTATAGATCTCAATATTTAATAATCATTTAACCAAAATATCTAAATACTATATCAGGTTATATATATATATATATATATGGCTACTAATACCATAACTTAACTATCAAATTGAAAATATGATGAGTTATGCCGGTTGATTACTTTACGTAGTAAGCAGAAGTTGTTTGAAACAAAAACAAAATTCTATATTTTTTATTTTTGAGAATTAAAAAAATAAATGATGTTATTTTAATTATATTCCAAGCTCAAGAAGAAACAAACCAGACACTAATGTCGTGTCATAAATAATTAGCTCACAATATTATAAGTTGTACATTCAGTTGCTCAAATCAGACTATAAAAAACAAACATGTGCTAGTATTGTTTCAGCCGTAGTAAAAAATAGACAAGTCGAAGGTAGAGTATTAGAAGTGTTATGACTTTAGAGAAATTCTTGGCCCAAAAGCTAACTATTGAAGTGAATAAGTCCAAAACATAGATACCCCACAAAGATAAACATATTATCAATGTAGGATCAAGACGAGAAGCGTTGGTACTGGAAGTCTAGATCTTTTGGCCGATCCAATAATTCAATTTGATTTTTCGAAAAACAGAGAAAAGGTCGAAGGGTATCCTTGTGGGTGGGATGTTCCCACTCCAATGATTCCCGCCATTCTTTCTCCCACTCTTGTAATGAGATGCGCTTAAAATTTGGTCATCCCCAACTGGGAGAAATAAAGGCATCTTCTTCAATATTGGACAATCTTCCAAACGGATTATTTCGATGGAATTGCAGACCAATGTTGCTTTGCAAGTGCTCTTCAATTTTGGCAGAGAAACCATATCTATCCTTTTTAACTTGGGTAGAGACACGACACCCCCTATTTCCCCTTGAATTATTTCTTCAATTTCGTCACACCATCCAACAACTATAGATTCAAGGTTTTGAAGGTCCGGTAGTGGCAAACCCAGCTTTTTAATATTTCCACATTTTTGAATGCTCAATTTTTTCAGCGAGGAAAATATACCTAGTGGAGGTGGAGGCGGCAGTGGTGCCACTGCAGCGACATCTTCCTCTATTTCCAAATTGGCAACCACACACGTCAAATCTCGCAAATTTATTAGATATGAATTTCTTCCATATATTTTAATTCTTCTCGTGCCATCATCAACTGCTGCTCATTTGTGGTGTTCAACCTCAAAATGCACTCTACTCCACCACAACCATTAATTGCTAGAGTCTTAAGGGATCTAGGATTATATAATCGTCGCAACTCATCCAATAAGTTTAGAGGTGTACAATAAGAATATTCTAGATGTTTGATGTCATTTTTCAGCAGAGTCAAATCTATAACCTCACTTCTCACAATGACACTTATATAATCATTCCCCACACCCAAAACCATTTTGAGTTCCACACCTGGGGTGATTAAGAAATGAAAGGAAGTAGTGTAGTACCCCTGAACACTTTGTCGAAATTGAATAATGCGATTGAGATCACATCCATAATTTACTGGGGGGGGGGGGTGGGGGGGGGGGGGGGTGGGGGGGGGGGGGGGTGGGGGGGGGGGGGGGTGGGGGGGGGGGGGGGTGGGGGGGGGGGGGGGTGGGGGGGGGGGGGGGTGGGGGGGGGGGGGGGTGGGGGGGGGGGGGGGTGGGGGGGGGGGGGGGTGGGGGGGGGGGGGGGTGGGGGGGGGGGGGGGTGGGGGGGGGGGGGGGTGGGGGGGGGGGGGGGTGGGGGGGGGGGGGGGTGGGGGGGGGGGGGGGTGGGGGGGGGGGGGGGTGGGGGGGGGGGGGGGTGGGGGGGGGGGGGGGTGGGGGGGGGGGGGGGTGGGGGGGGGGGGGGGTGGGGGGGGGGGGGGGTGGGGGGGGGGGGGGGTGGGGGGGGGGGGGGGTGGGGGGGGGGGGGGGTGGGGGGGGGGGGGGGTGGGGGGGGGGGGGGGTGGGGGGGGGGGGGGGTGGGGGGGGGGGGGGGTGGGGGGGGGGGGGGGTGGGGGGGGGGGGGGGTGGGGGGAACCTCTTTGATTCTCACTTTAATCCCCACTAATTATGATAAAAATTAACTTTCCGGATATACTCAAAATTTCCAGAAACTTTTGTTTAATGCAAAATAGACCCCTGATTTTACAGTAATTGCAGAAACAACCCCCAACCTTTCGTAAATTGTAAAAACAGTCCAGATTTTGAAAAATTCCAGAAATTACAATTTGGTCCAGAATTGCAGAAAATCAAAATTTTACTTTCTGTCCAGTTTTAAAAAAAAAATGCAATTTGCACAAGCCCTCAAATTTTCGGTAATTACAGTTTTGGCCCAAAACCGAAAAGTGCATACATCCGAACATTTAATTTACCATAACAAGCAAGAATCAAAAATCAGTACACAACAAACACATATTTTCGATGTGTTCAGGCCTATTCATATGTGCATAATAAATTTGGCTCTGATACCACTGTTGGGAATTTATGGGGTATGATTGTCAAAACAACAGTGCGGAATATTAAAAAATTTCATACACCCAAATCCTAGGATTTATTTACTAGCACATATGAACAGGTTGAATATAATTTAGCAAGAAATTACTAAATATAAAGGGGTAAATAGAGATTTATTTCACCACAGGCAAGGTGGTGGTTTTCTCCGGTCTTCTCTTTCGTTCACTAGAGCACCCCAAGTGTTGTGCCTCTAGAGATAGTCCACACCAGATGGATTGAGTGACACCTTCGATCCTTAGGCTTAGAACTGGAAGGGAAGGTTTGTCAATGGCAGAACTACATCTAGATCTAGATCTAGATCCAACTCTAGGTGAAAGAGAGAGCAAGAGGGAGAGGGGGCGGCTAGGGCTTGAAGGGGAGGCTAGGGTAGAATTTTAGCTTAGGGTTTTTGAGTCTCCTCTTAGACTCTTTTTATAGCCACCTTCAAAAGCCCTTTTGCGCAAGACTTACTATTGGGCCATTAATTAATTGGCCCATGTCTTGCATTAATTTAATTAACCACCTTAATTAAATTAGCCCATTTAATTCAATTAAATATTTATCTCTTTAATTAACTCTTTAATTAATATTTAATTAATTAGGCTATCTAATTAATTATTTTTCTCTCAGAATTAACTCTTTAATTCTTTTATTTGATCTAACCCTTTAAATCAAATCTTTCTTCAATTGACTGTCACAGTCCTGTGTGACCCTCTAGGTTCACCATCAATTGGCCGTAGGCCCACGACTTTCGTGATTTAATGAGCAATTAATATTCAAATAATTGCTCCGATCAATAAACTCCTTTAATTGATGAAAACATGTGAAATCGATCCGGGTGAAATTTACGACATTTGTGAAGTTGGTGGAAAAATTGGTGAAACCGATAATAAAAGTACGATAAAATCGATAAATACATGTGAAGTCGATGAAAATATGGGTGACATTCAAGAAGAAATGAAATTTTTTTTTGGTGAAATCAGTGAAATATATGAAAATGGGTTAAATTGATGAAAAAACAAATCTAAAATTTGTGAAGACACGTGAAATCAATGAAAAAGCTAATTATAACACATTAGCTTGCAAATATTTCATTAGTATATGTAAATTTGTTTAGAGAAAATGTTATCAAATATGTTTGACTTTAAGTGGTTGTAAGATTTTGCTTTTCTCAAATGTCAAGGATTCAACTTTCACAACCTACAAACTTTATATATTTTTTAACATAAAAATAAATTTTAAAAAAAGGACCGAATCGTCGGTTCATCCGATCCATGCGGGTCGCCAGTTCACCGCAAACCCGGTTCCCACCAGTTAATTAGGGGCTTCACTTACTTTTTCCTTCAATACCTTCAAACTCGATTCAAATAATTAAGGTTTTAACTTTTCAAAGACTACAAAAAAACATTTAAACTCTTAATTTACATGCTATACGATCCTATGTATCCCTGGGCTGTCTCAGGCCTAAAATTCACATTATTAAAGCTCTTTAATTTATTTATTTTGAAGACCATCCCAATTTTTTGCGTCTCTAATTACTCTTTCGCACCCATTAAATTTGATTTTTCTTTTTTCAATTTCAAATCAATGTGTGATTTCGAAGAATAAAGTCACCGAGTAATAATATATTGAAGTAAAGGGAAAAGGCACCATTTTCCATGCACTACTTAACAAGTAAACATGAAGTTCGAAACAGAAAGAGATTAAAAAGGAAAAGGAAAATTGAAAAAGAAAGTTGCATACATTCCATTACATGATGCCAATGCATTGATTTACTAAGCATCACATACACACAGCCAATGATTAGTTGTAATAAAAATTTTGACAAATGAATGCAAACAGATGAAGATTTTGGTGCATTACATAAGATTATTTTCCTTTGACTAATGATTACTAATTTTCTTAATTAAAACTAAAATATTTAAAAAATATTAATCAAATTAATTAAAAAATGAAAAACGTGATCCCAGTGCATCTCTTCCACCGTAAATGCAAATTCAACAACCCAATTAACTCTCTTTTCATCTCACTTCACTCTCTAGATCTCATTTTTCAGCCATGGCGGGTTTGATCCTATATATCATATATTCTTACTTGATGCACTTGGACAACTGATTAGTAGAAGATGTTACACGATTGTGTTATAGAAGATCTTCATAGCCAAGCAAACCAGCCTCTGATGTCGTGTCATAAGCGGACGTATCGGAAAGGAAGAGGAACTTCTGCGAATCCCGGTAATTCAAATTTATTTTTCTGAAAATAGAGAAAAGGTTGAAGGATATCCTTGTGGGTGGGATGATCCCACTCCAATGATTTCCACCATTCTTTATCTCGCTCCAATAATAAGATGCGTTGAAGATTTGGCGAAGGGGAATAAGCATGGTCATCCACAACTGGAAGAGATAAAGGCATCTTCTTCAATAATCGACAACCTCCCAAACTGATTATTTCGATGGAATTGCAGACCATTGTTGCTTCGCAGATGCTCTTCAATTTTGGCAGTTCAATCAGTTCTAACTTTTTTAACTTTGGTAGAGACACGATGCCCCCTCTTTCCCCCTGTATAATTTCTTCAATTTCTTTACACCATCCAACATATATAGATTCGAGGTTTTGAAGGTCAGGTAGTGGCAAACCCAACTTCTTAATCTTGGCACTATGTTGAATGCTCATGTTTTTGAGAGAGGAAAATATACCGAGTGGAGGTGGAGGTGGAGGTGGATGTGGCAGTGGTGCCACTGCAACGACATCTTCCTCTATTTCCAAATTGGCAACCACGCACGTCAAATCCAACAAGTTCCTTAGATGAATTCCTTCAATATATTTTAATTTGTCTCGTGCCATCGCCAATTGCTGCTCATTTCTGGTGCTCAACCTCAAAATGCACTCCACTTCATAACAATTGACAATTAATAGAGTCTTGAGGGATCTTGGATTGATCAATTGTGGAAACTCATCCAATAAGGATAGACCTGTACAAAAATCATATTCTAGATGTCGAATTTCGTGTTTCAGCAGAGTCAAATCTATAATTTTTCTTCTCATAAGGTCGGGTTCAAGCACACTGACATTTATATAATCATTCCCAACACCCAGAACCATTTTGAGTTTCACATTCGGGGTGATTAAGAGATAAAAGGTTGTAGTGTAGTACCCCTGAACACTTTGTCGAAATTGAATAATGCGATTGAGATCGCATCCATAATTTACTCGCCCATAAAACTTCTCTAGACATTTCAAACTCTCAATTTCTTCTACTGGTACTTGAATACGGTCTGAAAGATAGAGGCACTGAAGATATTTGAATTTGGGTAATAAACCTATCGGTAACATGTCCAAGGTCGAAATGTGATACAGCGAGAGGTATTTAAGATTGACCAAATTTTCCATACCTTGAGGGACTTCCCTGATTGCAGTCCGTGTAAGGTCTAGGTCCTTCAGTGCCAGGAGCTTTTCCAAGTTCGGCACAAACACCAGCTTATAGCAATACTTGAGAATTAGAGCATTAAGTCTCTTTAATTCAGATACTGAATCTGGCAACTTCGTGATACCAGTATGAGATAAATCGAGAACGCATAGACCACACATTAGGGAGAAAAATGAATCTCCTATCAACGTCAATCTCGAATTCTCATTCAGTAGCAACGTTGAAAGTATTGGACAATTAGGAGACGTTCCTTCTGGAATTTCAGATATCAGATTTTTCATCAGAGACATCTTCTCAAGGTCTTCTGTCCAATATTCTTCCTCACTAGGAATATCCTTCAATGAAAGTCTAGCTAATACCATGAATTTTGGATTTCCTCTAGTGATCTTACGTGCCATGTCTCTGACCAAATCATGCATTTTAACATAATCACTTCGAGTACTTTCTAACAAACACACATTCACTAACCTTTCGAGTATGGTACGACCTTGGTCAAACTCTGCTCTCCTAGTCTTTCTTTTATCCATTAAATTCTCTGCTATGAATTTGCTGATCAATTTCTCTTTCCGTATCTCATAGTCTTCAGGATACAAAGAGCAATACAAGAAACAAAGTTGTAATTTTGTGTACTCTTTCCTTTTGTATTCTCTTTTGTAATGTGGATCTAGTCGATCAAAACTATATTTGAGTACTGCAAAAACCTTATCTTCCATGTCATCTAGCCTCAACAGAGATTCCTTTAGTTCTGTTATTATGTTTCTCCACACATGAATCTCAGTCTCACCCCTCATGCTTCCAGCAACGGTGATGATCCCTAAGGGCAAACCATCGCACTCTTTTGCCACAGACTTGGCAATTTCTTTAACTTGTGGGGATAGTGTTGTCTCTTGTCCAAGTGTTTCTTGGAACAAGTCCCATGCTTCATCCCTGCATAGTGTTTCCACGACAAAATTTTCTTTGCAACCAATTTTGCGACACACCTCCAAGGAGCGAGTAGTTATAATCAATCTAGCACTCTCCAAACTTTGAGGATTTCCCACTTTTATCGAACTTATATTGTCCCATACGTCATCTAATACGAGTACAAACTCCTTCATTCTAGATAGTGCTTTGTTCAGTAATCCAGATCTCTTATCCTCATCATTCTCCGCTGAAAGGTCTAAACCTATGACTTTGGCTATGTCATCTTGCAGCTTGTTTATGCTAAACTCATGAGAGACTGTGACCCAATATACACGATATTGAGTTTCTTCTAAAAGTCGGTTGTAAATGTGTTTGGTCAAGGTCGTCTTGCCGACTCCTCCCATACCATAAATCCCAATGGTTGGGACTTTATCAATCACCACGCACTTCCAAATTCTTTCCAAATTTTTCTCAAAAGCTTCACCAAATAATTTAGTTGTCAACATTGGATTCCCTTTGGTTTCGTATACCGTAAGTAGAAGTTCACCAAAGTGTCGACTCTCCTCAACAAGTTCATTTACCCTTTCATTCAGTTCTGTCGCTTGATCTCCACCAAAAAATCGCCTAATAAATCCTTCTTCTTGTACTTCATTTCCCAGTGCACGAACCTCATTTTCAATTACTTTTACTTCTTCCAACCAGTTCTCGACTTCTCTTTTTCTTTTCTTTTTACCAGACTGCTCTCCATTGTTTATCTGTTCCTCAACATCAGATGCTTTAGCACTCAATGACTTTAGATTTCTTTTCAGAGTTTTTAAAATGGACTTGGAGTCTTTCCCCTTGATTTTGTCCGCTCCAAAATCTACCAATTTTTGTCCTACCGCGGAGAAAATTGGTTCTAACAGCTTGTCTAGCATCTTAAACACCGTATTCCTCTACAAATGAGTTCGATTAGAACATGATAAAGTAAATTGTAAATACTAATTATGTAAAAGAATAAACAATGACCATTAATTACAATGGTTTATTCAGTCTAGTGTCACGATTTCTGGTGTAAGGATTAACATTTTTTTTTTTCACTGGGTTTTCAGTCATTTCATTTTCATGTCTAACACTTCAAACTTCAAATATTTCCTTCTTGTTTAGTAAACATATGAGATTTCTGTTGGGAAAATGAATTTACAGTAGCTCAAAAACCATATACTTAAATAAAGACAATAAAGGATTTTGCAGTAAACAATAAAATCTGAATATAAGGCAAGGTATAACATTATAAGCTAGAATTAGAAATTTTTTTGTAGAATAATTCTGTTATCGCTTGGCTTGTGCATTGTACAAAAGACGAAAAGTAATCAAAAAATTAATATGATAATGGATTCATATAACAATTAAATAGAAATTGTGTACAGTTGGGAACAGTAAATAAAGACAATAAAATTTGGGTTACCTGAAATTTGCTCAAAAGATAAGACTCAGTTTGCAGCAAGAAGAAATTGAAATGCAGTAGATATTTTTCTGGGATGAATGAAGTAGAAATGCAGTAGATCTGAGAAATTTCATGGGCCAATAATGAAGAAGAAAGTATGGTCAACAACACTAGTATTTTTAATCCAAAAGTGTACGCGTCTAGCAGTAGTCATTCTAGTCATATTTGAAAAGTATTTTTGTTACAATTTTGTCCTCAATAAATTATTCTATTTTCAAATATAATCTCATATTTATATTTCAATTCTAACTTTAACCTAATATTTTTTTTAAGGTAATTTTAAGGGCTTTTGGCACTTTGCATCATAAAATTATAGAGTTTTGACACTTTGTACCTTAACTTAAAAGTTTTGGCACTTTGCATCCTGGAAAAACAATTTGATTTTCACTTTGCACCCTAGTGTGTGTTTTGGATAAAAAATTCATTGATTGGAGAGTATAATAGTTATTTTCGAATATTATTGGCACTTTGCACCCTAAAAGTATAGATTTTGACACTTTACATTCTGAAATTTAGAATATTGGCACTTTGCACCAAAAAAATATAATTTCTGGCAATTTTCAACCCAGACTTAATATGATAATCTAAATTATGTAAATGACATGCAATATAATAATATGTTAGATATGTAAACGTGTATTTTAGATATAAAGTAAATAATCTAGAGGATAATTGAAAATGAGGACAATGTCTTTTTTTTTTAATCTAAATTTTATTGAGAAAAATGTTAAAATAAGTTATTATAAAGTAAAATAAATTTAGAATAACAAGTTTATGATTGTTGTGCATAGAAATGACCATTTTATCTCTACATCGCCGACATTCATGAGTTTGTTTTTTTTAAGAAAAATACATTAGGGTACAAAATGTCATTCAAATTATATTTTTAGGGTGCAGAGTGCCAAAAATTTAAATCGGGGTGAAAAATGCTAATATTTTATAATTTAAGGGTGCAAAATACCAACATTCTATATTTTAAGGGTGCAAAATCTATATTGCCAAGGTGCAAAGTGAAAACAAAATTGAAAATAACTATTCTACCCTTCTACCAATGAATTTTTTCACTGAAACACACACTAGGGTGCAAAGTGCCAAATGAATTGCATTTCTAGGGTGCAAAGTGCCAAAACTTTTAAGTCAGGGTGCAAAGTGCAAAAACCCTATAATTCCAAGGTGCAAAATGCCAAAAACCCTAATTTTAACTTAACTTAATATTTTTTGTAAGGTAATTTTAACTTTTTAAGGTAAATAATTGCTATTGGATTTGCCTAAAAAAAAATCATAAATCACAATTACAAGTATATTTTAGGAATATGTGATGTCATGCGTTTTTTTTTTTTTTTAACGGAAATGATGTGTTTGGATGGGAACTTCAAAATTCAAAACTGGTGAGACTAAATACATTCAAAAGCTAGCGATATTGTCAGTGCAAAGATTGATGTTTTTATACTGATTAGTAGGACTGTCAATTGAGTTGGGCCTACCCAAAGCCCGATGGCTCGACCCGATTAAAATTGGCTTGAATCCGAATATTTGTGAGTCGGGTCGAGTTTGAGTCATTATATTAAACCCGATCAATTTATGAGTCGAGCTTGAGCCTAACACGGCTCATCCAGAATTAAGCCTGAACATATAATTATTTTAAATATTACGATTAATTATTTGTATTGTAGTTATAGTTACTAATTACTTTTTATTTTTATTTTGAAATAAGTAAACTTTATAACATGTTATAATGTAAACTCACATATATGTTAGTATATCAATTACGTACTAAGACCAAAACATAAAGAGAAAAAGTTTAATCAAAGATAAAAAAAAAGACTAAAGTTAACACAAATTGTCAACAAATTGGAGTCTTCCTACTTTAAAACTCTACTGCATGTTCATATATTTAATGTGGGCAAATAACTCGATCTTTCAGTTAAAATATTATTTAATGATATATACTCGTGTAGTAAGTAATAGTAGTATATTCATATGTGTTTCAGTAATCTAAATATTTTATATGTCAAGTTATTTTTGCCTATATTAATAAATCCGACATAAGCCCTATGTTGACCCGAAATCCAAAAAGTTACATGGGCCGAGTTTGAACCAGAAAAATCAAAAAATTTATGAGCCAAGATTGAGTCTATAGCTATGAGGCCCGGTAATATTTGAGTTCGAGCTATTTAAAGCTCGGCTCACAAGGTCCGATTGACAGTCCTACTGATTTGTGACTTTCTTATACTATTGTGACATTTTATAATATAATTTTTAATTACAATGGTGATATTGATACATTTAAACACACCGTTACATGTGGCATTTTGCTAGTGACATTTTATATATAACGATATTTTTCAACCTGTCACTTGTAGCGGTGTGACTAAAAGTTAAATGTCACTATTATAAGAAGAAGTAACATTATAAAATGTCATAATCTATATTATTATTTATCCTATTTATTTATTATTATTATTATTATTATTAATGCTAAAAGTGTGAATAGTTTAAGTTTTTTTCTTTTTTTTGTGAAGATAAAAATGCCCTTATTCAAGTTGTAAAATAATATTGATAAAATATAATTAGATTCAATTTTCTCATCAAAAAATTGGTTGGAAAATATTTTAAGAAAATTGCTAACTTCATTTCCTTAACTAAACACCATACAGGAAAATAAAAATTATGTTTCCAAAAATTGAATATAGAAGAAAAACAAAATTATATATTCAACACATCATAAGAAGTATAATTAGACATTGAGTCATATTATAGTTATTTCTCCCATTAACTCCAAAAATTTAGAAATTAGCTCTTACATCACTTTTACAATTTCATTCTTCTTCTCCTATAACACATAAAAATAAAAAACACTATTATTTTTAATAGTTGCTAAAATATATATGTAATATTATTATAATGTGTCATCGATATGTTTTTAAGTAAAATATATTATAAAGATTTAGTACAATATAACACTCCTAAAAAAATCAAATTATCTTAAATATCATAAAGGCTACCAAAAAAAAAAAAGGATAATCGCATGTTACCTATGAAGGAATAAAAAGTGCGTATGACTTCGCGAACTAAGTAATCTTTCTTTGGCCTGAGAAATAGAAGTAAAATATAAAGAGTATCCAAGACATGCATTACCTTAAATTTTCATGGAATCTTTTCACAAAAAGCGTGTGAAATAAGTGGAAAAAATGAGAGAACTCAATGAAAACTGGTGAAACCGATAAAGTAAATACCATGTAATTGATGAAAACATGTGAAATCGATTCGGGTGAAATTTACGACATTTGTGAAGTTGGTGGAAAAATTGGTGAAATCGATAATAAAAGTGACGACAAAATCGATAAATACATGTGAAATCGATGAAAATATGGGTGACATTCAAGAAGAAATGGAATTTTTTTTGGTGAAATCAGTGAAATATATGAAAATGGGTTAAATTGGTGCAAAAACAAATCTAAAGTTTGTGAAGACATGTGAAATCAATGAAAATTCAAGTGAAATTGGATAAAAAAAAATATGTGAAATCAGTGAAAAATAAGTTAAACTGGTAAAAATAAGTAAAATTAGTAAAAATAAAATAAAGGAGTTTAACTAGCAAAAATAGTGTGAAACTGATAGAAAAATAGTTTTTTTTTTGTTTGAACGGGAGAAAACAAAAGAAATCAATGAAAAACAATGGAAAATATTTTATAATTGATTAAGAAATTGGTAAAACGGTAAAAAATATTAAACTAATAAAAATCAATGAAAACATAATTAAACTAATGAATTGAATAAGTGAAAATGGCTTAGGTATTCAAATGATAGGGTAAGAGAAATAATCGAAATTTAATTAAAAATGGAATCAATTTCATTTTATCAAAAAGCAGGATTTCACTATTTTTATTGTCAAACAATGTAAAATATTTGGATGGGTTCTTAGTATATAAATCAACATAATTATTTTTACTGTATACATTCACATTACAATTTTTTATGATAATTTTTTTTTCGTATTTGACAGATACGAAGACAAATGATATTAATTTTATATTGGTAAAATAAAAAAACTAAAGACATTCAATGATGTATATTCCTTAAAACAAAATATGGAAGGAGCTAAATAATTTTCTTATGATATTATTTTAGAACAAATTTTACAAGATTTCGTTTCTAAATCATTCATCATTTTATATTTGATTACAATTTGAAAGCCATTATTTTTGTAAAAGAAAATAATAATTTTAATAAAAAAACCATAGAAAATAAATTCATGAATGAAGTTAGTTTTACTACACGTTTCAATTCAAAAAGTAGCAACTCACTATCAGGGGCGGATGTACATATAACATTGGGGGGGCCCTGGCCCCCCCAATAATTATTAAAAAAAAATTAGTGCTATATGTGTACATGAGAAAGTTGCAAACTAAAGGCATTGAATATGGCTAAAGTTTATACAGACTATAAATATACTTATTTATTTGAATTAAAAAGTCAAGGCCCAACAATCTCAACCCAATTTTTATTTTCCCTTATGATTAACATCTAATCCCTACACCTTTAGGAGTTAGGACTCGTAATCCTTGGACAATTAATTCTACTTGATCACTTTTTTTTAATAATAAAACCTATAAATTCATCTAAGTACTTTAATTGCAGAAATTGTGTAAACAAGAATCTTGAGAATTTTTCTATTACTTTTCAAAACATCTGATTTTATTGATTCTTGAAAAACGTTCACTAATTGTGAATTGATTCGATTTTGTGTCATAGATAAATTTTATGATATGAAAGAACGGCATGTACAATTTAGATATCTTTTTTTAATTAAATTACTTATGCCTTTGAATTCAATACAATTTTTATTGACAATCTATTTTTCAAGTATTATTCTTGAGTTTGTGCACAATTTTAGTTTGAATATTATTGTTAATAAAATTTGACCAAAAAATTCGGCCCCCCCTAGTTTCCAATCCTAGATCCGCCCCTGCTCACTATAATTGAGACAAACCGCACTCATTAACATAAAATTATAAAACAAGGAATATTGAAGATAATTTTTGTTCTCACAACTCTTGATCACTCATTAACACCTTCTTTGAATAGTTGGAAATGAACAAGTCCAATAACAAAGTTTATTATTTCAACTTCATAACATGGGCTCTTGCACAGAAATTGCAGGAGAACAAAGGTTGCGGCCCCATATTTCCTTCATAACATGTAAATAATAATTACTTTTTCTAATACTTCTTTGAAAATGCAAAATAACAATTGAAATCAGTTGTATTATTTGATACGAATTTGATCAGTATTAGAGTTCTCATATTTAGATTTGGATTTGATTTTAGATATAATTTTTGTTAATCGCATATAATTTTCATTTTGATGGGATAATTTCAATCTAAAAATCCAACTCATTTGCATCCATATTTTCATCATGTAAAACATGTTAGTAGTCCAAAAGTATAACATTTTAATAGTCTTAAATCCAACTCTAAAAGCAACTCCTGAAATTTTGTTTTTATCGTTTAGAATCAATCCATCACTTTCGACCAAATTGTAAACATAAACCAACTTTCAATACTAGTATTAAACTAAAGAATTATACACTCGTGAGATACGAATTTAAAACCTCTTAGTTATGAAGCCTCAATTTTTGCCATTAGACCACGAGATCGACTTAAAATTGTATTGTTTTTCTGCATGCATGTATTATCATTTGTAAGCTTGATCAACCATCTAAATATACCTTACATGGAAGAGGGAAAAGGATGGAGCTTTTTCTCCCTTTCAGAGGCAAAAGTATTCCTTTCCTTTAACAAACGCTTGCGAATTGCGAGGAAACATTAATTGTCTTCTTGTTCTTCCCCATCCAAGCTTCTAAGTGGGATCCATAAATCATCATTAATTTCATTTTGTAGGGTATTGAGTTGGAAAAATGAAAATTTTGTTTAAACTCAATTTGTTATCACAATATTATGAACTTCAATTGAAATTGTATAGTATTTATTCATGATAACTTTCAAATTCTATTTAATCATAAATAAATAACAAAAAGTATCAAAAGAAAAAATCAAGGTAGAGTTAGATTTTTTTCAATCTTTGATCTCATTTATTTTAATAAATTATAACAATTTTAGAAAGAAAAAAAAGGGAAAATCTCACTTTGCCCCCCTAAACTTTGAACATTTTTCCACTTTTCCCCCTAACATTTGCAAGTTCCCACTTAACACCCTCAAATATTAAAAATATTTCAAGTAGCTACCTTTGGATTTTCGTCGGCGGAATCTTCAGGGTCAAGATAGACATTCAAAGGTTGGGGTGGCAAAGTGGGAAAACGTTCAAAGGTTGGGTACAAAGTGAGAAAACATTCAAAAATTTGATAAGATATCTTTTTTTTTTCTTCTTTTGCATTTTCATCCAAGCACTTTCCAATTAGAGCATTTCAATGAGTTTATATATAGTGTCATCTTATTGTTTGCATTAGCTAAATTGAAAATAAATTTAGTACTTTAACTTATAAAGATCACACATTTCCCCAATATATTAGCAATTTCAAATGAAAGAGAAAAAGAACATAGGTCTCTAAACTTTAATACACGAGAAACATAATACACATCAATACCTATACTAGCTTTTTGATAATTACACATTGGAATGTTACTATACAACTTTCCCAAAATACTAAAATATTAACAACTTGACATGCACATAAGATAATAAACTTCATCTATCATTTGAACATTTTATCACTTTATGAATTTAAAATTTTGCCCCTTTTATCCTAATAATATTTTTTGAAATAAAAATAAAATAAAAAAAGACAAACATATTTCATATTAAAAAATTTATATCACTTGAAAGAGATTTAATACTCAAATTTACAAAAGGAAAATATTTCATTTGATGAACTAGTGAAATATTAGGTATTTAACATTATTTATTACAAACTAATTATAATACATTAGCTTGCAAATATTTAATTAGTATATGTAAATTGTTTAGGGAAAATGACATAAAAGATGTTTGACAAGTTTTTGATTTTCCCTAAGGTCAAGGGTTCAACTTCCACAACCTACAAACTTTAAATATTTTTTATTACAAACTGGGTCACCGTCGGCTCGGTTTCCACCGGTTAATTAGAGATTTCACTTACTTTTTTCTTCAATACCTTCAAACTCGATTCAAATAATTAAGGTTTTAACTTTTCAAGACTATAAAAAACATTTAAACTCAATTCAAATAAGATTTCAAAAGTTCCACTAAAATCATTTAAACCAATTTTTCAAAACTAAAATCCGATAAAACGAGTCAAAACTCTTTCGTATAGACCCTCAAAAGCTATGTATGAAATATTAGATGCAATTTGGTGTTATCAGTGACAATGATAATGATCAATTAATCAATTATTTATGCATAATTATATTACCCTAGAATCAAGTCTTGATGTAAACAACAAAAAAGAAATAGTAAAAAAGATTATGGTCTTGATTTTAAATAATTTTAATTATAAATTTGGTGACCAATGGACAGTAGTCAAATTAGCTGTATCCATGTCACAATGTGTCCACCGACACTATCCTACGCATCACAACCTAATCATATATTACAGCTGTGTTTCCCAATTCTTCTTTCTGATGGTTGATTAATTTATTATTACTATTTATCATTTGAGCAGAAAATTAATTACATTAATCATAGTTATTATTTTTTTATTTACTAAATTGTGTACTTGCAGTTCGGATCAAATAATGCATTGGATATAGTTTCTCTCTTGTGTATAATTTATTCAATATATTATGAGTTCGAAATAATTATTTAAGTATCGAATCTAAATTAAAATTCATTAACTGCACGCGCACCAACCGATACCATAATGGACTCATTAATATTAAGTATAGAAGGCAAACATCGTAACATGGCATATATTAATATATAAATTTAATTTCCGAGTTATTCCGCATGGTATAACCTTAAAAAACAAAACACATAATATATTGAGTAACATCGTGTTTAATTCCATGTTTGTATAACCTTTAGTATCCAATATATAAATCATATTTAATTTTTAAGTTTGTATAAACTTATGTATACAAATGCGATCAATATACTCTATACACACTAATTTATGAGTGGAATAGTTCAAAAACTACCTTAAAGTTAACATTCAAAACACAAAATGTAGCACCCGACACAATTAGTTTTGAGTAACATCGAGTTTAATTCCTCGTAATGTTTCACATAAATGCAGAAAATGTGAATTTCCTTACCCGTAATGCTTTGCGGTGAAAATGTTTATACGATTTTATACAAGTTCATTTCAATATAAATTATGTTATGTTTTAGCTGCCATCTGTTTCTCTGCAAGAAGAATTCGGTCGTGTAGAACCATGATACATAACCTATACTTATAAACAATTTTCTGCATCCCAAATTACAAATGTAAGATTTCAAAATAAACTTAATGAAACAATATTGGTGATAATCAGTGGATACTACAATTTAATATAATTAAGTATGAATAATGAACATTTGTCAAGAAAGGTATGAAGCACAAGTAAAATTCCATAATGAAGTGGTACACTTTATGATCAAGATTATTATTACAAATCAAAAGGCAAAAGAGAGAGAAAAAGAAGTAACAAAAGGGGCACACTATTTTTTACAATAGAATTATAATGTATGAGCTATGACTGGATTTTCCTCGCCGACACTCTGTATCACTAAAGGAAAAAAAAAAAAAAAAGGCACTCCACAAATTCCAAAAAAAAAAAAAAAAAAAAAAAAAATCAAGAAATAGACATCAAAATCCCCACAAACAAACTGAAACCGACACTCACAAATTCCCCACCACGGAACCTACTTCCGTCATTACTAGTCGAATCCGCCACCAAATCATTGTCGTCCTCCGCCGGCCCCGGAGCATCCGCCTCATCACCGTCGTCAGTGCTCCCTCTCTTCGACCTCGCCGACTTCGGAGCCGGAGAAGGCGGCGCCGCCTTAAACAACTCCCTCGGCAACAAAACTTTGTCAATCTTATAAACTGCCAACGGATCTTCATCAATTAGCGTCCCCTTAATCGTCGCCGTTACCACTTTCGTTTGTACCTTCACGTCATCTCCGTCATTCTGTATTGTAAAATCGTACTTATTAGCTCCTTCCGTCGCCAATGTGTTCATCAATCCGTTACTAGAACGCAACATTCCCAACGAATTGTAAAGTGGGACCCCATGGTATAGCAATAGCGACGTTTTTCCTTCCGTCGTCAAATTCTTATACCTCGGCATAAACGATTTTAATGTCTCGTCGCTAGGACAAAAAATCGTCAATCCACCCTCGACGCTTTGCGTAAAAGTGTCGTCCGCCCCTTGCGCGGTTATAAGCTCGGAAAACGATAAGCAGCCTTGTTTCGCCATTAGCGACGTTAAGTTCAAATCCGTCGGGGAAGATGTTGGGGCTTCGGCTTCGGGTGACGTCAAACCGTGGCTAATTTGGATGACGGAGATGTTATAAGGCAATTCCTCGACGGATTTGACGTATGTCGCCATAGGTTGATCGGAATCGCTATCGACCGGGTTGAAGCCAACTTTACCGCCTTTCATGTCGGTAATATTGACGTAGCCGGAAGTTCCGGCGGCCTCTCCGGTGGCTTGGAAAAGGGAGGAGGTGGTGGTGGAGCCTTTTGTGATTTGGTGGAGCTTTTTCGCGCCAAAGTAATCCGCGAAAACGTGGAGGGAGAGGATGTTTTTGAGAGTGTAGAGGGAGAAGTGTTTCGCGAGGAGGTCGTTCATAGCGGCGTTGTCGATGGCGGCTACGGTGATCGTGCGGCGGCGGTTGATTTCCGCGGCGAGGTGGGTGATGGTGAGGTAGTGGTTGAAGGTGGAGAGTTCGGGGTGTTTGGCTAGAATGTGGGTGATGTTGTGTGCATTTGTGGTGGTGGAAAGGAGGAGGAGTGGGAGGAGGAAAATGAAGATTCTTAGCTTCATTGTGTGTGTGTCCACTAGTGTGGTTTGGAGTGAAGTGGAGTGTGTGGGGATGGTTTTAATATGAAACTCAACGGCGTTATTGTGAAGAATGATATGCGTTTTAGACGTTGGAGCTTATATATAGTACTAAAAGAAATAGAGCATAGTTTACTTTTACTCTCTTAGCTAATTAAATTAATTAAAGTGGGTGGTGAAGGCAAAATTTTAAATTAACATTCGTCATACTCTTTTTTTTTTTTTTTTTTAGACCACAAAGGGAGAATTTATTCAAGATAATTTAACGGTTACAATATTCATAGTAGCAGAGGGGAAATCAACGAAATTAAAATGAGGATCCAAAGCTACTCTAGCAAGGGAATGGGCTGCCTCATTACAAGTCCTACTAACATGAGAAGCTCGAAAAGAGTTAAAGCTTGGTATAGCTCTCTTGATGTCATCCAGAATAACTCCTGTGTTACCAAAGAAGCCTGATCCGGATTTAATTTTGTCAATCACTACCTTGCAATCTCCTTCAAGAATGATATCACTCCAACCATTATACAAGGCCACCTCAACTGCTGTTTTTGCTGCGATGACTTCAATAACGTCCGGAGATAGGGCTGGATGAATATATTTGGAACACCAAGCAATACACTCCCCTGAACCCGATCTCGCAATAACCCCAACACCAGATATATTTAGAGCATGAGAAACCGCACCATCAAAATTTACTTTAATACCGTTAGGAAGAGGGGGTTCCCATTTTATATCTCCCGAAGCTATAGGTTGTCTCCAAGGTTGTGTAATAGCAGTTGCATCTCTATAACTATGTAAGAAAGAGTGAACAGACCTCCACAGATCGTGCGGCATTTTGATGTCTTCACCTACTCTTATTCTATTTCTATTCGCCCACAAAGTCCAGCACGCTGTCCCGAATAAGCACATTTCCTCGTCATCCGTTTTCTTACGAACCGACTCAAACCAGTCTTCTATGGATTCATTTTGTGCTGCATATGTCGACCAGGGTAGATTGGAAAGAGCCCAGAATTGTCTAGCTAGGGGGCATTGAAATAAGCAGTGGATTTCAGTTTCATCTTCGTGTTGACAAACGGGGCAGAATCCATTAGCGATAATGCGCCGTTTCACAAGATTTGCTGTAACCGGGAGAATATTACGTATGGCTCTCCATATGAAAATTCTCACTTTGTTGGGTATCTTAATATTCCATATCCATTTCCAGTTTTTTCGCTGTGAAGAGCTAGTTGAACCACTTACCGCTGCCTCATTTTCTTGATTTAATTGATATGCCAGATGGTAAGCAGAACGAACGGTGATACTCAATTTAGCAATTACTCCCTTCATTCCAAAATAATTGTCGCTTTAGAGATTTTTTTCTGTTCCAAATTAATTGTCGCTTTAGAATTTCAATACATTATTAATAACATATCTTCCAATTTTACCCATATTTACTCTTTATATATTTTTATCTCTCTCTCTTATACTTTAACCAATTGTCCTCTCTCTTCTAACTAAATAAATAGGGGTATTTTAGTCTAACATTTTCTTAAATTCAAGGCTAATTATTAGCTTCTTTAATACCTGTACAAATCTCTAAAGCGACAATTATTTTGGAATGGAGGAAGTATAAGATTTGATCAATTCTAGTTACAATTAATGATCATTTATTAATAGATTTATAGACGAGTTAAATCCACTTATATGACTACTCAGATTAAAAGTTAGCGCAAGATGTAATGATTGGTTAAGACGTTATTACGTGAACTTAGTCATGATATCCAATTCATATCAACATTTGATTGATCTAGTGAAAGGTACTAGTCCCCCCAAAGAGACGAACTCAAGTGCGAATCCTTTTTTAAAGAGGTTCCGATATAATATGCGTCTCGAAATGGATTAAACCCTTAAAAAATAAAAATAAAAAATACTCAATTCATATGGAAAATTAGTCTTAACATTTATATATAAACTATGATACTTGCAAACACGCTTGCATTATGATTTTGATTTAATAATCCAAACAACGAAGAATTATAATTTGTCGAGATGAGTTAAAATTTGTGGATTGATTCAGATTTGATACGTACAATAATTTATTTTATTTTTTCTTGGAATGATTTGAATCAAATTAAATATTCAAAATCAGACATTGATTTTTTTTTTGGGAATTAACGATTACTAAAGTAAATAGAATAGGTTGGTAAAATGACTCATCATTTAATCATAAGGACCGACACTCAAACTGGCCCGATCCCTTGTTAAATTATTATTTAGGCTAATAATCTGAAAAGAAATTCACAAATACTTTTACAATCTTTATTTAGACACGAAGAGTATATTTATAATAATGTTGTTAGAAAGACGACAATCGTCAATGATTTTCTTGTGCAATACAACTCAATGTGGTGGTTTAGCAATAAAATCATCTTAGTTGTCATGTAAATAAAATATAGAACCTTTTAAAATTTGGGTAACACTAGACAGCTGAATGATCCAATTATTGTTTGCCCATTTCAAGTGTATGCAGTTGTTTTATGACCGTTTCTGTCAATAAATTGTTTTATTTTATTTTACTACGGCAATGGTTATTTCATTTTGAATAATACGGTCCGTGACT
Organism: Penstemon davidsonii; assembly: GCA_034814905.1. Lineage (NCBI taxonomy): Eukaryota > Viridiplantae > Streptophyta > Magnoliopsida > Lamiales > Plantaginaceae > Penstemon > Penstemon davidsonii. Next base: position 3,538,027 of record JAYDYQ010001086.1, on the reverse strand, counting down.
GTGTTTTAAAATTGATCATTTATTGTGGTACCTTCATAATAAGTCATTTATTGTGTTACTGTCATCAATTCCAGTCATCAATTCCAGTCTTCATCACCGGAAATCATTAATTTACGTCTTATTTGACCGAAATTGCGAAAATCATTAATTTATATTCTGTCTGACTGGAAAATTTAATTTTCGCCAAAAATATCTTGTGTCAACTGACACTTAAAAGTTGGGAATTCATAATCTGACTCCAAAATTTGCATGTTCAAGTCAAGTGATAGGTCTATAACTATTAATTTTTGATGAAAAAATGGTTGAAGTTTCCCAAAAATAGAAGATACCTATAAATAGGTCAAATTCACAATCACATTTGCAAAAAAAATTGAAGTTATAGACCTATCACGTGACTTGGACTTGTAAATTTTGTAGTCAGAAATGAAGTCGCCAAATTTTTAAGTGTTAATCGATACATGATATTTTTGGCGAAAATTAATTTTTTCGTTTAAATAGGACATAAATTGATGATTTTCGACAAAAAAATTATTTTTTCCTATCAAATAAGACCTAAGTTGATAATATTCGAAAGTAAATATTGAAATTGATGATAGTGACACAATAAATGATATATATTATTAAGATGTCTAAAAATACACCCAAGAGTCAGAAATAAAATTTTATACATAAGATTGAAAGCAATTCAGATCACTTGTGTCGACTGGATATTAAAAGGACAAATAATCAATAAAATAAAATGTTATATATAGTATATGACAGATGTGTCGAGCATAAGAAATAAATATTTTTCTTGGGGTAGGTGTAATGCAATTTTGTCGGTAGAGTATTTTTTTCTTCATTTTTGGAGGAATTATTAAAATGATAATTGATGCTAAACCTAATGGGCTCTCAAAGCCCAAAAAGAAACCCATTAGGTACTCATAAGTCCGAAGGAAGAAAGGAAGGCCTACTTTGGAAAATGGCCCAATTTGATTTCATTGGAAATGGTACAAGCTTTTGTTTTATCCGAAGAGTTTGGTTAATTTGAGACATACCCAAAACCAGGTCGCAGTATATTTTATTATTAATAATAATTTAATTATGATTATAATCATATTATTATAAGAATTTTTTCAATCATTACATAATATAATACTCCCTCCATCCCATTATTTTTATTCCATTAACCACAGTACTCGGTCAAACTTTTCAATCTTTTAAGTGACTTATCATATTAAATTATTCACATTTGTGGTGTATTAAATCTTTTAAATATTAATATATGATGTTATATGATATTATCAACTTATTAGTGAAATATATTAATTAAATTATTTATTATAAATTTAATCGAGTTAATTGGTCAATTGTACCAAGGGATAAAGAAAAATGGGACGGAGAAAGTATTATATTTCAAAGTCTATAAAGTTTTTTATCATATACCTACCACTTGTTTTCGTTAACAAGATTCTAACTACTAATATACGAGTAATATTTTAGCAAACTCAAGTTATCTGACGCATATCATCTACTTTTCTCCCCCAAACCTTAACAATCAAAATTCAGTTTAAATCATAGTTCTTTTTTTCTTCTTTTTGATAAATAGTTTAAATCATATCTCAAATTTTTAAAAACTCGCTTATTTATTATATTAATTATATTTGGCCATTTTGATTAAAGGTTTCGCAAATACTCATAAAACAGTTTTGAAATGAAACCGAAACAGAATCGAACCAATTTTTTTCATAATAGCCCAAAAAGTTGGGTATTATAACCTTTTCAAATTTTCAAAAGGGCCTTTGTTATGATGATAACAAAACTATTCAGCTAAACACGTTTTTAGTGCAATACTCCACTCGCCAGTGTTTCAACTATTGATAGTTTTAAAAATATGATACTTTAATGTTTGATAATCTCATTCTCTACATTAAGTTGCTTATTATATAAATAGGTTCATAATGTATACTAAGGTTATCAGTCAAAGTCTTGGATTACCCTGTTAGTTGTTACACTCACCTTTAAATCATGTATTTCAAGCGATCACCCAATTAGGTTAAATGTCCCATCTAATTCCCTAGGTCCATAAATCGTATAGATCATAAGTATTCCTTGGTTTAAACTCAAAGCAGAAGCTAGTTCGGGACTCCGTTTGCAAGCCTCACGGATAATTGTATTATCCTTAGTAATAAGATCACGTTTTTCATTACGAGTTTGTACACATGCTTCTAGAGCTACACTGTTAGCTACGGCACTTGGCGCATTCCCCCAAAGTTGTCCTAAAGTTCCTTCATCGAAGTGTAGTACAAAATCATCCCCCAAGAGATAACATTGACATATTATGGACAGAAGGACCAAAATCCTGCATTCACGTAATGACCCAATTCAAATTTGGACATTGGACAGTATTCCATCCAAAATGTAATTTTGTGAAGTTTGAAACTCCAATTTATTTAAAGTTCAAGAGAGTTTGATGCATTTCACTCATTATTAAATATGTGCAAATATATTTTACTTTTGATCGAATTGATGTGACCAAACTAAATTTAGACTAGACTTTCTCGTAAAAATATATAAAATTAAGAAAATTTTGATTTTTCTTGTTATTTGTTGTTTGAAATGCAAAAAGGCTGGCCAACCAGTTTTATATTTTTTTACTTTTTTAGGGACATATTTTTTTGCTGCAAAATTAATTTCACAAATTTGACAGGGAATCACATGAAAAAAACACAAGCAAAGCATGAGTTTTTTAACAATAAAAAATTACAAGAAAACTACTTATTTTCCATTTTCCATAATTATTTTCTTTGTTTTTTATTAGTACTTTTTAGGAAGAAAAAAATTCCTCAAATGGAAAAGTCGCCATTCATCAATATGATTTTATCATAATTGACTTTTTGGGTATTGAATTACAAAGATTCATCAGCAATCATGCCACATTTTTCTTTTTCTATATCTTAAGTCTTAACAGCATTTATTAGGTCGCTTACATGAAAATAAATAATCATCTAATCTCTGAAATAATCCACTTATTCGAACTGGTGTGCTTAAATATCTTTAAACAAAAAAATATTTAGGACGGAGTGGGACCATGAGACCTTTGGTAGCAATCTATTTGTTAATAGATTGGTGGTTTTATTTTAATTTAATTTAAAAAAATGTCCATCTTTATAAGAGTTATATGGATCGAGAATCATTATAACTAATACACAATTTACTCTTCAGTTGTGATTTATAATTATATAGTTTAGTAGATAAAATTAAAAAAAAAAAAACTCATTATAAACTTTTATAATTTTCCTAAACAAACTATAAAAAAAAAGCTAATATATGAGCATAAGCATAAAAGTAAGTCCTACAAGGAACTTTAAGTGCACATTTATTTAATTTCCTAAACAATGCCCAATAATTTTATGGGGATGTCACCAACCACTCAAACATCTGTTTTAAAATAAGCACTTATTTGGATGACATCGTACTGCACGCCAGCAAGCATGCTAAAGACGGGTGAATAAGGCCTTGCTTGGATGTATTTTGATTTGAGTAAGAAATATTTTGCTTGATGAATTTTGAACAATCCTTTGAAATTTATGAGAATCAATTGAAATATGATTTGTATGTATTTCGCTACAATCTTAATTAAATGGTTAATTGAGCTTGACATTGTAAGTTATAGTTTAGTGACTTGCGACCCCCAGAGGCGAGACTCAAGTTCGAATTCTACTGGAGACATCACACTGGGGAGGACCTATACCCTTTGCACTCTTCGGTCCGAGCTGTAAATACACAGTCTAGTAGATCAAAAAAAAATAGTTTAGATGTATTCTTTATTTTGAGTTTTAGGAGAAAAGATAATTAATATGTGCCATATCATGTATTATTTAAACTAATTATTATTGTTTGTATATGATTGAAGTGATTGACCCAAGGTGGTTGGGTCAAGTGTTAGTGACTTGCGATTCCCAGAGGCGAGACTCAAGTTCGAATCCTACTGGAGACACCACACTGGGGAGGACCTATATCCTTTGCACTCTTCGGTTCAAGCTGTATATACACAGTCTAGGAGATAAAAAAAAAACAAAATGATTGAAGTGGTTGAAAAAATTAACGATGTAATCTCATTTCGTGACTTTGGGCGACAAAAGATCTTTGAAATGACATTTGGCCAAAAAAGTTCGAAACTTTTGGCCAATATGGATCCAAAATAAAGTCTATGGGTCTATTTGGTTAGGTATATGTTCGATCTCGATTGATTTTGATTACGAAAAATTAGTTTGAGTAGTTTTAGTGAAACCTTTAAAACCTCATTTGAATTGAGTTTCGATGTTAGGTTATAGTTTTTGAAAAAGTTGAAACCCCATTTACATTGAGGTATGATGTTAGGGTTTGAAGGGGGAAAATAAGTGATAGGTGTCAAATTAATATTTTTTATAGAGAAAAAATAGGTGGTACATGAAATAATTGTCTTTTATAGGTTTGAAATTTGTTATGTTTGAAAGTATGAGTTGAAATATGAGTATCAAGGAAACATGTACTTAGACTGCATTTGGATGAGTTTTGCCTCAATTTTGCGATAATTGTGAAATCGGATCAAAACCCAACCAAATATGCTCTAAGTGATTATCGATTATTCGATTCAATGTAATTTTTTTTTTTATATATAAGTGACAGATCATTCATAGAAGAAAAAATATCGGTTACATAAGTTTTGGGTGATCCGAAGGTACAAAATACAGATTATGGGATGAGGGAGAGAGGAATAACACCTATTCTATAACAAGAGCAACCCCATTTGGAATAATTGTGTGCGGCATTGCTACCGAGCCTCGGTATTTTTTTATCTTACAATTTGGCCATTTCTTAAGAATGTTACGAGCAAGTTCAACGTCAGTTTTTGAAGCCCATTTGAAAAGAGGAGATCATGTGACCAACATTGAAGGAGCCACTCTCGAATATGGAGAGTTTACAACGATTCCGATCAGCAATGGATAGAGTTTCTTTCAAAGTCGCAGTTTCGGCGCAAGTGGGAATGGATCGATGAAGAGACCGGATTTGATGGAGACGTGAACAATAGAGCCATAATAGTTACATACGATAACAACGTATACAAGCCATCACAGGGGTAGGGGGGACCATTTGTCATTGAGGTGAGAGGACTTGGCGATGGTGATCTTTATAGCTTGGGCATCATAATGATCTTTGGCCAAGGAGAAGCACCTATTTGTGATAGTGTGTAGGGGTACTTTCCAAACTTGGTCCATGGTGATAAAACAAAAGTTGAGAAAATAGTTGGAAAAAGGAAGTGTCTTGATTTAAAAGAGAGAAAATTCATTGTTTGATGTCCCAAGAGTTGTACGGATGCAAATGGAAATTCCATTTGGACTTGAGGAAAATTGGTTCAATGTAAGGGCACCTAATAAATTAGTGATCAACATTTTCAAAATCATGGTTACAAAGCAAACAAGATTTATCCTCAATATAAAAGATGGTGGAGAGCTTTCCCGAGTGGGAATCATGTCGTTTAGAACTTTTCAAATGAAAATTTTCAAACGATCGTGTAAGCAAGCTTTCCAAAGGACATTCCATATGTTATCGAACCCGGTAGTAGTGACATTAAAATGAGTTTTTTGATCGGTTAAGTAGGCACTTAATTTCTACGCCTTTGATATCCTATAAACTAACGTATTATATATAACCATAGATATTGTTTGTTGGTGAAGATAACTAAACTATTACGATAAATCATGACATTCATGCTCAAAAGTTACAACCTAAACAAAAACAAGGATAAAATCGATGATAACTTCTAGATTGAACATGGATGGATTAAGTAGTAAAAGTACAAATTTAGTTGGACTCAAAATAAATAATCATTTAGAGTGTACGACGCACCTAAAAATTAATTAAACCCTTGAAAAACAAATAATGTTATGGATCAACTGGACTTTTCTTCTAGATTATTAATCAATTACTGTTACACAGTACATACTAATACTAATCCTATTAAAAATCCATACAATTTCTTTTTTTAATGCAGGATAGTTAAACAATTGCTAAAAAGTTCTAGATTGTTAAACAAATTCTAGATTGTTAAACAATTCCTGTTATACAAACTAAACCTATCAATAATCCAAATAATATCTAATTTACTGGATACCAAAGGGAATCTTGAAAAAAATATTTATTTGAAGAAGAACTCGTGCTTATTTTCTGTTAACCTCAATACAAATAGGAAAAAAAGAGTAAATATTTTGAGAAAAATAAAATTATAACAATTCTCTAAAACTACCAAATATATGGACTTTAGTAATAATAACTAAATAAAAAATTAATAAATAAACTTCTCTAGAACTTATACCTAACCGCCTATAATCAGTATAATAAATTTCTTGCTTATCAAGCATATATCAACTAGCATATTCCTAATCAATCATAAAGATCCAATTAAAGGAAACAAAAAAGAAGAAAAAAGGGAAAATCAAGACTGTCACGTGGTAAATCACGTGAATCCCACACGTAACCCTTCCTTTTCTCTGTTATTTATAAACACAGAACACTCTCCAATCTGAACTCCCCATTGCTTTTCTCTTCAGACAAACAAAACACTTTAACAACACAGATTTCCTCTTACAACTCAAGGTTCCTCTCTTTTTATATAAACTCGTATTCCTTTATGTATTTTTGATTTTGCATGTGTATTTATGTATATTTATCTGTATTTGAATGGCTTAGATCTGGTATAATTGGGTATTCACTGATCAAATATTTGATTTCGATTTGAAATTAAAGCAGAAATAAGAAATGGGTACCTCTGGATTTTCATGGAAATTGAAGGATCACCCTAAATTGCCAAAGGGAAAAACCATAGCTTTGATTGTTTTGGATGGTTGGGGTGAGGCAAAACCCGATAAATACAACTGCATCCATGTGGCGGAGACACCAACCATGGATTCATTGAAAAATGTATTTTTTTTTAACTTTCGTTACTTTTTTCTGTTTGAGATTTAATGGGTTGTTGGATTTTCTTGTGTTTTTATTTTTATTTTTTTTGAGGAAAGAGTATTTGGGATTGATCTTTTATTGGTTTTTTGGTGAAGGGTGCTCCTGAAAAATGGAGATTGGTGAGGGCTCATGGTAAAGCTGTGGGGCTTCCCACAGAGGATGATATGGGTAACAGTGAGGTTGGTCACAATGCACTTGGTGCTGGAAGGATTTTTGCACAAGGGTGAGTTTCATTTTTTCTTTGATTGTAGTTAAGTCATCAAATCTATATGCTAAAAACACCTGAATGTTTGAAGCTTTGGATATTAGTATAGGTGTATAGTTATTGAGTTATCAATCAAAATGGTGCAAATATTGATGTCCTGTCTTGTAATGTATAATGATCCATGTGTTGTTTGCTTTCTGATGTTTGACTTAGTTGTCTTATTTTCGTTCTTTTGATAATTCAGTATTTGATTACTTGGCTCGTTTTTGTTTTTTTTTATTTAATATATATAGATTTAAAAACTGTGGTTTCCTTGAAAGGAAAAGGTGTCGGAAGTTCTTGGACTAAACAAAAGAAGTCAAATTTTAATATATGATTATATTTTCTACTTGGCATGAAAAATTCCTGTCAAACCAAGAAATGGGTGTGAAATATATGATTTTATTTGCCAATCAAAATGATGTAAAGAGGACTTATCAAATGATTGTTCAAAACAATGTGTAATGAATATTTGTTTTCATACTTAATTTGGTTGGGCTGCCATTGCAGAAAGTGGGACATGAGTTCGTTAAAAGTTTATTTTTCAAATGATTCAATGTGTAGAAAACTATTATGATATAAACATAATAATGGAAATAACCAAAACCTTCTCTCATTGAAGTTTTTTTTCCTCAAAGAGAATTGTGCATTAACATTATATCCTTCTCATATGTTTCTTGATACAGTGCAAAGCTTGTTGATAGTGCTCTTGAGACTGGCAAAATCTACGATGGAGAAGGTTTCAATTACATCAAAGAGTCTTTTGAAAAGGGAACACTCCATCTCATTGGATTATTAAGTGATGGAGGTGTTCACTCTAGGATTGATCAATTGCAGGTATCTCAGTCGTCCAAGTTACATTGCAATTTCATTTACGCTATTTTAGTTCTCGAGTCTTAGTGAGGAAAATAATTGAGGAAAAATGAGAATGCACAGAAATTAAAGTCCAAAGTTCTATTAAATGATGAAGGGATGTAGGTTATATAGTGTTTTTCTCACTAATATCCAAGAATAAACATAGTCTTGTTCTACCCAGTTGGAGCTATTACACTTTTGCCCTTCAATTCTTTGCTTTACGCGTTCTGGGTTTTTAATATTGTTTACTATTCTCGTTTTATTCATAAATTTCTTGGTATTCTTGGGGGTGCAGTTGTTGCTTAAAGGTGCTAGTGAAAGAGGTGCTAAAAGAATTCGTGTTCATATTCTTACTGATGGACGTGATGTGTTGGATGGGTCAAGTGTAGGCTTTGTTGAAACTCTTGAAAATGATCTTGCAAAGCTACGTGAGAAAGGCGTTGATGCACAAATTGCATCTGGTGGAGGCCGAATGCATGTTACAATGGATCGTTATGAGGTTAAATATTCTAGCTTTATCATAGTTATTGTTCTTAATTTTAGTATTGATTGGCATGGATCAAAATTTCCATGAGTTTCTAATGAAAATATGGAAACATTTCTTTTTTGACCCAATGCAAACTGAAATATGGAGTAGATTCTGAACTATTTGTTCTCCTTGAAACTGTCTTATGTTCCTAACATTTCAAGGAAACCTTTCCTGCTAAACTCTCTTCTATTCCTTTTTAATTATAGAACTCTTAAATGTTTTATCATTATAAAATTATAATATATTTGTCCCATTGTATTTAATAAGTATTGCCAAAAGTAATTCTTTGGATTACACAACATAATCATCCATTTAATTTGAAATCCATGCATTTATATAATTAATTGTAATTGCCATGTCATTGGTTGGTTTTGGTAGATAATTCTTCTCAAGACCTTATATTATCCTCTTATTATTATAAATTAATTAGTTTGTTGGATAACAATAACATTACGTATCTATGATATGGAAATGCTCAAATTTAGCAATTTGCATGTTTCTTTAGTTTACAATTTTTCTCGATGTTATAAAAAGTTTCTTACAAGTTTTCGAAAGTTTCTAATTTGCAACAATAATATATTATGAATATTTACAGAATGATTGGGAAGTTGTGAAACGAGGCTGGGATGCCCAAGTTCTTGGAGAGGCACCACACAAGTTCAAGAGTGCACTTGAAGCTGTGAAGACATTGAGACAGATTCCGAATATAAGTGATCAGTACTTACCTCCATTTGTTATTGTTGATGATAGTGGGAAGGCTGTGGGGCCCATAAATGACGGTGATGCAGTCGTAACTATCAACTTCCGTGCTGATCGTATGGTTATGCTTGCAAAAGCACTTGAGTATGCCGACTTTGATAAATTCGATAGAGTTCGATATCCTAAAATCCGTTATGCCGGTATGCTTCAATACGATGGTGAACTAAAACTTCCAAATAAATACCTTGTTTCTCCTCCAGAGATTGATAGAACTTCTGGTGAATATTTGGTGCATAATGGTGTCCGCACTTTCGCTTGTAGGTAAGTTAGTCAAGTTTTAATTTATTATACTTCGGTCGATATTGAGAAACTTGACGAGCTTTTATTTATTATTTTTGGGTTCTGGAATATGACTTGATTTTTCAATACTCTCAGTCTCAACTCAATGTATTTGCATACACGTGTAAAAGTGCATCTAGAGTTGTAAAATCGTTCTTCCATGTTGAAGGATATTTTGCATTTTGTTTTATATTATTCAATTTCAAAGATAGAATTTACTTGCTTTTATCAATTGATCTTAGGCGTGTGCTCAGTTTGGTTAACCGTTCGAACTGGACCCGAAAATTCTGCTCAGTTTACGGTTTTTAAGTTAGCCAACTCTTGGATTCCGGTTTTGGTTCTGTTAATTTTTTTGACCGATTAACAAGACTGGGACCGGACCAAAACCGGATTTTCAGTTATTTTTAACTTTTTAAGTACTCTCATATCATTTCATTTTCATATTCAAAGTTTCTTCGGCTTAAATAATAGTTTTGTGTATTTTAATTTGAGATGTATTTGTGCTTGTTATTGAATGATAATTACTTTAAAGTCAAAACCAAAATACAAACCGGACCATTTTGTTCAATTTGTTTAGGTTTGAAACAAATGAATACCTATAGTTTTGCTTGTCTATTTTGAAGACATCCATATCATTGCTTACACCACTTTTACCTTCCATTCACTGTACTTATCTCCCATGGTATTGTGTTTTTCTTTTTACAGTGAAACAGTTAAATTTGGCCATGTCACCTTTTTCTGGAACGGAAATCGCTCAGGATACTTTAACGCAGAAAGGGAGGAATATGTTGAAATTCCAAGTGACAGTGGTATTACCTTCAATGTCCAGCCAAAGATGAAGGCTGTGGAGATTGCTGAAAGGGCAAGGGATGCCATTCTTAGCGGCAAATTTGACCAGGTAATCCATTGATATATATACAAATTTGACCTAGTATATTTTAGGCATGGTGAATATTCGTTATAACGAGGCTCGTTTCATGTTTAAGGTACGTGTTAACCTACCTAACAGTGACATGGTGGGGCACACTGGTGATATTGAAGCTACGGTTGTGGCTTGTAAGGCTGCTGACCAAGCTGTCAAGGTATATCTTTTTTCTTATATATTGAACTAGTTGATAATGTTTGAATAGTCATTTTCAAGCATGTTTTGATTTGGGAAGTTGAATGATTTGATTCAATTTTCTTTTTCTATTGATTTGGGTAGATAATGCTCGATGCAATAGAGAAAGTAGGTGGAATATATGTTGTTACTGCTGATCATGGAAATGCCGAGGATATGGTGAAGAGGAACAAAAAGGGCGAGCCTCTTCTTGACAAGAATGGCCAAATTCAAATACTTACCTCTCACACACTAGAACCCGTAAGTAATCTATTTCTCATAGACTCCTCGATCCAGGTTAAATTGTTTAGTCTCACGAGATTGAACTCTCGGTTGACTTTTGATCTTGTGCATTACAATGTTGCCCTTTTGATCCCAATTCTTATAAATATTTTGTGTTTTGTCCAAATCCTTTAAGAGATCTCCAATTTTGGCCTCATAGAAAAGTCTATATTTGTCAGTTTTGGTTCCATAGGCCTGTCTCAGTTTTTCAGTTTGTTCTGAATTGGTTGGAAAGGAGGCGATGTGACCAAAAAGTGCCAACTTTTGGTCCCAATTTTAAAAGAATTTTGCACTTTCAAACCTATTGTTCCTTTCTTAATCCAATTTTTGTACTTTTGGTCCCATAGAACTATCTCACAATCGCAATTTGTTGCAAATTGTATGAAAAGGGGTGACATGACCATAAACAAATTTGATGGCTCAATGTCTCCTTGTATTAATCCGTCATGTTATGTTCAATTTGAGATTTTTAACCGTAGTTTTCGGGTCTGATTACTTTGGTTATATTTAAACATTTTTTTTAATGCTGATGTATTGTATTGAACATATGTGTAGGTTCCAGTTGTGGGGGGGGGGGGGGGTGGGGGGGGGGGGGGGTGGGGGGGGGGGGGGGTGGGGGGGGGGGGGGGTGGGGGGGGGGGGGGGTGGGGGGGGGGGGGGGTGGGGGGGGGGGGGGGTGGGGGGGGGGGGGGGTGGGGGGGGGGGGGGGTGGGGGGGGGGGGGGGTGGGGGGGGGGGGGGGTGGGGGGGGGGGGGGGTGGGGGGGGGGGGGGGTGGGGGGGGGGGGGGGTGGGGGGGGGGGGGGGTGGGGGGGGGGGGGGGTGGGGGGGGGGGGGGGTGGGGGGGGGGGGGGGTGGGGGGGGGGGGGGGTGGGGGGGGGGGGGGGTGGGGGGGGGGGGGGGTGGGGGGGGGGGGGGGTGGGGGGGGGGGGGGGTGGGGGGGGGGGGGGGTGGGGGGGGGGGGGGGTGGGGGGGGGGGGGGGTGGGGGGGGGGGGGGGTGGGGGGGGGGGGGGGTGGGGGGGGGGGGGGGTGGGGGGGGGGGGGGGTGGGGGGGGGGGGGGGTGGGAAGTTACAACCTAAACAAAAACAAGGATAAGATCGATGATCTTCTAGATTGAACAGGGATTAAGTATTAAAGTACAAATTTAGTTAGACTCAAAATAAATAATCATTTAGAGTGTACGACGCACCTAAAAATTGATTAAACCCTTGAAAAACAAATAATATTATGGATCATCTGGACTTTTCTTCTAGATTGTTAATCAATTACTATTACACAGTACATACTAATACTAATCCTATCAAAAATCCATACAATTTCTTTTTTATGCAGGATAGTTAACACAATTGCTAAAAAGTTCTAGATTGTTAAACAATTACTGTTATACAAACTAAACCTATCAAAGGGAATCTTAAAAGAATATTTTTGAAGAAGAACTCGTGCTTATTTTCTGTTAAACTCAATACAAATAGGAAAAAAAGAGTAAATATTTTGAGAAAAATAAAATTATAACAATTCTCTAAAACTACCAAATATATGGACTTTAGTAATAATAACTAAATAAAAAATTAATAAATAAACTTCTCTAGAACTTATACCTAACCGCCTATAATCAGTATAATAAATTTCTTGCTTATCAAGCATATATCAACTAGCATATTCCTAATCAATCATAAAGATCCAATTAAAGGAAACAAAAAAGAAGAAAAAAGGGAAAATCAAGACTGTCACGTGGTAAATCACGTGAATCCCACACGTAACCCTTCCTTTTCTCTGTTATTTATAAACACAGAACACTCTCCAATCTGAACTCCCCATTGCTTTTCTCTTCAGACAAACAAAACACTTTAACAACACAGATTTCCTCTTACAACTCAAGGTTCCTCTCTTTTTATATAAACTCGTATTCCTTTATGTATTTTTGATTTTGCATGTGTATTTATGTATATTTATCTGTATTTGAATGGCTTAGATCTGGTATAATTGGGTATTCACTGATCAAATATTTGATTTCGATTTGAAATTAAAGCAGAAATAAGAAATGGGTACCTCTGGATTTTCATGGAAATTGAAGGATCACCCTAAATTGCCAAAGGGAAAAACCATAGCTTTGATTGTTTTGGATGGTTGGGGTGAGGCAAAACCCGATAAATACAACTGCATCCATGTGGCGGAGACACCAACCATGGATTCATTGAAAAATGTAATTTTTTTAAACTTTTGTTACTTTTTCCTGTTTGAGATGTAATGGGTAGTTGGATTTTCTTGTTTTTTTATTTTTATTTTTATTTTTTATTTTTTTGAGGAAAGAGTATTTGGGATTGATTTTTTATTGGTTTTTTGGTGAAGGGTGCTCCTGAAAAATGGAGATTGGTGAGGGCACATGGTAAAGCTGTGGGGCTTCCCACAGAGGATGATATGGGTAACAGTGAGGTTGGTCACAATGCGCTTGGTGCTGGAAGGATTTTTGCACAAGGGTGAGTTTCACTTTTTCTTTGATTGTAGTTAAGTCATCAAATCTATATGCTAAAAATACCTCAATGTTTGAAGCTTTGGATATTAGTATAGGTGTATAGTTATTGAGTTATCAATCAAAATGGTGCAAAATATTGATGTCCTGTCTTGTAATGTATAATGATCCATGTGTTGTTTGCTTTCTGATGTTTGACTTAGTTGTCTTATTTTCGTTCTTTTGATAATTCAGTATTTGATTACTTGGCTCGTTTTTGTTTTTTTTTATTTAATATATATAGATTTAAAAACTGTGGTTTCCTTGAAAGGAAAAGGTGTCGGAAGTTCTTGGACTAAACAAAAGAAGTCAAATTTTAATATATGATTATATTTTCTACTTGGCATGAAAAATTCCTGTCAAACCAAGAAATGGGTGTGAAATATATGATTTTATTTGCCAATCAAAATGATGTAAAGAGGACTTATCAAATGATTGTTCAAAACAATGTGTAATGAATATTTGTTTTCATACTTAATTTGGTTGGGCTGCCATTGCAAAAAGTGGGACATGAGTACGTTAAAAGTTTATTTTTCAAATGATTCAATGTGTAGAAAACTATTATGATATAAACATAATAATGGAAATAACCAAAACCTTCTCTCATTGAAGTTTTTTTTCCTCAAAAAGAATTGTGCATTAACATTATATCCTTCTCATATGTTTCTTGATACAGTGCAAAGCTTGTTGATAGTGCTCTTGAGACTGGCAAAATCTTTGATGGAGAAGGTTTCAATTACATCAAAGAGTCTTTTGAAAAGGGAACACTCCATCTCATTGGATTATTAAGTGATGGAGGTGTTCACTCTAGGATTGATCAATTGCAGGTATTTGAGTCGTCTAAGTTACATTGCAATTTCATTTACGCTATTTTGGTTCTTGAGTCTTAGTGAGGAAAATAATTGAGGAAAAATGAGAATGCACAGAAATTAAAATCCAAAGTTCTATTAAATGATGAAGGAATATAGGTTATATAGTGTTTTACTCACTAATATCCAAGAATTAAACATAGTCTTGTTCTACCCAGTTGGAGCTATTAAACTTTTGCCCTTCAATTCTTTGCTTTACGCGTTCTGGGATTTTAATATTGTTTACTATTCTCGTTTTATTCATAAATTTCTTGGTATTCTTGGGGGTGCAGTTGTTGCTTAAAGGTGCTAGTGAAAGAGGTGCTAAAAGAATTCGTGTTCATATTCTTACTGATGGACGTGATGTGTTGGATGGGTCAAGTGTAGGCTTTGTTGAAACTCTTGAAAATGATCTTGCAAAGCTACGTGAGAAAGGCGTTGATGCACAAATTGCATCTGGTGGAGGCCGAATGCATGTTACAATGGATCGTTATGAGGTAAAATATTCTAGCTTTATCATAGTTATTGTTCTTAATTTTAGTATTGATTGGAATGGATCAAAATTTCCATGAGTTTCTAATGAAAATTTGGAAACATTTCTCTTTTTGACTCAATGCAAACTGAAATATGGAGTAGATTCTGAACTATTTGTTCTCCTTGAAACTATCTTATGTTCCTAACTTTTCAAGGAAACCTTTCCTGCTAAACTCTCTTCTATTCCTTTTTAATTATAGAACTCTTAAATGTTTTATCATTATAAAAATATAATATATTTGTCCCATTTTATTTAATAAGTATTGCCAAAAGTAATTCTTTGGATTACACAACATAATCATCCATTTATTTTGAAATCCATGCATATATACAATTAATTGTAATTGCCATGTCATTGGTTGGTTTTGGTAGATAATTCTTCTCAAGACCTTATAATATCCTCTTATTATTATAAATTAATTAGTTTGTTGGATAACAATAACATTACGTATCTATGATATGGAAATGCTCAAATTTAGCAATTTGCATGTTTCTTTAGTTTACAATTTTTCTCGATGTTATAAAAAGTTTCTTACAAGTTTTCGAAAGTTTCTAATGTGCAACAATAATATATTATGAATATTTTACAGAATGATTGGGAAGTTGTGAAACGAGGCTGGGACGCCCAAGTTCTTGGAGAGGCACCACACAAGTTCAAGAGTGCACTTGAAGCTGTGAAGACATTGAGACAGATTCCGAATATAAGTGATCAGTACTTACCTCCATTTGTTATTGTCGATGATAGTGGGAAGGCTGTGGGGCCCATAAATGACGGTGATGCAGTCGTAACTATCAACTTTCGTGCTGATCGTATGGTTATGCTTGCAAAAGCACTTGAGTATGCCGACTTTGATAAATTCGATAGAGTTCGATATCCTAAAATCCGTTATGCCGGTATGCTTCAATACGATGGTGAACTAAAACTTCCAAGTAAATACCTTGTTTCTCCTCCAGAGATTGATAGAACTTCTGGTGAATATTTGGTGCATAATGGTGTCCGCACTTTCGCTTGTAGGTAAGTTAGTCAAGTTTTAATTTATTATACTTCGGTCTATATTGAGAAACTTGACGAGCTTTTATTTATTATTTTTATGGTCTGAAATATGACTTGATATTTCAATACTCTCAGTCTCAACTCAATGTATTTGCATACACATGTGTAAAAGTGCATCTAGAGTTGTAAAATCGTTCTTCAATGTTGAAGGCTAATTTGCATTTTGTTTTATATTATTCAATTTCAAAGATAGAATTTACTTGCTTTTATCAATTGATCTAAGGCGTGTGCTCAGTTTGGTTAACCGTTCAAACTGGACCCTAAAATTCTGCTCAGTTTATGGTTTTTAAGTTAGCCAACTTTTGGATTCCGGTTTTGGTTCTGTTTTCTTTTGACCGATTAACAAGACTGGGACCAAAACCGGATTTTCAGTTATTTTTAACTTTTTAAGTATTCTCACATCATTTCCTTTTCATATTCAAAGTTTCTTAGGCTTAAATAATAGTTTTGTGTATTTAATTTGAGATGTATTTGTGCTTGTTATTGAATGATAATTACTTAAAAGTTAAAACCAAAAAACAAACCGGACCATTTTGTTCAATTTGTTTAGGTTTGAAATAAATGAATACCTATAGTTTTGCTTGTCTATTTTTAAGACATTCATATCATTGCTTACACCACTTTCCTTTTTACCTTCCATTCACTTTACTTATCTCCCATGGTATTGATGTTTTTTTTTATACAGTGAAACAGTTAAATTTGGCCATGTCACCTTTTTCTGGAACGGAAATCGCTCAGGATACTTTAACGCAGAAAGGGAGGAATATGTTGAAATTCCAAGTGACAGTGGTATTACCTTCAATGTCCAGCCAAAGATGAAGGCTGTGGAGATTGCTGAAAAGGCAAGGGATGCCATTCTTAGCGGCAAATTTGACCAGGTAATCCATTGATATATATACAAATTTGACCTAGTATATTTTAGGCATGGTGAATATTCGTTATAACGAGGCTCGTTTCATGTTTAAGGTACGTGTTAACCTACCTAACAGTGACATGGTGGGGCACACTGGTGATATTGAAGCTACGGTTGTGGCTTGTAAGGCTGCTGACCAAGCTGTCAAGGTATATCTTTTTTCTTATATATCGAACTAGTTGATAATGTTTGAATAGTCATTTTTAAGCATGTTTTGATTTGGGAAGTTGAATGATTTGATTCAATTTTCTTTTTCTATTGATTTGGGTAGATAATGCTCGATGCAATTGAGAAAGTTGGTGGAATATATGTTGTTACTGCTGATCATGGAAATGCTGAGGATATGGTGAAGAGGAACAAAAAGGGCGAGCCTCAGCTTGACAAGAATGGCCAAATTCAAATACTTACCTCTCACACACTAGAACCCGTAAGTAATCTATTTCTCATAGACTCCTCGATCCAGATTAAATTGTTTAGTCTCACTAGATTGAACTCTCGGTTGACTTTTGATCTTGTGCATTACAAAGTTGCCCTTTTGATCCCAATTCTTATAAATATTTTGGGTTTTTGTCCAAATCCTTTAAAAGATCTCCAATTTAGGCCTCATAGAAAAGTCTATATTTGTCAGTTTTGGTTCCATAGGTCTGTCTCAGTTTTTCAGTTTGTTCTGAATTGGTTGGAAAGGAGGTGATGTGACCAAAAAGTGCCAACTTTTGGTCCCAATTTTGAAAGAGTTTTGCACTTTCAAACCTATTGTTCCTTTCTTAATCCAATTTTTGTACTTTTGGGCCCATATACCAGTTTTTTTTTGTATACTTTTGGTCCCATAGAACTATCTCACAATCGCAATTTGCTGCAAATTGGATGAAAAGGGGTGACATGACCATAAACAAATTTGATGGCTCAATGTCTCCTTATATTAATCCGTCATGTTCAATTTGAAATTTTTAACCGTAGTTTTCGGGTCTGATTACTTTGGTTATATTTAAACATTTTTTTTATGCTGATGTATTGTATTGAACATATGTGTAGGTTCCAGTTGCAATTGGTGGCCCTGGACTGACACAGGGTGTGAGATTCCGCAAAGATGTTCCCGATGGTGGGCTGGCTAATGTGGCTGCAACTGTGATGAACCTACATGGATTTGAGGCACCAAGTGATTACGAGACAACCTTGATCGAGGTTGTTGACAATTAGAAAGCTGATGATGTCTGATGTCTTCATGCATAATTTTGCAGGATCAAGTGAGGGAAATACACTGGTCCATTGTTTTGAATAAGAACCTTTTTTAAACTCGTTTAGTATAATGCTGCTGAGATTATTGACATTGTAATGCTAAAACTTCGGCCATTTTCGAGCTGTGATTCGGAATATATCAAATGTTGACTGTTTTGTTATACTTCTGGCCCTTCAAGTGTATTTTCTTATTGCTGGCATTTGGAGAGTTAATGGCAATTTAAACCCCCACCCCATGTGATTTGCATTAAGTTTAATTTACCCCCTAGATTTGAAAAAGAACACTTTACATCCCTTGTGATTTTATACAAGTTTCATATAGAATTACCCTTCTTATATTTGGCGTTTTTCTTTTACTTCTATTGTGTTATGATAAATGTGTTATTTTATCCCTGTATTATGATAAATGTTGTACTTTACCTTCTTATATTACAAAAACACTTTCATGATCATAGTGGGTTACACTCTTTAGTTGAAGGAGGTAAATTGCTCATTAAAAAGTTTCAGAGAGGGGTAATTTTTTTGAAATCACACAAGGTAAATTAAACATTATACAAATCACTGGATAAATTGGCATTTGGGTCCAAATTTCTTTGCATTGCAGCTTTTCATTTAAGATCCTATATAGGTTATTCAATGTTAGTGCAATTGGGCTGCTTTTTGTAGAGTTTTATTTTATATTGACATGACAGAAATACAGAATACAATGTGTGTTGATTGGCTTCTGCTAACATTGTATGGTTTGTGAGCATCAAATGAATCAATATGGGCAATTTCGACATTTTACATACAAGCAAAACACAAAACTAATGAATGTAATATCTTTACACGGTAGTTAAATTACCCACAAGAACTTCCTTGGACACAATTTGACATCTCTAATAATTTGGTTGAAAATTTCAAACTCCTCAATGGATCAAGTGTCATATCTTGTGAGTTAAAATTACATATACATTACAAATACTCACACATCATATATCTTCTTAATTAAGCAACACTGAAAGAAGTTGCTGCATTTTCAACAAACTTCTTTGCACCCTTGAACCATCTCTTATCTCCGGCTTGTGCCTTAAGAATGTAGAGCTTGCCGTCCTTGACGGTGGCCGTTATCAACTGGTGTTTGCCACCTTCATCACCATCAGCTGTTCTTGTTAACACGGACACGAAATAATATTGTATTCCATCAACCACCGGAGTCGAGGACTCCAATATGTTTGCAGTTGCCACGGCTCCCGAATCGAACCCACCCTGAAAAATTCAATTAGGATTTCTTGAGAATGAGCCTATATGTTCAAAAAACCCATGATGTGTAAAGGATATGCATCAAAAGTTGTGTATTTGCAGGGCTCTGAATAGGGTGGTTTTTAATACAAGTTCTGTCCAAATTTGTTTCAATTAATTAGGATTTTTGACAGTTTGAAGAAAAGAACCAATGGATCTGATTCGACTACAAAGATTCATAATTTGAAACATATAGAACGAAAAGGGACTTAAATTGATCAGATAATAAATAAATAAATAAATAAACAACGGGTGATTGGTCTAGTGGGGGGACTAGCCCCCACAAAGTGGCAAACCAAAGTTCGAGTCCCCCGCTGGGAGAGGTTCCCATATATTATGCCCGACGCTCCTCGAAAGGGATTAAGTCAAGTCTAATACATGAATACCTAAAAGAAAAGTATACATAATGTTTTGTTTATATATGTAACACCAATCAATTTTTATATATTAACAATACTGTTGTTTTCCGACGAGATCTTGTAGATACTTCTACGCAATTCTCTCTATGTTGGAGCTCAATAGGTCCTTAAATGTCTGGGGAATAAGTTCTCTTTAAGTTGGAGCCTAGTGAGGAATGAGGAAAGTTTGAGATCATTGGTTGAGTTGAAGGATTATGTGACTTTAAGATTTCAAATATTTGTGTGGATATTTTATCGGATCCGGATTCTATCCAATTATCCGATGGGCTTGGATGTGGTTAGAAATCTTGAAGATACCAAAATATTCAAAGCCAAAATCAAGTCCGATCGAAAAAAGATGGATCTGAATAGATTTGATACGAATCTGACCCATAGACAGCCTAATTGAACATCTATCAACCCAAGTACAAGTGATTTACCTCTGAATCAGTTTTACCAAAGTAGGCCTGTTTTCCCAGAAGATAATCCACCTAAAGAATGCAAATAAATATTCATATAAGCATATTAATTCAATATATTTAAATATATAGACAGGGGAGCTTGAAGAGATAGATTGATTACTTGAGAGAGGAAGTCTTCAGGGGTACCATAGTCAGTGATTGATTTCTTGTCTGTAGGGGTGATTGTGACACTGAGGTTGCTAGTGGCGTCGAAGTTGTCCTCGAATCTCAAGACCTGACCGGGGAACTCAACTTCATTGCTCGGGTTCCACTTAGCCGGGACCGACACTTTAAATCCATTCCCGGAGTAAAGCTTGAAATCCGTGTTTGTTTTTGGCTTCGCAAAAATGTTCGCTGCATTTTTACATTCAAACTTCGATTATATTTAAAGATTTATGGACTAAATATTTGTCGCTGAGGGCTTCTTGCATCCAAGAAAGAAACAACAAAGAGTTTGTAATCTCCAACAAAGAAGTCTGTTAAAAACGGACATCATTCAAACATATAGTGCATTTCCAGAGAATTGAGCGATGAGAGCTTGCTTCTTCGGACATACCATTTCAATCTCCAACATGCAAAAGAGCCAAGACACATTCTTTTTCAAGATTCACATTCCCCCTAAATTTTAAATTGGGCTAAAGTTTTACCATCTTTGGTTCATGGCTTTTAATGAGTAAAACGTTAAGAAAAATGTTACAAAACACTTTTCAAGCCCACTCTCAATTTCGGCAAGCGAGTTACACTCTCCGGCTGAAGAAGGTAAATTGCTTCTTTAAAATTTTCATTGCTCTTTTTCAAATCACATTGGGCAAATTGAACATTATACATTTCACTGGGGTAAATTGACATTAACTCAATACCAAAGTATTCCACATTTTGATGAACCTTGATCTCCCTAAATCTAGTGCCAAGTTCAAATCTGATTTAGATTAAAAAAATAAAGCTATATTGCAACTAAACTAATAAAAACTTAAATGTATAATATTTCAATTCCCAGCAATTCTTTTCACAAAAATTAACAACACATACACTCAAATACCACACAATTAACAATTCCTAGACAAAATTTCTTAACCAACAACATAACTAATAACCCACAAAATGCACATTAAACCAGAGAAAAAATAAATAAATAAAAAGTTGAAGTGGTATATACCTGATTCTCCATAGGCAGCATCTGCAGGAGAAACCTTGGACCCAACTGCGGCGGCACCAATCAAAACAGTAAGAGCCAATCTACGGGACATAACGGCGGCGCTGCCGTCATCTTCAGCGGCGGCCTGTTTCTGAGCACTGCAGATTAATTGGGTCGGCTTCAATGGTGGTACATAGCGCTGTGAAGATGTTCTTGTTGCAGATGGGGAAGAGAGTACTGCTGCATGGTGGTACAAGAAACATACAGTTGACGCCATTTACTACTAATTGGTCACTACCCTTAAGAGAAAGTCTGGATTTTTTTTTTCTTGATAAATGAGTGATATGTGTTTTTGTGTGTTTTTGTGTGAAGGGAATTGGTTTGTTTTGGATTATTTTTGGATATGGGGAAGATTAGATTTATGATGGAGGATAAGGTAGTAGAGGTTAGAATTGAAGCAAATGGCTTGTTATCTCCACGTCATACAAGTGGGGTTTCCCAAACATGAAACAATGTAGTGGTATTTTATTTTCATAATCGTCAAAATTTGTAGTACACTTGTCAAATAAACACTCCATTGAAACAATCATTTCGGTGATTTTTTCAAGTTTTAACATGAATTTATCCGTTTCGAGGTGTATCAGGCATATTAAATGAGAATCTCTCGTAGCATAAATTCAAATTTGGGTTCGCTACTTTGTATTGGGACTAAATTCTTGCAAAATGGAAAATTACAAGATTGAACCGTAATTTTCCATGTTTACGTCTCATGACGGTTCAATCTTGTAATTAGTTTGGACGAATTCTATAATATTGTATTTGTTCATGCTAAAATTTGCTACATCCTGAGACATAAACAACCATATGGCAATTTAACGGACACGTACACAATTTTCGTCTTATAATTAACGATAGGACGATATTTCACAAAAATATTAATTTACGGGATAAAATTCAGTGAGGTGATATAGTTTGGGACGAAAATTCAAAATCACTTTTGTTTTATGCTATTTTGCCTATTTTGCCTACGTAATATGTAAATGTTAACATAAATCAGCCGTTGATGCAGTGTAATAACCACCTTCTTAGGCCATCTCCAGCCGAAGCAGGCAATAGCCCCCTCATGCCTGTCTGTCTGCCTGCCTGCCTGCCTTGCCAAGTCAGTCATCTCCAACCGAACCAACAATTCAAAACAATCCAACCGAACCAACAATTCAAGTCAGTCATCTCCAACCAAACCAACAATTCAAAACAATCCAACCGAACCAACAATTCAACAACAACAACAGAACCAACAATTCAAAACAATCCAACCGAACCAACAATTCAAGTGAGTCTTCTCCAACCGAACCAACAATTCAAAACAACCCAACAACAACAACAACAACAACAACAACAACAATTACACACTAAAACAAAACATAATTTTCAAGGGAAACATCAACAATTATTATTAATGCACTTGGAGTGAAAAGAAAAACAACTATTACACACTAAAACAAAACATAATTTTCAAGGGAAATACCAACAACTAAACATAATTAAAGAAACACAACAAAAACTACAACAAGTTGGATCATGGGCCCATGGAGAGAAATCACAGCTAAAATCAGAATCGCCTAGGTTGCTCCCCCCTTCAACCGAATCTCCGAAATTTAGCTTTTTTTTCTTGCGGATGATGTCCTCCTTCTTCATCCTCCAAAATTCTTTTGATAGAGGAGTCATATTCGATGTATTCATCGAGAATACCTTCATTTCAATCTCCTTTGATGGCCATTATTGCAGCATGTCTACGGTCTTGTGCATCCTCGTGGATTTTAGCGGCTCGTTCAGCATATATAAGATTCGCTTCCGAACGCTCTCTATCTTTAGAATGACTTGTCATAGCCTTTCCCTTTCCCTTCTTTTTTTTAGCCTCCTTTGTTCCAATTGGCCTTGCATTAGGTTGTTCTGACACGGGAGTGCGCTCAGGAGTCACACATACATTGTCATCCTCAATTGGAAAATCGAAGGTTGGATAATAATATTGTGCGGAATCCATCCCTTCATTCGCCTGAGATGATTGCGTATGGAGTGGATTCACTCTTGATTGTGAATTTCCTGAAGAGATCACTCTATAGACGGGCCAATCTTTGCAAACATTCCAAACGTGCATCAAATGAAACCCCGAACCAACTTCACGCTGGTAGAATTCCATAGCTATATGTTCCTACAATTAAAAATTTATATTATGAGACGATAATGTTAAAAAGATTATTAAGTAAAAATAGCAACTATTAACATTTACCTCGTCAACCAAGTTGGTGCCACTGACATATCGACGGTTAGCCTCGAGCAATGCTTCGTGCCATTTGTTTATATATTTAGCTATTCCTTTCTTCCATCTACTTGAACAGGCTTCGGCACCTCTCTTCGGGACGGATATTCCCTCGGACATGAGGAATGCACACATAGCGAGTGAAATTGCTTCCCACATTGTTACCTGTCGTTGGGAAAACCCTTGAATTGGATCCTCTCCGACTTGATTGTAAGCCTTGGCTAGAGCTTCATCTTCCTTTTGGGTCCAGTTTGATTTGGGAGGCATTTTTTCGAAGAGAGAAGAGTGATTATGCCAGAATTGATTATGAGTGATTTATGCTCTGAGTGTAGAAATGAGTAATAATGTTGAAGGTTCAACTTCACTTAAATTGAGAAATTTTGGTAGGTGAGATTTTTTGATAGGTGAAAAAATGCAATTACGTAGTGCATTACAATTTCAAAAAAGTGTAGTGCACTACAATTACTATTTACCTGCAAAGAATCTTTAATAATGTCTACGAATATCTCCATACCTGCAAAAGAAAAGATTACCACAAATGTTTACCCGCAAAAGAATTGAAGTGACATTACACTGATACTATTTGCAAGAATTAAAGTGAAAAATCCCGTGAACAAAATCTTTAATAAAAATTACCACAGTAATTGAAAGATGTCACCCAAAGAGTACCTACAAAGTTAGGAAGACCACTTTCCCGTGACTTTCTCTTCTCTATAAATCTGCAAAAGAGTACCTACAAAGTTAAAAATAAATAAATTTACCTTTTGACATTCTTAATAAGAGCTAATGGCAATTTACCCCCATGATATTTATAATGTTTCATTTACCTCCATGTGAATTGAAAAAAAAATAATTTACCCTCTTAAATCTCATAAAAGTTTCACACTTGACTCCTTGATATTTTTTATAAGTGGCACTTTACCCCTTATGTAATGATAATATGAAAGTTTATCTCATGTGTTATGATGGAGAAATTTTGGTAGGTGAGATTTTTTGGTAGGTGAAAAAATGCAATTGCGTAGTGCATTACAATTTCAAAAAAGTGTAGTGCACTACAATTACTATTTACCTGCAAAGAATCTTTAATAATGTCTACGAATATCTCCATACCTGCAAAAGAAAAGAGTGCCACAATAATGTTTACCTGCAAAAGAATTGAAGTGACATTACACTGATACTATTTGCAAGAATTAAAGTGAAGAATCCCGTGAACAAAATCTTTAATAAAAATTACCACAGTAATTGAAAGATGTCACCAAAAGAGTACCTACAAAGTTAGGAAGACCACTTTTATATTTGATTCCCGTGACTTTCTCTTCTCTATAAATCTGCAAAAGAGTACCTACAAAGTTAAAAATAAATAAATTTACCTTTTGACATTCTTAATAAGAGCTAATGGCAATTTACTCCCATGATATTTATAATGTTTCATTTACCTCTCTGTGAATTGAAAAAAAACTTTACCCTCTTAAATCTCATAAAAGTTTCACACTGACTCCTTGATATTTTTTATAAGTGGCACTTTACTGTTTACCTGCAAAGAATCTTTAATAATGTCTACAAATATCTCCATATCCGCAAAAGAAAAGATGTGTAGTGTATTTACCTGCAAAAGAATTTAAGTGACATTACACTGATACTATTTGCAATAATTAAAGTGAAGAATCTCTGAAAAAAACCTTGTAGCATCACGTGAAAATAGTGTCCTAACAATTCAGTAGCTTATAGTGTCATGTAGTGCCTCATCAGTCACCAAAAATTCTATTTAATAGAAGGTGAGCCCTTTGTATTTCATAACCTTCTCGATCTAATAATTTATAAATCACTCTCTTTACATCACTATCTCTACATCACTAATTTCTCCATACAATGAATTCGGGAGAAGGTTCGAGTAATTACTACACAAATTTTGAACAAGATTCTAGTAACTCCTACCCGTTTTTTGAACAAGATTCGAGTAACTCCTACCCGAATTTTGAACAAGATATGAGTAACTACTACCCGAATTTTGAGCAAGGTTTAGGTAGTTACCTGAATTTTGAACAACCTCCGAGTAACCAGTACTCAAATCCGGGAGAAAGTTCAGGCGGTAACCAAAATTTTCAACAAGGTTCGGTTCATACTTCCCAACTTATAACGAGGGTTCCACTGAGCACTTCTTAAATAATTTCGATGATTATTCATTGTTTAACCTTAAAGAAGGAGAAAAGGTCCTTCAACAGTTCCTCAAACAAATTGAAGAGTATCGGCAATTCACTCTTCAGTCTGTAGATGTGGCCCCTATCCATGGTGGCTCTAAACCTGGACGAAAAGAAAAATCGAGGAACCGTGAAGAGAAGCACCAAGAACTCATGCGCAATTACTTTGTCGAAAGGCCTGTATATAACGACGAGGACTTCAGAAGGTGTTTTCGGATGAAAAAACTCTTGTTCCTCCATTTGGTTGAAGAATGCGAGCGTGAAAATAAATATTTTCAACAAAAAAGAGACAGGGCCGGACGTTTAGGGTTCACACCCCTAGTGAAGGTGACCATCGCTTTGCGTATGTTAGCTTACGCAAACCCCGCTGATGCTCTGGACGAACCCTACCATATAGGAGAGTCAACTGCATTTGAAACCTTGCGTCAATTTTGCAAAACCATTTTGAAAAAATACAAAAAAATATATCTTCGTGAACCGAATGTGAATGATCTTAAAAGGCTTCTTGATAAAGCAGAATCTCGTGGATTTCCCGGATGATCGGGTCATTAGATTGCATGCACTGGGAGTGGAAGAATTGTCCAACTGGATGGCAAGGGGCCTTTTCAAGAAGACTAAAAAAACCTATGATTATTCTTGAAGCAGTTGTTGATGCCGATACTTGGATATGACATGCTTTCTTTGGCGTACCCGGATCTCAAAATGACATCAATGTTCTTGGCTGAAGCCCCTTGTTTTATAGCATGATAAAAGGAACGTCCCCACAAGTTAAGTACGAGGTAAATAACAAGAATTACTTCATGACGTACTATCTCGAGGATGGCATATATCCAAAGTGGGCGACATTGATACAGGCAATTAGAAACCCGATTGACCCTAAAGATCAGTTCTTCACCCAAATGCAAGAATCATATCGGAAAGACGTGGAACGAGCATTTGGGATTCTGCAGGCTCGTTTCGCGATAATTAAGATGCCTGGTAGGGGTTGGAACATAGAGGACTTGAGCGACATAATGCTGACTTGTATAGTCCTTCATAACATGATTGTGGAGGACGAACGTGATGAATACGGCGATGAAGACTCTAGTGATGATGAGACCGATCCTCGTAGATCTCGTAGGGCTCGTGCAAAATATTATGAGCAATCGAAAAAGAAAACTACTACAAATGTAGAATTATCCAAAAGATTAGGCGACATCGACATGGAATCATATATGATGCGTCGTGGCAACGTTCAAAATAAAGAACTCAATAGCAAATTGAAAAAAGATTTAGTCGAACACTTGTGGGCAACACACGGGCCATTTTTAAATAATTAATTTAATTGAGATCAATTTAATTGGTGTACTCTAATAGTTGAGATCAATTTAATTGTTGTACTCTAATAGTTAAGTTTTTATCCCACATTGATTTGAAAACATTGTATCTTTCAAAATTATGGTTAAGTTTTTTTTTTTAAATAAATCATTAAACCATAATTAATAAATGTTAAAAAGTTTTTGTATATTAAACATAATTTGAAGTGTTAATAAGTGTTAATTTTAATCATGAGTGAAATCTACAACCAATTAATCATATAGATGTTTCAGATGTAGAAAGCTTTCTTTTTCATGACTTGTAGAAGTTTTTTTTTTTTCAAATAACTAAAGTTTACGTATGTTCAGCACAAATTAGTTTCATGCCTTTTCTCTAATTAAATATTTGCGTATGTTCAGACATTTCAAATAAGATTCAACCAATTAATTAAAGTTTCATGCCTTTTCTTTTCCTTCTCCCTCTCGTTTCACTTCGTGACAAATTGCAAAACAAAAAAAACAAAAAAGGGGGTGAGGCGCGTTCAGCAGCAGGCAGGCAAGCAACTCCCCCCGGATGCTTGCCTGCCCATCCGGGGTGAGCTCGTCTCCAGCCGACGGGGGGGCTGTTGCTTGCCTCCCCCCTTCGGCTGGAGATGGCCTTAGGTTGAACTAGGTTCCCAGTTTGAACCTTGAACTGCCCCTTGTGCTTTTTTTTTTTTTTTTTTTTTCATTTTTCCGCAATGACATTGCCATTTCAACGAGCTGAATGTTTTACCAAAAAGAAAAATGTCATTTCAATTGTGTTGGTTATTTCTAAGAGCCTTTTTTATCCAATGTCTTTTTAAATTTTTATAGGAAATGAGTTCAAGTTCTAAAATGTGCTAGTATTTTTTTTTATCATTTTGATGGAATTTAATTTCTCTTAGATATTATGTGGTCAAACACATTGTTTGATCACATTAAAATAGTGGCATAATTTTTGTGTTATGCACAATTTTACAATAGTAAATTAAATATACAATAAATCAATAATTAATCATATAATTTCAACCCCGATTCCAACCGAAATAATTTTGGTTGCAATTTTACCCAAATTTCCAACCGATTTAATTCAGTTGCAAAAATTCAGTTGAAATTTTAAGTTTTTCTAGTAGTGTAATTTTATGTGTATGCAATTTCAAGTTTCTTAATTTAAGGTAGATATAATTTTGTGGTATATTGCGAGATAAATTTATACTATATTTAGATAAATATGAAATATAATTTTACTTTTATATTATAATGACACACTAGGTGCTTTCATATTTTTCCTAAACAACATTTATTTATTTTATGTCTGAATGAATGACGTCTTTTACATTCTTATTGAGTGTTTAAGAATTCGTATTCGTAAAAAAAAAAATTGCTAGTATATTTTTTTACATTTTGTTGGATAAAATTATTGTATTATCTTAATTTTCTTTATATTATTTTATAGAAATATCGAAATAAAAATTAAGTTTGATATCAATAGGATCTTCGAGCCCCAAAAAAAAAGGTCTAGATCAGCCCTGTTGGTTATGCTCGTCTTTCACGAGCTTTACATATTAAATATCTTCATTGTGTTCCTTTAATGTTAATTGGCCTAGGGATCCTCGATCTTTATGCAAAATAATTTTGTCCTTTTATAATTTATTTTAAATCATTTCTATGATATTATTCCTTGTGCAAACTAAACCAGATTATAGTTTCCTCTATGTTTTAGTCAAACTAAACACTAGTTTGATCTCATTCAGTGCAATATCTAAGGAACTTATCGCATTGCATCTTATTAATGATCCTACGGAGTATTATTTTTTACTATTGTCTATGATTAGTTTGACTAAGCTAATCTATTCTATTCTATATCTATATATATATTTTCAATATAAAAGTGTGAACCATTTAAGTTTTTTTTTTTAAGGCTGATATACCATTATTTGAGTTGTAAAGTAATACTTAATTTAATGGTAAATATGTGAAAATAGTCAAAAAAGAATAATTAGACATGGAATATTTTTATATTAATTATATATGGTAAATGTATAATTAGACATGAAACCTTATTATATTTATCTCCTACATCAACTCCTAAAATTTAAAAATTATCTTTTATATCAACTTTTAAATTTTAATCTTCTTCTCATATAACACATAAAAAATAAAAATAAAACACTGTTATTTTCAATAGCTCATAAAATCTATATGTAAAATTATTTTCATTTAGCAACAATAAATTTTAAGAAAAAATATGTTATTTGTATCATTCAAATATTTAATACAATATAAGTCATATACAATCCTTTAAAAGCAAAATATTAATATCAAATTCCCTTAAATATCATTCTGTTATAAAGAATAAGGGGAAAAAACTGAAAAAATGAAAAGTTATAATAGAATCGCATCGTAGCTATAAATTAACCAAAAATGCTTATAACGTGGCTAAATACTTAATGTTTATTTGGCTTTTAATATAAAGAATATCAAGATATGCATAACCTTGTACTTTCATTAAATTCTTTTCGTGAAATTGGTCAAAAAAAACTGGTGAAATCGATGAAAATTGCTGAAATCAATAAAAAAATATTGGTCCCAAGTGGTCAGATGAGGTTTAGAGGGGGGAGGGGGGGGGGGGGGGGGGGAATATACCTCTGTTTACTTTTAAAAATTTCTCTAACTTTTCTTATCAGCAGAGTAAGCTGATCGGAACTTATGAGACTACTTAGTTGTTCGCGCACAAAGTTTGTTCAGCGTAAGTTGACCACTAGTCTGATTTTACTTATCTGTTTCAAATTAAATCAGAGTTAGAAACTTATCTTTTGAGAGTGTTTGTTTGCTTTTGAAGATATGCAAATGTAAAACAATAAATCAAACACAAAGAATTTTTATAGTGGTTATATAGACAAGATGTCTTTTAGTCCACTCTTCTAAATCATGAAGATTTAGGTTATACTATGAACACAAAGTAAATAGTACACTCTGCTTGCGCTTTTACAACAAAATGATAAAGCCACAAGTACGTAATAGGAAATCACTAAGAGAACCTATCCTTTGAAGTATTTTCACTCACTAAGATGGAAAACTACTTCTCACAACTCTCTTGTACATAAATCTCTAAGATTTTAAGTGTTTGCGTTTTTCCTTAACTTGCCTTGGTCAACAGATGACTCGGCTGTTTAGTTTTATGTTCTTGAGTATTGAGACTTAGAAGAATTTGATCGTTGATTTCTCTCAAATGTTGTGGTTGTCTCTAACTCTTGAATCACGAACTATTTATACTTGATGTTTGAATTCTGCCCGTTGAAGTAAGACATATTTCAAATCTTCCTCGAGTACTGGTCCCTGTTTCTGAACAGCTCTCTGCAACTGTTCACTGTACAGTCTGTCGTACGGATCTGTCAATCGCATTTAATGCACTTTGCTGATACGAGGTTTCTCTTCAATCATTTGTCATTAATACCCTTCTCTTTCAACATTTATTACACCAAGTGCATTTATTACCGTTGGAGTGACTTTCTGATCTCTTCCACTCTGATGATCGAATCTACTCTGTTGATGATTACTCTGCTGATTCAAATCGAACTCATCTGATTTGACTCTGCTAAAAATTCACCAGTCTGATTCTGAACTCAGCATCAGATTAGTAGTCTTCTGGACCAAAATTCAATCTTCTGATTTTACTTGACTTCTCGATTGAACTTTTTCAATGGTGCCCTAAGCTTCTATTACTTAGTTGATAACTTTTGGAAATCATCTAAACCCCCCTTCACTTCTTCATCTTCATCCAACAAAAGAAATATATTAAATCAATGAATACATGTGAAATCGTGAAAGTCCGGGTGTATTGATGAACACTTTTGAAGTTTGTTAAAAAACTAGTGAAACCGGTAAAAAAAAATACATGTGAAATCGTAAATACATTTGAAATTGATAAAAATACAGGGTGAAATTTGTGAAAAATGGATGAAAACGGGTAAAATCGGTTAAAAACTAGGCAATATTGGTGAAAATATGTAAAATCGGTGAAAATTGATTTGAGTGAATTTGTAAGAAAAATGATGAAAACAATGAGATCCAGTAAAAATAGGTAAAGCACGTAAAAAGGGTAAAATCGACTAAAAAAACTAAATTCGGTAAAAACATATTTAATCAATGAAAAAATCAGGTGAATAACATGTGAAATCAGTGAAAAACATGTGAAATAGGTAAAAACTGGTTAAAATAGTAAAAACTAGTGAAATAGGTAAAAGAAAAGAGTTTAACCGACCAAAACGAGGTGAAATCGATAGAAAAGTGGTTTAAATCGAAAAAAACAGTGAGAACATACGAATCGATGAAGATTTGGGTGAAATTTGTAAAGAAACGGATGAAAATGAATAAAATCAGTTGGTGAAAACATGTTTAATCAATGAAAAATTCAAGTGAATAACATGTGAAATCGGTGAAATAGGTGAAAACGGGTTAAACATTAACTAACAAGGTGAAAACAATGAAAAAGGTTATAACTGATAAAAAAAAGTGGAAATATCACTAAAATAAATATATTAATTGGTAAAAAAAATTATGAATAGATGAAACTTCGGGTGAAATTGATGAGCACTGGTGCAGTTGGTGAAAAAACTGGTGAAACCAGTAAGAAAAAATGTTCGTCAAATCGATGAGTACTTGTGAAATCGAAAAAAGTACGGGTGAAATTTGTGAAGAAAATGATGAAACATATGTCATCGCCTCATTGGTGAATAACGGATAAACTTAACATGAAAATTATTAATAAAATAAATTACATAAAAAATTAATATCAGTCATAAATACATGATATTTTATGACATAAAAAAGGACTAATTTTACTCTAATGTACGAAAAATACCCATAAAATTAATACCAGACAATTATAAAGTTGGTACACTTTTCTAATTTTATAAAATTGTTAAACTGAGCTAAACACTAATCCATATAAAACTTAAGAGCTATGATAATTTTGCCCCCATGATATTCATAATATTCATTTTATCTTCATATAATTTGAAAAAGAGCATTTTACCCT
This sequence comes from Penstemon davidsonii, assembly GCA_034814905.1. Classification (NCBI taxonomy): domain Eukaryota; kingdom Viridiplantae; phylum Streptophyta; class Magnoliopsida; order Lamiales; family Plantaginaceae; genus Penstemon; species Penstemon davidsonii. The sequence goes on along the minus strand of JAYDYQ010001086.1, from coordinate 3,505,758 downwards.
CTCTATAATCTCATAAAAGTTTAACACCGCCTCCCTTATAATTTTATAAGTGACACTTCATCCCTCCTATATTAGGATAATGTGGCAGTTTAGCTCCCTGTGTTATTAAGAATGTGGTAATTTACCCCATATGTTATGATAAATTTTGTAATTTACCCGGCCCTATGTCACATACACACTTTCGTGCCACTATCAATTTCAGCAAGTGAGTTACACTCTCCGACTGAATAAGATAAATTGCTTCTTTTAAATTTGAACATGGGGTAAAATATTTTTTTTCAAATTAAAGGAGGATAAATTAAATAATATATATTTTATAGGAGGTAAATTGGAATTAACTCTAAACTAGGGCTGAGCATTCGATAAAAACCGAACCGAACCGGACCGAACTTCGTTATTTTTTCGGTTCGGTACTTCTCAGACCGCGGGCCGTTTACCGAACCGAAATTTTCGGTTCGGTTCGGTAAAAAAAACGAAAGTTCAATTTTTATTTTTATTTTTAAATTAAAAAATTCAATTTATTGCACAACATACAAAAAAAAATCTTACAACACACAAACCATACAAAAAAATCTCCCCTTGTATTTTTTGGACAACATTCAATATATCACCGAAGTTCATTCAAATCATTCAAACATAAAAGTCTCAAACATAAAATAATCTTAATCAAATACAAAGAGGTAAATTGTTTTTGAAAAATAATCTTAAGTTTATACAAATCATTCAAACATAAAAGTTATAAATCTCCAAAGTCGTAATTGAAAAACACTAATTTTTAAAAAAAATAATAAAAAAATTAAGTCCATTCGGTTCGGTTCGATAAACCGACTGGTATTACTGAGAACCGACCGCTCCCAAGAATTGATTCTTGGACAAAAAATGTTTACCGAACCGAACCGTTTATCGAATCGAAATTTTGGTTCGATAAATGATCCATATAAAAATTTCGATTCCGATTCAGTTAGGTCGGTTTATCGAACCCTGCTCGGCCCTATGTAAAACTTTAATATCGATGTTGTTATGGTGGGCACGTGAAGAAAACAGGAAGCATCTTATCAAAATATCATCATCTCTTTTACCAATAGAATACGAAAGGTATCAATCCTTTTCCTATCTCCTCACGCATGCCACGTGGGCTAAAACAGAACATGATACTAGAAGAAAAGATATTTGTTCGTGGTATTTTGTTTTTTCTAGGATCGAGGCTAACCATTTTGATTAAATTATACTATATTAATATATAAATAATTTTGATCTTTGACATTGTTTATTAAAGAATCAAAATAGTTGATGTGAAGCCTCCAACATAATTACCAATAAGGGGCAGATTCAGGATTTTTGGTTCGGGTTAAACTTATACAAAAAAAGAAAAAATCTATCAAACAGTTAAACTTAAAGTTTATATTATTCACGAGAAAATATATGACGCAATACAAAAATGGGGAGGTGAAGTTTGACAAAAATAAACCCCACGAGATATTTTAATTACATATGATATCCCGTTATAGTCCCAAAAGAACCCAAAATATCTTCATATTTACTTTAATAATTGACCACGACGGTTTTTCGATTTTTGAAATCGGTCCATGATAGAATCGTTTGAAATACTACTAAATATGTCTCTCTCTATAAAGACAATTAAACTATCATTTAGCCATTGACCTCCCATTAACATTTGCCGAAACTCAAGGTTGCGTGGTTGACATGGACCTTTGAGCAAATATGCTTTACGAACTCTCTCTCAAATGTTAGAATCATATAAAGTTATATGAGGTCGTAGACAGGGATCACTCGGAAGCTCGGGCAAGTTCATTTCAATATGAAAGTTTGGAAGCTCATGCGGGTCACTTTGAATGTGAACGTTACTTGAAAACTCCTCGTGAGGTGTAGGTGTAGCCTTAAAGTATCTCTCCATATTTCTAACACCATAAAATGTACAAACATAACTATCTCAAGAATAATGACATACTCAAGAAGTAGAAGTTAAATATAATAGAGACATAATAATGACAAGACTTATTTTTCATTCCATTTGATAAAACAAGAGAGGTTGAATCCCAATAAGCCAATAAATGCTAATAAAAGAGTATTAAAAATATAAGATTAGTGTTTGACATTTCAATAAAAAAAACTATTAACCATCTAATATTAGTGTTTGATATGTAAATGAATACTATTAACTCTATTGTATCTTGATTTAATCATCATATTATTTTAATATAATAGTTATCCTCGTATCTTAATCTAATACTTATGAAAATCTTAACAAGTATATAACTTTAAGCACAAAAATGAAACTTGAATCTAAAAATTAATTTTGGGAAGTGAATATAAACATCAATAATAAATATTTAACACTATTAGTTTATTACATAAACACAATTGCACAAACATATATCATAAATATATATAGAAAAAAATTGGGCTTTTCATTGGAGCTTAGAAATTGGGTAGAGTAAGTTATTATTAGAGTAGGTTGTGTGATATTAATAGGACTAAGATTATATTTGGGCTGAAAATTTCATATTGGGTTAATTTATTGAACTTTTTTTTTTCAAAAAAAATAAAAAATACACCACTACTATATTAAAAAAAATACAAAATTCAAGGGGGGCGGGGGGCTGGGGGCTACTTCCCTTGTCCCTGTGTCCGTCCGCCCTTGCCAATAAGTGTAAAGAATTAGGGCTGGGTAAATAGGACTGGATTTCGGGTACCCGTCTTGTCTCGTCCCAATCAGGTTTTTTCCATTTGGAACGGAACAAAACCCGATCAAGAAAAATCGGGACGAATTTCGGATATTGATCTCTGCTAGATCGGAGAACCCGGTCTCGATTACATAGTTTAATTAATATATATATATATATATATAATCAAAATACTTAAAAAATAAATCTAAAATTTAATCATTCACATCTCACTCTACGTATTCTTCTTCTCTAAAATCCAAACATACAAGTAAATATATCTAATCAAGATACTTAACTCCACCACAACTCAACTCCCTCCGTCCGCCACTGATCCGTTGGTCGTCAACGTCCGGATTTTTCAACATATATCATCGCAAAGGATTTCAATTTTCAAGCTTCTCCAATAATTTTCCTTAATCAGATCTTGAGGTTTTGAGGTCCTTTTTGAGTCTACATGTGGTGCATAACTCCAAGTGGCACGTGACGCAAGATGGTGAAATGGCACACCAATATTGACACAGAAGATCCAAGGCGATTTGAAAGTTGCATTAAACTATAAAAAAATTAATAGTTTATTGGGACACCCGGTCCCGTCCCGAAATCCCGAAATTAAATCGGGTACCCGAAACTCGCGGGACCTTGGTTGATATACCGGGTTTCGGGATTTGAATTTGAGATCCTGAAACCCGATATCCCATTTCGAAATACCCGAATTTCCGAAAACTCGTCCCGATCCCACCCCTAAAAGAACTAACAATATCGTTATTCATTTTGTTTGTTCTTTTCATCTGATACTGAAATTTTTTTATTAGTCTTTCATGAAATACAAAAGAAAAGAAAATTATCATTGAAGAACAATCTTTTTCCGTTCTTGATAATGTTAATGATAATTTCGATTGACGATTGTCCTGTTTAGTAGTACTATGACAAAAATTTCTTCATATTAATTTAAGTCAACATTTTATTTTATATTCGACTAAAATATTTTTGAAATGGATTTCTAATTTGAGTTAATATCGTTCTATTTTGCGTATTATTATCTTTAAATATATAAGTTCAGAATTCGTAGTAAGTTCAAATATTATCAAGTGCAATGTTTTTAGACATGTCAAAAGTGAAATAGTATTAAAAAGTTTGTGATTATAAGATACTGTAATCCCTACAAGTCTTTATTTTTATATTTTTTTTTTATGATCGAGGTACGAATATTAGTATATTTTTACATATGTTTACTTTGTTCTTATCAGCTCAGTTCCTATTACAAAATCTTTTGGTGGAAAAATGTCGGGGAAAATTGCATATGTGATACCATATAATAGAACACTGCATACATAAATATACATTTAGTACCACAATTTAAATTTTGGTTGCAATGTCCATATAACCGTCAAATAATCAAAGAGAAATTGACTGAATTGACCATGTGCACCGCACGTGGTCGATATCTCATATATTGGAAGGAAAATTATCACATGATAACATGAGAGAAACATTATCATTTTCACTCCAGAAAAGACAAGATAACCTGATAACTTTCCTCCAAAAGTGAGGAAAACGTGTAATTTTCCCTCCAAATGATGAACGGTTGCGTGCGTTACACGTGACCAATTTCATTCATTTTCAATTATTTTGACGATAATATGACCATTGCAACCAATATTTAAATTGTGGTACTAAATGTGTATTTACTATCATTTTGTATCAAGATTGCAAAGTGCCCTATTATATGATACTAAATGTGCAATTTTCTAAAAAATATCTTTGCACACCCTAAAGGTCTTATCTTTTTAATGAGATTTTAAAGAAGATACTTCCATCAATTCTATTAAGCAGTAGTCATAAAGATAATTTAGCAGTACAATCATTCATTATGATTACTTAATAGAATAAGATCTACTATGTATTAAAGAGGAGGAGGGGGGAGGGAATGCACGATACTTCCTGTTGCGAAACCTGAGGGTGTATGTGGATGGGTTTGACCCGATCTCGCGGATTTCACGAGACCGAGTCAACACCCTTTTAAATGAGTTTCCGCCAAACCCATAAAATCATAAAAAACTTATTCAGAAACTCACACTCAAACTCTTCAAACCTATAAAACATTGATTTGACATCTACCACCTACTTTTTTCCTTAAACCCAATATCCAAATCCAATCCAAGTGAGGTTTCAACTTATTCAAACCACAAAACCCAACAGCAAAAACTCATCCAAATGATGTTTCAAAAGTTTCATCGAAACCACCCAAACCATTTTTTTAACCGAGACCCGCGAAATCGAGCCAAAACCCATCCAAATAGACCCGTATAGTATTATCATATGAAAATCTTATTACATCAAACTTCTTTTTATTTTAAAAAATCATGAATAAAACTCTTAGTTCGTGTTCTTCCATCTATGTTTTGACATGCATGTATTCCACGGGGATAATGTGCGATTTTTATCTATTTTTTTAGCCTAAATAACCATATTACCCTTTATTCATTATCCACTCTTATAATGAATGATCCCCTTGTACTTTTCGAACTTAGCACGAAATATTCTTGAACTTTTTAAACTTAGCACATAATTTCCTATACTTAATAAACTTTGCACATAATATCATTGTACCTTTTAAAGTTTGCACAAAACTCACTTTTATTTTTTAATTAATATATCTAGGGTTAATTTAGATAAATCAATTAAAAATTAACAGTTTTAATGATTAACAGAGTAAAGGAAGAGTATGCATGGTTTCTCAAAGTACAAGTAGTTTTATGCATTACAAGTTTCACAGATGAGTTTCGTGCATGTTTCGCATAATACATGAAAGTATAATGCAATTAAAACGATTTTTTTGACAAGTACTTATACAATGTAATATGCCTAATTTATACTCTGTAATAAAAAAATATATGTATTATCTCCCATCATATATATTAATGATTGTTTTGCTTACGGGGATTGAGACTCTAATTTTAATTTATACTCTGTAATAAAAAAATATATGTATTATCTCCCATCATATATATTAATGATTGTTTTGCTTACGGGGATTGAGACTCTAATTTAATGTGAAAAATAATCAATTTAATTTTGTATTAATAACATATTATCTCTTCACTTTCCCTGTAACATTGTCTAATAAATATTTATCCCCGTGTAAAGGTTAAACCCAATAGGGAGATGGTGTGTTTCGTTTAAAGATCACAAATGGGTAGGTGAACCAATCGCTGCCTGTATTTATATCAACAGTTATTGCATGATTTTTTTTTTTTTTGAACTTATTGCGTGAATTTATATGTGGGGACTCTGAATGGCTGAATCTACCCTACTAATAAAGGGAATCTCATCACATTTTTCAAAGCAAGTCTTTTGCGTTTTAGTGCCTTATAAAAACTCTTCCCTTTTCTAACTTTTCTTCATCTGGGTTAGTCACTTACTCACGCAGTTGTTCTTACTTTATCATCATATCTTCAATTACAATAAAGGGTAAGTTAAAGTTACAATCTTTTTAAATCAAGTCCACTTGTTTCTTTAATTTCTTGAGTTCTTACTGGATTTAGTTACTTTCCAAGAAGTTTTTGGCTTCTGGGTTTGTCTCTGCTTGCCGTTTTCAATGAATTCTCCGTACAACATAGAATTTGTTGGATGAAGTTTCTTTGATTCTGAACTTATAGTGTAAATTTTGATTTTTTTTTTCATGGGTTTACCTTTAAATGATGATTTGTGTAATATTTGCTGTGGGTTTGATTGAAATTGTTATCTTGTTCATATGAAGGTTTTGTGAATACGTAAGTGTAAGTATGGTCTGCTTTATTTTAATTATGTTCTTTGGTGCTCATGATTAGGTTATAGAGTATTTCTTGTGTTTCCCCTTTTCTCTTTCCACTCTTCATCTGGCTGTGTTAATTTTTTATGAATCTTTTTTGATTTGTGGATTTACTATTGGCATATAATTAGTGTTTCCCTTTTAATTGGAGCCAATGATCTACATAATTTGCTGTTTTATGTGCTTTTAGCATCTTAGTTACTCGTTAAGCTTTTAAAGACTATTCTTCCCCTTTGAATATTCTCAACCACAATGCTTTTTAGTTTCAGTACTGAGTCCTAGGTTTGGTCCATGCTTTTCTTAAGAAGTTGATTTCACTGATGTTTTGTTGTAATTTTTATCTTTTGTAAATCTTTCTAAACATATGCAATTAATGTGCGGGGCTATGTTTGGTTCTTGGGTTTTAGCAAGTAAAATAATAAGGGAAAATGAAAATGAAAACATAATAAAGCATAATGTTCTATCTGGTTTATGAGTACTTGATTGAAAATTGCCAAAATCCTTTATTCCAATTTCTTTTAACATATCCATGCTTCTAGTTAATGTCATGAATTATCTATGCACAAGCTCACATGCGTAAATTTTGACATACAGGAAAAATGCCTGAGGGAATTACAGCCGAGTCTCTTATGAGCAACATCATGGAAACAATTAATGACGGTGTATCGAAGCACAAAAACGTGTCCTTTTTCGAGGAGGACAAGTCAAACTCCGTCACTTCTCACCTCAACAAATTATTTGGGCGCGAAAAGCCAATTCACAATATTTTGGGTGGTGGAAAATGTAATATTTCTTCAGACCTTTTTATCAATTCTAGTATCAGTCGAGTCAAGTAACTTCATTTACTATGTTGTGCAGCTGCTGATGTGCTATTATGGAGGAACAAGAAGATATCTGCAAGTGTATTAACCGGTGCCACAATTACTTGGATTGTTTTCGAATGGCTTAATTACAACTTCCTTACAATTTTAAGCTTTGTGCTTGTTATTGGTTTGCTTGCTCAATTTGCTTGGAAAAATGTTTCAAAAATATTAAATAGGTAATTTTACAATATAGTGCCTTGAAAGTTGCTTTCTTAGTGGTGACATTTTATTCCATAAGTCTAATACACATAACTCATCAATGGCAATAGGTCTCCATCCAAAGTGCCTCGTTTTGTTTTGCCTGAGGAATTGTTTGCTAACGTTGGCAAGTTGATTGGAACGGAGGTTAATCGTGGCTTAAGATACCTGCAGGATGTTGCTTGTGGAGGAAATTTCAAGCAATTTTTAGTGGTAACTTCGATAGAATATTTAGTGTTCCACTTTCGTTTTTCCTTTGCATTTATTTGATATAAATAGAAACTGGACTTACATCCCAACTTTAGGTTAGCACGCAATTTGCTTCCTGCGATATTAACTGAAGATAGTAGCTCAAATTGAATTATTTTCCTCAGAGCACACGACTGTTTTGATTGTTTTATGCTTTTATCGGCAATCTTTGTCAATGGTAGTTTAATTCACGTTCTGATAATAACTTGGCAGGTTATTGCTAGCTTGTGGGTGGCTGCTATTATTGGAAGCTGGTGCAACTTTTTGACTGTTATATATATTGGTAAGATTTCTTACTAGTACGAACAATTAAAATGTTATTTAGATTGAGGTACTTTCATGCACCTTAAATACCGCGGTTTCAGAGCTAGCAATTTAACTTTAGAAACCTTTCATGTTTCATCGATGTTTATGTTAATTCTTGTTAGAATATATTGTGAATATTTTCAAATATTGTCATGTATTCTGCTAGATATAAATGGACTAGTTTAAGAAATTGTGTTTCTTTTATTTAGGTTTTGTTGCTGCCCATACATTGCCTATCTTGTATGAGAGATACGATGAACAAATTGACGGCTTTGTGTACAATGTCCTGGGACAGCTTCAACACAACTACCGTAAGCTGGATGCTAAAGTCCTTAGCCGAATTCCAACGGGCAAGTTCAGGGGAAACAAGTTCGATTAGATTTTTCTATGCACTCTTCAAGAAACTTCGTAAATACAATACGACATTGAAACACAAATCAGTGCCGATAATTATGTTACTTCATTTCTTGTTCTAGAAACATATCGTCTTTATATTTGTGTTTAGCTCAAGAATTTAGTTGGAAGCTATGTAGCCTTCTGTTCACTATTTTGTATACATTGGATTCTTTTTATAAGTAATTATTCAGTTTCATAATTCTTCATGTTAGAACAATTCTTGATCGATATTACCTACTAATGTAGCGAGTTTGTCGGGTAGGCTCGGGCACGAGATTTTGAAATTTTTAGATATACTAATTTTTACCATTCTTGGAACAGACTTCTTTCTAGCCCCTCCATATTAATAGGAAAGTGGAAGGTGTATATTTTTTAAGGTAGTTTGTTGGTAGTTTATCTCACTTTTGTCCCTTTACAAACCAAATTTCTACTAATCTATTGGAAAAGGTTAGATTGAAGATGGGTACAAAGAGAGTGAATGAGCAATGTACCTACCAGAAGATATAATTCTTGAAATTTTATCAAGATTACCAGTGAAATCATTGATAAGATTCAAATGTGTTTGTAAATCATGGAACTCTCTTCCCAACAATTCTCGTTTCATTACGAATCACTTTCGAACCTTCTCCTCTATAGAAGGTTCCGAATTTCTTCTCGTGAGCAGGCGCGAAGTGACAACAAACAAAAGAGTCGTTTCATTGATGAAAAACGATGGAAACGACACTTTTGTTGACCAAAATCTTCAACTATTTCTCAATGTAGAATTTGGTCATGTTAGATTAATAGGCCCATGTAATGGTGTCATTTGCTTATATGGTTTTCCGGATAACATTGCTCTATGGAATCCTATGCTTCGCGATTTCAAGATATTACCACGGTCCCAAGTACCTCGTCCTTCTGATTCAAAAGTTCGCGGTGGTGATCTTGGATTTGGATTTGATTCAATAACTCGTACTTTCAAGGTAATGCAAATCTTGTTTTGTATTTCTATCGGTCGCCTCATTTATCATGTTGAGATATACTATTCGAATACGAATTCTTGGAGGAAGTTTGAGAGGATTATACCTGCAAACATTATGTTTATTAATATTTGGAGTATGGTTTACAAAAATGAAACCTTTTGTTGGTGGGCTAATGATTGGGAAAATTATGATGAGATGATTCTTTCATTTGATATGAGGAAGGAGGTCTTCAAAAAGACACCATTCCCATGTGGGATTGAAATTATTGGAGGAGAAAATAAGAAGACTCGAGCTATTTTGCCTATAAAAGAATCAATCTCTTTGATTGTTTATAGTACCAAAGAAATTGACAAAGTTTTTGATATATGGATCATGAACGAATTAGGAGAAAATAGAGAGGATTGGATTAAGGTTTCGAGTATTGGCCCGATTTTAGGTGTTGAAAGGCCTTTAGGGTTTTGGAATATCAACGAATTTGTTTTAGAAAGTAGTGGCGGAGAGCTAATCATGTTCGATCCGATTAATCGGAAGATTAAGAAATATGGAATTTACGGTAAACGAAATAGATTGGAGGCCCTTGTTTATAAGGAGAGCCTATTTCCGGTCAATCAAGTTTATGCAAATTTGTAATTTACTTTTTTAATGAATTTGTTGATGGGTTACTACCTGGATCAACGATCTTTGGGTCATTTTTATGTAAAATTCATGTTCGTCGTTTTTGGCCAATTTATTTTAGAGATTTTAATTTTTCATCTATATTTATTTAGTGGCAATTTACCCCTGTGATGTTCAATTTTCCTTCCTGTGATTTTTAAAAGAGCATTTTACACCCCTTTAATTTTATAAAAGTTTCACACTACCTCCTGACATTTTTATATGTGGCACTTACCTCCCTGTGTTATGAAGTTTACTCCATGTGTTATGATAAATGTAACAATTTACCCGTTATGTTATGATAAATGTGGCAATCTATCCTCTATGTTATCAAATATTTTTCATTCCCACTCTCAATTTTAACAAGCGAGTTACATTCTCTGACTTAAGGGGTAAATTTTTTTTTTTAAATCACATGGGGGTAAATTGAATAATATAAATATCAAAGAGAGGTAAATTGCCATTAACCCTTATTTTCACCATATCAAATATGAAAATACTATATATTCTCAATCGAGTAAGACTATCGGTTCTAGTTTATAGTAAAAGGCTCTCATGATAAAAGTTTACTATCCAAATCTCCGTACTTTTAATTAATAATTTTTTTTTTTCAAAACAAGAGGAAATGATAAAACAACTAAGCATGTTCTGTAATATTAGATGAAAATCTGTAATATTAGATGAAAATCTTGTGGTAGCAAAAAAAAAAAAAATCCAATTAACTGTTGAGAGTTATTGGAGTATTATTGTTATAAAATTGAGTAGGAGTGTTATAGTCCTATTTGAATTATGAATGTTTTACTTTCTTCTATAAATACTACTCCTACGTTGTGTATGTAATACAACACATTGATTATTAATGAGAATTCAAGATTCTTCTTTACATGGTATCAGAGCTGGTACCGATCTAGGACTTGAGAGTGAGTGAAACTCTGGCAGTGGCGGCTCGACCCTTAATAAGCCGCCGCGCCCCCAAAGTACGATAAAAGTTCTTTTTTTTCTTCTTGTTTTCGCTGTCGTCATCCAGAAACCACTTGTCATCCATCACTGTGGGTTGTTTGAGTCGTGTTTTGGTTTGAGTTTTTCGGGGATGGTATTGATTGGAGTTGTTCGAAGTTGTGGCTTTTGGTTGTCCATTGTTTGGTGATTTCGTGGATACACTTGGAGAAGTGGGTTTCACAATTGAGGTGGTTTCAATGAATGCATCCGGGAGAGTGGGATTCATGCATTGGGTGGTTTCGTGGATACACTCGGGAGAGCGGAATCTACATGGATTGGTTTCGATGGGTACACTCGGGAGAGTGGGATCCATAAAATGGGTTGATTTTTGTGAAACACTTGGATAAGTGGGATCTACGGATTTTTTGCGAATGATGGTCAACAATTGGTACATCTGTTGTCAATTCGTTATCGTTTGTCGTCAATTCGTTATCGTTATTAGTTTTTTGTTTATTGTTTTTGTGTTTCAACTTTTCTGTTGCAAGCTTAAAGCATAATATATATGAGGGAGTGATGCAAATGTTGTCCCTGAATCTATTTCTGACTTTAAAGGCAAACCTGCTTTGATTGGCAAGGAACTAGTCAACTAGAGGGTCTATCATATATGGTTGGAAAACTATTGAAGTCTAGTTTTCAACAAAAAAAGCGGCTTACAAAAATAAGGTCTGTGAAACAGTTATGGACATTTTACTAGAGACTGTCAGACTGCACTCGGGAAACAACATTCCTTATGTCTTTTGGTATTTCTAAGAGTCTTACTTGATTTATGAGTCTATTTTCAAGTTATTATCATTGTTATCAGACAATAAGGTCATATTTTATGTTTTCTATAAGTCAAGAGTCAAGTTTATAATGGAAATATGTGAAGTCATTCAACTTGTAATTTCCTATGTTTTGGAAGGATGTTCCAAAACTCTTATATAAACCCCTCTCAATGAATAAATCAAATAGATGAGTTTAAGTTAAAAAAATATTTATTTGCAAGTGTTCTTGCATTAAGAGTGAGTGGTTCCTCTTTTACAAGTGAGTGACTTGGTCGCGTCGAGTGATTCCGCGATTAGTAGCGTTGAGTGAGTCCACTACCGCCAGTTGAGTGATTCCCGGTCATCTATCATTTCATTTCCTTTACGTTGCGGGTTTCGGCCTGCATCAAGTGGTACCAGAGCGGGTCACACCCCTGTTGCTCATACTCTGATCAAACAACATGCCGCCCCGTCGTCGGAGAAACATTGAAGACATCAACATCCACGCAGAAATTGCTGAACTTCGACAAATGGTGACTGAACTTCTTGCAAGAAAGCAAATGTCTCCTACTCGAAGTAGGGGCCACATATCTCAAGCTCATGAAAACGAAGTCCTTGATGAAGTTGGTGATTCCACTAGTTCAGCTGGTGGTTTTGAAAATCCTTATGCCGCACAAAACGATTCGGTGGTGGAACGTTTGGCAAGGGCTCTTGAAGGAGGCGGTAGAACCATTCAAGTAGGAGTCCTAGACTTTGATGGAAAGCTGAATCCGGATGAGTACTGCAATTGGAAAGATTCACTTGAGGCTTTCTTTGAGTGGAAAAAATCTCACAGATCAAAGAAAGGTTCAGTTTGTAGCCACGAAGTTGAAAGGTCGCACTTATTTGGTGGCAACAATATTAACGCAGTAGAGAAAGAAAGGGGCTGCCTCGGGTTAATACTTGGCTCGAGATGAAGTTGATGTTGGATGAGAAGTTTCTACCTTTGGACTACAATCAAACACTGTACCAAAAGTCCAATTTATTACGACAACGAGTAGATCAATCTGTTGCAAACTACACCGAAGAATTTTACAAGTACATGAGTCGGATTGAGTTGTATGAGAGCAATGATCAGCTTGTCGCTCGCTATGTCACTGGCTTGAAGAGTTCGATTCGTGGAGAGCTTTATATGCTATGTCTCAATTCGCTTGAAGAAGCTTACCAAATGGCCCTCAAAGCCGACGAAAAGTTAAAATTGAACTCATTCAAGAAAGGGGAAAGTTTCAAAACTTTCAATCTAAAAGGAAGTGCTCAAACCAACAAAAGTGCAACACCAACAACTAAGACACCATTTCAAAATCTTGGATAATGGAGCAAAGAACGTGGAAAATCCTCACAACTTTCACCAAAGCCATGTTTAGATGTGGACAACTCGATCACAAAGCATACGAGTGCCCAAAGATGAAAGTTGAACTTCACCTTGTTGAGGAAGGTCAAGATGGTGAAGAAGACGACCCCCCTCATTTTGATGATGAAATCGAGCCAGAAGTAGAAGAAGAGTATTTTCCACCTGATTGTGATGCTGAAAGCCTAGTCATTCAACGAATGATGGCTGTCCAAAAAGATGATTTATGGCTGCGCCACAACATTTTTCGTACCTATTGCTTATCCGAAGGAAAAAATTTTGTTCTAATGATTGATTCAGGGAGCTGCGAAAATATGGTGTCTCAGTCTATGATTGAAAAGTTGAAACTCAAGTGCGAGAAGCATCCAAAACCATACAGAGTTTCGTGGTTCAAGAAAGCGGGTGAAGTTCTAGTTTCTCAAAGAAGCCGTATCAAGTTTTCAATTGGAAAGTACGAAGATGAAGTACACTTTGATGTTCTCCCCATGGATGCTTGTCATCTTTTATTGGGAAGGCCATGGCAATTTGATCGAGATGTTCATCATGTTGGAAAGAAGAATACTTATTATGTTTTCAAGAATGGAATTAAGTATGTCTTACTTCCTTTAAGAGATGCGCCAAGTAGCATTTGTCCCAAAAATCAAGTTAGCTTGCTGTCCTATAAGGAATTCAAGGAGGAAAAAGTGATGTATGCGTAACGGTGGAAGCAAGTGGCGACAACCAAGAGGACATTCATCCAGATGTCATGAAGATTTTGGAGGAATTTAAAGGCTTGGCTCCTAACGAATTACCGGCTAGTCTACCCCCAACACGTGATATACAACATCAAATCGACTTCATTCCAGGCTATATTGTGAGTGTAGAAGGGTTGCGAATGGATGGACAAAAGATTCAAGCAATTCTTGAATGGCCAATTCCGAAGAATTTCACCGATATTAGGAGCTTTCATGGACTTGCCTCTTTTTATCGGCGCTTCATCAAAAATTTCAGTACCATTGTTGCTCCTGTAATGGATGTATTGAAGAGTAAAGAGTTCAAGTGGACTAGTGACGCGGAGCAGAGTTTCGAAGCACCGGTTCTAGCATTACCGGATTTCTCTAAAACCTTCCAAGTGGATTGTGATGCTTCCAATGTTGGCATAGGTGCGGTCCTAATGCAACAAGGAAGGCCTGTTGCTTACTTTTAGTGAGAAGCTCAATGGTTCGAAGCTGAATAATATTCAACCTATGACAAAGAATTATATGCCGTTGTTCGAGCTTTACATCATTGGGAAGGTTATCTTATTGGAGTTGAGTTCGTTCTCTATTCCGACCATGAAGCACTAAGATTTCTAAAGGCACAAAATAAGCTAAGCTCCAGGCATGCCGGATGGGTATCTTACATGGAAAAGTTCAATTTTGTCTTGAAACACAAAGATGGGACTTCAAACAAAGTCGCTGATGCATTGAGCCGAAAGTATAGTCTCTTGACTACGCTTTCTTATGATATCATCGGTTTGATCTTCTACCAGAACAATATGAAGTTGCTCCGTTCTTTTCAAAGATTATAAATGAGTTAAGTAACAATTCTAATATTGAATATTTGCAAATGAATGGTTAAGGGAACAACTATGCATTCCACAAGGGTCATTGCGATTGCTCATCATACAAGAATTGCATAGTGGTGGGCTTGGTGGTCATTTTGGACGTGATAAAACTGAAGCACTCGTTAAAGAGCGTTATTTTTGGCCATTCTTGAAGCGAGACGTAGCAAAATTTGTTCGAAGGTGTGGCATTTGTCAAAGAGCCAAAGGAAACACGCAAAATACGGGTTTATACCAACCTCTTCCTATACCAAATACTCCTTGGGAAGATCTCTCAATGGACTTAATTCTTGGTTTGCCAAGAACGCAGCAAGGCAAATATAGTATACTTGTTGTGGTAGATCGTTTCTCTAAGATGGCTCATTTCATACCTTGCAAAAACTCTACGGATTCCTCTCAAGTAGCAACTTTGTTTTTTCGTGAGGTTGTGCGCTTGCATGGAGTTCCAAAATCCATAACTTCAGATCGTGATGTACAAGCTGAAGTGGTTGACCGATCTCTTGGTAACATGCTTAGGAGCTTGATAGGCTAGTATCCAAAGAAATGGGAACTTGTTCTTCCACAAGCTGAATTTGCCTATAACAGTTCTTTGAATAGGTCTACCAAGAAGACACCTTTTGATTGGTTTATGGTCTACAACCAAATCAGGTTTTGGATCTTGTTCCTTTACAAAATCAGTCACGAATTAGCATGGATGCAGAGGAGCTTGCTTCACATATTCAAAACATTCACAAGCAAGTTCGTGAGCAATTGCAATAAACATCTCAAATCTACAAATCAAAAGCTGATGTTCATCAAAGGGAAAAGGAGTTTGAAGAAGGTGACTTAGTCATGGCTTATCTTCGAAAAGAAAGATTTCCAACTGGGACTTACAACAAGCTCAAGCCAAGAAAGTTTGGTCCCTGTCGAATATTCAAGAAACTTGGTCCTAATGCTTATCGCCTACAACTTCCTGATGGTATGAAGATTAGTCCCGTGTTTAACATAAGTGATTTATATCCATATTATGGTGATAATAATGATTCAACATTGGCTGAAGATGATATCTCTTCACTATCAACGAATTCAGTTCGAGAGTCTATTGATGTCGTGAATACAAGGTCAATTACTACACGTCGAGGTACTTATACTCAATATCTTGTTCATTGGACTGGTAAGCCAAGTTCAGAAGATGCATGGATATCTGGAGAGGAGCTGAAAATATTAATCCATCGCTTTGGTTTGATCTCAATTCGAACTCGAGGGCGAGTTCTTTTCAAGCCGAGGAGAATGATGTAAATGCTGTCCCAGATTCTATTTCTGCAGATAGGGTGACTTTAAACGCAAACCTGCTTTGATTGGCAAGGAACTAGAGGGTCTATCATATATGGTTGGAAAGCTATTGAAGTCTAGTTTTCAACAAAAAAAGAGGTTTACAAAAAGGTCTGTGGAAACAGTTATGGACATTTTACTAGAGACTGCCAGACTGCACTCATGAAACAACATTCCTTATGTCTTTTGGTATTTCTAAGAGTCTTATTTGATTTATGAATCTATTTTCAAGTTATTATCATTGTTATCAGATAATAATGTCATATTTTATGTTTTCTATAAGTCAAGAGTCAAATTTATATTGGAAATATGTGAAGTCATTCAACTTGTAATTTCCTATGTTTTGGAGGTATGTTTCAAAACTCTTATATAAACCCCTCTCAATGAATAAATCAAATAAATATTTGCAAGTGTTCTTGCATTAAGAGTGAGTGATTCCTCTTTTACAAGTGAGTGACTTGGTCGCGTCGAGTGATTCTGCGATTAGTAGCGTTGAGTGAGTCCGCTACCGCCTGTTGAGTGATTCCCGGTCATCTATCATTTCATTTCCTTTACGTTGCGGGTTTCGGCCTGCATCAGGGAGTGTTAGAGTTATTGGAGTATTATTGTTATAGATTGCGTAGGAGTGTTAGAGGCCTATTAATTTGAATTATGAATATTTTACTTTTTTTTTATAAATACTACTCTTACGTTTGTCTCTGTAACACAACAGATTGATTATTAATGAGAATTCAGTGTATTCACTCAACTTTGTCTTTCTTTACATTAACATCTAATCACTTATCCTATTTCCTCTTCTCAATTCAAACATATTTGACCGGACTCAGAAAATAGTATTGTGATGTATATTATTAGAGCTCATTAAAACTTAATTTGCATAATTATAAATGATAAAAAGAACGAATGATGATTCTTATTTGTCATACATAAAGCTTAAAGGTCTTAATTAATTTTTTCATTTTTTCTAATATGTTCATTTCATAAAATTTTATTTCCAAATTTTAATAGAATATATTGTATTAATAGCCAATTATGGAAAACAAATGCATGACGAATAAAACCTACATACTGTTACTTCTATTAAATATTACTATATACATTTTCCAGAATATATTCGAACCCAACTTCAAATACTTTTGTTTAATTTTCATGTTCAAATAAATAAAGTTAACCAAAGCTCTAAGTATAAAATGTATAACTTAAATTTAAGTAAGCACTTTAATAGAGTTAATGACAATTTACCCTGCAATATTTATAATGTTCAATTTACTAATCTGTAATTTGAATAAAAAATACTTTATCTTCCTATAATCACATAAAAATTTCATACCGTCTTCCTGGTTTTTATAAGTGGCACTTTACCCCTGTTATGATAATATGATAGTTTACCCTTGTACTATGCTAAATGTGATGATTTATCCCCATATTTTATGATAAATGTGACAATTTACCCTCTATGTTACACAAATACTTTTTATGGCAATCTCAATTTCGACATGTGAATTACACTTTCTGGTTGAAGGAAATAAAATACTTCTTTCAAATATTCACAAAGAGTAAAATGTTTTTTTTCGAATCATAAAAAAGTAAATTCACAATAACTTTATAAATCTATCATCATTAAATAATTATATAAAACACTCCCCAACCAAACAAAAAGAAAAAAAGAAAAAAGAAAATGTCCTTCCCTCTCTTCAAAAACATTCCTGCATTTGGTTTGCCCCAAATCATAATTTCTTCTTCCTTCAATAAAATGGCATCAACTAGACTTTCATCATTCAAAAGGGAAATCTCAGAGAACTCATATGTTGAACCGGAAAACCCAGGTCAGAATTTTGTCTAAATTTGTTAACTAGTTGTATTATTTTCTATCTTGACGCAAAAAAGTTTTTTTTTTTTTTTTGTTTGTTGTTGTTGTTGTTATGATTATTTCAGGCCCCGAAATTCCTAATGACGATTCTCTCCCAAAAGTTCGTGTCTTTGTTAGGAAAAAGAGAGCCAAGAAATGTATTCAAACCACAGTTAAAGAGGTTAAGCTTGAAATTCTTGATCAAAAGGTTGGTTATTCTTTGTCAATAAACAAGGAGCTAATATTTCTTACTATATAGTTTGCGTGTTTTATGGCTATTCTTGAGTAGTATTTATTAGTTATTTGAGCACATTTACCTTCTTAGGTTAGTTGTGGTGTTATCATATTTTTTTTCGGTTTTCCGAGGGTATTCAAGTCTTAAACCTAACTTAATCACTTTCGAGGTAAGCGGATATAATATATGAGAATCTCTTCCAACCTAACTTAAATCAATCATTGGTCATTGTGTTATTATGCTATTGCTTCTGTTGTTAATATTAGTTAGTTATGTTGTAAGAATATTTTGATTCATGATAATGCAAAATGGGTGAATCTATTATGCTGACTAATGATTTAGCACTTATCATTATTGTTCTTTTTATTTCTTGATTATACTTATTCATGATGGTTAAGTACCTTCTATAATTATGACCTTTCATATGGGATGTCACTCTGTCTCACTTTATGTCTTCGGGTGATTATACGAAGCTTGTGATGATAAAAAAGTGTCTCTGTTTCTTGAATTCAGTTTTTGACAAGCTACATAAATGCTACTTAATCTACCTATTATGAATTTGAAACGATATGATTGCAATACCATTTCTTAATAATGTATGTTTAAGATTTCATCTTGGCAAATATTGTTTAGACGTGCCACCATTATTTAACTTGTTCAAGTCTTCAAGATGAATAAGCATTTAGTCACTGATATGTGTTAATAGGGGCGTTCGGCTTTATTGGACTTTGGTTATTTTTCATTTGTAGAATTTGCAGCATATATTTGAAAAAAACTATTTTGATCCATCATAGATTTGAAAAATGTTAGTATATTCCTCTTGAAATGTTGTTAAATTACGTTAGCCTTCTCCCATTTACTATCCAATATGATTGCTCCAATCGTATAACTGTTGTTTTAAGTCTTTCTGAGACCTAAGTGGGTATAAAATATTTGTAAAGCCTTTAACTTGCACTTATAGTCGATTAAATCTTGATACAGCTTAGCAGTCTACCTGAAATTGAAGACTTTACATATGGAAAGGACAAAATTCATTCCCATTCGAGTATGTTTATTAATTTTCCTTCTTATATTTTCTTAATACACCATGACATTGTGATGAATTTAAATTGGTACCATATTGATTGTTCAGTTCATCTAAAAGCTTAAGTAGTTTGAGAGGAGAAACATTTAATATTTTTTTATTACTTAACAGTTAAGTCGAAAACATCAGAAGCACAATCACCAGTCAATTGGGAAAAGGTCCTTGAAGGAATTCGCGAAATGAGGTCTACTGAAAATGCTCCTGTAGACTCAATGGGGTGTGAAAAAGCTGGAAGTTCCCTTCCTCCTAAGGTAGTTATCTCTTTTATGAACTTTCGTGCAAAACTCAATCGATTAAATTTCAAGTATGGCTCCATTGTTTGTTGTTTTTTCATGTTGAAAGTTTTTGTTGGGCGTTTGCTAGTTTGCCATTTTAATGTGTTTGTATTGCGACAAATAATATCTGATGTATGAGCAATCAAAAATTACCATTCACAATTTTTATTTTTATTTTTATTTTTGGTTTCCTTGAATCAGGCAATTATGTCTCGACATTGTTGGAGATATTAACAATCATTTATCCGTCATGCTTTTATTTGATTTTTTTTTTTCTGTTCAATTTATCGGGAAAGTATTCTATATTTGTAGTTGTAGGTCTCCTCTGAAGTAATGCATTCTCAAGGCATTAGCTTGACCTTGTTCTGTTTTTCACTTTTAGTTCTTTTTTACTTTTGAGCAATGCTTTCTTGACTAAAGAAATGTGCAGTAAAGTCATAGCTCATCACCACTGGTCCAATTCTTTTTTTTTTTAATCAAAGAAATAGTTTCGTTGACTTTGAAATTTATGATCTAGAAGCCCGTCTGAGTGATGAGTTCTCTAATTTGTTACAAAGAACTGATGGATGAGATTTATATTCTTAAAATTTTCTTGCCAAATTGCTTCTGTTTCCATCTTATTTATGTGCTCTTTCTCGAATTTCAGGAAAGAAGATTTGCAGTTTTGGTGTCTTCACTCTTGTCAAGCCAAACAAAGGATCATGTTACTCATGGCAAGTCCTGATTTATTCAGCTTCAGTGTCACTAAAGGAGTCACCTTCTTTTTCCTATTTGTAGCTGTAATTGGAAAGTACATATTTGGGTTTAATCGAGCTCTTTATCTTGCAGGAGCTATTCAGCGGCTTCTTCAAAATGATTTGCTTACAGCGGAAGCCATTGACAAAGCCAATGAAGGTGCCATCAAGGACTTAATTTACCCGGTATCCCTCTTTCTCTGTCTTTATTTGTGACATTGGAATATAATATATCCTAACAGCTTGTTTGCAAAAAGCTTATGACTAATGAATTTTAGCTTTTTGGTTTTGAAGAGTTCTTTTTAAAGTGTCTGGAGTCGGTGCTTTAGCTTCTGTGTGAGAGGAAGAAAAAGAACCATGAAATAAAAATCCAAAAGTAACATAAACGTTTTCAAACAAGTCCTTAGTGTTATTATATACTTGTTTGACTTTGATTTTACCAGGTGGGATTTTATTCAAGAAAAGCAAGCAACATGAAAAAAATCGCAAAAATTTGTCTCTCAAAGTACGATGGAGATATTCCTAGCACACTAGAGGAGCTACTTCTACTTCCAGGAATCGGGCCCAAAATGGCTCATCTGGTGAGAGAAAAAATCTGCTACTTCCTCCGTTCCATAAAATTTTTCTACCCTTTTGTTTTGGCGATGAGGTTTAAGTAATAGTTAAATAAGTGAAACTGTTAGGTATCTGTACATTTGAGCCCTCGACAATAGTTTTTAAAAATTGTAGTGTCAAATCATTACTTCTTAGTTCTCACCGTATAGTTTGATGGAAAAAAGTTATTTAAAGAAAGAGAGTTTTTTTTTTTTTGACTTAAAAAAGAAATATTTTTCGAAGGAGTACCATACAATTCCTCTTTTTTTCTTTTTCTGAAATGATTTGTTGTCTTCTAGGTAATGAATGTGGGGTGGAATAATGTTCAAGGAATATGTGTCGACACTCATGTGCACCGAATCTGTAATCGTCTCGGATGGGTTTCACGTCCTAGCACTAAGCAGGTACTCTTTATTCTCAAAAACTAATTAATGAGCATTTTATGTGTTAAATTCCTAAATTTCTTATTGAACCTTTTTGGTTCTTATGTTAGAGAACTTCGAATCCAGAGGAAACTAGAGAGTCGTTGCAACTATGGCTTCCTAAGGATGAATGGGTTCCCATTAATCCTCTCCTCGTACGTCTCATTTATTTTTGCATTTCTCTTTATTATTTTGCTTTTTATCGAGAAAAATATTTAGTGCAACTACATTCTTGAATTTCGGAATAGGTTGGATTTGGGCAGACTATATGTACTCCTCTTAGACCTCGTTGTGGCATATGCACGGTAAGTGATTTTTGTCCATCTGCATTTAAAGAGACACCTAGTCCCGCATCCACTCCGAAGAAGTCGTCCCTCCTAAACAAGCGATCATAGAATCAAAAGTTCCTCGTTCATTGTCTATTGAAACGCATGTGTTGTAGGAGATTCATCTTCTTTATTGGGACTTTTATTTTTTGAAGGGAAAATTTGCTTTACATGTTTCTTAACTTGGAAACATGTGAAATGGTTAATGAATATATATATGGCTTTTGTAGGCCTTTACATTGAAGTTGTATAACTAATTATAACTTATAAGGTAGTTTTAGTATTATCTTGAAGATGTAGGGAGAGTTATTTGTAAAATATATTTAGCCCTACATGACAGGGACAAAAAATATTTTTTGCTATCACATTTTGTAAAATTATCTTTTTACTCCTAATGTTTTGAAATGGCATGCACTTTTGGTCCTAAATTCAGTTTCAATCCAATTTAATGTTCGAAATTGCCTATCACATTAAGATTATTGTTAAATGGTATGTCCACGTTCTTGTCCCTCTAGGCCACGTCCCGTCAATTCCAAACTACGCTTCGATTGATGTGAGCTATCCGTGCCGTTGGTTAAGTCACGCACGAGGCCCTATGTATCATGTCCTTGGCAAGAAAAAAGAAGCCATTACTCCATGATTAATCTCGTGTACGTGTCACTAGAATTGCCCCTAAACACACATGGACATTTGTTAATAATATAACATATATTAAAGAGAGTATCTGCCAATTAGGACAATTCAGGGGCCGCGCCAGGATCCAAAAGTTGAGGGGGCCAAAATGTATATCTATAAAAAAAATTAATAATAGCATGCGATCTATTTTATCTATATCTATATCTATATCTATATCTATACTTATACTTATTATAAAAGTGTGAATAATTTAAGTTTTTTTCTTTTTTTGTGAAGACTAATATACCCTTATTCGAGTTGTAAAGTGATATTTAATTCAATGATAAATATGTAAAAACAGTTGAAAAGAATGATTAGACATGAAATCTTTTTATATTAATTATGGTAAACGTATAATTAGACATGTAGTCTTATTATTTTTATTTCCTATATTAACTCCTAAAATTTAGAAATTATCTTTTACATCAACTTTTATAATTTCAATCTTCTTCTCATATAACACATAAAAAAAACATAAAAGAACACTGTTATTTTAAATAGCTCATTTAATATATATGTAAAATTATTTTAATTTAGCAACAATATTTTTAAGTACATATATGTTATTTGTATCATTGAAAGATTTAGTACAATATAAGTCATATACAATTCTCTAAAAGCAAAATATTAAAATTAAATTATCTTAAATATCATTATGCTATACGGAAGTAAAAAAAAACTAAAAAATGAAAAGTTAAAATAAAATCGCATCTTACTTATAAATAGCACGTAGAGAAGCCAAGTACTCCCTCCCTTTTTTTTTAAATGTCATTTTGGCGGATTGCACACGGATTAAGAAACATAATAAATAGTCACTTTTTTTAAGCATAAATTCCAAAATAACCTTTTAATCAAATAATCATTGCATTAATTATAAGCATTAATAAGAAGGGTGAAGTTGGTAGAAAATAATTAATTTTGCATTGAACTCCTAAAAAGACAAATAAAAGTAAACATTTTACTAAAGCAATAGCCAGTAAAATTAATTTATGTTTACTGACACAGATTAAAGTTCAACAGTTCAAATGTTAAAAGCAAAGCTATCTTAGAACTGATTCATTCCGATGTTTGGCAAGCACCGGTTATGTTCCTAGAAGGTGCAAAATACTATGTGTCTTTTATTGATGATTACTCCAGAAGATGTTGGATGTATCCAATCAAGAAGAAATCAGATGTGTTTTCTGTTTTCAAAACATTCAAAGCGCGGGTGGAACTTGAATCTGAAAAGAAGATCAAGTGTCTGAGGAAAAATAATGGAGGAGAATATACCAACAATGAATTTGATAACTTCTATCAACAAGAAGGAATCAAGAGACAGTTCACAGTGGCATACACTCCACAACAAAACGGAGTAGCAGAGCGGATGAACAAAACCTTGTTAGAACGGACAAGAGCTATGTTGAGAACTGTAGAGATTGCCAAATCATTTTGGGCAGATGTAGTCAAGACCGCCTGTTATGTGATCAATCGATCGTCATCAACCGCAATTGATCTGAAAACGCCAATGGAGATGTGGACTGGTAAGCCAACTGATTATTCTCATTTACATACATTTGGAAATCCTGTGTACGTTATGTACATTGCCCAAGAAAGATCGAAGTTGGATCCAAAATCCAGGAAATGTATTTTTTTTGGGATATGCTGATGGTGTTAAGGGGTACCGCCTGTGGGATCCCACTGCCCACAAGGTGATAATCAGCAGAGATGTGATATTCACAGACGATAAAATACAAGAATAGGAAAATGATAGCACGTCAAAAGAAAAATCAGATACTACTACGGTTGAAGTTGAAGTTGAAGATAGACAAGAACAAGAAGTTCTAGATTCTTCTAAAGCAGCACCAGAACATGAAGAACAAGAGCAAGTTGAGTTTACAACTCCACAAGTTCAATGATCAACTACGGAGAGAAGAGAACCAGCTTGGCACTCAGATTACATTATGGAGAGAAATGTTGCATACTGTCTACTAACAGAGGATGGAAAGCCGTCAACTTTCCATGAAGCTACAAAAGGCCAGGAAGCTTCTTTTGTGGATGACATCAATGCAAGAAGAAATTGAAGCTCTTCATAAAAACAAAACATGGGATCTTGTTCCACTACCACAAGGAAGAAAAGTCATTGGAAACAAATGGGTCTACAAGATCAAACGAGATAGCAATGACCAAGTGGAGCGATATCGTGCTAAATTGGTGGTGAAAGGATTTGCTCAGAAAGAAGGTATTGACTTCAATGAGATATTTTCTCCTGTTGTTCGACTAACAGTCAGAGTAGTTTTGGCGATGTGTGCTACATTCGACTTGTATTTAGAGCAATTAGATGTGAAAACTGCATTTCTTCATGGAAATCTTGAAGAAGAAATATATATGGTCCAACCAGAAGGTTTTGTAGAAAAAGAAAAAGAGAACTTGGTTTGCAGGTTGAACAAATCTCTATAGGGTTTAAAACAGGCGACGAGGTGTTGGTATAAGAGATTTGATTCCTTCATCATGAGTCTTGGATACAACAGACTTAGTTCAGATCCTTATGCTTACTATAAGAGATTTGGTGATGGTGATTTCATTATTTTGCTGTTGTATGTTGACGACATGTTGGTAGCAGACCCCAACAAAGATCGTATTAAAGAGTTGAAGGCACAATTGGCTAGGGAATTTGAAATGAAGGACTTAGGACCAGCAAACAAGATTCTAGGGATGCAAATTTACCGAGACAGAAATAATAGGAAGATTTGGCTCTCTCAGCAAAATTATCTGAAGAAAATCTTGTGGTTCTTCAACATGCAAGATTGTAAACCAATCTCTACCCCTCTTCCTATTAATTTCAAGATATCCTCAAGTATGAGTCCTAGCAACGAAGCGAAGAGGATAGAAATGTCTCGAGTACAGTACGCATCAATAGTGGTAGCTTAATGTTTGCTATGGTTTGTACGAGACCAGACATTGCACAAGCAGTGGGAGCAGTTAGTCGGTACATGGCGAATCCTGGTAAAGAGCATTGGAGTGCTATGAAGAGGATCATGAGATATCTATATTATGGAGGATCAGACTTTACTGTCAGAGGATATGTTGATTCAGATTTTGCAGGTGATCTTGATAAAAGTAAGTCCACAACACGTTATGTGTTTACTCTTGCTGGAGGAGCTGTAAGTTGGGTTTCGAAACAGCAGTCTATCGTGGCTACTTCTACGACAAAAGCAGAATACGTATGAGCTACACAAGCTAGCAAAAAGGCAATATGGTTGCAAATGTTACTGGAAGAGCTCGGACACAAACAAGAGAAGATTGCTCTATTTTGTGATAGTCAGAGAGCTTTGCACTTGGCAAAGAATCCAGCATTTCACTCAAAGACAAAACATATACGAATTCAATACCACTTTGTACGAGAAAATGTGGAAGAAGGAAGTGTGGATTTTTAGAAAATCCATACGGAGGACAACCTAGCAGATGTTCTAACAAAGCCGTTAAATAGAGACAAGTTCATTTGGTGTCGATCCTCTATTGGCCTAGCAGAAATGTAAGCAGCATGGATATAGCTAGCAAAGTAGAAAGGATGAAAGCTACAACAAAAGTGACTTTAAGTGGGAGATTGTTAAGGGATAAAACCATTTGTTGGCATTTCTTCATTACTAAGAAGGGCATGTCTAGCAATAGTTCATGCTGATGAGAACTATTGCTAGTTCATGCTTTATAACCACTCATTTAATATATTTAATTTTTTCACTACCTAGATAACCGGTGAAATTAGCCGGTGACATTTTTAGTTTGATTAGCGTAAATTACCTTAATGTCCTTTTGCCTTAATAAAAAAAAACAATTATTAGGCTGTCCCAACTCCCAAGTCGTCTTCGCCAAACGACTTTTCTTGATGGTGGCATAAATATTGTTTTCCCCAGCTGATTCTTAGGAATCCTTAAGAAAAAAAAATGAAGTGGAAGAATTTCTTGGAGAACAATCGTCTTTTTCATTGATGTTATTTTGATATTTACAGTGGTGGAAGCCGCCGAAAACTGGAAAGAACGAAAATTCCATTCGAGAACAAAAACTCAAAAAAAACTCTTTGAATCTGGAAAAAGTAGTCCAATGTAGAAAATGAAAAAAATTGTTGTTTTGAGTGCAAGAAATTGGGGAAGAACAAGTTCCGCACATATGGAGATGGGTTTTGATTATGACAAATGGGGGAGAGGGTAAATTGATTATACGTATGTGTTCGCGGCAACGAGACGAACAAAATCCCTAAGCTAATTCCGGCTAACAGCCACCGGAAAATGGTGGCCGTGGGAGGAGTAAGTGGCGACGTTGGTGTTTGGTGCGACAGAGATGGTGGCGGTTTTTGTGGTGGCCAATCCAGTTACTGTTTTGCCGCCTCCGTTCTGGTCGGGGGTGAAGGTTCGGTGAAGAAAGCTTCACCGGACCGGTGAAGGAAGGTTGAAGACGACAACCTTTTTTTTTTTTTTAAGAAATTCTTTTTTTTAAATATATAATTATATAATATATATTTTAACTCATCTCTTTCATTTCTTGTACAGGCATAACTTCTTTTTTCATTTTTTGAAGCAACTTGCAGAGACATAGCCGTGATGTTGATGGTGATAAATCAATAAAGTTAACAAGGGTAAAAATGGTGATAAATAGTGTAAGGAAATTGTGTAAGGCAGAGAAGGAGTGTAAAAATGATTTAAGGGGTAATTAGGACAATTTGCACAGGGATAGAAGGAATTGTCTTTGCCGGTTTCAGGTCCCTTCACTGCCACATGGCAAGATTTGAGTGGAGAACTATCGGTAGTTCTGTCAATGTTGAACTGCCCGTAGAAAAGGCGTACTAAGAAAACCTATATGCTAAGGAATTGAAAGTCAAAGTTGGTGGCTTATCTCTTGAAGCTAGAAGGTGAAATTACTTAGCAAATAAGTAATCTTCATTGCTAAGTAATTAGAAGTCAATAAAAGTGGCTAACAAGCTTACTTTATTATTAAGACATTTGAATAGTCAAATTGCTAGAAGATTGTGGAAGTTAATTCTATCCTAAACAGCCTAAAGCTACCGTCATTGTCTCATCTATATATATGTTACATTAATTGTAACATTTGTAGAGTGGAGAACATATAATTGAATCCCATTTTGAGAGTAAAATAGGGATTGATTCCCACTTGAGAAGAGAATAACATTGAGAGAGTGTGAAAAAAATATAGAGAGAATAAAAGTGAGGCTTCTCCTAATATTTTGTCTCTCCTTTGTTATACAAAGTGTTGTAATCCTTTTGCTATAATAAAATATTTCTACGGTTTGCTCGACTCCAATTGTTTTATATCATTTTTACAAGTTTTCTCATTTCTACTTTAGTTGTAATTGAGTGTCGGTACAACAACTTCCTAACAAAAATTTGGTAGTGTCATTGAGCTTGCCTGCTGAAGCAATGGGGATCTTTCAGGAGCAAATGGAATCAAAATTGAAGCTTATATAATTAGATGACTATGCATTTGTCTTTACTATATTTTAATTATCTTAATTTTGTTGCTTAATTTGCTTGCTTGTCATTGTATTATCTGTGGAAATATAGCTTCATGTTCAGGTTGTTCAAGAACTATTGTAATATATCTTCACATATGAAATATAAATGTTGTTTATTTCCTTACTTTTGACCACATGTTGTACCTGCATCAATAATCAATTGTGTTTCCTCTACTTTTCTTCAAAGTGTCAAAGAAAGTGAAAAAATAATAATAATAATAATAAGTTTGCCTCATTGCTGCATTGAGTTAATTAGAGCATCTCCAACCGATCCGGCAATCTGGCAATTGGGGTTATTGCCGGTGGTGCTCGGTTGGAGAACGGTGGTGGCAATCGGGCGGGCAAGGGGGGCAGGGCGGAGAGGGGAGCAGGGGCAGGCAAGCCGGCAATTGCCGGGGAGCAAACGCGCGTCAGGTTTAATAGTACAGCTGCAGATTTTTTTTTTCTTTTATACAAAGCTGGAAATTGCTTTATGTTTGCTTAGTATCTGCCTTCTGATTTCCCTTTTGGATATTTGTAGGACACTGCTGTGGAAGAGGATAGGTGGGGGTGGGGGTTTTTATATGAAAGTTTTGTTTAATTATTTGTAATAGAATAAAAAGTTATTGTTTTAATAAAATAAGATTTCTTTTATATATAAAAATGATATTGTTGTAATAAATATGTAATAAAATAAGTTTCCCTTAATTTTCATGATTGTGTAACTACTAAAAAAAATTTATGATTATTATTATTATTATTATTAAAATAAGTTTGAGTGGGGAGAGTGGGGAAAGTTGTGAAATTGAATTAATGGATGTTGATTGCCCTTCGGTTGGAGATGAGTTTTTTAGGTGGGTCGAAAAGGCATGAGGGCAAGGCATGAGGGCAATTGGACGAGCAATTGGGCAAGGGCTTCGGTTGGAGATGGCCTTACATGTGTTCGTCCAAGGGCGGATTTAGACAAGGAAGAATTTGAGACTTTTTTTTAGTCAATATATTGATTTCCTTCAAAAGCTTAATTACAAAATTTATCATCTATACATATAATATATTTATCGATAGTAAAAAAAAATTGGTCCAAATGAAAAAAAGAACTATAAAAAAAACCTAGACAAGCCTAGCCGAATATGAAATATGCTCTTTTTGAAAAATTAGAAAAACACACCTTGGATCAAGTTCGTTTGATCAGGCAGAGGATCAGATGAACCAATCTGCTCTGATACCACTTGTTGGTCCCAAAAGTGGTCAATGAGGTCTAGAGGGGGGGGGGGGGGGGGGAATAGACCTCTGAAACTTAAAAACTTTTCTCTAACTTTTTCTATCAGCAGACTAAGCTGATCTGATTTGTAAGACTACTAAGCTGATTGCGCACAAAGCTTTATCAGCAGAGTTGACCACTCATCTGATTTCACTAATCTGATTAAGATAACTCAGAGTTTCAAAACTTGTATGCAGCAGATTTTATCAAGTATGATTTTCAAACAAGTTTATCTTTAAAGTTTTACCCCCAGTTTTGTAAATTCCTCAATTTAAGATTGTTCTTTCAAAACAGTTTGTTTACTTATGAAACTATGCAAGATAAAACAAGTAATCAAACACAAGGAATTTTTTATAGTGGTTATATGGATAAAAATCCTTTAGTCCACTCTTCCAAGTCACGAAGATCTTGGGTTATACTATAAACACACAGTTTACAATATACTCTGCTTGCGCAATTCAACAAATGAAAAGTCACAAGTACGTGGTAAGAAATCACAAAGAAGTCCTACTCTATGAAGCTAGATCACTCACTTAGATGGATCTACACTCCTCACACGCTCTTTTCAGTATAGGAAATCACTCCGAAAACCTACACTAAGAAGTTATATCACTTCACACAGATGGATATACACTCCTTTCTTTTCTCAGTTGAAAGTCACTTAGACAGACAACGCTTGATTTTTGTTCTTCAATAAACAGCTTCGTCAACAGATGACTTAGCTTACGATCAGACGACTCAACTGATGGATCTTGCTCTTAAGATGTGATCTTGGATTGTGCAAGTCTCTTTTCGATCTTCAGTTTGTCTTCTATTTATACTTCGTGGATTTGAATTTCTGCCCGTTGAAGGTGAGACAGAAATCTACAGTCCTCGAGTACTGGTCCTTAAATCGCGGAACGGCTCCCTGCAACTGTTGCTCTATACACTCTGTTGTACGGATGTCTACTTTATGTCCAATTGCATTTAATGCACTCAACTCTCAACACGTTACCGTTGATGAGCTTCCTGACCGTCTTCACTCTGCTGATGGGAACACTCTGCTGGTGATTACTCGGCTGATACAAGAATGAACACATCTATCTTGACTCGGCTGATAATACCCATCTGATATCCCACTTCGCTGATTCGGTCACATAGCTTCCAGACCATGAGATAGGTTTCACTAAGCTTTTCAGTTCTTAGTTGATGACTTCCAATTTAACCTTTTTGACCATTATACCCTTTTTGTCATCTTCAAAACCTTCTCCAATATTAACCAACATAATCTGAAATCTAAACATCTAATTATAAATTGACACGCAGATAAAAATCTTATCACAAAACTTTTCAGAATATAATATCAAATTTCGATTCAAATGGATAAATAAGCACATCAAAGATAGAATACTGATTACATAAAATATAAATAAGAACTTGAAAAAAATAAAAATAATAATGAAGACACCATCAATGAGTTCATTGTCTATAATTAACAATTATTATAAAATTACAAATATTTTGAATTTTATTTATTTTTTATTTAGTCTAAAATTACTTTTGATGCATTTTTTTAAATAGACTTAGTTTTTAGTTAGTGAAATAAATTTAATTTAAATTGATTTTAAAAATGGGTACCCATTTTTTATGTCTATTGCTGCAGAAAAAAAAAACTTTTTCAGGGAGTGCAAAACATTGTAGCAAAGTGCAAATGAAGAATTTGGGTCCAATATTTGGGTACATCACTGATGATGCTCTTACACTAGCATAGTTTGCCTCCTCATTTTTCTAAGGCTTGCTTTGTTGTTTCATTCCCAATTACTGCATGAAATTCCCGAACCATCATCGGATATGTATGTAATGGCTAGATTCCACGTTAGTTACCCAGTCTCTCTTATAGCTTCAAATGTGCCGTCTTTTTGTGTGGCGGTCCCAGAATTAACTGGTCTAATCTATATTTAGAAATAAAAAAATTGGGTTAATTCTCATTTACCCCCGTGATAAGCGTAATGTTCAATTTACACACCTGTCATATTGAAATAGGCATATTACCTCATGTGAAAATTTTAAATAAACATTTTGCCTCATTCAGTTCACTACTAGAAAAAAGGAAAATTCTCACTGATTTTGAGAAAAATCGGTCAGAATTACAAGATTCCGACCGAAATTCCGACAGTAACAATCGGTTGAAAAAAACTGGGTCGGAATCGGATTCCGACTTGTACAATTCCAACCAAAATTCCCACGGAATATTTCGGTGGGAATTTATATTCCCATCGAAATTGAATCGGTGGGAATATATATTTTATTCCCACCGATTTTGAATCGGTGGGAATAAAATTTTACCACCGATTTTAAATCGGTGGGAATGTTTCAATTTCATTTTTTTTCGTTTTTCTAATTTAGAGGCTCTTTATGAATTCCCGACAATTTGTAATCGGTTGGAATAATTTTAAAATATTCCGACCGATTATAAATCGGTCGGAATATTCAATTTTTCGACCAATCTTAGATCGGTCAGAATAATAGAAAAATTCCGACCGATCGGAATTTTACATTTATTAATTTAATTTTTTTTTCTAAATATTCCGACCGATTTGTAAATCGGTCGGAATTTATCCGGATACATAAAAAATATATCTCTTAATTCTGATCTATTTAAAAATCGGTCGGAATTCTTACAATCTAATTTCAACCGATGCAATTTTCGATCGGAATACTTTAAAATTCCAACCGATTTTTATTCGGTGAGAATTTTTATGTTTTCTAGTAGTGGTTGGAGAGTATAGTTCACGCGTTCGAGAAGGTGGGGGTGAAAAAAGTTGCATTAAAAGATACAATTACCCCCATGCACATAGAAAATAACACGAAGGTAAACTGATCCACACAAATAATCATAAAAAAACAAAAGGGGTAAATTGATTCACATAAAATAATACTAGGCTTAAGTCAATAGTAATATCAACAAGGGCAATATCATCATTACATATTCTTTTGGGGGGTTAAAAATAGTAGGGAGACAGCAAGAGTCTTTTTATAAAAACACTGGGAGGAAAATGATCTTTGTTTTATCACGGGGAGAGGGGTAAATCGAACATTGAGAGAATTGCACTTGTGGTGCCAAATTTTATATCGATTTTTCACTTGTGGTACCATAAAAATTCAGGACAACACATTTGATATCATAATTTAACAAATTCACTCACATTTGGTACTGCCATTAAAAATCACCGTTAAGTTGGTGACGTGGCAGTTACATCAATTTAGATAATTGTAAAATTGATGTCATTACTCATATTGACTGACAATTCTACCCCATAACATTTCAGGCTGGGAAAATAACCCCACATCTTCAAATTTGCTGACGATTTTAGTTTACATTATTGTCCAATTTCAAAATTGGCTCGCGCGAATAAGATAACGTGCCGACTAATTCGAAGATTTTACTTATTATATTTACATATCAATAATCTATTTAACTAATTTTATTTTATAAATAATATTAATAAATTAAATAATATTTTAATATAATCTTAAAAAAAAAATTAAAAAATATTTTTTTCAAATCTTAAATTTATATAATAGTATTAATCGATTTAATATTTATATATATTAAATAATAAATTATTATTATAATTTAAAAAAAAAAAACTAAAACCCACCCAAATACCAGGCTGCGGCCTGGGATCGTCTTCCCAGGCTAGCGATGGCCTGGGTTCTTCGATCATAGGCCACCGCCAACCTGGGACGACGACCCCAGGCTGGCGGCGGCCAGGATTTGGGTTTGGGGGACGTGGAGGGGTGGGGTGGGTTTTAGTTTTTTTTTTTTTTAAATTATAATTATGTATTTATAAAGAAATAAATAGGTCAAATTCATAAAAAATTGAAGTTATGGACCCATCACGTGACTTGGACTTGCAAATTTTGGAGCCAGAATCTGAAATCTCCAATTTTTAAATGTTACTCGGCACTTGATATTTTTGGCGAAAATTAAATTTTCCGGTCAGATAAGACATAAATTGATGATTTTCGGCAAAAAAATAAAATTTCCAGTCAAATAAGACATATATTGATGATTTCCAGCGATAATTAAAAGTTTTCGGCGATAAGGACTGAAATTGATGACGGTGATACAATAAATGACTTATATTGTCGAGGTACCACAATAAATGGCCAATTTTAAAATGCAACCACTTCAGAGGGTAAAAAATGAAAGTTTACGAATGTTTGATTTATGTAGCAAAAAGCTGCTTAAAACATAAGGTGTTTGCAATATAAAAATGTTTCTGCTTATTTTTTGAATATGTTGTCAAATTCACATATACCATTATGTATGTCATATAATAAGTAAAAAAATGATGAATAAGGACTATAAGATAATTATTAATTAGTAACTTTAATTATAGGGTAAATTACGAATACCCTTGAGGTAAGGCCTAATTACAAAAATTTCCCTCGCGTATTGGTTATTACAAAAATCCTCCCCCCAGGTTTGTCTCCTTCTTACAATTAACCCCTTGCCCCTAAAATGTTCCAATTTTACCCTTGAGTGTTATTTGTAATGTTTGTTATATCTTATAAATGTTAAAACTTGGGTGCTAATTGTTATATCTTATAATTACAAAAGTAATAATTATATAATGACTACCAAAATAATTGATAAAATTTGTAATTGCCCATAAGTTTTAATAAATATATTGCATAAAAAAAGGCATTTACATATTTATTAACAATTTAAATTGTATAACAATAAATTAAATAGATATTTAATAATAATATTTTATAAATCTGAACAAATTGTTTACAAATTTAGTTAAATGTATTTATTTTCTAAGTTAGTAAATTTAATAATATTTTTATATATATTGTATTATAAATCAAATACTTTACTTTAATAAAGTTTATATTGTATTATAAATTCAATATTTATTAATGCAATAAAAATTATTACTACTTCATGAGTGAAAATTTAATTTTATATTTATAAATTTTATTATTAAAATTTTATTTAATTTTTTAGTATAGAAATTAAATTAATAATAAATATTTAAAAAAATTGCAATATTTATTGAAATTTATGGGCAATTATAAATTATATCATTTATTTTGGTAGTTAATATACGATTATCATTTTTTATAATTTATAAGATGTAATAATTAGCACTCAAATTTTAACATTTATAAGATATTACAAACAATACAAATAACACCCAAGGGCAAAATTGGAACATTTTAGGAGCAAGTGGTTAATTGTAATATGGAGATAAACCTGAAGGGGATTTTTGTAATTCCCAATACGTGAGGGAGATTTTTGTAATTAGGCCTTACCTTAGGGGGGTATTCGTAATTTACCCTTATATAACAACGTTATTTAAACATTTTTACGTTTTGAATTGATGTTTGGACGATTTAATTAGTGTAAAATCTTTCTTTTATAATAATATCTAGAGCTAGTTATTAAATTTACCATTGTTTTATATAATATATGATCAGGGATGTAAATTAGTCTAGTAGAATCAAACAACTTATCGTTCATTGGTTCATGTTTGCATAGTTTTTTTTTAGCTTGAAATTATGATTGATTTTTTTTATTTTTGTTAGACTAATTGAGCTTTAATCGAACCAAACTCGAGTAACTTCTAAAATGAGGTCAAGTTGCTATGATTTGTTTATTTTGAATGTATTTTGTGTTATTAATCAATTCTTCATATTATTAATAAATTAATGTACTTTAAATAATGTTGCACGTATTACAATTAATCTTTAAATTAATAATAAAAAGACAAAAAGAAGGGTACCTTGAAATTTAATTCAGTTACACTGATTAAAATATTCAGAAATAACTTCAAGTTAATTACAAAAATGCCAACACCCACAAAAATAGGGTTTTACATGCTTTTTCAAAAACTGCTTTCGATTGCTTTTCTGTTGAAAAGCAATAGCAGAAGCCGTGAAACCAACAACTAAAAAATTGTTTTTGCTAGAAATAAAAAAAAAAAAAAAAAAAAAAACAGCATTTGCAAACACCCCTTGCATGAACACCATTCCCAAGTAGGATTCCAACTTCGGCTTGCTTTCATATCGTTTGGACGTAACATAACTATGGCTTCTTCATGGATGATTTTATGTTAAGAGTTGCAGTCAAAAGATTCATCCTTACTTAAAGATAATTGTGTCATAAGTAAATTTATACTTTACTAATTGGATAATATGAGGTCTGAATGATTTCAAGAGGGACATAATTTGGAGCTTAATCAGATTTTTGGAAGTGTTTTGGACCTTCCCTACTCTTTAGATACCACCCTTATGTTTTTAAAATATAAGAACACTGATTCTCTCTTAATTTTAACATTTTAGGGTGATAAAATGTTCATCAAGCTGACATTATAAAATAGATGTAAAGTGTACATTACACATATATATGTTGTCAATTTTGGGTTAATATATCTAATTTTATTTCACAATTGGGTAAATTACTCATTATGCATATCATTGGGGTAACTTGCCGAAACCAAATCTTATAATTCATTTCTTCAAGGCATATATAGATTTTTCTTTGTAATAATTTATATTTTTGTTCTGTTTAAAAATTGATCAAAATATGCAAACCTTTTATAGAAGGAGCTACTTTGACATAGCAATATAAGGACTTTATCCCTCATCGGTCAAGGCAATCGAGTTTTAGCTTGTACTATAATATTTAGTTATCCAAAAAAAAAAAAAAAAAAAAACGAAAAATGAACTTGTAGAATATTCTTAGCCTCTCAAGACAATCCTCTTGTGATTTTACCATAGATGTCTTCTTGCTTCCTAAACTCTTTTCCTCTCTTGCTCTCATACTTTAAAATCCAAGAGTGAGAAAATGAAGAGTTTGTACTATTCATTGACGTTATATAGCTCTTGATGCAGGAGCATCCAAGACAATCTATCTTTTTTATTAGTATTTCTTTTTAATTAAGTTTCTTATTTTTAGTTATTTAGTTTTCTTATTTTTAGTGATTTGGTATCTATAGGAGTCTAGAGTTATTAAGTTTCCTTAAGACTATAGTCTTATAAAAGGAGTTGTAATCTTCATTACTATGAGATATTGATGATTATGAGTTTTTGAAAAAGAAGAGATTTGTTCTCTCAAAGGTTCATGGGTGCCTATTTCTCGTGTTCT
This sequence comes from Penstemon davidsonii, assembly GCA_034814905.1. Classification (NCBI taxonomy): domain Eukaryota; kingdom Viridiplantae; phylum Streptophyta; class Magnoliopsida; order Lamiales; family Plantaginaceae; genus Penstemon; species Penstemon davidsonii. The sequence goes on along the minus strand of JAYDYQ010001086.1, from coordinate 3,469,532 downwards.
TGTAGCAAATTTATCTGATGGAACTTGCCTGCAGAATAATCACTATTTTGCCTGGCTTCAGCTCTAGTGTGTTTGAGAGGTGATGGGGTGAGGGCGTAAACCAATCAAGTATTGTTGAACGACGTCTTATTCAATTAGTTTAAGTTTTAATTTTAATAAAATAAACTAAGCTTGAGTTCAGTATAGAGCAACTTGATATTCTTATAAGTATTTTGTTAATTCTTAATTTTTCGAGCTGAATTTTAAAAGTTATTAAAAGAAAAAATTTATTCTTTATTTGATCAGTATAAGTACTATCAAATAACTTGATTTGATTTGAATCCTAGATGTGATTTGTTTTGATATTCTCATTATTTTTTTAAAAGAGTAAATGGTGAAATGACTTTCTGAGAAATAGTCGAAACCCAATAAGGCCTAAAATGAATAACATCATGTTTAATACTCAGGATTTGGCCCAGCATAAATCGGCCATACCTCAAACCCTACCAACTTTACTTTTTGATTGTTGTTGGCCGGCCCAATACCCAGGATCCTTTTCTTCACTAAGAAGCGATAGCATGTAAACACCATCCTCCATAGGATTGTGAAGTTAGTAACTTTAAATTATGTTCAACTGTTTCAAAAGCAAAAAATGGTGACATGCCCACCATGTGTTCGACAATTTTCTCAAGTGACCGACACCTTTCTTGAGTGCTGCACAACTCCTAGAGTCTTTAGATTTCACTTGCTTTTTGCGCTGTTTTTAATGGGAGGGTCATTATTTTAGTCGATTAGTTGTTGGGTTAAAGTATTAAATTATAGTAACGCAGTAAAAAACAATCAGTGGGTGTCGGGTCTAATGATATGGATTAATCCTCTAATAATTAAAAAGATATGGTCACTTAATATGTTCAATTGTGGCTCGAAATGAATTAAAAAAAATAACCAACTTGATAAAAAAAAAAAAAAAAAAAAAGGATTAATCTCAACTATATGGTAACATACCTTTTTTGTCTTATAAAGGGCGGAGGTGGGGGGGAGATAATTTAGAAGTCATCCCTATAATTTTCTTGACATCTAAAACCAAAAGTTGGCGCAGAGGAAGTTAGATTCTCCATGAAAGTGATGATAAACAAAGAGAAAACAAAAGTATTACTTGCCGTAGTAGATAACAATTTCGCAGACATATTGCTAAGCTTCCTGACATTACCGGTGGGTGTGATTCTAAGACTCCTGAAGAAGCAGTATGAAGATGAGGCACCTGTCATTGGAAGCTTCAACACTTTGCACAATGGTTTAGAAAATTTGGATTCTGTCCATTTCTCGACTGTGGCTGGTAAGCTTATGTTGCTTAATCCAAGAAGTTCGCTCGATGTTGAATGCCGTAAACTCAAACTCAATATAGATGATACTCAGCCCATCAAATACTTTACTTGTGAAACTGTGGATTGCCTTTTGGCCAAATCTAGTCTAAACGTGTACTATGAAGGCATTAGAAGATGCCGTTGTAAGAAATTATTGAACAGAGAAATATATGTGAAATATTCATCTGATAACAGCCAAGTCCCAGCTGATGGTGAAGTTTTTACCGTGAAAACGGTGTCTTTCATATTAAGCGATGATCTACGAATATTGGCTAATGTGACAGGATCCATCATACAAAGTCTCAATAATATGGGCATCACGGACACGGATGGAGTCGAGCTGAGGACTGTGACCGTTGGATACAATGAAGTGAGTATTATTTTTATTTTTTTACTACAACCTATAATCTTGTATTTTTGCATTTAGCTCTTGCCTCCTATGTATCAGATTATGGATTTGTTCAAAGGATCGTTGCTTTCCAATTCCCCCCTAACTGACCTTATTATTCAAGAAAGACACATTGAGAAATCTGAACCATTGTATTCACACCTTCCTGACATGGATAAGGTAGCAAATTCGTCTAGCTCTAGAAAGATGGTTGTGAAAGCCATGGTACAAAAATCTACAAAAAAATTGTTGTTTGTTCAATCTGAGGAAGATTTCGTGGATTTTCTATTTAGCTTCCTCACTATTCCTTTAGGACAAGTTGAATGCCTACTGGGCGGTAAAACTGGTCTTGGGAGCATAGATAATTTGTACAGGAGCATAGCAAACATGAATGGTGATAAGTATTTCAATACCCGTGATACAAAAGACATGCTGATCAAGCCTAAACTTCCCCCAATGTTTCTATCCAAAAACCAGATTTTTTCACTTACCCAAGAACAAATTTCTTGGAGGTTTACAAAAATCAAAGAAAAGAACATGGATTATTTGTCTCCCTCGAACTACGGGAATGTGGAAGTTTGGGATCCCAAAGGTGAGGGAAGTTATGTTAAGGGACCAGGATTGTTTAAGGTAACTGATGATTTAACTGTTACACCTCTGTGCATACTCTCAAGCATTTCAACTCTCAAGGAGCTCAATATCCCTTTATCTGATGTTGAAGAACTCGAGCTTGACATTGGGTTGGAAGAGGTAATTATATATGTATGATTCATACATCTATATAAATTGTTATATTTCAAAATCCATGTACAATAAGTCTCATCTAATTTGTTGATGCAGGGTTTAAGCATACTCACAGCATCGCTTACCTCGACTTATGCTTTAACCAATGGCCTCATCAATCCCATCTTGATGAAACAACCAAAGAAAGAACACTAATGTAGTAGTACACACGTACTGTGTTTCATTAATTAATAAGTAAAGCTAGTCTCTTATTTTTTCTAATTGCAGCAAATGTATGGCTAGTATATGCAAATATAATTGTACGATTCATTGGAAAAGCTCAAATTTAATTTCCTGCCCATGTTATGCTATGAAGTTGTCCAGAAAATGTATTATACATTACGAATGATATTCCATTTTTAACAAATTGACTACAATTTTTTTTTTTTTTTAAAAGGACACTATATCAGCGTCCACCCAGTACCCTACTATAGGTAAATTCTAGACTGAATAGCAAATTAACTCTCTGTGTTATTCTTAATAGGCAAATTAACTCCTTGTGATAAATAAAAGGGCAAAATACCTCCCTGTGATATTCTAAATAGGCAATTTAACTCCCTGTGATAAGAAAAATGGCAAGATATCTCCCTGTGTTTTTATAAAAGAAGTACATTACCTCCCTCTAAATTGCTCATTAATTCATATCACAGGGAGTTAAATTGCTCATTATTCATTTCATAGGGAGGTAAATTGCCTATTTTTATATCACAAGGAGGTAAATTGCTCATTATTTCATTTCACAAGGAGTTAAATTGCCTATTTTCATTTCACCGGGAGGTAAATTGCCCATTAGACATATCACAGGGAGTTAACTTGCTAAAAACCCTAAATTCTATTACAAACTTAAAGTGTTCAAGTGGTAAGAGTATTACATTTGCTGTTGGGATTGGAATGTAACTCTTACGAGGATGACCAATCAGAAAATAAATGCAATAGACTTTGTTGTGATACATAGAAATAATTATTTTAAGGTTTTTGAGAATGTTGAAAATGGAAAATGAGTTTATTAAGTGACACTTAGCCATAAGTCCATAAGTCCACCCCCAATGCCACACTTAGCCATAAGTCCATAACCCTAACCTCTTGCACCCCACTCGACCTCACAGGCCGTTGAGGTTTGAGTTGTTTAATAGCTACAGCGACCCGAGTAACATAGGCCAAGTCAACCACGACCTAAGTTAATTTCTGAATATGCGACATCCTATCTTCTATGATCGATAATGGCATTGTAATGTACGTAAGGTTTGGAGATTAAGACCGCACGCATCTTCAATAGGGAATGTGAAGTAGGTTAAAAATATTGAATCAAGATTAGTCCTCAATCATCAAAGTGTTTATCCTTGTTCTTGCTAGATTGGACATGTTCGTCCTTGGAGATCATCAAAGGGGGTGGTTGGGTCGCCAAAAATCATTCTTGGACCAAAGAGATTAAGTAGAGGTTCATTCTAGCGAAGCCGCTCCGATTCTTAAGTAAAATATTTGATAATGAACGTAAAGGCAAGAAAGACAAGAAATATGTAAAATGTAAAGTGTGTACATATGACTACCTTGAATGGTAACATGTACATTATATAGAAGCGGTTGACCTAGTGTTTGTACGGTTGTACTCAAAAAATCTAGCTAGGTGACAAGGGTGTATTGTAGAGGAATGTTCTTCTACTATGCAAAAGGATGATCATCAAGATTGTTCATAACCCTATCGATATTCAGTGGCAGAGCGTCATGGAGACTGGGGGGGTGGGGGGGGGGGGGGGGGGTGCGACCGCCCCCCCAAGAAAAATATTGTTATATATACATGCAGTAGTAGTTTATTACGTAAAATCACTAGTGGTGTGCTGGTTAAGGGATTGTGGTGTTCTCCCTTTTGTTATGAGTTCAACTCTCTTGGGGAGCATTTTATTTTTTGACATTTTATACATATTTTTTTTATTCTCTTAGTAGAGCCAAGTAATATGGATTAAAATATCTCATTATATTCTTTTCTTAACAAATATTTCTTCAAGTTTTTCAAGAATATTTAGGGAACAAATATTTTATGTTGAAGTAGATCTTATAACCTAATTGAAAATGAGTTTTTTTTTTTTTTATTTTTTTTTTTTATCGATTATATACTTATATATTATATTTTTTAAAAGAAAATGTTGACTCTTTTAAAGCGGATTCGATAATAACTATTTATATTCGATAAAAGATTGTCGATTACAGTTTAAATGATTCTTATTCTTTAACATATTTATATTTTCAATTTTTGTGTGATTTTTTTTTTTTTGTGTATTGCTTTATCTTATTTTTTGTCATTGTATCAAAATAGAGGAAATACAAAATATTAAGAAAGTATTTGACAAAAAAAATTAACCCCCCCCCCCCACCCCACAAAGAATTATTCCTAGCTCCGCCACTGTCGATATTATTCATTTTTAATGAGCATTGAATGATATCATTGTAGGATATGCATGAGACAACAATAACGGCGATGTCAGTTTTTTCCCTTAATAAGATAGGAAAGTAATGCGGTAGTTTTGCTCACCCTGATCTGACCTGAATTGGGATTGGATTCTATTATGATCTCTTTATTTTCATCCTACGTCAGTACATCAGAAAGAAAGTTTAATCTTGTAAGTTGGATTCATTGTTGTCTTTTTCTTGATTACTTCTACTATCATCACTCAATTATTGCTTTATTCTTTATTTTTCCACTTTAAAGTACCAACTTGTAAACACAATCCTTCTTATAATCTTATCTTTTTCTTCATTACTTAACTACTATATAACATCACTCTTGTTGTAAATAATTTATGTCTTTGGTTTAGTGATTGAGGTAAAGAGATTGTTAACAATATAATAACCATAAAGAGAAAGAAAGAAGAACACACATAAATAATACATAGAAGAATTAGGGTTCTATTCTTGAGGAGGGGATAACTCTTATTTATATCCAAATAAGTTACAAGTAGGGTACAAAGCCCATATACAAGATGGAAGCCCATAAATGGATATATTACAACTAAGTCCCTGAACTATTATATTGATAATAGGAATACCCACTAATATATAATATTTACAACACTCCCCCTTGGGGATTCCTATTGAGCCTCTATTATGCTTTTCGTGTTGTTTCGTTAAAACCTTCTGAGTAATAAAAATCCAGTGGGAAAAAAGAACCTCGGTTAGGAAAAAGAGTACAACGCATAATCTTTTCAACCAGCAAACGTTGCCTCGTTAAAACCTTGGCAGGTAACAAACCCTGCTTGAAGGAAAAAGAGTATAACAAGGCACCCGGCAAAACTGGTTGAATCGAAAAAAAAAAAGTATTATTTAATTAACTTAAAAACTTGTAATTGGCTTAAGTAAAAATATATAAATGGTTAAAATTGGTGAAAACGAGTAAAATTCAATGAAAAAATATAAACTGAGTGTAAAAGCGAGTTACATCGATAAAATAAGTTTACTCGACAAAATTAAGGAAAACTGGTAAGAATGGATTAGGCATGTAATTGATAATTGACGAATTCAGTATAAGACATAACCGGCAAAACTGGTTGAATCGGAAAAAAAAAAGTAGGTTAAATCTGTGAAAACTGGTTTAGATGGAAAAAAATATTTGTATGAAAATATCAAGGTCAAAGAAGAAAGTAGACATGTAGTTTTAGGTTAGAAATACTTAGAGTAATTATAGTTCGTTTTTTTATTTTCAAGTTTTGGTTTTAGGTATTTATGATAACAATTTTAAATTCTTGGTAATACCATAGTAATAATTAAAGTGATTTAGTCAAAATTAAGTGGTATCATTAACACCATAGTATAATGAAAAATGATTATATGATTCAACTAACGTAGGAAATTAGTTAATAACGTGCAACGCACATGCACTTTTCTAGTTGTACACAAAAGGGTAGAATCCAAGCCATCATATTGGTAAAGGAACAAACAATGAGACCCTTAATCAAGTGTGATTGTGCTTTTCTTCCCTATTGCATTAATTTAAATTAATGTAAGATCGGAACCCATACTCATGACAACCCAATTTCAAACACACAAGGCTAAGGGATTTATTTACTCGTAATTCTCAACGTGGCACAAATTTATTAACATTTTTCCATGAGAACTTTATTGTAAGTCTTCCAATTTAAATGCAATAAGATAAATGGAAAGTTTAAATTTCATAACAGGGCACTAACCCATAACAAAACAATAAGCACAATATATATATGTATATACACGTGTCCACATACACAGTCAAGCAATTATACATCCTTTTGTTCACTGTTTATATTGCTTGTTTTTATTTTAATTCCAATAATTTAAAAAATGTGACACTTATTGGAGGAAACAATTCACCGATTACAGCATCACTGGTTTCATTGAGAATCCCAAACAGGTCAATAGTAGTATATAATCTAAGTATTCCCAAATTAATTATCTACATATGAAACATTCAAATTGAGAATACATATCACGGAAAACCGTAACGAAGTAGTGAAAAAAACCTATCAATTTTGCCAAAAGATAAATAATTTCAATTTTCAGCCCTTAGCAATAGTAATTAAACTTAAATCCTAAAACATGCTTTAAAAACATAAAATTTTCAAAATTTAAAGCATATAATTCATAAGGATTCAAAAAATTCAGACTTACTTGAAAATTGTTAATAACACCAAGGAATATGAAATATTGACCCACGAAAACTCGTTCTTCACCCGAACGAAAAATTCCTTCAACCAATCTCCTTCCACGATCACAGAAAGACTATCGTGCTGATAACGTGTTTTAAATAATTTATTATAGCTCTTTGATTTAGTGATTGAGGTAAAGAGATTGATAACAATATAATAACCGTAAAGAGAAAGAAATAAGAACACACAAAAATAATACGTAGAAGAATTAGGGTTCTATTTTTGGGGAGGGGATAACTCTTATTTATATCCATATAAGTTACAAGTAGGGTACAAAGCTCATATACAAGATGAAAGCTCATAAATGAATATATTACAACTAAGTCCCTGAACTATTATATTTTTTTTTTTTTTTTTGATCCACTAAACTGTTTATATACAGCTCGGACCGAAGAGTGCAAAGGGTATAGGTCCTCCCCAGTGTGGTGTCTCCAGTAAGCCCAATTATTCATTCATCTTTACTATCTTTAGTACAATAATCACTTTATAATTACTCTAATTCTTCTTTTTCCTCTTTTTAGTACCAACTTGTAAGCCCAATTATTCATTCATCTTTACTATCTTTAGTACAATAATCACTTTATTTTTACTTTAATTCTTCTTTTTCCTCTTTTTAGTACCAACTTGTAAGCCCAATTCATTAATTCTTTCTTTTTGTTGACCAATGCTATGAGTACAATCACGCTTTTCTTTCTTTAGTTAAACCTTATTTCCCACATTTTTTTATCTTTATATACTCTCAACACTTTTAGCTCTTCAAAGCTAACATATTCAAGTTCATAGTTTTATTTGTAGAAGAAAATAATGTTTTCGATTAAGAAATCTGGGAAAATTCTAGAACTCAAGTTTCTATCAATTATCAAGGAGGCCAAGCATACCTGAGCCCTGAAGTACAAATAAACTATTGAGCGTCCATGTACCTACTAATTTAAATTACAAACGCATCCCTTAATTTTGAATTAGTTTAACAATCTCTTTGAAAGTGAAATAGAAAAACCAAAAAAGAAGGTTAATTGTATTACTTATTTGTTAATAATAGGAAATAGTATGATCGCTGAGTGATTATTTTAGCTTAAGAACAATCTCTTTGATACTGGTCTTACTTTTAAAATAATCAATTGTGGTTATGGTATGAGTCGGAGGACGGAACTGTCCGGAACTCGCACCTAATTATTTTTGATGAACTTTTTATTCATTCATATTTTAATAACAGTGTCGAATGAATTAAATCACGTTTATTAACAAATGATTAAGAGAGAGAAAAAAGAATTTCTTCAAGTTTCTTGTTTATATTAATTTTTGTATTATGAATATGTAGGTAATCACATTTTTTTACTTGATTTTATCTCCAAAAAATTATATATCATCGGCACATAAGTTGGTAAGAATAGACATTATGACGGAAAATAAGTTAGTATTTAACCTTTTTATGTGTGGTGTTGAAAATATGTATGTTTCTTTTGATCGATTTTAATGTAAGCAAAGATGCATTTTTGACATTTATTTTGATATAATCATTCACACAAATTTATCAACCTGGCAATCATCCGCATCTGACCAACCCGAATAGACGAATAGTACTTTCCTTTGCTTAACTAAGAAGGAAATGATATTCTTCATAGATTTCTTTTGAGAAAGAATTATCTAAAATGAGGGATTTTCACAAATGCCACATTGAAAAACACAATTTTGGGAGAGAAATTGAATTGATTTTGGGTGGGGTTGATTTTGAATTTTTTAAATTTTGGGGTATATTTGTTATAGTTTAGATTTATTAAGAAGAGTTAATTAATTTAGTTTAGTTGATTAATTAATCTTGTGGCTTTTTTGAAATTTTTAAATATTTAATGGCCTTTTTGTAATTTAAACTTTCATTTATGGCATTTTTGAAAATTTCCCATCTAAAACTTAAATATTTTTTGAAGGCATGGGTTGACCAATCTTATTTTCTTTTTGGTGTCATAGACCAATCTCTTTCAAGTAAGGTATTGGTCGCACAAATTAATTAAGTACACTATGATTTTTTCTCTAAAATTAATATTTTTTGTTAGAAATTTTTGAAAATAAAGAAAATTCAATTTGTTATATAAATTGAATAATTACCGTTGCTTTTCAAAAATTAAGAATGGTACAGCTTCTTTTTACTTCCAAAAGTTGTGTTATTTCATTTCATCGGATTGGCTGAATTAATGCTTTGAAGCGGTGAGGATCCTCTATACCACTATTAGTGTACCATACTTGTGTACCACTAATAAGTAATTGCCACATGTACATGTGGCAATTATTATAATTGTTACATGTACATGTGGCAATTACTTATTAGTGGTACACAAGTATGGTACACTAATAGTGGTATAGAGGATCTTGAGCCGCTTTGAAGAGATGCAACCTTTGAGAAATTATATGAAATCTCTATACAAACACAAATTCCCTAAACATATTAGACATAAAAAATGCAGATTGATTTTTAACATAAAGAACAATACTCTGTTAATTGATTCAGAATAGTTTTACGTGGCTTTTTAATTTCTAGATGTCATTCCACACTTGACATATGGACACTAGCAGACTCGTTGTGAAAGAGAACACATTACATAAAAGAGAAACCTAACTACGCCTTCTTGGGAATGGTTTTATGACCCAGAAGCAGAAACTTACAGTAGATTGTTCGATTCATATTATCTGACAATCACTGGTCATCAATGGCATCCTTTTATCTTTACATCTGCTACAGAGATGCCTTCTAATACTGAAAGAGACACAAGGATATAGGCATCATAAAAAACGTCAACAAATAGATATCAGTAACGAAAAACACATATATTGTCCTTCCGTTAACGTGATTAATATGTGTGCATTGCATAAAAGATGAAACATGCTTATAGCAACGCAATTCACATTTAAAGAGCAACAAAACCTTAACATGGAAAACATGCAAAAAACCCAACTAAATGTTTCCACGAACCTCGGAATATGCTTGGGTTGAAGAACTTGGGAGCTAAGGATTTGGAATCCACACAAAACTAATGCACCTAATTTAATAATTTTGACTAACCATTTAGCAACTTAATTTGAGCTACTTTTTAAGCATAATGTTAGATCTGAAATCCATCCCAATAGAGTCATTTGAATTCTCAGCTCCAAATTCTATCCCCCTCTTGACAACCCTCTCATCCAAACACAACCCAACAGAACAAAAAAGGAAGAGATGACATTGGTAAAATCAACAGCAAGTGTATTATGTTTACAGACAAGTAGCATCTTGAAAGAAACATGTACAATATGCACTTAGCCAAAAGGAACTGTACCAATTATAACACAATGTAGACCACCTAATTAGTCCGTGAAAACAGAACAAGAAAATCACCTTCAATAGCTTCAGAGTAACCAGTTAACTGTTTTCTGGCTATCATTCTCTTTGCCGTCAGCAAAGCTACCAAAGCGACGTGGACGAGTAGAAGGTGAATTGCCAAATCCACTTGAGTGACTCGATTCACCAAAATTTCCAAAGCCACTTCTTCGATCTGAACCACCTAGATCATCAAAACTACCCGAGCGGCTAGACCCAAAACCACCTGAGCGGCCTCCACCAAATCCACCACCTGAGCCAGATCCACCAAATCCACCACCTGAGCCAGATCCACCAAAACGACCACCCCCCGAGTTTCCATATCGACCGGAGGAACCAGAATACCCACCAGAACGGCCACCCCCCGAACTTCCAAAACCACCACCACGTCCAAACCCTGAATCACCAAACCGACCACCTCCACCAGAACCAAAACGACCACCTCCACCAGAACCAAAACGACCACCACGATCTGAGTCACCATACATGTCCATAGCTCCGGCTTCAACAGCTATGCTAGGAAGCTAACCAGACAAATGAAGAAATGAGTTAAGTAGAAAAAAACCAAAACATGGGTAATGTTAGAAGCTAAACTTGATTGGTGGGTTATAAGGTTGGGCTGTCAGATATTTAATTAGGATGCATAGCTCTATTAACTGAAATTGATTTTTGACAGTCTCACTGCTTTGTAAAATTAAGAAAATAAAACTATGCAGAGGCTTTCATAGCTTCAACTGAAATAAAGGAATAACATAACAGCAACATGAAAAAAAAACATATAATTGACAACTTACTTCTACAAATCGGCAACCAACTTCACGTTCAATAGCCTTGACGTCCCTATGTTGGTGGGATGAATGCATGACAATCGCATTACCTTTTTTCCCAGCACGACCTGTTCGTCCAGATCGATGAACAAACATCTCTGAAGAGTTTGGAAGTTCATAGTGAATCACCTGAGCAAAATGAAGTATCCACTTTAAACCCAATTACATGAATCAAATAAATTAAATAAATTCATGAGAGAAGAAAAAAAGTTCTACAACCGATACCCCCACAAGTACTATTAAGCTTCCAGCAGCAAGGGTATAATCACTCATGTGTCTAGAAAGACTAATGACCTAAACTCTCTGATGCATTATACACATAACCCCAGATAACGAAGATGTAATTTGATTAGCTGCAATAACAACCACAAAGATGCTCCTTCAAAACACTCTCATATTAAAGATGCTTCCTGTCACAACTATACTACTATTTATGTTGATTGAAAAGAATACAAAAATTACAACAAAAACGCAATCAGGTGTTATGTGGAATTTACTTGGAAGTAAAAAGTCGCCTATAGACCCTTCAAACTGGCTAAAGTTTTCTATTCAGAAGCAAGAAAAACATGCAGAATGCTTAAGAAACTACAGATGCACTGGAACCTAATGCAACTCATTGGTACCCAAGCAACGATTAATTTTTTTATTGAGATAGGATAAGGAGACATGGTGCTTTATCTTTTTCCCCCTCTCCTATAATAATTATTGACTATTATAAAGAATGTAGCATGGAAGCAATCATGTAGAAGAATACATATAAAGAGTAATCACCAGATCAACATTTGGTACGTCAAGCCCACGGGCAGCTACATCAGTAGCCACTAAAACATTGACGTGTCCATCTCGGAAAGCAGATAGTGTTCTTTCCCTTTGGTTCTGTGTGATATCACCATGCAATGCTTCACATTTGAAGTGTCTTTGCATAGCATATGCCAATCGATCAGCGTCGCGCTTTGTTTGAGTAAAAACAATACATTTACCTCCTTTTGCGTGCTCCTGATTATAAACATTGTGTTTTTTTTCAGAAGATTGATGCTCTTGATAGAATAAACTTAAAAAATACAGAATAAAAGCAGTAACAGGACTAGGAATGGAGAAAAAATGATATTATAAATTCATACAGTTATCAGGGGCCCAAGAATTGCCGGTCTCTCTCGCATGTCTGATGCAATGGAATACATGGTAATCCCATCGGCTAACTTCTGGTCAGATTCCCCAACCTGAAGCACATGTTTGATGTCAATAAATAATGCATGTGATGATTGGCTAGCACTACTTCAGGTTCTATAAAACAATAAATGTAATTCTGTTCAAACTGTATAAACACATTGAGTATCTCACAAGGTCAATGGTAATTGGATCTTTTAAGAACTTTCGGGTAAGTTTGACTATCCAATTTGGCATTGTAGCTGAAAACATCATGGTATGGTGTTTCTGTGTTATATACCCCAAGATAATCTCAACATCGTCTGCAAATCCAACATTAAGCATCTGATCAGCTTCATCAAGGACCACGAATTGGACTTCAGACAAATTCAATGAACCACGCTTAATCAAATCAATGACACGGCCGGGAGTTCCAACAACAACATCAGCACCATGGTCAAGAGTACTCATTTGGCGAGATATTGGAACACCCCCATATACGCATAGTGTATCCAATTTTGGGGCAGACTCAGCAAATTCCTTTTCAACTTGCCTAGCAAGTTCTCTGGTTGGAGCTAAAACAAGTGCCAAAGGATTCCTTCCTTGTCTGATGATGAAAGAAGTACAAATATTTCAACCCATTAACAATTCATGATTCAAAAAATGTTTATTCAATACACAATTATTCAAATATAGCGTACCCGTGTTTTGCATTGAACTTAATGATCTTATCCATGATGGGGATCCCGAAAGCTAACGTCTTCCCCGTTCCGGTTCTTGCTCGTCCTATCATGTCCTTCCCCTGCATAGCCGGTACCAAAACAGCCCTCTGCAATTGCGCACAAAAAAAGTAGTGGGATTATGAAACCAATATCACTAACTAAAATATTGTCCTAATCGTTATACAAGATTCCCAAATTCAACTCTTTTCATTCAAATATTAACCAGTTTCATGAGCCTAATACAACTACTTCCCTATTCATATGTTCACAATATTATGAGTAAACTCACCATTACTTCAATCAAAAAAATCACTTAATACATAAATGAAAATAATGTGAATATTAGTATTCATTCCGGAACTAAAGTACTAACATCATTTCAATAATCATACCTGAATAGGAAAAAGCTTAGTAATTCCTTTCTGCGCCAAAGCCGAAACAATATCTTGCGAAATCCCAAGCTTAGAAATCTCAAGCCCGTCATCATTCGAAACCCTCTCCTCATCGGACTCGGCATAATTCGCGGCGGCAAACCCGGCCCGTAAGGAAACGCCCGAATGTAAACCCCTAGTTGATAAAAACGCAGGAGGCGCCGAAGATTTCGTTAAATCGCCGGAGGCAGTGAAATAGGTATGAACTTGTGCGGAAATGAGGGGATTTGAAGGAACGGAGATTTTGGAAGAGAAGAAATGATTGAGGGCAGTAGTTAGACACAGTTTCTTCGATGAAGATCTCCTGAGCAGTAAAAGGCTTCCCATTTTCGTCAATTTTGTTCAATTCTTTGATCAGGAGAAGAGAAACTATAAATTCTAACTGTGTGAGGGTTTGGATTAGGGTTTATGGAGAGAGACTTAATAAACGGAGACTGGCTAAATTGCGTTTTGCACCCTAAAATCAACCCCAACTTGTCTTGTATCATTGATGACTCATAATTTCGTAAAAAGTTTTTCTTTTTTTTAATAAATAGAAATGAAATTGATCTGTAGATTCGAGATTCTTTATCCGTTTTGAGAATTTCGTACTTTTTATTTTAGTAATTTTTTCGCACTATTTTTATAGTGTAATTGAAACATTTTCAAAAAAAAAAAATCGAATTCGCACTTATAAACATATGCCGGCAGCGGTTTATGATTAATCTTCAATATAGTCAAATAGATTAATTGAATTCAACAGAAAAAAAAATATATAAAAAAAAAAGAAAAAAACAAAGGAAGAATAATAATTAAGAAATAGTGAGTCAAGTTAATTTAAATATAAATAATTTAAAGTAAATCATGATAAGTTCTATTAGGATTAACTAAGGGACAAATTTAAATTTGATTGAAAAAAAATTATGTCCCATAACATATATATATATATATATATATATATATAAATATATATATATATATATATGATTATTTTTAAAAGTAAGTCAAGAAAAAATCATTGATTAATTTATTTTTTTGTAGAAAATTATCATTGTCAAATAATTAGTTAAAATGAAATAGTATATTCCTTTTATGAATTGCAATTAGAGAACATCTCTAGCGAATCTTTCAATTTCTAGTTTCTAATGTTTTTTATGTATGTGTAATTAATTGTTTGAGATAGTATAATAACATTTGATTAAGAATAAATGTTAAAAGGGTTTGAAGTGGAAGATAAAGTGAATAATGTGAATAAAAGGGTTAACGTTATTTTTTGTTTATAAAAATAATTTTTATGAAATATTATTTAGAATTTAAGATTCTCAATGGGTCGGGTTTAGATCGGATCAACCTTGATCCTTCATCCTTTCCATTTATATAGGGGTGGATTGAATCTTGTTCGAGAGCAAATTTACAAGTAAATAAAATCTTGCTGGAATTCGGTTTGAATTCACATCTTTTTCGAATATACTTAGATTTCCACTTTCAAAATCGTAACAAATTTCTTCTCTTATATTACATATTTGTGAGGATTACATATTCATTCATCTTAATTAACGTGTTCAAATTGTTTTCACAGTTGACTGAGCTCCTACATAAAATTGTCAACTTTACACTCACTTAAACATTTAGTTCAAACGAATTAACACATAAAGTTGGAGAACAAAATGGATTATACTAATATATCAAAATTAGTTAATGTTGTTAGTAAATATATTCATATGATATGACCATGAATGATGTATTAACTCAAATCTTAGTAAGATGGTGGTAAAACATTATTAATATTTTTTCAGAACATTATTAATGTTTTTTTTTATAAAAATAAATTACTTCATCCATCCCATTTTTCTTTATCCCTTGGTACAGTTGAACAGTCAACTTGACTAAATTTATAAAAATTATAATATATAATTTAATTAATATATTTCACTAATAAGTTGATAAATTCATATGACACCATATATATTAATATTTAGAAGGTTTAATACACCACAAATGTGAATAATTTAACATAAGAAGTCACTTAAAAGATTACAAAGTTTGATCGGGTACTGTAGCTAATGGAGTAAAAATAATGGGACGGAGGGAGTACTATTATGTATATATGTAGCCATTTCATTTGTAACCGGATCCATACTTTAATGAAATTGTCCGATCTAAATATATATTCACTTTACATATTCGGATTGCGATTTTTTCTTTTAATTTTTAGTACTCCAGTATTTAGTTAATTGAAATATACTTCAGAAACAATTTTGATCCACAACTTGCACCTTCGTAATTTATAAATGGCAAAATGCATCCTGGCATATGTATCCTCTAATCATTTTCCATGAGATTTTCATATTTTTTTATGAACAAATATGTCTTCTTAAACCCTAAAGGCATTTAGCTATTCGCTTTTATAAACATATGTTGGTACGGTTCATTATATAATTATTATTATATTTGTTATTATTACCATTTTTATTAAGTGAGAGCGGGGAAGTATGAGAATTGGAGTTAAATGAAATGGAAATATTGAAACATTGAAGATGACTCTGAAAAGAGGAGTCTGAAGGGAATGAAGAGTCTTTATCACTGGAGATGGCCTTATATAGAGGTGGATCGAATCTTGTTCGAATGCAAATTTACAAGTAAATAGAATCTTGCTTGAATTCAGTTTAAATTCACATCTTTTTCGAATATACTTAGATTTTCACTTTCAAAATCCTGACAAATGTTTTTCTATCACATATTACATATTTGTGAGCGTTACATCAATATCTTAATTAACGTGGTCAAATTTTTTTCACAGTTGACTGAGCTCCTACATAACATTGTCAACTCTAAACTCACTTAACCATTTAGTTCAAATGAATTAACACATAAAGTTGGAGAACAAAAGGGATTATACTAATATATCAAAATTAGTTAATGTTGTTAGTAAAAATATTCATATGATAAGACCATGAATGATGTAATAACTCATATCTTATTAAGATGGTGATAAATATTATTAATATTTTTTTAGAACAATATTAATGTTATTTTTAATAAAAATAAAATACTATTTTGTATATTTGTAACTTGATCCATACTTTAATGAAATGGATTGATGTAAATATATATTCACTTTACGTATTCGAATTACGATTTTTCTTTATTTTGATCGGATACATGAAATCTCAAATTAGATAAAATTACTGACAGATCAATCGGATTCCACTAGAACATGGTCGAATTATTTTGTTGGGTTCCCACTTCTATTAGGCCCAGGCCTTCTATTGAATTAAAACCTCGTGGAGTCCAATTGCTCTAATTTTACAGATCCGCTTGACTTTATTTCTTCTTGTGTGAGACAGTAATAGTGTAACTATAAGTCTACGTCCGGTTGAGCCAATTATCAATCTGGATCAATTATGTAGTTGCAACAACTATGTAATTACCCATTCGGCCTATTAATACCGTGTGAATAAATTGGAGTCCAATAACTTAAATTCAGTTCGGTTGGCCCGATTAACATGAAATTACAAATTTTCCCTCGGATCCGATGACATTAGAGACTCAATCCTCACCTTTCATTCTGATTAAATCTTGGTCACTGGATCGAAGGTATATTAACCCAAAATGAATCCAAATTCATTCTTTCTTCTCCCTCACTCACTCTCTCTCTCAAAACCTACGATGTTGAATCTCCCTCTATCACCCTCGCTCCTTCTTGCTCTGCAGATGAGATTTATCAAGAGATTTGGGTCGGATTCCATCTTCTCCGATATCCCTTGACAAAGAAATGTACGTATATGTTAAGATTTTGTGGTTTTATAGATTAGGGTTTACGTAGTTTTGATTTTATATTGATTTTGTACAAATTTTGCCCTTCTAGCCATGGATTCAAGTACAAATAGCTCGGCACGCAGTAACAACACCCGTTTTCCCACTACAAGAAAAACAGGATTTTCCGACGGATTTTAAGCAAAATCCGTCGGAAAATGAGTTTTCCGATGGATTTTGCCCGTCGGAAAATCCGTCGGAAAAAGTGGCGTCGAAAAATTTCCGACGGACAAAATCCGTCAGAAAATCTGTCGAAAAACTTTTCGACGGACAAATTCCGACGGAAAAAATTCGTCGGAAATACAATTTCCGACAGAATAATTCCGTCGGAAATTTTATTTTCCGACGGAATTATTCCGTGGGAAATAACTTTTAAATAATGTTTTTTATTTCCGACAGAATTATTCCGTCGGAAATTACCGACGGAATTATTCCGTGGGAAATAACTTTTAAATAATGTTTTTTATTTCCGACAGAATTATTCCGTCGGAAATTATAAATATTTTTTGTTTTCTTCAGTTTCCCACGGAATATTTCCGTCGGAAAAAATGAAAAAAAAAATCAAATTAAAATTTCCCAAAAATAAGCAGACCTGCTAATAAAATACTTAATCGATTGAGAATCATAAAATATTTTACAATTCAATTATCATCCCAAAATTAAATAAGTTCTAATCATAGTAAGAATTAATAAGTTTCAAAACATTAGAAACATAAACCGTCGAAAAATCACCAAGTATTCAAATATTGTAGGAAAATATCACAACATTCAACAAGTTTCAATCTAACGATTCCTCATCATCGTCCTCATCCTCGTCATCATCAGATTCAGACAGTTGTTGTTTCTTGGCCGGGTACATGGGCGGTTTCGATTTCTTTCTTTTCTTCACAAGACCTACGATCAAACGCTCAACTTTATCCATCCTTTCTTGAGATTTGGCCAATTGTTGTTGAGATTCGGCAAATAGTTCTTCAGTTCTGGCCAATTTTTCTTTGATTTGCTCGTAGTCCACCTTCTGGCTTTGCTCTACTTGTATTTTTTCTTGTATGGTTTGTTTCAGAGTTTGAGTTCTCAATGCAAGCTCTGCATCGACTGATGAACTAGGTCTGGAATAATGTGACGATGAAATAGGCCTAACCCGAGCAGCCTCAGAACCTAAACCACAAATATTGTCCTTCTTTCCAATACCTACGGTCTCTGCCCATGTCTAAATAACAAAAGAAAACAATAATTAGATCATAAATTAATTTTAAATACATAAATTTTATATAAATAAATTAAATTATTATTTGTTAACCCTTTATGTTACCTTCAACTCAACATCTGGCGAGATTGGAATTGTTTCACCGGTTTTCGAGGTTTGGACAGAAGCCAATTTTTCTGCAAACTTATTTTAACATACACGAATATTATAAGTTAGTTAATAAAGCACAACATTTATCATTCAACTAATTTATGGGTTCTTTGACTTACATATGTTCTCCCCGCACGTTCATCGACCCACTTAATCCTTTGTCCATTTACATCGAATTGCGAATGCGTACGCATAAATAGTGTTGCTTGAGTTACTACCTCTCCTGCATCGGCCTAAAATAGAAAAAACACGTCATAAAAACATCAATATCGTATTAAACACGTCAAACAAAATAGAGAATTGACAAAAAACATTTCTTAGTTGACCATCACATTAAAACATTTCTTAGTCAAACGCACCATTCTACGACCGTGCTCTGAACGAGGAATACTACCACTCGTGTGGTTTGCCGGTCCCTCGCCACCACAATCGGATGCCCGGTTCTTTTTGTTTTTTATACTTTTGCTTAAAAACTCGGGACTAGACCAATATGCTTTTAATTCCTTGTATTCTTCGTCATTTAGGAAATAGGGTTTTTCATTTATTTTCCGATAGTACCTGAATTTTTCACTGATCGATGTTGAGCCGACATGATCAAAAAAATTTCTAATCATATACTCATGATCGGGCACCCAACGATAATTAAATGAGCTGCAAGTGGGACATGTTATAAATAAAAAACAAAACATGAATTATTGAACTACAAGTAATTAATACTTATATATAAATAATTATAATTTAGTTCAATACCTGAAACTCCCGAAAAATATTTATCTCTAAGTTTTATAGGAACATTCTTGTACGAATGATATCCTCATTCCCAATGTTTACATATTGTCTCACTGATCACTCGAACGACTTTGCAACTATTTTCTTGAAACCTAAGTCCAAACATTCTCCACATTAAAAAAAATTGTATACTAAATTAACATATATAAAATAATTAAAATAAGTACGTACTCATTTTTATAGGTAAGAGAGGGAGAAATCCACGGCCTCCTATCATCATGCCCTGTACTAGGACCAACGCCGACATTAGTACTCGAACCAACACCAGCACTCGAACTAGCACCAACATGGCTAGGACCTGATGAAAAATTATCTAAGCCGGGAAAACCAGGTGGGCTAGGAGTGGTAGAGGAACCAGGGGTAGGAGTGTCAGTGGAACTAGGGGAGGGTGTGAAAGTGGGAGTCGTAGTAGTAGTGGGAGCATGGTCGAATGTAGGCATATATGACTGTGGGCCAGATGGGCGGCCAGTGCGTAGATCTCTAGCTCCCTTCTTCTTCTTTCCCATCTACAAATAAAAAAAATTGCAACACAATATAATACAACAAATCCACAACTTAGATAAAATTATACTCGTGTTGTTCGAACTCTAAAATATATACTTCCTAGACAAATAAAAGTAAGTATTTTAGGTCAAATAATTATTATATGAACATTTTATGGAGTGTTTTTTAAAATATAGTAACCAATTCTTATTTTCAGGGTGACTGTTGTGATTTCTTTGAATGGGATTGATCTTGTAATGTGAGATAGGTCCAAACTTATCATCCATGGGTTGTTAGTGCCTGTGAATCGTGCTAAGGTGGAGAATGCCTGTCTAGAGCATGATAACGATGATTTGAACTCTGAAATTAATAAGCTTCGTGATTCTATTAGAAAACTCAAGGCGGATAATCGAGCATTGCGTCTTAAGCAAAAGCTTTTGATGATATGTAATGTGATTATCCTCCTATGGTTTTTTAAGACTGTGTAATCTTATGCGTGGAAGTTCTATGACATATGTTCTATTATAGTCTGTAATTTTTTAACTAACTTTTGTAAGATGTATGTAATGTGACTTGCCTAATTTGTAAAACTTGAATGGGATGTTTTAGATATGAATTTCTTTGTGTTGCTTTGGTTATAATATGTGGATTAATTATCAATATCTAGTTTATGTGTAGAATATAAATTACATGTTTCTGTTTAAGTTATTTTGTTTTGACTTGTTTAATGTCTGGAATTTAATGCCAAGATGGAATAATATCTGACATATAAGTTTGGTGTTTGTTTGTTTAATTTATTTTGGTTTCCAATTAAATATGCAGTTATTCATATTGTGTGTACTGATGACATTTAGATGTATTGAATGTCCTAGATTGTAGAACTCTGCCAACTATGGATTATTTATTTTAGATATTTTGAATTTATATGATCATATTGAATTACTATTATCTAACGAATGGCATAAAATAATAACCACGTGATGAGTTTTCGGTAACAAAGTGGTTTAGGGAGAGGATCAACTAAATCATCAAATTCACAGCAATGAGCTAAGTCCCAGCAACAAAACAGACAACTTCATCGGTTGAGTCCCATCAGACATGTGGAGCAGAGAAAACAGAAAAGTCCATCAGCAAAACTTCGCCGCCTTTCTGTTCGACCAGAACGGCAAGAGAGAGGGGCTGGGACGGGTTAGGGTTTGGGAAAGGGGATTGGGAGAGAATTTTGGGAGAGAAAATGGGAGGGGTATTTTGGTAATTTTGATTTTTATTAAAAGGATAAAAATGTATTTTTTTATGTACAAATGAAAATTACCAAATGTATAAGGTTCATACCATTAATTATGGTGACATACACGTTGTACATGATCCAACGCCCATGATTCATCTTCATTTACATCCCAGGGCTAGCATACTTTTATTATTTTGACATATAAGTTGTATAACTAATTATATCTCGATTCTATTTTGAAAGAAAGCCAATTGATGATTTATTTTATCGAAGAAATAGTGTTTGAATGTTGAACATATAGTTTTTGTTCATAAAGGCAGAACTTTGGTAATTCTTTTTAGTCCTACATGTCTCACATTTTGTAAAATTATCTTTTCACTCCTAAAGTTTTGAAATATCATGCACTTTTGGTCCTAAATTTAGTTTCAATCCAATTTGTTACTTAAAGTTTGAAATTGGCTATCGCATTAAAATTATTGTAAAATGGTATGTCAACGTTCTTGTCCTTCTTGGCCACATCCCGTCCATGACAAACTATGCCTCGGTTGATGTGAGTTATCCGTCTCGTTGGTTAAGTCACGTCCAAGGCCCCATGTATCATGTCCTTGGCAAGAAAAAAGAAGCCATTACTCCATGATTAATCTCGTGTACATGTCACTAGAATTGCCCCTAAACACAAATGGACATTTGTTAATAATATAACATCAAAGAGTATTTGCCAATTATGACGAACTGGGGCAGATCCTGGATACAAGAGTTGAAGGGGCCAAAATGTATATCTATAAAAAAAATTGATAATAACATGCGATCTAGTTTGTTTACATAAGTACAAGGAGATAATATTTTATAGAATTGCTCAAGATAATACTAATTCTTTGTAGAATGAAATTTTGAACAATAAACTGTAATAAGATACATCAGATAAAATAAAAAATAATCACTGATGAATCATTTTACTAAAGCAATAGCTAATAAAATTAATTATGTTAACTGGCATAATTACATCATGGTAGAAGAGATTAGAGATAGTTAAGTCACAAAACCATCAATTCACATTGGGTAATATATAATTGATAGACAAAAAGATGCAACTCATGATTGACTCGTCAATATTTTTAATTAAGCTTTATAGTTATTTAGGTACTTGAAAAAATATTACTATTATGAATAAATCATACAACGACAGGTCTTTTTAGAGATATATTTGGTTGTTGAATTTTTGGCTTTTGTACGTATCTCGAGGCTAGCAATATAATTGAAGCGGAGTTAAGGATGGGTCTTAGTCTAGCGTGGAAAAGAAGGAATGAGAGACTTGAAGTCGAACTGGATTCTCAAGATGTGATTGATTTGATCACTAAAACAGATTTGGAGTGGCATGCCCTTGGCGCTATCATAGAGGATTGAGGATTACAAAAGACTAATTCGGAACCAATGGACTTGTGTTATTAAACACACCTTAAAGAATGGTAATAAGTGCGGATGCACTTGCAATGCTAGGTTATGACATATATAAGAAAGTTTTGGGTTATCCCACCAGAAAGCTTGATCGAAGTTCTCGAGGATGATTTCGATTAGTCTTGTTCAGGTTTTTTTTGTAGTTCTTGTTTTCCTTTGTACCAGAAAAATTATTATTGATATATAAGAAAAAAAAAAGAGGGAAGAGAATCTGTTGATAAGTTTACCTGTCTCCGAGGTATCTATTCTTACGAAAATACCTTGTTTTTACTGTATCGCACTATGTATCATTTGATAACCCCCAAAATATTCTATACTTTGATTCAAATCGAATTTCAAATGGAGGAAATCCAAAGATATTTACAGCTCAAGAGATCTCAACAACACAATTTCCTATATCCACTTATCTTTCAGGAGTATATTTATGCGTTTGCTCATGATATAATATCACTAGTAGAAAAATGGCATTTTTCGATGGAATTCTCGGTAAAATCCATCGGAAAATAGAATTTTCGACAGGTCTACACATCGGATATATTTCAGATGAATTTTTCGACGGATTTACCGTCTGAAATATAAATAAGAGAATTAAAATAAAAAAAAAAATTGTGGATTTCCAATGGGAAAACATGTCGGAAATTGGGAAAACAAATTATTTTGTGATTCCAACGGGCATTACCCATTGAAAAATGATAAAAAATATTTTTTTAAAAATTATTTTCCAAGGGGAATCCCCGTCGGAATTTGCAAAAAAAAAATTGTTTATTATTATTTTTCTATGTGTAGTCTCGTTTTGCAACAAAAATTCAGTTTTTTTTGTGTTTTTATTTTCAGGGGAGATTTAATCCTATATCAATGAAATCAACAAATCGTGCAGAATATCATCAAAATAAATCAGTGAAAAAGTTCATAATCATAAAATATCTTACAAAATTAAAGTAGTCTCAATCATCATGACAAAGTTTCGTAATAAAAAAAGTATTCAAATATCTCAAAAACGATAACAAAATATAATTAAGTTTTAATCATCTTAGGGTGGGTTGCGGGTTTTGGTTGGAAGGCAGGGAGCTAAGGATCATACGTCGAATTTTCTCCATCTGTCGTCGATTTTCCTCCAACATTGCCATTTGTTTGTCCATCTCTCGTTGACGTTGCTCCTCCGATTCCTGCAATCTTTTTTTCCAAAGTTTGAACATAAGCTCTGGGTTAGATGAACTATCTTGAATATTGTGATTATCTCGATGAACTAGGTCTAACCGGAGCAACCTTAGCAGCCATATCCTATACATTATCCTTCGGTCCGACATCTACGGTGTCTACCATGCCTGAATAACAAATGAAACCAATATTTAACTTATAAATATTTGTAAGTACATTGTATTTAATTAAATATGATAAATTATTTGTTACATGCATTTGAACATCTTCCGCGATTGGTTGTGATTCACCAGTTTCAGATACTTGTGTAGGAGGGAGTTTTTTGTAAACGCAAACTAAAATACACGAATATTATAATATAGTTTTCAAACATAACACTTATTAATCAACTAAGTCACGCATTTGTATAACTTAAGGCTCATCAACCCATTTGATCTCTCTCCATTTTCATTGAACTGCACATGGGTATGCATAAATAATTCTCCTAAGGTTGGTTCTACTCCTTTGCTTTTGGTCTGCAAGATAATTAAATATTGGTTGTGTTATACCACCATATAATATATGAAACAAGATATATAAAACATTTGACAAAACTTATTATTCTTCGACCGTGCTCCGAGTGTGTAGTACTCTCACTCGTGTGCTTTGGAGCTCTCTGGCCATTACAATCGGATGCCTGAATTCTTATTTTTTTGAACTCGTCCGTATCCCAGTGTGCCAGTAAATCGTCCCAATAAGACATAATTATCCATCCTGGCCTGATATTTTTACGTCGATATTCTTCTAATTTCTATCAAAGAGAAGTTGCGGCACGATGGTCAAATATATTTCTGATAGTAATATCATGGTTAGGTCCCCAACAATAATATTTCATATAAATAATAGACTAATAAACAATATATTAAATTGTTTAGATGAGTACCTTAAAATAACTAAACCTCTTGTCCCTCTGTCTTTCAGTGGCATGAGTGTACGAGCGCCATGCGCCTTCCCAACTTTTTTAATACGGTTTCCAGTATGACGGACAATATACATATGATCCTCCCCATCATACCTACATCGAATAATAAAAACGTTTTTGTTATGCATAACAATTAACATTCTTAAAAAATTTGAAAATCAAGCACATAGTCCATATAATCCATGCCAGGAGCAATAAGTTGCCTCGTATCAGCAAGGCCCATACTAGGATCAACAATCGAGCTAGCACCAGCAGCACCCGAGCTACCGCTGCCATGAAAATAGTTAGGGCCCGATGAGAAATTATCTAATCCAGGACCACTGGTACGGGGGCTAGGAGTGGGAGTATGCACAAATGGAGGCATATGGCTGAGAGTGTTAGTAGGAGTGGGAGTATGCACAAATAAAGGCATATAATGTTGTATGCCAGGTGGGACAGTTGATATTCTCCTAGACTTCTTGGTTAGTCCCATCTACAAAAAGAAAAAAACAATACATACAATATAATACAACAATCTGAAATAATTACTATTATATCACAAAAAATCTAATTAATTATTAATAAAATATTTCACCATCATGTGAATATAACAAATTGGACATATAATCAAAGAAGATATCATTATAAAGACCCTTTTCATTATGTTTAGACACTTCTCATGACTATTAAGTAATAATAAAGTAATTCCTAGATTTTTTTTTGCCACTAATTTGATGCTACAAGTTATATCAATAGAAAGACCCTCTAAATCTCAAAATATCGTCACATACTCTTTGGAAGAATACCTAACTAGAACGTTTGATTCAATGCTAGACAATGATGACATATGATCTCATCTTTTTCCTTGTATACATGAATGATTTCCTATGTTTGCATACCCTTATAACTATTTCATTTTATTTTACTACTTTTTAACCTCATATATACCTACAAAAACCCATTCCAAGAACCCACTTAAAGCACAACCTCAATAGCCCAATTAAGCATTTCGGTTTAACCTCATAACTACAACAACTAAAAGTTTTCTTTAAATATCTATAAATGTATATTATCCATCTTAATGAGACTAAGCAACGACTTCAAACGTATACTATGCACGGATCCTTAATTTTAAAAATTATAACATTTATAATTCAATAAATTAGAAAGTAGTTTTAGACAACAAAATTAATATCAAACATTATTTCATGACTTTTCATTAAGTATTAATACTCCAATGTTAGTATGAGTACAAATCCACCTAGTAATAGCAATTCAACAAACCCACAAGAACTCCATTACAAAATTCAATTAAACATAAAACTAGAATATCAATTCTCTAAAATCCTCATTTTTAACCTAATCAATATCAAATTTCAAATCACATCAGTGTAGCTTATAAATTAGTTCTAATCCCATTGCCTAATTCTTAAATCTTCAACCCAATGAACAAGTGATTAACAAATCTATAAGCACAAATCCAAAATACAATTCAACAAACTCATTACCCATATAACAATTAAAACAAATTCAAATTAACAAATCTATAAGCACATATCCCTTTTTCTCAAAATTATAGTCTAAACAATTGAAGTCACAAAGAATTAAAGAAAGGGAATGGAAATTTGTAAAACATACATTTAATTAACAAACACAAATTTGGAGCAATGCGTGCGGTGGCGGTGTTGGGGGCAACAACGGTGCAAGGGGATTCGTCTTTGGGGCGGTTGGGACATGCGGTGTACGGCTGTGCAAGGAGGGATGGTGTGTTCGAGTTCAGGCTAGGGTGTGCTAAGGTGGGGATGAGCGGTGGTGATGTGCTAATTAGGTGGGGAGGAGAGGTGGTGGCGGTGGAATTTTGCAGGGCACGACGGAAGAGAGAAGAGTGGGAGGAAAGTGATGAAAGTGGAGGAAAATTGTGCGACTAAGGTTTAAATCGCGCAGTTTTCCAATGGAAATTTTTGACAGGTATATAACCAGTCTGAAATGTTTTTTTTTCTTATTCAAATTATATTATAAATTATTATTCACCATTTAAAAAAAATGAATACAATAGGCGAATACGGGTAAAGTTAATGAAGAACAAGTAAAATCGTGCAAAACGCCCATAAGCGGGTCAAAAAATGAGTTTAATTCATGGATTAAAGAAATTTAATCAATACATGGTTCATTAAATTGACTAAAGTAAACATTAAAGTTGACCTTAGGACATGTTCAATATTCAAAATGAAATCGATACTTGGCGATCAGAATTAGTTAATCAGTCACTAATTCAAATTTGTTGACTTAAGGGTTGTGTACATTGAGGTTGTTCGAAATCATATCAATTGATTCTCAATCTGTAATGTTAATTGACCAAAGTCAAAATTAATGTTGACCTTAGGGCATGTTCATTATTCAAAATGAAATTGATACTTGGCGATCAGAATTAGTAGTCAGTCACTAATTCAAATTTGTTGACCTAAGGTTATGTACATTGAGGTTGTTCGAAATTAGATCGATCGATTCCCGATTTGTAACGTTAATTGATCAAGGTCAACATTGTTGACCTTAGGGTTATGTATATTGAGGTTATTTGAAATAAAATCGATACTTGGCGATCAGAATTAATTAATCAGTCACTAATTCAAAATTGTTGACTACATGGTTTTGTACATTAAGGTTGTCCGAAATCAGATCAATCAATTCTTGATATGTAATGTTAATTGATCAAAGTCAACATTGTTGACCTTAGGGTTATGTACATTAAGGTTATTCGAAATCAAGTTGATACTTGACTCGAAATTACTTAATTAGTCACTAATTCAAAATTATTGACTATATGGTTATGTACATTGAGGTTGTTCGAAATCAGATTGATCGATTCTTGTTTGCAACGTTAATTGACCAAAGTCAACATTATAGACCTTAGGATTATGTACAATGAGGTTATTCGAAAACAAATCAATACTTAACTCAAAATTACTTAATTAGTCACTAATTCAAAAATGTTGACTATATAGTAATGTAAATTGAGGTTATTCGAATCAGATCGATCAATACTTATTGGCACGGAATTAATCAGTCACTAATTCAAAATTTTTGACATTAGGGGTTATGTACAATGAGTTTATTCAAAAGGAAATAGATACATAGTTCGTCGGAAAACCAATCAGTAAAAAATTAATTCTAAACAAATTAACCCTTAACTAACCCTAACCCTATCCCTAAATATTGAATTCTAAAAATTGTTGTAATTTTTTACGGATTATCTCGTCGAAAATGTAATAATCATTTTTATAATGAATTTCGGACGTGTAACACCTGACCTGTCGGAAATAAATAATTATTTTTTTGTTTATTTTAATGAATTTTCCGATGGGTATAACCCATCGGAATAAAATGATTATTTCCTATTCATTTTTAATGAAATTTTGGACGGGTGTTACCCGTCGGAAAATAAATAATTTTTTTGTTTGTTATTTAAAAAAAATTATTTATTTTTAATGAATTTTCCGAAGGGTAATACCCGTCAAAAATTAAATAATTTTTTTAAAATTATTTTTAATGTAATTTCGATGGATTATGCCCATCGAAAACAGTTTTTTTATTTTTTATTTAATTTTAATGAAATTTTCGACTGGTATGATCCTCCGTTGAAAATCCCTATTAATTTTCGTCGGGTTTGATTCCCCGTCGGAAATCCCTGTTAATTTTCGACGGATTATATCCCGTTGGTAAACACTGTCTTTCTTGTAGTGTATATACTAGTGTTCCTTCCTGTGCGTTTGTGTAATAATTATGGAAGGATTGTGACGGTGGATGAAAAATGAACAACAATCTTTTAGAGCTACATCAGCTCTTCAAGGTGGGCAGAGGAAAATAGCTTGTTAGGTTCCCTTTTTCTTTGATAAGTTCATTGCATTGAAATAAAAATAAATGTTGGTCCCACGTGGTCAAATGAGGTTTAGAGGGGGGTAATAGACATCTGTACCTTTAAAACTTTTCTCTAACTTTGCTTAAGCAGAGTGAGCATATCTTTCGTATTAGACTACTCGGCTGATTTAGCACTTAGATTATTCAGCATAAGTTAGACCACTCGACTGATTTGCTTCTCTTTACAGACAACTTAAGAGTTTCAAACTTGTATGCAGCGGATATGTAGGTGAAAGTTTTTCAAACAAGTTTAACTTAGAGGTTTTAACCCCAGGTTTATAAATTTCTCTTTTTAAAAGATTTGCCTTTTAAAAATTTTACTTATCTTGTGAAAGTTATGCAACGTAAATGCAAGTATGTAAGGTAAGTAACACATGAATTTTTATAGTGGTTCGGCATGCATAATACCCCTTAATCCAATCTTCTAAATCACGAAGATTTTGGTTCTACTAGAACACACAGTAACTAATACAATACTTGTGTTTTTACAACAAATGTCCAAGCAACAAGCTCTCAATAGGAAATCACAAACAATACTTGTGTTTTTACAACAAATGTCCAAGCAACAAGCTCTCAATAGGAAATCACAAAGAAGACCTATTCGACGAAGTAATATCACTCACAAAGATGGATATCTACTTCTCACAACACTCAGTTGAACAAAATCACTCAGATTTTTATGTGTTTTAACTTTTTCTTCAACTTCGCTTCGTCAACATATGACTTAGATGATGATCTATTCTTGAGTTGAGACTTAGAAAATTTGCTCTTTGAATTCTCTCAGTTATTGTGTTGTGTGTTGTCTCTAACTCTTGAACTGTAGATCTATTTATACTCGGTAAAACGAATTATGTCCATTGAAGGTCAATCTTCATCGAGTTCCGGTCAAATCCTTAAACGGCTCTCTGCAACTGTTCATTGTACACTCTGTTGTACGGAGCTGTCAGTCGCATTAAATGCACCATGCTGATACGAGGTAATTTGAATTTACTTCTCCAATCATTTTTCATAAATACCCATCTTAGACAACATTTATTACATCAAGTGCATTTATTACTGTTGGAATGACTTCTGATCCCTTCTACTCAACTGATCGAATCCACTCGGCTGATGAACACTCTGCTAATTCAAATCGAACACATCTGATTTGACTCTTCTGATATCCACTAGTCTAACTCCGTACTCAGCTTAAGATCACTTGTCTGCCTGACTGAAATTCAATCTTCTGATTTTTACTTGTCTTTTCGATTGAACTTTTGGAGGTTTACTAAGCTTCCATTGCTTAGTTGATGACTTTTGGAAGTCATCAAAACCTTCCTTCATCTTCTTCAGCTTCATCCAATCCCTTTTTTTATGATGACAAAACTTCAGCTAAGTACACACCTATCTTCAGTTAAGTCTTCACACAAAATTTATGAGATAGAAATTAAGTTGGACAGAAACCTGTAATCTTATTTTATAGATATTGATTTATTACAATTACATTAGATTACAAAAGGAAAATTACAAGA
This sequence comes from Penstemon davidsonii, assembly GCA_034814905.1. Classification (NCBI taxonomy): domain Eukaryota; kingdom Viridiplantae; phylum Streptophyta; class Magnoliopsida; order Lamiales; family Plantaginaceae; genus Penstemon; species Penstemon davidsonii. Next base: position 3,439,242 of record JAYDYQ010001086.1, on the reverse strand, counting down.
TGACAGAATTGTAAAGTCTTCTAGTCTTCTGATTCTTCATCAGCTTTATCTGATTCTGTTTCTTCACTATCTTCACTTTCACTAGAGATTTGAAGTGCTAGTCTCTTGGCTATTTTTAATTTATCCTTCTTTTCTTCAGCTTCGGCAGTTGCAATCTTAGCCACTGGTTCTTCTCTAGTCTTCTGTTTTCTGAACGGATCAAGTTGTTCTAGAACAGTGAATTTTTCAGCAGCAATAGATTTATCATCCTTAGCAATATTCACTTGTTCTTCTTTATCAGCATTTTTTTCCTTGGATTCTTCAGCAGACTTCTCTTCATCAGTAACCTTATTAGTTATCTTCTCTTCAGCAGCTGACTGAATCTTCTCTTTGTCTTCTGCAGTTAGCTTATCTTCCCCCTTTTTGTCATCATCAGCGGGGTCAGAATCAGTAACCACTTCAGGCTGAATCCCCAAAGTTTCACATAGCCTTCTGATATTGTGATCTATTACCTTCAATTGATTTCCTTGTTGCATTTGTGTAGCAACAACGCTTCAGCTTGATCACCGAAATAATCCATACTCTGATGAAGAATAGTAACCTCTTCACCCATTTGAATTGATGATTGAAGCGTTTTCTTGATTCCTTCACAAAATGCTTGAAAGATGTTAGTAGTATTTTCATGCTCAGCTTCCATAGCATTTGCAACAACAAGGTTAATCTTTTTTCATCCTGCCTCGTTGTGTTCCACTCTGTCACTGAACCGTTGAACTTCAGACTTAATACCAATGTATTCTTCCTTAATGGTATTCAGCTCCTCCCTCAACAGCAGACTAGAATCAACAGAATTTTGGATACTTTGCACTGTGCTTTGAACAAGGTTTGAGGTCATCTCCTCAAATTTTAGCATAAGAACCTTGTTCTTTTCCTCCATCCCTCTCATAGCATTTTCCATAAAAGTCTTCATGGAATCCAAAACAGCAGACTGAACTAGAACCTGTTCATCTGATTTGGGAGGTTCAACACTAGTCTTCTTGTCTTCAGAAAAACCTGCATTTTCTTCAGACTTAGCCTCTTCAGAAGGGTACCATCAATGTCTAATTTTTCTTGAAGTGCTCCTAACTCAGCTTCAGGCATACGAGCAGTAAGATCAAGCTCGATAGCTGAGTCCTTTTTGGGTTCCTGTACATCATCAAATTCATCTATAATCTGCACATAATCAAACTTATAAGCAGACACAACAGTTTTTCCATGGATCAACAATATAGGAACAGAGGTTGATGTACTCATTTGAGGTAAGCAGTTTGATTCATGAAATTGTCTAATTTCAGGACCGAATGCAATATGTTGCAAACTGGGAAGTTGTTGTAGATCACTGCTACTTCCCTTTTCATATCTTGATTTTTCAATCCATTTCCCTAAAGTAATGCATACGGCTAAATTTACAGCTCTTTCCTCCAAATCATCTCCAACTCTAGACTTCTTAGGTATAGTTTTCTTTAGTGCAGTACGCTCATTCTCAGCTAGAGTCTTCATATGAAAATGTAGTCTGTCATGGAAGAAATCAGAGTCTAGTGCTCGTTCTATAGAACTTGTACCCAACCAGTCGAGTACCTAAGTTTCTTCAACAGAAAACTCCTTCCAAGCCAATATGTCTTCTTTGGTTCTCCTCAATCTGTATTCTCTCCATCTATTATATCTGATCTTCTCTGGGAGGAATAGATTTTGTTCCTGGATTCTAGTGTTGTACCTTTCCAATTCTTCCTCAAACTTTGCAAAAACAGTAGGGTTATCACTCATTATATCCAGTTGCATGTTTGGCTTCATAGGATTTCTTCTTTATTTTCCTTGGTCTAGGTAAACAGATCCATCTTTCTTAGGAACTCCAATGGTCAATGCAGTCCCTCTCCTTGGTCGATGAGTTTCCTTCTAACTGAGCTCAAGGACCGTAGCCAAATCTTTAGCCTCTATCTCGGATTGAGTAAGTGCCTTAGAGGTATCCAATTTGCTTGCTTCAATTGCCTTTCTGATTTCAGCTTCCTCTTGTCTCTTAAGTTTGGCTTCTTCATCCTTTTTCTTCTTGGCAGCAGAGGTTGTTATTCTTTTGCCTTTAACTTTCCTTTATCAGCAGTATGTACCAGATTTTCAGTCGACTGAGTAGCAGACTCTATTTCTCTGACAGTAGACTGATCTTCCTTAGGCAATTCTTTTTCTTCCATCATTACTTCACTGATAGGCTTCAGTGCCTTTTCAGTATGCTTCTCAGTAACAACAGTGTTCTTATCAACAGCCTTAACTAATCTTCTTTTTACCAAAGGTGCGGCTAACTCCCTAACCACATTACTTCTGGTTTTCTTGGAAGCTGATTCTTTAGGAACCTCTTATGACGCAGTTTTATTAGGATAGTTGTCTTTTTCAGACGTTCCAGCAATTTCGTCAGTGATCTCCTTGATCACTTGGTCAGCAGACTCGATGTCTCTGTTCATGCTTCAACACCAGTGTCATCTACTTTTTGAACAGCAAGTTCATAATTATGTACATAATGTATCACTTTTCTAGCCGCCTATTTGGTTATCCCACCAATAGTAGGCATTCCCAAAGGTAATCTAGCTCCAATGACAGCCTTCTTTGTAGGTTTAGCTTCAGTAGGCTTATCATCAACAGCCTTTCTTTTCTTTCCTTTCTTATCAGGTGTTGCCTTAACATTGACCTCAGTCTTCACAGGCTCATACACCTTGAATTCTTTAGCCTTGTGAATTATATTTCCAGCACCTAGTGTGCAGTTCAAAAGCCATAAGCAGGTGGCTTATCAGAATCACATGGTCTATCTTCTTGGCAGCAAGAATTCTGAACATGTGAACAGCCCAGTTGATTTTTAGTTCGTAGAAGACTCCAACCATAGTATGAAGTCTTCTCTTGGGTAAGACGTCTAATGCACTTGTAGTGCACTCAAGAACTTTGGCAACCAGATCTGCCATTCTTTGAAATTCATCCAACAACGAAGTCTTCTTAGATTACTCAGTAAGTTTTTCTCCTTTCTTGGTAGCAATTTTCCTAACTTAATCCTCATTGGGTCTCCCCAAAGTAGTCACATCCCCTCCTTTATTTGTCAAGCCATAAATTTCACTCAGAATGGAAGGAGAGATACAAATTCGTTTACCGGCTACTGTAGACGTCATTGTCATAGTCTCCATGTTTGCTTTGGAGTTCTTGCAAAATTCAGCAACATCTTCAGGATAAACCTTAGTTTCGTGTGCTTCCATGATGTTTACCAAAGTAGCAGTTTTGAATCTCTCCATCAAGTCTTTCATGAGCTTAGTACCAGTAGTGTGGTACAAGTTGTAGTTCATGAATCTTCCTTCAGGTCCAGCCATTTATTTATGTTAAAGATTAGAGATGGAAAACAGAAAATCTCACAAGAATACAAGAGAAGGTTGGTAGTTCTTGCAAGTATGAAAATATTTGAGGTGCGTAAATTCACTCGTCTAATCAGATATGGATTTATAAGATCAGGGGTTTGTCGATTATTATGATATCCGCTAACCGTTAGATCGTGATTAGTACTTTTTGATCGTGTGTGCGACATTTACAGAATTCAAATATTAATTAATTTTGTCAGACTAGGCTGAAAACCGAAACGTCCCTTATACTGTACTTATAAAAGCGTGTTTAATAGTATTACGTTTTTAGAACAGCACTCTTATAAATAACAGATAAGTAAAGTTTACTTATCTGACAGATGACATATCTGAAAATGATATATCACGAGAGAAAGCGACTAGCTAGTGATCTTCATTTGATGTTTGTCATTTCAGCAAGATAACCTTCACGTCTTCAAGAGTAATGAATAATTCTTCTTGATAATATAACTTCAACTAACTGTCATTGAAGATTTCATCTTTAATCAGGAGTATCGTTCGTCCTACACGTTTCCCCTGAATTCAAGAGTCTATCAGTCAACTAGTTTGTTGAGAGTTAGTCTTGAACGACACTCATCCGTTGATATCCAGTAAGCTGATGAACCACAGTCTTCTGATAGGTTCTCCCTCAGCTTATGAATCCAAATTCAATAAGCCCAGTTTCATTCTTAGAGTATAAAATCTTGCATCACTCAATGGTTTAGTGAAAATGTCAACGATCTGATTGTCTGTATGAACATACTCAAGTATGATATTTTTTTTTCAACATGGTCTCTTATGAAGTGATGTTTGATCTCAATATGCTTAGTTCTTGAATGACTTTTAGCGTTCTGAATAAGTGAAGTTGCATTTGCATTGTCACAGTAGATAGGAATTCCACTGATTTTGATATTCTAGTCTTCTAGTTGAAGCTTCAACCAAAGTATATGTGCAAAACATGCTGCAGCAGCAATGTATTCAGCTTCAGAAGTAGATATAGATACTGAAGTTTGTTTCTTACTCATCCATGAGATCAGACGACTGCCTAGAAATTGATAAGTTCTACTAGTACTCTTTCTATCAATTTTACAGCCAGCAAGGTTAGAATCCGAATATCCAATAAGTTCAAATCATGACTCCCTTGGGTATCACAAACCCAATTCTTGTGTGCCTTTGAGATATTTAGTATCCTTTTAGCAGCTAAGAGATGATATTCCTTAGGATTTGATTGAAATCTCGCACAATGTTGGTCCTAAAGTGGTTATAATGAGTTCTAGAGATAGGGGGGGTGAATAGACATCAGAACATCAAACTCTTTTTCTATAAGATGGGTTCGCTTATCAGCAGTGTAAGATGACTAAGCTGATTTTGCACTAAGCTTATCAGCAGAGTAGACTACTTAGCTGATTTTGCTTATCAAGTTTATATAATAGGAGTTTTAAACAATGATGCAGCGGATATGTATGTGCATTTTTCAAACAAAGTTTTCAACTCAATTCAAACTTTGGAGAACAAAGAAAGCTTTACCCCAAGTTATAAATTTCTCAATTTAAAAGACTTTTTTTAAACGATTTTACTTAGCTTATGAAATATGCAATGCAAGACAAGTAAAGTAAATCACAAAAGGAATTTTATAGTAGTTCTGCAGGAACAAATCCTCTTAGTCCACTCTTCTAAATCACGCAAATTTAGGTTATACTAGAACACAAAGTAACCAGTACAAACTTGAGCTTTTACAACATATGACAAGCCTCAAGTAGAACACTCAGTTCTCAGGTACATCACTTAGAAAAACCTACTCTAAAGCATTCAGCTAAAGAACATTTAAGATTTACAACAAATGATAAGCATTAAGTAAGAACACTCAGTTCACTCTCGGAAAATCACTCAAATTAACCTTGCTCTTTTAATATAGGAGATCACTCAGAAAACCTATACTATGAAGTTATATCACTTAACAAAGATGGATATAAACTCCTCACAACACTCAGTTGAATGTCACTCAGACAGACAAGAGTTTGATCTTGTTCTTTAACAAAAAAATTCGTCAACAAATACCCTTCTCAGACAATATTTATTACATCAAGTGCATTTATTACCGTTGGAATGACTTCTGATCCCTTTTACTCAGCTGATCGAATCCACTCGGATGATGAACACTCTGCTGATTCAAATCGAACATATCTGATTTGACTCTTCTGATATCCACCAATCTGATTCCGTACTCAGCTTAAGATCAGTTGTCTTCCTGGCTGAAATTCAATCTTCTGAATTTTACTTGTCTTCTCGATTGAACTTTTGGATGTTTACTAAGCTTCCATTACTTAATTGATGATTTTGGAAATCATCAAAACCTTCCTTCATCTTCTTCAGCTTCATCCAACAATAAAAAATTACAAGGGGTGAAAGAGAAGGAAATTATCTTTCACACAATGATGCCTTGATAAAAACAATATTTATTTGCCTCAAGTCATTTCTCAGATAGGGCCACCCAATGCTCTTTTGCCTTCTTTTCTATATGCCCCATTAAAGCAAAATGTTCTATTATTGTCATGGTAGTTAACTTGTTCTCTGGGATAACTCAAACATAGAGAAATAATTTACCTTGATTATGGTCACATAAGGCTTTAGATTGCAATTATCCCGAGATAAGAGAACATGATCCTCCTATAAATACATCATAATAGAGTAAGATTTGAACTCGTTGGAGCAGTAGTTGAACATATCAGATTAAACACAACTACAAAACTCAAGGGAAATTCCAATTTTGACATTCTAAAGAGCACTCAAGCTTTAAAAAAAGTGTACATATAATGATGCATTTCTTCCTTGACAAACAAATGCGAAGAAAGAAGGGCCAGTAGCGGTGAGGAGAAAGATGAGAGGGATGTACACACCATTTAACAAAATTATGTTTAGAAACATAAAACCAAAGTTTAACAATTGCTTCATTTTGAATCCATAGCAGCATAATGGTTGCGGGATTTTTATGTAGGTTTCAATGATTTTCTTAGTCCATCTACTCACTTGTTTCACCTTATACCCCAAAAGCTCATATATTATAAGCATTATGTGACTCACACATTTGGTTATTCAAACCTGAAAGAAAAAAAATTGTAGGAATTTGTCCAAGTAGAATTCTACCAAAATAAAGAATCTATGGATAAACTTCATAATAAATATAAACTAGGCTTACCGGCAAAAGATTGGCATCATTATCCACTTCTCTGGGCTTTGAATGATCAGGTCCCAACTAACTTTCATAATAAAATATCGTTACTGTATAGGTTGGTCTCATTGTGAAAGACCTATTACTGGATAATTTATAGAATTTCGTTAAGTTTCAATTTCAAATGCATGCCCCTTTTAATTACCATATGCAATATGTAAGCATAATGCTTTGATACATTTTCTGGTAAAACATACCATTGCAAGTAAGAGACTAAGATAAACAGCAACGCCAAACCTAGAAGGCTAGAAAGGCAAACATAAAGTACCAAACGTCAGTGAGATCAAAGAAACTCATCTCAGTACATCTAACTATCTCATTTGATATAAAATAATTTACAAAATATGAACTCAAAAATGACAGCAAATATGCAAAGGAAAAAGAAAATTAAGAAAGAAGAGAATGAAAACACAACATTTAGTGACCACATATACTATACAGAAAAGTTAAAGAAAATGACATTTCTCATTCCAAAATTTTGCATCACATGAAGCAAGATAAATGATGAAAATGTACTACATAGAAGAAAAAAAAGTTATCGTAACTCAGTTTTGGAATGAGCAATGGTAATTAGTTGGCTCTCCTCTATACTTTATATCGCATGACCACATGTACATCCAATTTGTCGCCGCCTTGTACCAGCATCAAATAATATGACTCCAAAAATCTAATGCCACCTATGAAGCTGGAAGAAAAGTAACAAAAAAATGAACAGTGATTATAGTCAAACCCATATTATTGCTTCATTTTCTAGACTTACCAACAATGCCATATACCTTTGCAACAAATCTTTTAACCCTCCAGTGACACGATTTCCCTCAGCAATCAGTTGGAGCAAACTCTTAACTTCTTGCGATGGATAAACAACATGGTCTTCGCTGTTCAAATCATAAGGTTCCACTCTCTATCAATCTTCAACACCTGGAAATACTTCTTCTTCCTATCACTTCCAATCAGATATAACCTCTAAAAAAATATACATAATGAAAAGTGATTGTCTAGTTGTTAAAATTATTTCCACTACTTTCGTTCATCCCGATCACATTCAATCTGTTCGCCCACATACACCCATTTTTCACACAAACATGTATCAAAACACACAAACAAAAGCAAAAAAGTGAACAAGACAATTACCTTGCAAGATGAACATCCTATAAAGCAGAGAACGTCAAGCCTGCCATACAAAACAAAACAAACACACCTCAGACCACCCAAAACCAGTAAAGTACAGTTGCAACCAATAACATATACCAAATATAATATAGAAAGTGAAATACGGATAAAAAACAACACACCAGTAAAAACAGGGAAAATCAATAAGCTACTCTGAACAACAAGGAAGACTTTGAACATAAAAAAAACTAAAGAAAAAAAAACATTATTAGTTGAATCCACTTCATGATAAATTGCAAAACACTTTCCAAAGCGGGTGCCGAAGCTACATAAGGGCAAATTAGTCCTATTTTTTTGGAGGGAATAGCAAATTAACTCTTGTTTGTACCCAAAAAATCAACCTTGATTTATCGAGGAATATTGGCTCGACGATGGGTTGATGAACAATAGTAGGCAGAAAGCAACAAAGCCGAAGGGATAGAATCAGATTGGGCCCACTTTGGCCCGAAGGCCGACCCGATCGAAGTAAAAATAATGAATGGGTCGCAGGCCCAATTTGAATCAAACCCAATAACATCAAGATTTAATTTTGGCCTAGCACGGATTAATTAATAAATGAATTAGTTAATTAAAAAGGCCATAAGTGATTAATAGAGCCAAACAATGGTTAAATATGAACAGGCCCAGTTAGTCTATAAGGCCATCTCAACTAATGATGAATTAATTAAATTAAGTAGTTAAGTTAATTAATTAATTGATTGGGCCAAGGATTAATAAATGGCCCAATTACATCTGCGGATAAGGCCTGACCGATCTGTGCGGACTAAGAATGGCCCATTAGCGGGAATCTTGTTATTAAATAAATAATAGATGGCCCATATAAATAGTTGGGCTAAATGGCCACTTAATTAAATAATGGCCACGTAAATCTCCTAACCAAAAGAGATAGGCTAGAACTCAACCACTTCCTCATTTATCTCAAAGTTGGTTATGTGACTAAGGAGTGTAATTCAAATCAAATTGGCAGCACACGTTTCTCTCACAACTGCCATATACACGAAAATAGAACAAGGAAGAAGAAGGAAGAAGCAACCGCCAAGGTAGTGGAAGTAGTGGAAGCAATAAAAGTAGTGGGGATAGTGGGATCAGCCGATCAGTTTTCGGTAGCAGCTATAAATACAGAAAGACAGCCATACACAAGACACAACTCAACCAATCAACAAATCAGTCTACACTGAAATCGGCTCAACGCCTCTCCGGAAGTCCAGCATACGCTGCTTCTGTCAGTCAGTCAGCATCGCCAATTCCTTGACATCAATCGTCAATCCTCAGCAACCAGCAGGACATGGCCGCCTGAAGTCTAGCACCGCCGCTCAAAGTAAGCCGCAAAGCTGCTTCCGCCGTCAGCAAAGCTGTCTCGAGCGAAACCATTCGATATCAAGCAAAATAGCACGCTGCAACGTCATGTAAGTGCCCACGTAGTTACATGGCAACCTCGTCAAGTAGCCATCTGCTTGATGAGGCCGCTGTCAAGTAGCCATCTGCTTGGTAGCAATCGGTTGAGTAGCCATCTGCTCAATTGATGCCCTTTCCAGCGGCCACCCGTTGGTCAGGAGCCCGATTGGTAGCCATCTGCCAAGGTTGGGCGATCCGCTGATGGTGGTTACTCGCCGTCAGTGTTACTTTCTGTCAACAAGCTTGCACTGTTTTACACATCAACTCATTTGGTGGGTTTTCCTGCCAATCAAGGAGTAATTTTCAAGACTTGAAAGAATCATCAACTCGTTTGGCAAACATATGCCAACACAGGAGACTGTTTATCGTTTTGCATGCTTTGTAATGTTTGTAAATCGGGGAACTCATTGTAGGCTAAGACTCATATGTTTCTTTTACAATTCAATTAATAGAAGTATTTGGCCCGTATCTCTTGATTTTATTAAAGCATGTTTTACGTTAAATGATTTTCATTGAGGCATGATCAATATGTTAGTCAAGCTGATATAAATTAAACTGATTGATTATCAACTCAATTGCTGATTTGTAAATGCATTGATGTATTGAGTAAGCCATCGATTGGCTATGAAACTTTGGCATTTCAGGAAGGTTATCATAAATTATTTAAGTCATGCGGCCAGGCAGGCATGGAAAAGAACTAGGGGTAGTGTTTGCCTACTCTGCCATAATCAATTGATTAGAAGTCAGTTTCATCAGGACATCTTACATTGATATCAATATGTCCTTATCAGGACATTTACTTATGTCTTACATCGATATCAACATGTCCAATTTTTAAATCGTTATGTTTGCACGCACAAACATTGGCACGCCCGCACGCATTATACCTCATATCGAGCCATTTGCACATCGAGGCAATCGGTGTCAAATTTATAGCAAACAATATTTTGGCACGCCCAGTGGGACTTGATAATCTTTTTGCCAAAAAATTAATCAGTTGATGCTAATCGATTGATCTTTGCTGTTGTCAGATGATACCACAGATAACGCGAAAGACTCGATCTAGCTTGACGAGGACACGCTCTGATCTAACGCACTCTCTGGAAAATCTATCCACCGTCCCGCTAACTATGGAAGGGACCGACAAGATAGAGGAACTGACAACGGAGGTCCGCAACTTCACTAAAGACCTTGAGGCCAAACAGATAGAATGGTCAAATGTTGTCAGTAAGTTCGAGAACGTGCTAGGCTCGGCCACTGCAGCCAGTCAGGCCAATACCGAAGCCAGCAATATTGTGAATACTTCCCTGATGCATTTGGAGTAAAAAATGTCTATGCTTGCTGAGAGCATCAACACCCTTGCCAACGGGATACAATCGCAGGCCTGGACAGGGCCGCCCAAAAGCTCTGTTGACAAAGGCAAGGGACCAGCGATACATATCGGGGGAAGTGGATCAAGGGATGAAACGCCCTACAAACAGGGCAACGGACAAACTAATGTCCTTGACAAGAAAGGAAGTACCTCCAAGACCAGGTATCAACGCCCAGACTCGGGGGGCAGGTCGGAAGAGGAACGATCGGAGGCCATGGGATATGGCCCAGAGGGACATCAGGCCATCTCATCGGCCTATGATAGAACAAATCGAGCCATGGAAGGTCAGGACGACCTGTTGACGATGAATCAGGCTCAAGAAATGTTTGTGAGGAGACAAGGGAATAGGGCATCAAGGTATAATAAGCCTCATCCAGAATACATTGATCAGGTGCCATTTCAAATGAACTACAGGGCACCCAACTTCACTCTGTTTTCAGGAGAAGGGTCTCAATCTGCCACCGAGCATCTGGCTCGATTCTCTCTGGAATGTGGCAACTTGAGCAATGAACTGAAGTTAAAATTGTTTCCAAACTCACTTACCGGTATGGCGTTCCACTGGTACGCCAACCTGAAACCAGGATCGGTCCTTGACTGGCCATCCATGGAAAAGGTATTTGTGATGAATCACTATCAAGCCCCGCTTGAAGTCTCTGTCATCGAGCTATCCAACATGAAGCAGCTGACAGGGCAGACAGTAGAGGAATACATGAAAGCGTTCATCAGGGCCAGAGGCTTCTGTGCCATACCTCTGCCGGAAAAAGAATGTATCAAGATTGCCATCCATGGCATGCATTTTGAATTGAGGAAAATCATGATGGCCCAATATCATGAAGACTTGTTTGAACTGACCGATCATGCGGTCCGATATGAAAGGGTCCTAAGGGATGAAAACAGGCGACAGCCCAGAGGAAACTACCACCAAGTAGGAATGGCTGACTCCAGCGAGGAGCCGTTAAACAGGTCGATGGAGCAGCCAGGTATTGAAATCGGGTTAGCTAAAGTGGTCTGTCCAAAGAACACTGTCTGTCAGGCTCTTGCAAAACCAAAAGAGCCTCAACCAGCTATCAAGGTGCCAAATAACTTGGTAAGGAGAGATACTGAATATAAAACAGACCGCGAGAGACGCTACTCGTTTGACGTCTCCAAGACTGAGGCCATCTTTGATCAACTGTTGGCCGACAAGATCCTCAGGCTAAAAAGGGATCATGTGATGCCATCGCCAATGAAAATTGCAGGTAAGACTTATTGCAAATATCACGACGTATGGACTCACTCTACGAATGAATGTCTCGTTTTCAGGTGGATGGTACAAGATCACCTTGATAAGGGCATTTTGAGATTTGCCCCAGATTGGAAAATTACTAAGCCGATGACGGTTGACACTAACCCCTTCCAACAGAACGAGGTGGGGATAAACATGGTAGGGGTTACAAATACGATAGGGGAGCATTATGCAGAAGGGGATCCACATAACTTACCCTCTTCTATGAGTATGCAAATGGGATTATGTGCCAGATGCCATGCTGACTTGACAACAGTACCATTGTTTGTGAATCCAAACATATATGGCCAGTATATGCCTTGGCCAAACACTACACAAGGAGCGTATCCTTATCAAGTGATGCCACAACATCAAGTTATGCCACAGTATCAAGTGATGGCACCATCTCCAGTGCCACCACCTTTGCCAGTGCAGGCAACTCCACCAACACTGGAACCACGTAGAGATCAGGCCATACCTAAAATGCCTCGACAGTCGCAGGAGGGCACTAGCCGTAGCAACAGGATCAGGGAAAGATCACCTGACAGATCACCGGTGAGGCAGGTCAGATCGACCGCCTACCACAGAGACAGGACCGATGGGCCGTCGATCAAAACAACATCGCCTGGTCAATATAGGCCGCGAACTGTCCATACCCCCGCTAATACTCGAGTAGGGAGATGGGTACCCGTGAGGCATCCGAAATTCCCTGGGAATCAAAGGGTCGATCAGATGACCAGAACGCAATATCGGCGTTACTTGCGCCAGAGGAAAGAAATCGAGACAGCCAAAGGGAAAGCCCTGATGAAACAGCGAACGGCAAAGCCATGTGATATAGAAATGAAGCCTAGACAAGAGGCTAAAGAGGCCGAGGAGGCCGAACAGGGAGTTGTTTCCCCGTGGCGGTCACCAGGGAAAGCCAAATATGGCACAATTGATTTAGAGAAGGAATTAGAAGAAGACGAAAATGATCTTAGGGAGAAATTTGCCAAAATCTATGGCAAGAACGATGGTAAGAAAGACGAGGCCGAATCTGGCCAAGCAATCGAGGAAAAAGCAGTCGACGAGAAAACAAAAGAGGACGAAGGTAGTGGAACCAGCCAGCCGTCAGCCGGTTCGACAGTGATGCAGTGTAATGCAGTAAGTTCTGAACTCGTCGATGTCATCGACAAGGAGCTGCAATACTTCACTGATGGAGTCTGGGATGAAGGAATGCCAGTTGTTCAAATGGCAGAGGACTTGGAAATGATATCGGTCGATGACAGGAAGGAGACCGATCGGGACAAGAAGGTAGAAAATATTTTCCAGAAACCACCTTCATTCATGGCCAGACACATCAGGCCATTATATATATCTGGACATATCGACGGGAAGCCCATCGACAGAATGCTGGTCGATAACGGGGCAGCCGTCAATGTAATGCCAGCATCTACTATGTACAAACTAGGCAAGGTCAGTGAGGACTTGATGGAAACAAGGGTGATCGTTAGCAACTTTACTGGAGGAAAGGCTGATACGTTAGGAATTTTACCTGTCGAGGTAAAGATTGGAAAGACTAGCCTAAAGATTGCTTTCTTCGTGGTAGATGCTGCCACATCTTACAATGCGTTGTTGGGAAGAGACTGGATTCATTCTGCTTTATGTGTGCCGTCTTCTCTTCATCAATGTTTACTGATCTGGGGAGATGCTGTTGAACCAGAGATCATAATGGCCGATAACAGGCCATTTACTGCAAAAATCAATGCCGTCGAGGCGGCATACTATCGGGAAGATGTGGGACCTTATCGATTTGTCGGACAGGACAAATATGGACGACCTATGGAAGTCACATCGAGCAAAAAACTGACTCAGCTCGAAATGACTTGTCTCACCAAAGAACTAAGTCGGCCCTGCAATGTCAAGGAAGAGGGGCCGCAAGAAGAAAACAGTCAGTCCTTATGAATTACACTGATGAAAAGGAATCATCGGCCGATAAGGCCGAAAGAATTGAAATTGATGAGATCGTTATCATCGGCCCAGAACAGGAAGCATGTGCCGATCTGATTCAAAAGTTTCGGGCCTATGTGGCCGAATGTTATACAGGCGATCTTATCTTCGAGGAAGAAACGCCAATATCAGATGGCGGCGAAATTCAGTTAGAAGAATTGGGGACGGCGCCAGCCAAGCTTGATGACATAAAAATCCAAGTGCGAGATCCTGTCATCGAAATTGAGTTAGGCACCGAAGAGGATCATAGGCCAACGTACATCAGCGCATTGCTGGATGATGGCCAGAAAGAACGATTGATTCAAGTATTGAAAGAATACAAAGATTGCTTTGCCTGGAATTACGACGAGATGCCAGGGCTAAGCAGGGAATTGGTTGAACATCGAATTCCAATACTTGAAGGGTACCTACCTCGAAAGCAGCCTCTGAGACGGATGTCATTAGAAGTCTGTCAGCTGATCAGGGAGGAAATTGAGAAGCTGTTGAAAGCCAGTTTCATCGAGGTAGCTCGATATCCAGAGTGGGTAATGTGGTACCCGTAATGAAGAAGAACGGCAAGATCAGAATATGCATCGATTTCAGAGACCTGAATCTTGCATCTCCTAAGGATGAATATCCGATGCCAATGGCAGACATGCTGATCGATGCTGCCGCTGGTAATATGTTTTTGACTGTCGTCGACGGAAGTGCAGGCTATAATCAGATATTTGTGGCCGTAGACGACGTACCGAAGTTGGCTTTTCAATGCCCAGGAGGAATAGGCACCTTCCAATGGAAAGTGATGCCATTCGGACTTAAAAACGCTGGAGCCACTTATCAACGGGCCATGAACTGCATTTTCAGTGAGTACATCGATGACTTTGTCAAAATTTACATCGATGATATTGTGATCAAATCAGCCAGGTATGAAGAACACTTGACACATTTGGCGAAGTCATTTTCCACAATGAGAAAACATAAACTGAAACTTAATCCCTTGAAATGTGTTTTTGCAGTTGCATCAGCCAACTTTCTTGGCTTCTTAGTGCATCGCAAGGGGATTGAGATCGACAAGAACAAGTCCAAGGCTATCCTGACAGCCAAACCTCCATCAACGAAAAAGGAGTTACAACAATTTCTTGGCAAGGTCAACTTCCTAAGGAGGTTCATATCAAACTTGGCTGGAAAAACAAAGGTCTTCTCACCTTTGTTAAAGCTCAAGGACAAAGAGGAATTTTGCTGGCAAGCGAAACATGAGCAGGCGTTTCAAGAGATAAAAGACAAACTGACTACGCCGCCTGTAATGATGCCGCCAGTCAAGGGGAAACCCTTGAAATTGTATATATCTGCCACAGAGGACACTGTCGGCGGATTTCTGGCACAAGACGATGAGAACGGATTCGAACGAGCTATATATTACTTGAGCAGGCATCTGGCAGAAACGGAACAGAGGTATACCCCGATAGAAAAGGTATGCCTTGCACTGTTTTTCTCTTGCAAAAAGTTACGTCATTATATGTTGCCTGTTAAAGTGTTAGTGATTTCTAGTATTGATGTTATTAAGTATATGATAGCTAAACCTGTAATGAGAGGAAGGATCGGCCGATGGGCTATCCAACTGATGGAGTATCAATTGCAGTATGTACCGCAGAAAGCAGTCAAAGGCCAAGTATTGGCTGATTTCCTGGTTGACCATCCATGCATTGACATAGATCAGACCGTTCTGAAAGAACTGGACTTGATGACAATAGAGATCAAGCCGTGGACACTGGCTTTCGATGGGTCAAGAACCGATAGACTGTGTGGGGCAGGTATTGTTTTGATTTCACCATCCGATGTTAAAACTAAGTTATCGATACAATTTGATTTTGAATGTACCAATAATCAGGCCAAATACGAAGCCTTGATTATTGGACTAGAAATGCTAAGAGAGTTACATGTCAAAGCCGTTACCATCGTTGGAGACTCACAGTTAGTTATCAGGCAAATTCAAGGTACATATAAATGCCGAAATCCTACTCTTGACAAATACTACTTGACGGCAATGTCTTTACTTTCAGAATTTGCTGATGTCACTTGTTATCATATAACAAGGGGACATAACAGTGAGGCCAACAGTTTGGCCCAATTGGCGACTGGTGTTGATCTGCCTGACGACATCGATGAATCTCATTACGTCGTCAGGAGACGACACTGTCCATCGTTTATGTATCGGGATAATATTCTGACTGTCCTAAGTGTGTTTCAGGATCCCGATGACTGGAGAGAGCCGATCAGAAAATATCTGGCTAATCCGTCTGATAAAACATCTCGACAGACAAGGCTCAGGGCCGTCAACTACGTCCTGATGGGAGATCAGTTATTCAGAAAAGGCCATGACGGTGTGCTACTGTTATGCGTCTATCAACAGGAAGCCATGAGGATTATGATGGAAGCTCATGAAGGAATTTGTGGCGCCCATCAAAACGGACACAAGCTAGCATGGCTACTACGCCGGTATGGCTACTACTGGCCAAAAATGGTAGGAGACTGCGTTCAATTGGCAAAGGGATGTGAAAAATGCCAACGTTTTGGGGTAGTTCAGAGAATCCCCATCGAGGAGATGAACGTGATAATCAAGCCGTGGCCTTTCAGATGTTGGGCCATCGATATAATCGGGGAGATACATCCATCGTCATCCAAACACCATCGATACATCATTGTGGCCACAGATTATTTCACCAAGTGGGTAGAGGCCAAACCACTCAAACAGGCCAATCAGGCCGAAGTGATGAAGTTCATCAAGGACTTAATCATACATAGGTTTGGCCTGCCACAAACCATTGTCACTGACAGGGGGCTAATGTTTATTGGCCAGGAAATCAAGGAGTTTGCCAGATCAATGGGTTTTGAGTTGGTCCATTCAACACCTTATTATGCACAAGGGAATGGCCAAGCTGAAGCCTCAAATCGAGTCCTCAAGGGCATCATTTCAAAGATGATCGAGGAAAATCCAAGGGCATGGCACCTGATGCTGTCAGAGGCATTGTGGGCTTATCGGACTAGCAAAAGAACAAGTACAGGCACCACCCCATATAAATTGACCTATGGACAGGATGCCGTACTACCAATGGAGATAAACGTCCGATCACTTCGGGTGATGCAGCAGAATGAGCTGACACCCGAAGAGTACACTGAAAGTATGCTCCAGGAGCTTGATGAGCTGGATGAAGTCAGAGTTGCCGCGTTAGATAGGATCGAGGCACAGAAGAGGTTGGTTGCCCGATGCTACGATAAAAAGATACGTAGGAAACAGTTCGACATTGGGGACTTGGTTTGGAGAACAGTCCTGCCACTTCATCAACGTGAGAAAAAGTATGGGAAGTGGAGTGCGACGTGGCAAGGGCCATATGAAGTCTTCTCGATAACTCGAGGAGGGGGTTACATTTTGAAAAAGCCAAGCGGAGATCTTTGCAGAGACCCCATCAATGGAAGATACTTGAAAAAGTTCAGACCAACCCTCTGGGAAACGATGTGTCTGGAACATCAGCGAGCGTTGGAATTGGAAATTGAACGGCGCCAAGAGTACTTTAGTGCGCCGATACCGTTGTAAATATTAAGCTAGGTTTAATCTTGTTTTGTTCCCCTTTCTGTTTTGTTAGACTAAGTTTTTTAAAGTAGTATTAATGGTTGCGTTTATTTCTAAATTTGTGTCTAAGTACGTCGTTTTTAATTAAATCTTTGTTTCCCCCGATTTTCAAATTTTTACCAGAGTCCGTTTTGCTAAGTAGCTTGGGTTGATTAAACCTTGTGGACGTAGAAGTTGTGTTTTTCTTGCAAAGAAGTTTGATGAGTTTCAAGATTAATGGCTTTGATCTTTGGGTACTTAGTCAGATTTGGATTGGATGTCGGTTTAGAGAAAAATCATGAGATAACCCAAGCCAAAATAAATTCTAATAAGAAAAGGAAAATTAGTTCATGGTCGCCAGGCCATGACATCATTACAAAGGTAGCAAAATAAGCTAAATCCTTGAAACAAATCCTAAAAACTACTTGGCACATATGCCAAATGGCTCGCAGGCCAGAAAAGGTAAGGTAATAATCTAGTTAAGGAAGTATTGGGTGAATCGGCCTAAGAACTCTTTCAGAGAAGCCTCAATGCGTGCCTGGTCTGCTGCAGCAGCTTCCGCCTGAGAAATCACATGCTCTTCAACAGCTTTGGCTTCATCAATCAGGGCATTGGTAGTGCCAAGCTGTTCTGCAAGGGAGTCTGCTTCGGCAGAGTTAATCTGGAGCTTGGCCCGTACATCGGCCAACTGCCTTTGAAGTTCGTCAATAGCCGCAATCAGCTCGACCTCAGAAGCAGTCAGGCGATCGGTAGTTTCACTAAGAGCCGTCCCCTGAGTATAGAGGTCATTGAATTGTTGATGTAAAGCATCAAGGGGCGACTCGTAAGAATTTCTAGCCTTTATGGTCCGATCATTGTCCTTAAATTCATTCCTTAGCTGATGGAACTGGCGAGCAAAGTCAGAGAAGAAAGCATCATTATCGACGGACGGGTTGGCAGAAACAAGCTTCCTCATCAAATGATCGAGGGATGGTCCCATGTTGACCATCAAGACATCCAGTGGTTGTTTTTGATAGTCTGAAAACTCCCTTTTGAGATTAGCAATTTCAGTCGGAGAAAACACCGAATGGCCTGATGGCTCAGAGGCCGCTGACTGAGAAGCAGAAGATGAACTTGGTAAAGATAGAGCCCGGGCACCGGCAAATCGGGCCAAAAGCTGGGCAAGCTTGTTTGAACCAGCCAAAGTCTGGCCAATGAAAGAAGTCTGAAAAGATGGATTAAGAGAAGTCAGAAACGAGAGAAACTCGTGCTCGGAAGATGAGGGGTGAGAAATAACCTGAGGTGGTGGGATCGGAGCCACAAAAGGGGTTGGAGCAACAGAGGATTCGGGGGCCTTAGTTGTAGAAACAGGCCCAGGTTGCACGAAGTGAGACTCCCCAGAGCCCTCTCCAGTCTTGGCCTTAGCCACGGCTTCTTGCTTGATAACAAGGGACCGAGGCGGTGAGATATCCATCGGGCCAGTATTCTCGTCAGGACGCTCCTCATCAGAGCTCGAGGGAAGGATTCTTGGTTTTTTCTTCTTGGCAGGAGGAGCCTCGCTTTGAGAAGGCCTTCGAGAAGGACGCCGTTTCAGAGCGAAATTCACTTCCTGAGAAAACGAAAAAAGGATTTGTCAACACACGAAAGGCAAGAAAAAAGTGAAATATGAAAAGAGTACCTCCTCATCGGAACTACTCACGGCTATGGCACTAGTGCAACCTCGATGTTCGAAGAGCCGACGGGAACGCCTGATATAAAGAACAGGAGGACCAATTACCTTCTCCTGGGAGACAGGAGGTTCAGAATCCTGCAAAGACGCAGAAAGATCAGGAGAAGACGGCAAAGGTGGATCGACAGGTTTGATAGGGATGCCTTCGGGAATGGGAACGTCCTTTGGTGCCCTGGTAGTTTTCTTCCGAGCAGCCTGAGAAGTTGATGGTTTCTTGCCTGCAAAGACAATGCAAAAGGTAAGACATCGAGTTACAAAAGAAGTTAAACACAATAACGTGAACTACCTGGCTCATCAAGAACATAAGTGGCATCCTCTCGATACTCACAAAGGATGTAAATTTTGGCCATATCTTGAGGATCGGTAGCATTATAGCCCGTAAGGGATACTTGAGGGTTAGGTCCGTGAAAGGATCGGACTTTAGAGGTTGGTGGCTTGGGGGTATCAGGAATGGGTATGGACTGTATGGCCAGGTCGGGAATGAGAGGCAAGGAAGGGCCAAAAGGTTTGGAAAACGTATACCAATGAGGTATCTCACCTGGACCCCCACGTTTTTTAGCCAACTTCGCATGAGCCGATTTGGCTTTGGCTATTCTATCATCTTTTAGCAACTCGAAGTTGGCAGCGGCTTGTTCCAGGACTTGAGTCTTTTTTGCTGGGTCCCAGATTACATTGTAAAAATTTTGAAAGCGAGTAATGAGATAAGGCATACCTTTCTTAGGTGGCTTGATGGACGCAGCAGTGGGATCGAGGAACGGGCCATCACAAGATATCACATCCGGATGATTCGGGGCAGTGAACATGGCAGCTGCAGCATGGTAAGGGGTTTTTCGGGTGAAGGTCAAATAGCCATCCCACCACTTAGTGAAATCAGGGGAACTGACCGGGTTGAGCTGATAAGGCTTAAGGATAAATGCATCTCGAGCCGTCTTCCAAGCTTGACGGAGCTCATCAAAGCTGTCCATATCAGTCAGCTCGACGAAATTGTCATTGCGACCACTGAGAGAAGTCCCATAGCGAGGAATCATTTGAACGAGGCCAAACTGCCTGGCCACGTAGTGCGCGGGGTAAAAGCGAACTGTACATTTCAGAGGCTTGCGGTCGGAGGCCTCTCCCGCATTGGTAACTTTCAAGCCAGCTGGTATGTCCCTTGAAGTAAGAAAAGTGGCCCATAACTTCTGAGCATTCGCAAAAGAGTCCCCTGACATCGACGCAGGCAGGGTTGATACAGCTTTGGAGCAAAAAACAGAGAATCGGGGCTCAGGGCCCTTAGCCTTATTGTACAACCTCGAGAAAAAGTAATAAAAATTGGGGAGGGGGAGAGTTTGTCGAGCAACAAATAGGGCGTAAATCTCATCAGGCAGTGGTTCTTCTTTGAATTGACAGAAATCAGGGAAGTAAGCAGATAGCCAAACCTGCAGAATCCACATCGGGCCTTGAAGGGAGTTACAGGTCGAGGATAAGAAACCCTCCATGCCAACACAGAAACTCGAGAAAGCAAGGGGAGCCAAAGCGACTTTGGTACCTCGAGCTATGCTTAAAGCGATAGCCGTAAACTCCTTGGTGACAGATATGGCAGGGGTGCAGAATATATACCTCGAAAACCATAGGGTGAGAAAATGAATGTGCTCCTGATGAGTTACCTCGACGGAATCAGGAAGGTCCTTGTATTTCCCGATGATCGGGCCATAGCCGTAGAGAGCTTGGCCACTCTCCCCATAAACAATCGGAAAGTGGTAAGCGTCATCCCCTGCGGAGGGTGCTGGATCAATGTAGCCTCATGTCGGGCTGAGGCCACTGATGGCCACGATGTCGAGAATGGTCAGGGTCATAGGACCATGGGCGAAGTGAAAGGTGTTGTCCGCACGACACCAAAATTGGGCCGCGGCTCGAAGTAGTGGGAGGTTGAGAGATAAACCCTTCTTACAAAACTCCATGGCTGAATAGATCCCAGCCCGTTTCCATACATCGGCGAAGCGCATCTCGACACGAGCACACCAGACGAGCCAGTCAGAATGAACGGGTGAACCAGCCCAAGGCCAGCAACGGGTGGTCGAGGTGAAAGTGGTGGAGCCTTGAGAAAAGGGTAGGGCCTCGTCGGGAAAGATAATGGGGTGCTTGGTGATGGGAGGGACCGCAGCCGGAGAATGGAAAGGACCGATAGTAGTGCCATAGGGGGTGTCTTCAAGGGCTTGAGTAAGAATACACACATCCACTTTGTCAGATTGAGATTCGGAGTGGGCAGACATGGCGTGGCAGGAAAATAATAGAAAAGCTTAGAGCTTTAATGGAGAAAATATTAGGGTTTTGTGGGTAGGAAATCGCGAAGAAGAAGAAGTGAGGAAGAAAGAGGAGTGATAAGGGTTTTTGTAGAAAAAGAGTCTTGGGAGTAGGGAGAGTTTGTGGCCAATCAGTGAAAAAGTGGATAAGGACAAAATAGGAGATATGGCCGAAAAAGGAGAGAGAGAAAGAGGGGTGACTCGGGTAACGACACTTGGACAAAAAGAGGAATGATTAATGAGGGACTCTTGGGAGTCCCTAGGAAAATAAATAGCTAGTTAGTTATAGCTAGTTATAGCTAGCTAATTATTGCTAGAATTAAAAGCATGCTAAGGCCATGCCCAATCGAAGGAGGGGAGGGAAGTTGAAGAGTTAAGTCTAATCTGATCAAATTAATCTAGCAGATGAATTTTATCAGATACGACTTACGGGGGGGCATTGTTTGTACCCAAAAAATCACCCTCGATTTATCGAGGAATATTGGCTCGACGATGGGTTGATGAACAATAGTAGGCAGAAAGCAACAAAGCCGAAGGGATAGAATCAGATTGGGCCCACTTTGGCCCGAAGGCCGACCCGATCGAAGTAAAAATAATGAATGGGTCGCAGGCCCAATTTGAATCAAACCCAATAACATCAAGATTTAATTTTGGCCTAGCACGGATTAATTAATAAATGAATTAGTTAATTAAAAAGGCCATAAGTGATTAATAGAGCCAAACAATGGTTAAATATGAACAGGCCCAGTTAGTCTATAAGGCCATCTCAACTAATGATGAATTAATTAAATTAAGTAGTTAAGTTAATTAATTAATTGAATGGGCCAAGGATTAATAAATGGCCCAATTACATCTGCGGATAAGGCCTGACCGATCTGTGCGGACTAAGAATGGCCCATTAGCGGGAATCTTGTTATTAAATAAATAATAGATGGCCCATATAAATAGTTGGGCTAAATGGCCACTTAATTAAATAATGGCCACGTAAATCTCCTAACCAAAAGAGATAGGCTAGAACTCAACCACTTCCTCATTTATCTCAAAGTTGGTTATGTGACTAAGGAGTGTAATTCAAATCAAATTGGCAGCACACGTTTCTCTCACAACTGCCATATACACGAAAATAGAACAAGGAAGAAGAAGGAAGAAGCAACCGCCAAGGTAGTGGAAGTAGTGGAAGCAATAAAAGTAGTGGGGATAGTGGGATCAGCCGATCAGTTTTCGGTAGCAGCTATAAATACAGAAAGACAGCCATACACAAGACACAACTCAACCAATCAACAAATCAGTCTACACTGAAATCGGCTCAACGCCTCTCCGGAAGTCCAGCATACGCTGCTTCTGTCAGTCAGTCAGCATCGCCAATTCCTTGACATCAATCGTCAATCCTCAGCAACCAGCAGGACATGGCCGCCTGAAGTCTAGCACCGCCGCTCAAAGTAAGCCGCAAAGCTGCTTCCGCCGTCAGCAAAGCTGTCTCGAGCGAAACCATTCGATATCAAGCAAAATAGCACGCTGCAACGTCATGTAAGTGCCCACGTAGTTACATGGCAACCTCGTCAAGTAGCCATCTGCTTGATGAGGCCGCTGTCAAGTAGCCATCTGCTTGGTAGCAATCGGTTGAGTAGCCATCTGCTCAATTGATGCCCTTTCCAGCGGCCACCCGTTGGTCAGGAGCCCGATTGGTAGCCATCTGCCAAGGTTGGGCGATCCGCTGATGGTGGTACTCGCCGTCAGTGTTACTTTCTGTCAACAAGCTTGCACTGTTTTACACATCAACTCATTTGGTGGGTTTTCCTGCCAATCAAGGAGTAATTTTCAAGACTTGAAAGAATCATCAACTCGTTTGGCAAACATATGCCAACACAGGAGACTGTTTATCGTTTTGCATGCTTTGTAATGTTTGTAAATCGGGGAACTCATTGTAGGCTAAGACTCATATGTTTCTTTTACAATTCAATTAATAGAAGTATTTGGCCCGTATCTCTTGATTTTATTAAAGCATGTTTTACGTTAAATGATTTTCATTGAGGCATGATCAATATGTTAGTCAAGCTGATATAAATTAAACTGATTGATTATCAACTCAATTGCTGATTTGTAAATGCATAGATGTATTGAGTAAGCCATCGATTGGCTATGAAACTTTGGCATTTCAGGAAGGTTATCATAAATTATTTAAGTCCTGCGGCCAGGCAGGCATGGAAAAGAACTAGGGGTAGTGTTTGCCTACTCTGCCATAATCAATTGATTAGAAGTCAGTTTCATCAGGACATCTTACATTGATATCAATATGTCCTTATCAGGACATTTACTTATGTCTTACATCGATATCAACATGTCCAATTTTTAAATCGTTATGTTTGCACGCACAAACATTGGCACGCCCGCACGCATTATACCTCATATCGAGCCATTTGCACATCGAGGCAATCGGTGTCAAATTTATAGCAAACAACTCCCTGTGTAATTCTTAATAGGCAAATTAACTCCTTGTGATAAATAAAAGGGCAAAATACCTCCCTGTGATATTCTAAAAAGGGCAAAATACCTCCCTGTGAAATTATAAATAGGCAATTTAACTCCCTGTGATAAGAAAAATGGCAAGATACATCCATGTGTTTTTATAAAAGAAGCACATTACCTCCCTCTAAATTGCTCATTAATTCATATCACAGGGAGTTAAATTGCTCATTATTCATTTCATAGGGAGGTAAATTGTCTATTTTTATATCACAAGGAGGTAAATTGCTCATTATTTCATTTCACAGGGAGTTAAATTGCCTATTTTTATTTCATAGGGAGGTAAATTGCCCATTAGACATATCACAGGGAGTTAACTTGCAAAAAACCCTATTTTTTTGTGATGCAACAAAGGAACAAAATAATTACTGCCGAAATATGTAACAGAGAGGCACGTGGGAGAAGGTAGAGACAATCGTGGAAGCCAATCAAGCCGATGAATGAGGACTGTGAATGAGGGAGAAATCAAGATCGTTGTGGAGAAGGCAAGCTTTAATGAAAATTATTTCTATATCTATATTTTTATTATAAATATATGAATAATGTTCTATATTTTTTAACTTTTTTATGCGAAAATATC
This sequence comes from Penstemon davidsonii, assembly GCA_034814905.1. Taxonomy (NCBI): domain Eukaryota; kingdom Viridiplantae; phylum Streptophyta; class Magnoliopsida; order Lamiales; family Plantaginaceae; genus Penstemon; species Penstemon davidsonii. The sequence goes on along the minus strand of JAYDYQ010001086.1, from coordinate 3,414,770 downwards.
CCTTAAGATTTTAATTTTGGCATTGAATAAAATGGTGAAATAAACTCATGCAAGAGGTATAGATGGATTATATATGACATACATAATTATGTATCCACAACTCCTATAATATTATTTCCTAAAACTTAGTTTTCAAACCACTTGAATAATAAATATTTTCATATAAGTTAGAGTGATTGTAATTAAATTTTATTATTGATAGTGAATAAAATATGGTTAAATAGGTTAAAAAAACTATAAACGTAAATATATATTGTTAGAAAACATGATAATTATGTATATACACATATCTCCTAAAACATAATTTCCAATCTAACTCTTCATGAAGAATTAATATTTCATATAACTTAGTAAGAGATGATTATAATTATTAAAATCTATAAAAATAAATTTAAAATCAAACATTATTTATTAGGAAACATGATAACTTTAATATATGTTTTAGAATATTTGTATAGTACTCATGGATAAAATAGTTTTTGTATGGCACTTCATGCCATGCTTAGCTTAAATTTTTGCTCTCAAATTGGAAGGAATGGAGATGATAGGGCAAGAAGTTCAAAATACATAAAATTCGAACCAAAAATGTGATTTTCTAAAATATGGAGACCAAAGTACTAATGGAACGGTTATGTGAAACTAAAATTGTTTGAATAAAAGGTGTGTGTCCCTCGTGCTTAAATTTGTTTATGCTTTCGTCCCTCATAGATAAAGTGTTACACTTTCATCCATCTAAAATAATGTGTTACACCAATCACTTTTCAGGTCATTTTTCAGCAAAAATATACCACATGCATTTTGGCAGGGGTATTTTCAAAATACCGGGGCCTGTTTGTTTGGCGTTTGGGAAAGTAGTTTGGGAGAGTAGTGGAGGTTTGTAAAATAATCTCGATTTACGTAATGTTGTTTGTTTGAGTTTTGAGATAGTGGTTTGAGAAATAAAGTAGGTGTAGGTTTTTTTGAAAGAGTTGGGTTGTAGGTGTAAGATGTGTAAGACTTTATGTCAAATCATATTTGTTATGTGAGATAAATTGTGTAAGAGATAGGTTACTTTATGTCAAATCAAAGTAGAGTTTGTATAGGTTTTGTTTAGAGATAAGAAAATTATTGTTTGTTTGGCTTTTGAGAGAGTAGTTTGAGAAAATTAATGGATGAAAAATTTATTTCGGAAAATAGAAAACATGTTTGTTTGGCATTTCCCAAACACGAAAAAATTCTGGAAAACGCCAAACAAACAGGAATGAACAATTGTTTTCCCCCTCATATTAATATTTTGTTTGATTTTCATTCTTTTGACGGGAATGAACAATTGTTTTCCCCCCAAATTTTGTTGCATAACAGTAATTTATTGGCCCCATTTTCATTTTTTTACCCTTCATTCTGGTTTTTATTGTAAAAATCTTTCAACTTCAAATATTTTGTTGTAATTTTGAGAATGAAAAATTTGGATTTATTTCTTAGATAAAGGGTCAGTTTGGCCCACTTTGTATAACTTATTTTAGAATAATGGAATATGGTATATATGATTTTAGAATTTTTTTTTATTAGAATAATTTAGCTTTTGGTTTCAACTTTCCAATATTGAATTTAGAAATGCAATTTTCTTGAATTTAATAAATTTTGGATGGGAAAACCATTGTTCATTCCCGCCAAAATGACGAGAATGAAATAAAATATTAACACAAGGACAAAATGAAATAAAATACTAACATAAATGGCGTAAGTGTTACACTGAAATATTAGAAAATATGATATTATGAAAATAAATTCGCCAAAATGCACATGTTTTGCACGTGGTATATTTTTTACGAAAATTAGTCTGAGAAGTGATTAGTGTAACACATAATATATCTAAGAAGGACGAAAATGTAAAATTTTATCTATTTGAAACGAAAGCGTAAAGAAATTTAAACATTAGGGACAATTAATGTAATTTCCCAAATGACATTTGTAAAAAGAATAAAAAATGAAAGGTAAAGGTCTAACATCTGAAAATTTGATAAAATATTGTGTTCATGAAAATTTAATGGGCAACTCATGAGCTGATAACGACGAAAGAGGCAGTAAGGTTTGCTTCATTTATTTTGAGAAGGCTCGAGTCGGTTGCCTTGTTAGGTATAAGTTTGAATTTTGCTTTCCGCAGTCTCTTTTAGTAGAAAACTTGTTAGTTCAACCGTCAACGTAGTGTTAAATGAGGTTTGCTTCGTTTAATTTGAGAATGCTCGAGTCGATTGCCTTGTTAGGTATAAGTTTGAATTTTGCTTCCTGTAGTCTCTTTTAGTAGAAAACTTGTTAGTTCAACCGTCAACGTAGTGTTAAATGAGGTTTGCTTCATTTAACTTGAGAAGGCTCGAGTCGATTGCCTTGTTAGGTATAAATTTTTATTTTGCTTCCTGCAGTCTCTTTTAGTAGAAAACTTGTTAGTTCAACCGTCAACGTAGTGTTAAACTTAAATGAATGACAAGTCGCTACTCTTGCCTCAACCACCTTAGGTGTACAATTAACACCCACCCCACCTTAATCCTAGAGGCCGTGGAGCCTGTATATATGCACCACTCAAAGTCGAGCGCTGCCTAGGTTTTACACTTACTATTCATGCCGCAAAGGCAGTTTTGTACTGCACGCAGTCTGGGTACCGCAAAAATTCGCGGCGGCGGGCTCCTAATTTTGTTCCTCAACGACCCGTCGCAATATGGGTCTAGAGGGTGTCGCAATATGGGTCTAGAGGGTTGGGAGTAGGATTGTGGGATTATGAACAAGGATAACATGGCTTTCATCTTTTTCTGACTAAAAAATGGGGTAAGATTATTTGGTCATTTTAATATTTAAGCACATGAAAATTAAACTCTCACCAAACTCGAATACACCCTCTTCAAAAGATTAACATAGTTGAACGAAAATGAGATTTCATAACGAGTATTTAATATATCACATAGAAATTTAGATTTCATATGAATATTAATACCTCATAGAAATTTTATACAATACACGTAACATAGATAAGTTTCATGCAAATTTCTTACGAACCAAACCCGTGCCCTGCCCTAACCTTTTTCAATGAATTAAGACTTTTGTAACTGAAATATTTGATGAAAATAAGCTTCGAGACTTTATCAATCTAAAACGAATAACTTGTGTGTACTATCTTTAATTTCACCATTGTATTTATCTCTCATTTTCTGTTAATTGTTTCAGAATAGTTTTACGTGGTTGTTTAATTTCTAGATGTCATTCCACACTTGACATACGGAGACTAGCAGAAGCGTTGAGAAAGAGTAACACATTACATAAAAGATAAACCTAACTACGCCTTCTTGGGAATGGTTTTATGGTACTCTGGCTACAATTCTCTTGAGGAAAAATGATACACGAATCACATCCACGAGGTTGTTACTCTTATGACCCAGAAGCAGAAACTTACAGTAGATTGTTCGATTCATATTATCCGACAATCACTGGTCATCAATGGCATCCTTTTATCTTTACATCTGCTACAGAGATGCCTTCTAATACTGAAAGAGACACAAGGATAAAAGGCATCATAACAAACGTCAACAAATAAATATCAGTACCGAAAAACGCATATACTGTCCTACCGTTAACGTGATTAACATGCGTGCGTTGCATAAAAGATGAAACATGCTTTTAGCAATGCAATTCACGTTTAAAAAGCAACAAAAACCTTGACATGGAAAACACGTAAAAAAACCAAATAAATATTTCCACGAACCTCGGAATATGTTTGGGTTGAAGAACTTGGGAGGTAAGGATTTGGAATCCACACAAAACTAATGCACCTAATTTAATAATCTTGACTTTAACCCTTCAGCAACTTAATTTGGGCTATTTTTTAGGCATCATGTTAGATCTGAAATCCATCCCAATAGAGTCATTTTGAATCCTCAGCTCCAAATTCTTTCCCTCAAATTACAACCCTCTCATCCAAACACAACCCAACAGAACAAAAAAGGAAGAGATGACATTGGTAAAAGCAACAGCAAGTGTATTATGTTATAGACAAACATCTTGAAAGAAACATGTACAATATGCACTGAGCCAAAAGGAACTGTACCAATTATAACACAATGGAGACCTAATTAGTCCATAAAACAGCATAAGAAAATCACCTCCAATAGCTTTAGATTAACCAGTTCCCTGTTTTCTGGCTACAATCCTCTTTGCCGTCAGCAAAGCCACCGAAGCGGCGTGAACGAGTAGAAGGTGAATTGCCAAATCTAGTGGAACGATCTGAACCGAGATCACCAAAACCACTTGAGCGACTCGATTCACCAAAATTTCCGAAGCCACTTCTTCGATCCGAACCACCTAGATTATCAAAACCGCCCGAGCGGCTAGACCCAAAACCACCTGAGCCAGATCCACCAAATCTACCACCTGAGCCAGATCCACCAAATCCACCACCTGAGCCAGATCCACCAAAACGACCACCCCCCGAGTTTCCATATCGACCAGAGGAACCAGAATACCCACCAGAACGGCCACCCCCCGAACTTCCAAAACCACCACCACGTCCAAACCCTGAATCACCAAACCGACCACCTCCACCAGTACCAAAACGACCACCACGATCTGAGTCACCATACATGTCCATAGCTCCGGCTTCAACAGCTATGCTAGGAAGCTAACCAGACAAATGAAGAAATGAGTTAAGTAGAAAAAAAACCAAAACAAGGGTAATGTTAGAAGCTAAACTTGATTGGTGGGTTATAAGGTTGGGATGTCAGATATTTGATTAGGATGCATAGCCTTATTAACTGAAATTGATTTTTGACAGTGTCACTGCTTTGTAAATTTAAAAAGAGGCTTTCATAGCTTCAACTGAAATAAAAGAATAACATAACAGCAACATGAAAAAAATAACATATAATTGACAACTTACTTCTACAAATCGGCAACCAACTTCACGTTCAATAGCCTTGACGTCCCTATGTTGGTGGGATGAGTGCATGAGAATCGCACTACCTTTTTTCCCAGCACGACCTGTTCGTCCAGATCGATGAACAAACATCTCTGAAGAGTTTGGAAGTTCGTAGTGAATCACCTGAGCAAAATGAAGTATCCACTTTAAACCCAATTACATGAATTACATAAATTCATGAGAGAAAAGAAAAAAAGTTCTACAACCAATACCCCCACAAGTACTATTAAGCTTCCAATAGCAAGGGTATAATCACTCACATGTCTTGAACGACTAATGATCTTAACTCTCTGATGCATACACATAAGCCCAGATAACAAGGATCTATTTGATTAGTTGCAATAACTACCATAAAGATACACCTTCAAAACACTCTCATATTAAAGATGCTTCCAGTCACAACTATATTACTATTTATGTTGATTGACAAGGATACAAAATTACAACAAAAACGCAATCAGATGTTATGTGGAATTTACTCGGTAGTAAAAAGACGCCTATAGACCCTTCAAACTGGCAAGTTTTCTATTCAGAAGCAAGATAAACGTGCATAAAGCTTGAGAAAGTACAGATGCACTAGAACCTAATGCAACTCATCGGCACCCAAGAGAAGATAATTTTTTTATTGAGATAGGATAAGGAGATATGGTGCTTTATCATTTCCCCCCCCTCTCCCAAAGAATTCTTGACTATTATAAAGAATGTAGAATGAAAGTAATCATGTAAAAGAATATAAATCAAGAGTAATCACCAGATCAACATTTGGTACGTCAAGACCACGGGCAGCTACATCAGTAGCCACTAAAACATTGAAGCGTCCATCTCGGAAAGAAGATAGTGTTCTTTCCCTTTGATTCTGTGTGATATCACCATGCAATGCTTCACATTTAAAGTGCCTTTGCATAGCATATGACAATCGATCAGCGTCGCGCTTTGTTTGAGTAAAAACAATACATTTACCTCCTTTTGCGTGCTCCTGATTATAAACATTGTGTGACGCTATTGATAGAATAAACTTACTTACAGAATAAAAGCAGTAACCAGACTAGGAATGGAGAAAAAATGATATTATAAATTCATACGGTTATCAGAGGCCCAAGAATTGCCGGTTTCTCTCGCATGTCTGATGCAATGGAATACATGGTAATCCCATCGGCTAACTTCTGGTCAGATTCCCCAACCTGAAGCACATGTTTGATGTCAATAAATAATGCATGTGATGATTGGCAAGCACTACTTCGGATTCTATAAAACAATAAATGTAATTCTGCTCAAAGTACAAACTGTATAAACACATTGAGTATCTCACAAGGTCAATGGTAATTGGATCTTTTAAGAACTTTCGGGTAAGTTTGACTATCCAATTTGGCATTGTAGCTGAAAACATCATGGTATGGTGTTTCTGTGTTATATACCCCAAGATAATCTCAACATCGTCTGCAAATCCAACATTAAGCATCTGATCAGCTTCATCAAGGACCACGAACTGGACTTCAGACAAATTCAATGCACCACGCTTAATCAAATCAATGACACGGCCGGGAGTTCCAACAATAACATCAACACCATGGTCAAGAGTACTCATTTGGCGAGATATTGGAACACCCCCATATACGCATAGTGTATCTAACTTTGGGGCAGAATCAGCAAATTCCTTTTCAACTTGCCGAGCAAGTTCTCTGGTTGGAGCTAAAACAAGTGCCAAGGGATTCCTTCCTTGTCTAATGATGAAAAAAGCACAAATATTTCAGCCTAATAACAATTCATGATTCAAAAAATGTTTATTCAATACACAATTAATTCAAATATAGCATACCCGTGTTTTGCATTAAACTTAATGATCTTATCCATGATGGGGATACCGAAAGCTAGCGTCTTCCCCGTTCCAGTTCTTGCTCGTCCTATCATGTCCTTCCCCTGCATGGCGGGTACCAAAACAGCCCTCTGCAATTGCGCACAAAAAAAAGTCAGTTGGATTATGAAACCAATATCACAAACTAAAATTTTGTCCTAATCTTTATACAAGATTCCCAAATTCATCTCTTTTCATTCAAATAGTAACCAGCTTCATGAGCCTAATACAACTACTTCCCTAATCATATGTTCTCTTTATTACTTCAATCAAAATAATCACTTAATACATAAATGAAAATAATGTGAATATTTGTATTCATTCCGGAACTAAAGTACTAACATCATTTCAATAATCATACCTGAATAGGAAAAAGCTTAGTAATTCCTTTCTGCGCCAAAGCAGAAACAATATCTTGCGAAATCCCAAGCTTGGAGATCTCAAGCCCGTCATCATTCGAAACCCTCTTCTCATCGGCCTCTGAATAATTGGCGGCAGCAAACCCGGCCCGTAAGGAAACGCCCGAATGTAAACCTCTAGTTGACAAAAACGCAGGAGGCGCCGAAGATTTCTTAAAATCGCCGGAGGCAGTGAAATAAGTATGAACTTGTGCGGAAATGAGGGGATTTGAAGGAACGGTGATTTTGGAAGAGAAGAAATGATTGAGGGCAGTAGTTAGACACAGTTTCTTCGATGAAGATCTCCTTAGCAGTAAAAGGCTTCCCATTTTCGTCAATTTTGTTCAATTCTTTGATCAGGAGAAGAGAAATTATAAATACTAACCGTGTGAGGGTTTGGATTAGGGTTTATGGAGAGAGACTTAATAAACTGAGATTGGCTAAATTGTTTTACTTTTCTATTTTTCTTTTTTGAATAAATAGAAATGAAATCGATCTGTAGATTCGAGATTCTTTTTCCGTTTAATTTCTTACTTTTTATTTTAGTAATTTTTTTACACTATTTGTATAGTGTAATTTGAAACATTTAAAAAAAAATCAAATTATTTAATATTTGGTTTTTAGTTCATTGAAATATACTTTATAAACAAAATTTTGATCCATGACTTGCACCTTCGTAATTTATAAATGGCAAAATGCATCTTTGCATATGTATCCTTCATCCGTTTCATTTATATAAGGGTGGATCGAATCTTGTTCGAATGCAATTTTACAAGTAAATAGAATCTTGCTCGAATTCGGTTTGAATTCACATCTTAGGATTTGAGACAGAGTGTGGGGGAGAAGAAAGAATGAATTAGGGTTCATTTTGGGTTAATATACCTTCGATCCGAAGAAAAGGTTATAATCTTGTGTTTTTTAGTTTTTTTTTTCTAAAGGATGAGCCTGAGATTTTTAGGAGTTTCAGAAAAAATGGTGAACCCTTCCACCTGATCTTGACATACCTATTTGAACCTGAAGTTGTCGGATCTTTTCCAAGAGACTTAACTTGTAGTTCAGAGTGTCCTATAGACGTCCGAGACTCTGATGAAGATGAATTGGCATTGATTCATGTTGATCAAGGTCATGTTGTGAACCCAGTCCCGTTTGATGAAGGTAATGAAGTGGTCCCTCGAGTGCAAGAGGATGGGAATGCTTCAAGCTCGGTTGTTCCAGTTGATGGTGGTATGTTTGGATTAAGCCTTTGGGATGTGGACTAATTGAATTGAACATGTTTGTGGTTATCAGTAAATGTTGATGTTTTTAGAGTTTTTATTTTGATGGAATTGTTAGACTGCTTTAAGGAATGGGATGGTTATCTTTTAATTTTATGAATGAATATTGTTTAGTTGGTTTCATTACTAATGCACATTTTACTTTAAAGTGCATAGTAATGGCTTAATATATAATGATTAGTGAACGTATTTAAATATTAACGGGTACTGTTTTTATGTTTATTTTGTGAGGTAAATTGTTTTTCATGATTTTTGGCATTTAAACAACTATTGTTGATAGAAACTTGGGAATAAAATAACTACTTTTTTCAACGGTGAATCAATTCTTGTTCTTCCATTGCATTCCAAGATCTACAGGGAACCCTGTGTCTTTCTTTGAGTTGGTGCCGCATCAACATATCGTGGTATGGATGCCATTCATTATGGTCTAAACCTGCAAAAACAAGGAAAATTCTATTAATTTAAAACAAACACCACCACAAAAGTGAACATTCATTTTACTCATGAGTTGTGTCTTGTCAAAATTGATGGACCCACATGAGTTGTGAACATGTGTTCATGAACAATGCATTAGAGAATGACTCATTACGAAATAAAATGATAAGTGTCACATTTGTGATAAGAGAATGCCACTAATCAAGAAGCCAAAACCATGAGAAAAGATGCCAAAATCACAACAACAAAAAAAGACATATTATAAGGTGTTGATGAAGGGTTATTCCCTTCGACACTAAATGGCTTCTTGAATTTCCATGGGTGAAGAACCCTCAAAAACAGAGAAAAGACAGATTCTACCCGGAAGGCTTTTAATTCCCTTTGAAACTACATGGCTTAATGAAGATTTATTTACCGTGTTGTATTTTTTCTTGGCTAAGAGCACAAAGTTATTTATCCATGTGATATAGATCTCAGGCTGAAAGGATTGTTGTGGTGTGATGAATAAGGGTTTGCCTCGTTTCAAGTTGCATTAGGTGGAATCGGATGACAAAACACAAATCTTGGGATCCTTCAATGTTGCATTTCGTAATGAGCCTTCACATGACAATACAACTAATACAGCTCCAATTGTGAATTCATCCCAACAAATTTGGCAGCTTTTCTCAGGAAGATCACTATTTTCTTCAACCGTTATTCTTTTCAGTTGAGAAAACGTAAATGGTGAAACTCTGTTCATTGATCGAGTTTCAAGACTGGATTTGCAGAGAGACACGGGTTTATGAGAGGTGTGATATTTCTTTTCAAATTTGTAGAGATAGAGAAATGGGGGTTAAGAACGATGTTCATTGAACCCAATAATCCCTTGCATACCAAGTAGTTGATAATAAGTCTTCTTCCACCCAATCAACTTAAAGAGTTGATATGCTTAAAAAGAATCTTTGAGACTGGAAGCATTACATTAAGTGGAATCTCAAGAGCTTGCAAATAACTTGACATAATTCAATTATCGGCTCTTCAACCATTTGTAAACATCTTTTTTAAATAGTGAATCAAATCTTGTTCTTCCATTGCGTTCCAAGATCTACGGGAACCCTGTGTCTATCTTTGGGATGGTGCCGCATCACCGGATAGGTATGGATGTCATCTCTTTATGATCTAAACCAGCACAAACAAGAAAAATTCTATTAATTTCAAAACAAACACGACCACAAAAATGAACATACATTTTACTAAGATAAAAATCAGGAAATCGTGAAGCAATTAAAATTAAGGTAGGTTACATTACACCAAAATACATGAAATTTTTTAACAACAAATAAAAAATTGTATAAATTGCAACAATTGAAAAACAGAAATTAAAGTTGTCAAGTTTAACAAGTTTTATTGTAAATAAATCAAAGGCGCTCTAAATTCCATTTCATGAACATTTCACGGGCCATGATGTCAGGAAAATTGTTCCATGAATGAGACGGCTCAACCACATCAATATAGTCATCACCACTAGGATCATTGTCATCATCACTTGAATCTAAATCTGAATCCGACTACAATAGGTCCTCAACCATTGTTTGTGAATCAACAATAATTTCACAATCATTCTATTTCGCATCTTCAAGGGGTAGAAAGCGTTGCTTCTAAGTTTTGCCCACCATTTCTTTACTTGTCTGAAACTGCGCTCTATTACATTCCTTGCTTGAGAATGTTTCATTTTGGAATATTCCTACTCATTTTGAGAGGCTTCCATATCAAACCCCCTCCCCTCCCCCTCCCCCTCCCCCTCCCCTCCCCCCCACTATTTCAAATGATAGTGCACTCATTTATACGGCGCGAGGAAACCTTCACTGTTAGTATAACCATTGTCACACAAGTTGTATATTCATAAATCAACATTTAACTAAAATGAATTGTTAATGCATAAGATGTGCAACTTATGAAATATAATTTATTTTCACTTGTAGGCAGTCTCAACCCATTTGCTTGATTAATTGCATCTCTTAAAACTCGACATCCACCGTAAATCTCTCCCGACCAACGAGTGCATATGTGAATCCTCCTCTAACATCACAAGAGGCAAACACGTTGGTGGCAATATCACATTTTCGTGATCTATACAACAAAACTTGAACATGGACATATGTTCCATTCAATGGCCCCAACGCAACCCTACACACTTGTAAAGGTTCAACTTTAATATTTAATCAAACGAAACATGTAATGAATATTAAGATAAGTATAAGTCTCACCGGAAAACAACTCCTCCTATCGTCCTCACAATCAACTGGAACTAGTTTGGTTGATATAGTAAATTCCGATGAAGCTTCATTAAACAAGTTGGTAGACAACAGAAACACTTGATTAAAGTGTAATCGGAACGACGATATTCACAAGCAACAATCTGATTCTTCTTGTGATGAGTAAGGACAGTTAAAAACATGACAACTTGTTCTCTCACGGGAACATATTTATTATCATTTAACCCCTCACATTATATAGGAAACAACAAAAATTATCACATGCACTAATATTAAGACGTATGTTATCTTTATACATTATTGTATTTTCGTGTGTATTTTTGTAGATATTCCGATTGCTTGCGCTTCCTACAGATTAGGCTATACACTACTAGAAAAATAAAAAATTCCCATCGACAATTTCCAACAGAAAAAAAAATTCAAACCTAATAAAAAATGGTTGAAATTAGGTTGTAAAAATTCCGACCGATTTGATTATCGGTCGGAATTTGTTTAATATTCTGACCGATTCGAAAATCTGGCGGAATATGTTTCGTATTTAAAATAAAAATTTAAACTATAAGTATTCCGACCGATTTAAAAATTGGTCGGAATATTTCTTTATTAATTTTTTTTAAAAAATCCGACCGACTTGAAAATCGGCCGGAATATGTTTCGTTTTTAAAAAAAAAATCAAACTGCAAATATTCCGGCCGATTTAAAATCGGTCGGAATATTTACTTATTGAAAAAATAAAATAAAAAATTTTGCCCGATATGAAATCGGTGGGAATTTTTTGGCATAAATTCACCGGGCGGAGCCCTCTTTCCCCATTGTTGTTTGAAAAAAACAAAAAAAATATTTCTCCTCTTCTCTTCTTCCTCCGCGCACGGCCACCACCACCACCTCACTTCCGACTCTAATTGGTTGAGGGCTTTTGCAATTCATCTAGTAGCATCAATTTCACGTATAAGCGGGTAAATGTTAATTTGTTACTCATTTTGTTGATTGAAGTTTTTAGGTTGTGGGATCCCCTTTCAGCAATCTCGTGATTTCTGCAGCTATATGTGGATTTTTTTGTGTTTCTCCATAGTAATTGAGTTGTTGAATATTGTACGTGTTGTAAGTTCACTGGAATTCATCAATTGCTTCTGATTTCCGAAATTTAAGTTGCGGTGTTCTTCCCTTGTTCTTCTGGTTCTGTATTTTCCACGGCTTTTATTGATTTGGTTGTTGATTTCGGTTCTAAACATCTCCAATTAGTTGTTTGTTGCTTCCATTAATTGTGATTAGCTTGAATTTTGATATATTAAAGGTTGGGTATAAAGATTTTCTTCCTTTGACAGCTAATGTACGATGAAGTGTTGTTGAGGAAGATGAGTAATTTACATAATCAGCCCACGGGGTCTGCTTTGGTCAAATCCCCCCCCCCCCCTCCCACCCTTTAAACATATATGATTTCCAATTTTTTAACTTAAGTTCTAGCTAGTATTTTTCTATTTTGGGGGTTATATGCAAATTATACCCGTATGTTAGTCCTAATTGACAAATACATTATTTTTCTAATTAGTAAATACCCTTGTGTTTATAATAAGACTCATCTATGCATTAAAAGTCATGCATGTATGTGTGATTAATTGAAAAATTCCAGTGATTGGAGTGATACAATACATGAGCAAGTAGATTCCCTAACACCATGATGAACTTTTTTTTTTAATCTTAATTTATGTTCAAGTGTTTACATTTCTTTAAAACTTTCTTCTACAGTTTATGTTGATGAAGTAGATGTATTTCTTTAAAAATTTCTTCTGAAATTTCGAGTAATAATGTCTCTCCTAAAAATCCTCGACTCTCGATTGAGATGAATGATTTATCGTCAAAGAAGCTAGTAAATTCTTAGAAGAGTCCATCTTCGCAATTGGTTCAAGTGGTTAGTTCATTTTCATCTGTAATATTTACTCTACTTTATTATACGTTTAAGTGAAATTTATTTTGTATTTCATGTTGAAAAGGTGAAGTCAATAGCATCCAAAAACTTGAATGCTTCTTTAAGGGATTTTGATGTTGTCACGAGTTCACGTTCAAGATTGGGAATCTACAAAGGTCATTGTCTAGTACTTGGCTAATGATATTAGAAATTATCAAGAATGTGATTTTCGTGTACCGCAGTTATTTGATGTTTAATTCGAATATTGTGTTATATGTAAGAATTGAATATTTTGTTATGAGTTAATTGGGTTTTGTTATGTTTGATTGTCGGGAATTCATACAGGATTTGAACAAAAAATTAAAAAAAAAAGAAAAAGAAAAAAAAGCTGAAATTGCAAATCCGTGGGAATTAATAGGTGGGAATTTTCCCACCGAATTAACCGGTCGCAATTTCAGTTGGAAATTGAATCGGTTGGAATTTCGGTTGGAATCTTGTATTTCCGATCGATGGGAATTTTCCTTTTTTCTAGTAGTAATACCGTATGGCGATATTGGTTGGTTCATAGACTGAGCGTCACGTGAAATAGCAAAAAGCAAAAAAAAATGTCCATCCAAAAGAACTCATGAAACATTAACAACATCAATTGTATCTTCCGTGGATCCATTTGCAACGTGGTTTCAAAACAATGTTCAAAACCCTAAATTATTATACATTTCAAAACGCGCAAAGTAGCCCAACCCATTTATATCATACATTAAACAAAAAATAGCTTAGCTAAACGAAAAACTTGTCAAAATGATTTTAAATATGCAACTTTGTTTAGAATATAAAAAAAAAATCGAACGAAAATGTATATTTGTTCACGGGTCAAAAGTGGCATACGACATAAGAGGCGAAGCTGAAGTGCTTGTCACACAGATTCAAAATGAAGTTAGGATGAGAATACAACTGATGAAAAGCTTGGGAAGCCTGATTGCACTTGAGGTATGGCCGTAACAATGGAGCTTGATTCAACTTGAAATCTGGGGAAAAAAAATTGGATAATCAGTTGGGATTGAAGTTCTAAGCTAACGTATTACTAAACCAAACATGGGAGGAATAAAAAAGAAATTTAAATTGATGGAAATTAGGGTTATTCAGCTCGAAACTGGAATTGAAGGTGGGAAGCGATCAAACCTGTTGGGGGTGGGGGGGAGGAAAGGGAAAGTTAGTTGCTGGATTTTTTTCCTTGTTTTATAAAATCTTCATGGTTTTTTTTGTAATTTCTATAGTATTGAAGGGTAAATTGGTCATGAAATGCAACCTGAAACAAGGAAAACCTGAAATGCAACATTGAAGGACACCCATGAGTTGTGTCTTGTCATCCGATTCCACCCAATGCAACCTCAAACAAGGCAAACTCAGTTCATCACACCACAACAATCCTTTCAGCCTAAGATCTATATCACCTGGATCAATAACTTTGTGCTCTTAGAGCATCCACAACAGTCTTTTTTTTTGCTCTTTCAAGAGCTAAAAACTCAATTATACATAACTAAATCAAAATTTTGTATTCCAGCAGTGGCTTGTATAAATACAAAACTATGTATAAACCAAGATTGGATTTGCATATATGGATGTCCATGTATATTTATACAGAACATCCATGTCAGCAAATTAATGTCCCAACCACCAACCTTGCCACAATCCCCACGACCATCTCCCTACCAACTCCATTGAAGAGGGTAAATTAAATATCTGAGTAAGGTAAAATTTAATAATTAAATTTCAAATTATTTTCATCTAAAACAAATCTCAGAAAGAAGAGAAAGGTAAAAATAATAATATTTTTTTTGTTTAGCGGCCGAAGGTGGTGGAGATGAGTCCTAGAAAGAAACAGAAGGAGGTGATGGGTTTAATTTTATGGCTACATGGAATGGGAGAAGAATTTATTCTTCTTCTTCTTTATTAGAATCGACACATAGAGGCGAATGATGAGCTAGATTTCGTCGGAGTTGGAGGTGGTGGAGAGGAGATCGAGAGAGAGGGAGGGCATGGGGAAAAGATGAAAGAGTTCTGTTTTGATTTGGGACAAAACGTTTGCTGCACTTTGTTGATTTTTTTCTCTTATTTTATGTATTTATTTTAAAATATGTATTTATTATTTATTATTTATATTTGACGTGGATAATGCAATAAAATATTATTTATAATTAATATTGGAAGAAGAATAAAATATAATAATTCTGAAAATTTTAGATGATAATTGTTGGAGTGGGTAGCTAAAACACCGTTTATCATGTATAATTTGATATAGATGACCACTTATAGATGATATTGTTGTGCATGATCTTAGACAAGATAAAATACACCACGGTAAAAAAATCTTCATTAAGCCATGTTGTTTCAAAGGGAATTAGAAGCCTTCCGCGTAGAATCTGTCTTTTCTCTGACTTTTGAGACTTCTTCATCGGTGGAAATTCAAGAAGCCATGTAATGTCGAAGGGAATAACCTTTCAGCGGCACTTAAAATATGTCTTTTCTCGTGAGTTTGGCATCTTTTCTCGTGGTTTTGGCTTCTTATGTGGCACTCTTTTAACGCAAATGGGACATATGTCATTTTCTTTCGAAATGAGTCATTCTCTAATGCATTGTACATAGAACACATGTTCACATGTTCACATGGCAATACAACTAATACGGCTTCAATTATGAATTCATCCCAACAAATTTGGCATCTTTTATCATGAAGATCACTATTTTCTTCAAGCGTTATTCTTTTCAGTTGAGAAAACGTAAAGGGTGAAACTCTATTAGACATTGATCGAATTTCAAGACTGGATTTACAGAGAGAGGGGTTTACGAGAGGTGTGATATTTCTTTTCAAATTTGCAGAGAGAGGTGGAGGGGGGTTAAGAGCGGTGTTTCATCCGATCTCAGTAGTCTTTTGCATACCAAGTAGTTAATAATAAGACTTCTTTCACACAGTCAACTTAGAGTTGATATGCTTAAGAAGAATCTTTGAGGCCGAAAGTCTTGCATTAAGTGCAACCTCAAGGGCTTGCAAATGGCCAGACCTAAATCCATTATCGGCCCTCTAACCAGTTGTAAACATCTTTTTTAAACAGTGAAATAATTCTTGTTCTTCCATTGCGTTCCAAGATCTACGGGAACCCTGTGTCTTTCTTAGGTTGGTGTTGCATCACCGTAACATGGTATGGATGCCGTCTCACTATGGTCTAAACCTGCACAAATAAGGAATATTCTATTAATTTAAAACAAACCCCACCACAAAAGTGAACAAAAATTTTACCCATGAGTTGTGTCTTGTCAAAATTGAAGGACCCCCATGAGTTGTGAACACATGAACAATGCATTAGAGAATGACTCATTATGAAAGAAAATGATGTGTGTCCCATTTGCATTAAGAGAATGCCACATATCAAGAAGTCAAAACCACGAGAAAGATGCTGAAATCACGAGAAAATACACATTATAAGGTGTCGTTGAAGTGTTATTCCCTTCGACACTACAGAGCTTCTTGAATTTCCATGGGTGAAGAAGCCTCAAAAGACAGAGGAAAGATAGATTCTACGCGGAAGGCTTCTATTTCTTTGAAACTATATGGCTTAATGAAGATTTCTTTACCGTGGTGTATTTTTTCTTGGCTAAGAGGACAAAGTTATTCATCCAGTAGATATAGATATCAAGCTGAAAGGATTTTTGTGGTGTGATGAACATGGTTTGCCTTGTTTCAGGTGGCATTGGGTGGAATCGGATGACAAAACACAACCTATGGGGGTTCTTCAATGTTGCATTGTGTAATGAGCCTTCACATGGCAATACAAATAATACGACTCCAATTATAAATTCATCCCAACAAATTGGGCAACTTTTCTCAGGAAGATCACTATTTTCTTCAACCATTATTCTTTTTAGTTGAGAAAACGTAAAGGGTGAAACTCTGTACGAAATTGATCGAATTTCAAGATGGGATTTGCAGAGAAATAGGGTTTTACGAGAAGTGTAATATTTATTTTCAAATTTGCAGAGAGAGAGAAATAGGGGGTTAAGAATGATGTTCAATCTGAACTCAGTAGTCTCTTGCATACCAAGTACTTGATAATAAGTCTTCTTCCACACAGTCAACTTAGAGTTAATATGCTTAAGAAGAATCTTTGAAGTCGGAAACATTGCATTAAGTGCAACCTCAAGGGCTTGCAAATAGCCCGGTCTAAATTCATTATCGGCCCACCAATCATTTGTAAACATCTCTTTTAAATATTGAATCAATTCTTTTTCTTCCATTGCGTTCCAAGATCTACGGGAATATTGTGTTTTTCGTTGGGCTAGTGTTGCATCACCTTACCGTGGTATGGATGTCATCTCACTATGTATAAACCTGCACAAACAAGGAAAATTCTATTAATTTAAAATAAATACCACCACAAATGTGAACATACGTTTTACTAAGGTAAAAATCAAGAAATCATGAAGCAATTAAAATTAAGGTAGTTTACATTACATGCAAATACATCAAATACATGAAATTATTTAAAAACAAATAAAAAATTGTACAAATTGCAACAACCCAAAAACATAAATTAAAAGTGTCAAGTTTAACAAGTTTTATTGCAAATAAATCAATTGCATTCCAAATTCTATTTCATGAACATTTCACAGGCCATGTTGTCACGAAAATTGTTCCATGTATGAGATTGTTAAACCACATCAATATAGTAATTACCATTAGGACCATTGCCATCGTCACTCGAGTCACATGAATCTAAATCTGAATCCGACTCCAAGATGTCCTCAGCCATTATTTGCCGCATAAAGTTGTGAATCAACAATAATGTCATAATCATTCTGTTTCGCGTCTTCAAGGGGAAGAAAACGTTGCTCCTAAGTATTGTCCACTGTTTATTTACTTATCTGAAATTACGCTCTATTACATTCCTTATTTGAGAATGTTTCATATTGAAATATTCTTACTCATTTTGAGAGGCTTCCATACCAATTTCCCACTCTTAAATATGATAGCGCACTCCTTTATAAGGAACGAGGAAACCTTCACTGTTAGTATAGCCACTGTCACACAAGTAGTATGTTCATAAACCAAAATTTTAACTAAAATGAGTAGTTCATGCATAAGTTGTGCAATCTATGAAATAAAATGTTAAACCAAATAAAATTAATTTGTTTCACATGTAGGCTCTCTCAACCCATTTGCTCTATTGATTTTATCTTTTAAAACTCGATTATCCGCTGCAGATCCCTCTGAACTAACGAGTGCATATGTGAATCCTCATCTAACATCACAAGCGGCAAGTACATTGGTGGCAATATCATCTTTTCGTGATCTATGGTTTATCTACCACGGAACTTGAACATGGACATATTTCCATCCAATGCCCTAATGCAACCCTACACATAAGTAAAGGTTCAACTTTAATATCCAACCAAACGAACACAAGTAATGAATATTAAGATAAGTATAAGTTTCACCAGCAAGCAACTCCATCTATCGTCCTTGCAATCAACTGGAATTGGTTCAGGTTGAGAATTTGATATAGTAAAATCGGATGGAGCTTCTTAAATAAGTTAAGACATAGTAGAAACACTTGATTATGGTGTAACCGGAACGACGGTAATCACAAGCAACAATCCCATTCTTCTTGTGATGAGCAAGGATTTAACATGGCAACTTGTTCGCTCACGGGAACATATTTAGTATCATTTAACCCCTCCACATTATGTAGAAAACAACAAAACTTATCAGATGCACTAATATTAAGAAGTATGTTATCTTTACAAAATATTGTGTTTTCTTGTGTAATATATTGTAGATATTCCGTTTGTTTGCGCTTCCTACGGATTAGGCTATACCGTATGGGTTTGTTCATAGATTGAGTGTGACGTGAAATAGCAAGAAAGCAAATAAAGAAAATGCCCATCCAAAAGAATTGATGAAACAATAACAACATCAGTTATTTCTTTCGTGGATCCATTTGCAATGTGGGTTCACAATAATATTCAAAAACCTAAAATAAACAAGCTTGAGTCATAACATAACTCGCCCTAAAATGTACACACCAACCCAACCAAAGACAGAAGCAATCAAAAACAAAACTTTACATGATAATGTTAACTATTCGCTCATTCAAAACAAGAATTTTCAACAATTGGCACATTTTAAATCAAACCTAACACATGAATCACATTTCAGTAACTACGAAAGCATTAAATTATCATACATTTCAAAACGGGCAAAGTAGCCCAACTCACTTATACCATACATTTGACAAAAAATATCTAGCTAAACAAAAAACTTGTCAAAATTATTTCAAAGATGCAACTTTGTTTAGAATATGAAAAAACTGGAACAAAAATGTATATTGGTTCACGGGTCAAAAATGGCATACGACATAAGAGGCGGAGCTGAAGTGCTTGTCAAACAAATTCAAAATGAAGTTAGGATGAGAATATTGATTGCAATGGAGGTATGGCTGTAACAATGGAGTTTGATTCAACTTCAAAATCTAGAAGAAAAAAAATTGATAATTAGTTGGGATTGAGGTTCTAAGCTAACATATTACTAAATCTAACATGGGGAAACAAGTTTGGGTAAGAAATTTGATGGATGGCATTAGGGTTTTTCAGCTCGAAATTGAAATTGAAGGTGGGAAGCGATCGAACCTGTTGTGGAAATAAGAGGAAAAGTGAGTTGCTGATTTTTTTCATTGTTTTATAAAATCTTCATGGATTTTTTTGTAACATTGAAGGGTAAATTGGAGAGGGTGTTTAATTATAATCAACCCAATTAAGGGATATGGCCCACACATTGGCAGGATCAAGTCGAGCAGCCCGTGATTTATTCGGTCCAACCAGGTAGGAAATTAAGAACCCAATTACACAATTGAGGCCTTATTGGGGGCTAATTGAGGGCCAATTATGTAAACCGAGCGTAGCCTAAGATTTTAGTTGATGCATAAAATTAGATAAATCCTTTTTTTAATTGATAACTTAGATAAACCCAACTAATAGTATATGCGATGCACATTAGTTTTACTTTCATAGATAAACCCATTTAATAGATGTACGTGTTTAGTTTCATAGATAAACCCATTTTTACATATTACATTTTTACATTTTTACACATTTTTAGATAAACCCAATTAATAGATGTACGTGTTTAGTTTTAATTTCATGGTATTTTTTGTAAAATAGAGTCAAATTAGCTTCTTCTTTTTTATGCCATAAAATATCATATATTTATGACTAATATTCATTTATTTTTTATAAATTTAATTTTATTAATTATTATTATTTTATCAAAATAAAATGATGGCTTTAAATAGTTGTAATAAAGAATGAAATGATGACTAATATAGTCAAGACAATTTTCATGTTAAGTTTCTCCGTCATTGACAGATGATAAATGTTTCATCCATTTCTTCACAAATTTCACCCAAATTAAACTTTCATCGATTTTAAGAGCATTTTTTCTTACTGGTTTCACCAATGTTCACCAATTTCACCCGAAGTTTCATAGATTCATATGTTTCCACTGTTTAATTTTTTTACCAGTTAATATATTTTTTGGCGATTTTTTTGCTTTTTTAATCAGTTATAACCTTTTTCAATGTTTTTCCATTTCTCTTCGGATTTTTTTTTCCAATTTAAACTATTTTCTACCGATTTCACCTTATTTTTCTCGGTTAAAGTTTAACCGTTTTCAGCTATTTCACTTATTTCACATGTTATTCATCTGAATTTTTCATTGATAAAACATGTTTTTACCGACTTTAAGCTTTTTTGACTGATTTTACCCTTTTTAATTGATTTTATCCTTTTTGGTTTTCATCAGTTTCTTTACAAATTTCACCCAAATTTTCATTGATTCATATGTTCTCACTGATTAATTTTTTTTACTGGTTAATATTTTTTCTTAGCAATTTACCCCTTTTTTTATCGGTTATAACCTATTTCATTGTTTTCCCCTTTTTTGTCGATTTCTTTTGTTTTTTCCGGCTTAAACAATTTTTCTACCGATTTCACCTCGTTTTTGTCAGTTAATTTTTTTTTAACTGATTTCACTCTTTTTACCGTTTTAACCCGTTTTAACCTATTTCACATGCTTTTATCTGATTTCACATGTTATTCACTTGAATTTTTCATTGATTAAATATATTTTTACCCATTTTAAGCTTTTCTGATCGATTTTACCCTTTTTTCACCGACTTTGCCCCTTTTGACTGGATTTCACATGTTTCATCATTTTTCTTACAAATTCTGCTCGAATTAATTTTCATCATTTAACATATTTTCACAAACTTTACCTTTTTTTAATCAATTTTGCCCGTTTTCATCCATTTTCTCAAATTTCTACCAAATTTTTATTGATTTCAAATGTATTCACGATTTCACATGCACTTTTTTAACTGGTTTCACCCATTTTTTAACTAACTTCACCAGTGTTCACAAATTCACCTGGATTTTCATCGATTTCACATGTTTTCATTGATTTAATAATGAAACGAATTCTATGAAAGTATGAGGTTATGCATGTCTTGATATTCTTTATATTTTGTCTCTCTAGCCAAATAAATAATAAGTACTTAGCTAAGTCATAAGCATTTTTTGTTCATTTATAGGTACGATGCAATTCTTATTTTAACTTTTCATTTTTTAATTTTTTTTCTTCTTCTGTATAGCAAAATTATATTTAAGAGAATTTGATTTTAATATTTTATTTTTAGATGATTGTATATGATTTATATAATCATATTGTATTAAATCTTTCAATTATACCAATAACATATTTTTACTTCAAATATATTGTTGCTAAATTAAAATAATTTTACATGTATATTTTAGGAACTATTTAAAATAACAACATTTTTTTTCTTATGGTTTTTATTTTATTTTATGTGTTATATGAGAACAAAATTGAAATTATAAAATTTGATGTAAAAGATAATTTCTAAATTTTAGGAGATTATGCAAGAGATAAATATAATAAGATTACATGTCTAATTGTACATTTACCATAATTAATATAAAAAGATTTCATGTCTAATTATTCTTCTTCAACCATTTTTACATATTTATCATTGAATTAAATATCACTTTACAACTCAAATAAGGGTATATTAGTCTTCACAAAAAAAGAAAAAATTTAAATTATTCACACTTTTATAATAAGTACAGATTTGCATCTTTTTATTTTTATTTTCAATCAAATGTAAGATATAAAATGTATAAAAGAATATTGACTGTTTTTGTGGATGAAAATAATTTAGGAAAAATTGTAAAATTGGTCCAGTAATTATTGCTCGTTGGCCAAAAAAGTCCTGTAACTCTTCAGACTGGCAAAAAAGTCTTGTAATTAATATATTTTGGTAATATAGTCATATTTCGGCCTGAATTGCCAACGTGTATGCCAAGTCATCTGCCCTTTGCTGACATGGAATATTAATCCCCTTGCTGACGTGGAAAAATTACAAAATTGGTCCTGCAACTATTGCTTGCTGGCAAAAAAGTCCTGGAACTAATATATTTTGGCAATTAAGTCATGTAACAAAAATTACATGCAATTAAGTTCTAACATAATCTTCATCTTCATCTAAAGATTAAGTTTCAATGTAATTTTGAGATTACATGTGATTACTTTGGAGAAAATTATTGAGCTTAATTGCAATTCCTTTGTCAACGTTATTAGATAATCTGAGAATTTTATTTTTAATTTTTTCCTGAGAAAATAAAAAAAAATATTTGTTGTTGAAATTTAATTTTTGTCCTATATGTGCCTTGTTGCAATTTTGGGCAATATGGTCTGATAAGGTGTCTCATAGGAATTCATTTTATCAGTCTAGTTTTCTAGTTTTTCAATGTTATGTTGGTAAATTTTAGTACTATTTGAATACTTTCTAATATTATCATGAGTCTAAATTAATTCTAAGGTAGTGTTCGTCATATCTGGGTTAATTTTTCGTGTGAAATGGGTGGGTGATTTGGCAAACACAATGGAAAAAAATCACAATTTGGACCAAAATAGGATTAAATTGCCAAATTAACTTAGTTACATGACTTGAGTTATAAGACTTTTTTGCCAGTCCGAAAAGTTATAGGAGTTTTTTTGCTAGCAAACAAAAGTTACGGGACCAATTTTGCAATTTTTCTGACCATCGGCAAGGGGGTTAATTTTCCATATCACTTAGGAGCCGTGTGAGATGACAGTCTCATGCACGGTTTTGAATGAGAGAAAGAAGTGAGGAATCCTCTTTTCGACTCTGACTCTCCCACTCCAGTCATTGCTTTTCTTTCTGTTACTTCAAAAGTAGCTGCTTCAGCTTCAGCCACTCGAATTTTCGATATTCCTTTTTATTTCTCATCAAACGAATGGCATCTTCTTCTGGAAATCCTAGCTATTCTTAGCATGATATTGGGAAATATCATTGCTATTACTCAAACAAGGCAAGGGGCGGGTGAGTTGGCAAACATATTGGCAATTCGGGTCGAAAGAGGACTATATTGCCAAAATATATTAGTTACATGACTTTTTTGCTAATCCGAAAAATTATAGGACTTTTTTACCAGCAAGCAATAATTACGAGATCAATTTTGCAATTTTTCCAATATTTTATATCTGATTAATACGAATACTTGACTAGTGCTTCACACCATTATTGTTCATTAACGTTATTTTAACCTTAAATGTTTAAGATAATAATATTTTCAGATAAATAAAATATTGTAGTGTCATAGCAACTCCAATCATACTAATGATAGTTTTTTGGAGGGAAATTTGTTTTTTTTGCACTTTACACCCTCAAAACATAGATTTAGTACTTTGCACCCTCGAAATATGAACAATTCAGCACTTTGGACCCTCTTTTATTTTTCTCAAAAACCTAGGACAAAATAGATAATTCATTTTTGGATCTTTGGCACTTTGCACCACCAAAATACGAGAAATGGGCATTTTGCACCCTCAAAATAGAATTAGCACTTAGCACTCTGGAATTAAGAATAACTCATCAACTTGCATCCCCAAAACACGAGAAATGAAAACCTTGAACCCCCTCAACACAAAATTAGCACTTAGCACCCCAAATTAAGAAAAACTCAACAACTAGCACCCCCTCATTTTTTTGGGCAAAGTTGACCACAGGGGGCAAAAAACCTAGGGGCAAAATAGGTAATATATTTTCTTTTTTCCTTATATTTTAAAATACGATTATGAATACTAGAATACTCATTTCTCTCTCCTTAAAATTTGTTTTGTGATATGATTCAATCTATGTATTAACTTTCTAGAAACTTTTCGAATTCTTTTGGATATTTTGAGGACATTTGAAAAATTGGTAATTAAATAAATATGTTAGAATAGATTTTGAAGATGAATTTTCTTGTATTCATAATCGTATTTTGCAAATTTTAAGAAAAAGGAAAATGAATTACCTATTTTATCCATAGATTTTTTTTACCCCGTTGGTCAACTTTATCGAAAAAAAATAATGGGTGCTACTTGTTGAGTTTTTCTTAATTTGAGGTGTTAAGTGCTAATTATATTTTGGGGGTGCAAAATGTCAATTTCTCGTGTTTCGGGGGTGCAAAGTGTCAAAGATCCAAAATAAATTACCTATTTTGTCCCTAGATTTTTTGAGAAAAATAAAAGCGAGTACAAAGTGCTGAATTGTTCATATTTCGAGGGTGCAAAGTGTTAAATCTATCCCATTTTATTATGATAATGTGGCAGTTTACCCCCCTTTATTATGATAAATGTGGTAATTTATCACCCCCACCCCCCCACCCCACCCCTATGTTATGATATATGTGGCAATTTACCCCGCTGTATGGTACAAAATATTTTTTATGCCCACTCTCAATTTCAGCAAGTGAGTTACACTCTCCAACTTAAAAGGGTAAATTGCTTCTTTAATTTTGGATAAATTGCTCTTTTCAAATTACAGGGGATAAATTGAACATTATGCAATTTAGAGGGGGTAAATAGCCATTAACTTTGGAGAAAATTGGGCTTGTATGAAAGTTGCAATGAAAATCTATAATGTGCTATCAAATTTGCATTTTTGTATTCAATAATACAAAAATTGCAAGTTGGCCTATCATACGGTAAAAAAACAAATTTCCCTTTTTGGGACTAATCGCGAATTCTTCACATATGAATACAAATTAATTTAAATATATGAAATTATAATAAATAAATAAACTTAAGCATATAAAGATTCCAACACTCATAAACATATGTGCTCCATATGTACTGGTAACACGAATTTTACAGAACTCGTGTTCAACTTATCTATTCAATCCTAATAAACTTTGAACCTATACAAATATTAATTAACTACTTTTTATTTTTTTTATTATAGATTATTTTACACATATAGTCTATTTCCCGTCTCAAGTCTTACCTGATTTATCACCCTTCAAACTTAAACATTCAAATATAAATCATATTTAAAAAATTCTACAAATTTACAAAATATAATTTTCAAATTCAAATCTAAATCGTGGTTTAAAGGTTTTATTGAAATTTAAAACAACCTAAATTAATTTTTTCAAATTCAAAATCAAAATCAAGCGAAATCAAGTCATCACTTAACCATACAAACCCATTACTTCAATAATTTGAATTATAATATTTTTAAGCAATCAAAGGCCTTGATTCATCAATTATATAATAATGAATAGATGAAATAATTATTCCAAAAAAAATATATACATGCATCGCATGGACAATAATACTATAGTCAAGAGCAAGAGTCTCATGTTGCTTATCAGTACTCATTCGTCGTAAAGCAAACCCGGCGGGTCATTTCATCGAATACATTATAAGCATTCCACGAATCAAATCCATGAATATTCAATTCAAATCCACACTCGTCAATTTCATGTATAATCAAACAGTTACCTCCAAAAATTTGTCTCTTTGTTGCCGTCCAATTAATCAATTCCCAAGACCCACTATTTTAGTCTCCCACCAATCCCCCAATAAATCCAATTTTCCGGCCCCATTAAAACAAACAAGAAAAGGAAGAAAAACGAAAACCCACTTGAGAATCTGCAATCAATTTCAATGAAGAGGTACAGAAATAGAGAAATTTGGGATTTTGAGCACCAAGTGATGCTTGCAGCTCATCACAGCAACGGGAATAGAATTAATGATAGTAATAAGTTACTGTTGAATAATTACAGTGTTAATTGTGGTAAAAAAGTGATATTGGGTATAGATGGTGGAACTACTTCTACAGTTTGTATATGCATTCCTTTGATACCCTTTACTCAGCAGCTGCCCGACCCTCTGCCCATTCTTGCTCGGGCAGTCGCCGGATGCTCCAACCACAATAGTGTTGGAGGTATGGTATACCTTATACTCTTTATCATTTATTTTTATGCAAATAAGTTTCTTGTTTCTTTTTTAATTTACTTGAATTTTGAATAAATTGGGTATTTATGAGAAATTTCTATATTTGATACATTTATGCTATGTTGATAACAAAACTCAATATGCATCATCATGACATTAAGGATTTGAATTCTTATTGAATTATTGTTATTCGAGTTTTCTTGAACTTTTGTATCAAGAATAGAAATCGATTGAATTCCTATGATCAGCGCATATAAGGATTGTTTGTAAGTTTGATTTCATTATAAACATAGAAGATTGCCTTTTCTTGATTGAAAATCGATAGGAAGTTGGCTATTTCGACTTATATGATAGTTGAAGGAGGCAAAATGATGCAATCTATTGTTAGAGTGTGTCAATGTTTCTAAAGTATGTAATCGAAGGTAGAGCTAGTTTGGAACTTACGGTCTATGCTTTAGTTCGCAGATAACTTGGGAGGCAGGCGATTCTTTTTCTCCGTTTGTAAATAATTAAATTAACCATTTTGTAACTTTTGATGGATTCTTTTCCCTATGTGCAGAAACTGCTGCTAGAGAGACTTTAGAGCATGTTATGGCAGATGCTCTTTCAAAGTCAGCTTCAACTCGTTCTTCTGTTCAAGCTGTTTGTCTTTCGGTATCTGGTGTTAATCATCCAACTGATCAGGATCGTATACTTAATTGGCTCAGGTATATTAACATATTCTTACGTGTTTTTGTATGCACTTTCCTATATTTCTTATTTAGATCTTTTGTTCCTAAAGACTGGCTGTTGCTATTATATCAAATTTGATAGATAATCAATATTTGACTGGTTCTGAGATTTTTTTTTTCTTTTATTTGAAGAGAAATATTCCCAAGCCATGTTCGGTTATTTGTTCAAAATGATGCTGTGGCTGCTCTTGCTTGTGGGACAATGGGAAAGCTTCATGGATGTGTCCTCATAGCCGGTACAGGTACAATTGCTTATGGCTTTACAGAAGATGGAAGAGAAGCTCGGGCTGCTGGGGCCGGACCAGTTTTAGGTGACTGGGGAAGGTACAAACTTTGATATAATTACTTAATAATCTAGTTATAATTACCTAGTATTCGTAATTATCCACCAAGGTTTTCTGTTGTATATTTTTGTCGAACTTTAACAGTTATCCTTTTCCTGCAGTGGATATGGTATATCTGCACAGGCACTGACTGCTGTAATAAGGGCTCATGATGGTCGTGGTCCAAAGACTACATTGATGCGTAGTATCCTCGATAAACTCAATCTCTCTTCTGCGGATGAACTAATAGGGTATGCATATAAATCAATACCACAATCAATTCCTTTGCTAGATCAATGCATATATTGTAAGTTTCACGTAAAATTTATTTTAGGTGGACTTACTCAGATCCCTCTTGGGCTCGGATAGCAGCTCTTGTTCCAGTTGTCGTTTCTTGTGCTGAAGATGGTGATCCTGTGGCAAACAATATATTACATGATTCTGTTCAAGAGTTGGCTTCAAGTGTTAAAGCTGTGGTTGAAAGGTTGGACCTATGCGGTGAAGGTGCGTTTTATATTAAGCACAAGTACATATGAAATTCTACATTATAAGTTGTTATTTCATTTTTGTTTAAGCTCGCAGATGGAAAACATCATTTTCCTCTTGTAATGGTTGGCGGTGTTCTTGAAGCCAATGAGAAATGGGATATTGGTAATGAAGTAACAAATTGTATCTCTAAAGACTTCCCGGGAGCTCTTCCCATTCGCCCAAAGGCACGTATTTCATATCTTGATATTTCTTGCAATATTATTTATCGAATTTTTGGTGATGGATGAAACTATATAGGTTGAGCCTGCTGTAGGAGCTGCTTTGCTTGCTTGGAACTTTTTGATGAGACAATGTTCGGAAGGTGACTGACTATTCGTAATTTCTCGTATGCACAAAGAACATAGCGTGCGAATACGAGCACTTTCTGAGACTGTTTTCGTTTTGGTAGTCTGATTTATCGCGTTTGTGCCATATCCTGTTTTAGGTAGTGTGATTAAATGTGAATTATTGTTTAGACACAAGGTAAGAGTGGTAGTAAAAAAAATTGTAGTTGTTTTACATGTATCATTAAGATTATTGGCTGCCTATACAATGTTAAGTCTTTTTCACCATAACTTATAAAAAAAATTATATATATATATATATATAAAAGGTTTTTCATCATACCAAGCGATTACATTTTAAGAGTATATACAATCTTTTTGTTTGTGAGAAACGGTATAATTTCAATCACTTATCACTGTATCAGTGCATCAATTATTCTACTACCCTTGTCCCTAAATTTTCGGGTTAATGGTAACTTATTCTCCTGTGATATTAATAATATTCAATTTCCCCTCTTGTGATTTGAAAAGGAGCAATTTACGCCATGTGAAAATTTTTGAGAAGCATTTTGCTCCCTTGAGTCGGAGAGTGTAATTCACTTGCCGAAATTGAGAGTGGGCATGAAAAGTTTTTGGTAAAATAGAGGGGTAAATTGCCGCATTTATCATAACATAGGGGAATAAATTGCCATATTTATCATAACACAAGAGGGTAAATTGCTACATTTTCATAACACGGGGAGGTAAAGTGACACATATAAAATTGTCAGGGAGGCAATGTGAAACTTTTATAAAATTACAAGGGGGTAAAATGTTTTTTTTTTTCAAATCACAGGAAGATAAATTAAACATTATGAATATCACAGGGGGTAAATTGTCAGTAACTCTTATATTTTTATTACTATTTCCTTTTTGGGATATCCCAAAATCACACTCCTTTTTTATAAATGATTTTTTTTTTCTCAAAAATACTCTCTTATGTAAAGTAATGATTTGACACCATTAACGATCAACCACTACTTTAATTTAAGGACATCTATGTAAAAATACCCAAAAGTTCCACCTTTAAAACTTTTACCTAAAACTCGGCGCCAAAAATAAAAGGATAGGAAAAAAATAGACGGAGGGTAGGGCTGAAAATCAAAACAAGCTACTCGATATTCAACCCGAGCTCGTTCGATAAAAGCTCGTATGAGCTCTGTTCGTCACACTAATCAAATAAGCTTGAACATCATTTTTAGTTCGATACCTTTTGAAGCTCGGCTAGATAAGTTAAAAATTGATAATATAAATACGAAATATCAAGCTACCTGATTTGAGTTGGTTCCATAAAAGTTTGTTTGAGATCGACTCATTTAACAAACAAATCAAACTCAAATACAAAATTGCAAGTTCAATAAAATTCAAATCAAATTTGAACAGTGTGTCGTTCGATTACACTTTCACGAAAAAAGTGTCAAAAATATATTTGTATCTATTTAGTCGCTATCAAAACACAATATTAAACCAGCTGTCAAGACTAGTATATTAAATTCTTCAATTCTTCTGAATTTGACGATGCCATGACAAAACGAAGATTGGAATATTATTGAGTATGAATTTATTTTCAATGTTTCGGACATGTTCTAGTGAAAATTGTAATACACTACTTCCATAGTTTCACCTAATTTAAAACTCTAGTATAATCTAGATTTTATTGATGTCAGGGAGAATATCATTCTAATTCGAGGTCCAATTGAACCTTCAAATATATTGTTTCCCGAACTTAAACGCATCAGAAGATGTGACTTGGATAAAAAATAAAGAATAATGGAGAATTCAAGCTGGCAAAAGTTAATGCTAAGTCAAATTTTAAGTTAAAGATTTCTCTGTAAATGGTTAAAATAAATGTGGTTTAAAACTCAATATTATTTATAGTTTGGGTGTTATCACTTTACCGTGTTAAAAATATTTTGCATGAAATGAAATGCCATATATTTATTGTAGATTGTTATCTTCGTGTCTAATGAGTATTTCATATGTTTCTTAACCATTAATTGGTTTCATTTATGTAGCAACACAAATTGAGTTTCTTTAGTCTATAAAAAATGTAAAAAATAAATAAAATGTAACCAGGGTTGTTTTCCCAAATCATGAATAATAATCGATTTCATAAATCTATCTATTTTGAAGTAAAAATTAATCTATTTTATCTTAGTATTAATCAATGATTTCTTACATAGTCGGAAGGGCTTTTTGCACTTTGCATCCCCGAACACGAGAAATTGGCACTTTGCATCCTCAAACACATAATTAACACTTAACACCCCCGAATTAAGAAAAACTCAACAACTTGTATCCCTAAAAAAAACCTAGGGGTAAAATAGGTAATTTATTTTCGGGTTTTGACACTTTGTATTTCCAAAATACGAGAAAGTGACACTTTGCATGTCTGAAATACGAGAAATGGACACTTGACAACAACCCTAAGACATAAAATTAACATCCATCACCCTCGAATTAAGAAAAACTCAGCAATATGCACCCTTGAGACACGAGAAATTGACACTTTGCACCCCCAAAACACCGAATAAGCACTTAACACCCTCAAATTAAGAAAAACTCAACAACTTGCACCCCTAATTTTTTGGCAGAGTTGAACATCGAAGCAAAAAAACACTAGGGGTAAAATAGGTAATTCATTTTCTTTTTTCCTTAAAATTTGCAAAATAAGATTTGAAGGAAGAAAGAAAATAAATTACCTATTTTGTCCATAGGTTTTTTTGATCTCGATGGTCAACTTAGTCGGAAAAAACAAGAGGGTGCAAATTGCTGATTTTTTCTTAATTCGAGGGTGCTAAGTGCGTATTATGTGTATCAAGGGTGCAAAGTGCTTATTTATCATGATTCGGGGTGCAAATTGATGATTTTTTTCTTAATTTGAGGGTATTAAGTACTAATTTTGTGTAATCGGAGGTGCAAAGTTCATATTTTTCGTGTTTCGAGGGTGCAAAGTGCCAAAAATACGAAAATGAGTTACCTATTTGCCCCTAGGGTTTTTTTAGGGGTGCAAGTTGTTGAATTTTACTTAATTCGAGGGTGCTAAATGTTAATTTCGTGTTTCAAAGATGTAAAATGCCTATTTCTCCTTTTTTGGGGTGTAAAGTGTCAAAACCCCCAATTAGAACGACCCTATAAAATTGTGAATCTTGAAGGTTTAGACGCACATAATTGACACATTAAAATTGAATTTATGACTGTGAATTTGATCGAACATTTAAAAAACTCAAATCACATTATAACACATTCTTGTGAATTATAACACATCTCATGACAATTTATGCATAAATGTGAGAATTATTAGTTGAAAGTTAAAAAAAGAAATTATAAGTTTGATTTTGTTCTAACATGACTTTTCATGGTATAAATATATCTTTGCTAATAAAATAGACGTCTCGAGTTGAAAGAAGAATAAATTGCCAAAATCTAATTTCAGAAAACCCTATTAAAAGAAAAATCACTAGAAGTCCCACCCACAAAGAGTCACACATTCACGTAAAACATTATACGCATCTCCTACCTAACATTAATAAATCCCAAGTTCCTAACTTGTTCAAAACGAGAATGCAATAATTGATATACTTTCCCAAATTACCTCCCATTTATCATTTTCACTTCTTTTTGCTTTCCTCAAATAAAGGAAAAAAAGAAAAGAAAAGAAAAGGAAAGGAAATGCTTTAATTATTTCAAAGATCTGAAGCTCATTTTAGCTCGAGAGAGAGAGAGATCTCAATAGTTCTGAAAAGCTATTCATCATTTCTTCTTCTTTTGCTTTCTTACTTACTCACTTTACCTCATTTATTCCTCGGACGAGTCTTCTTCCTTTTCCCTCTTTTGCTCATTAGGGTTTTTCTTAAACTTATGTGAAAAGCTTCAAGATCTGCTTTACTTTTCATTTTCATTTGTCTGAAGGTTTTGTTGTAATTTCAGTTTCATTTCCTTTTTGAACTAAAAATTTATTAACTATGTGTGAGTTTGGATGATAAAGCTTAGCTCTTTTGGTTGGTTTAGGGTGGGGTGGGGTGAGGTGAGGTGAGGTGGAGTGGGGGGGTCAAGACTCAATATAGCTTCGAAGATTATTGCTTTTCCATGAAACCCTTTTGTTTTTAGGGGTTATATATTAATTATCTTTTAGCAAAATTGTAACTTGTGTGGAATATGAGGTTACCTTCTTCTTCTCCCTCTACTGCTGCTGCGGAATTCAATGCTCAGCAGGAAGAAGGTATGGTTCTTACTTATATTTATTTATTTTAATTTTTTTTGTGGGAATTGCATATGTGAACACATATTTTAGTTTCATTTGCAGTAAACTATTAAACCTTAGTAATTTAGTATAAGGTTTTTTTTTTTTTTTTTTTTGGTTTGTGGTGGCAGGGGAGAGGAAATGCTTGAATTCTGAGCTATGGCATGCTTGTGCTGGACCATTGGTGTCGCTTCCGCAAATTGGAAGTCGAGTTGTCTATTTTCCTCAAGGCCATAGCGAGCAGGTTTAATAATCATTTTAGTTGGTATATCTATAGTTTAATTGTAGACTTCATATATGACAGAAAGATTGGTACTTTTCTATGATATGAACCTGATTGATTGTCTAGATTAGAGAAAAAGGTTGCCCATTTCGTTTTTGTCCACGTCTTCAAAGAATAAGTAATGCATGTCTGTTTTAGTTTATACTACTAATATTGATGTTCATAATGCCACAGATGATGTTGCTTACAAGTATATATTTTCTTATGGCTATGTTGGAATCAATAGCTCTTTATTCTTCTCGTAATTTGTATACAGGTTGCTGCCTCTACAAACAAGGCAGTGGATGCCGCTATCCCAAACTATCCTGGCTTAGCACCACAACTAATATGCCAGCTTCACAATGTTACCATGCATGTAAATCAATATTTCTTTTTTAAATCTAGTTGCTAAAATTTCTTTTTTAGTGATATTCTATTCTTGAAATTGGTCTAAATTTCAACTCTGCAGGCAGATGTTGAAACAGACGAAGTATATGCTCAAATGACTCTGCAACCACTTAATCATGTACTAATTCATTTTTGTATTTGTGTTTATGAATTTTATGTGTTCATTATTGCTTATTGACTCTTGACTTTTGCAATTTTAATTAGCAAGAGCAAAAAGAGATATGCTTGTTGCCAGCAGAACTAGGCACACCAAGCAAACAACCAACAAATTATTTTTGTAAAACTTTAACTGCTAGTGACACCAGCACTCACGGAGGATTCTCTGTTCCTCGTAGAGCAGCTGAGAAAGTCTTTCCTCCTCTTGTAAGTTCACATAAGTACTTTGTTTCATTTGTATAATAGTCTTGCAATTTTTCATTATAGTAGGGGAGTTTTATATGTATGTAGTACTTGTTCAGGATTACTCTCAAACCCCTCCTTGCCAAGAATTAATTGCTAAGGATCTTCATGGAAATGAATGGAAGTTCAGGCATATTTTCCGAGGTCTGTCCTTGTCAGTCCTATGCCAAATTTTCTTCAATTTTTTTTTTGTAATTTCCTGTACAAAATATTTTAATGATGTTGGTTTTACTTTCAGAGTTGTATTGGGTTTTCATTGCTTTCTATTATTCCACTCAGTTGACTCTCAAATGTTTTTTTTTTTTTTTTTTGTGAGGAATACCTTGTGAACATGTAGAGTATGCCAATTTATGTAAATCAAACTATGTGATCGACTTACAGAGCTGGATTTTCATTGTTAATTTGCTAAGTGAGGTATTCATTTGCACAGGTCAACCAAAGAGACATCTCCTTACTACAGGATGGAGTGTGTTTGTGAGTGCAAAGAGACTAGTTGCTGGAGATTCCGTTATTTTCATATGGTATTGCAATATTATCTTCATACTTGGTGCTTTGTAATCTTTTAAATCATTTGATTTCAATTCTGACTTAAAATTTATTACATGGCAACAGGAATGAGAATAATCAGTTGTTCTTGGGGATTAGACATGCTAATCGTTCTCAAACAGTTATGCCTTCATCAGTTTTATCAAGCGATAGCATGCACATTGGTCTTCTTGCTGCAGCTGCTCATGCAGCAGCAACAAATAGTCGATTCACTATCTTTTACAAACCAAGGTAAATGTTTTTACTTTTTTTGTTTAGAATGTAATAACTTGCACCTTTTACGTTTGTTGGTTTTCTAATTTCAGGTCAAGTCCGTCAGAGTTTGTGATACCTCTTGGAAAATATGCCAAAGCTGTTTATCATACGCGAGTCTCTGTTGGTATGCGATTTCGTATGCTTTTTGAAACAGAAGAATCAAGTGTCCGTAGGTATGTCTAGATTTCCATTTAAATTGAGAAAAATTCTTTTTTTTTTTCATGAATACATATTATGGTTGCCATAAGCCTCAAAGAGTAATCGTAATTGGTAGTAGGCTTGTTAACATGAAAGCTAAAAAAGAAAAACTTGAAATGTGAAGAAAAATATTGTACTTAAGTCTTGTGAACAAATGAATTACGGGTCCTGATGTTTTTTGTTTGCTTGAACTCAGGTATATGGGTACAATTACGGGCATTGCTGATTTTGACCCTGTTCGTTGGCCAAACTCACATTGGCGTTCAGTGAAGGTTTGTTCATAGCAAATGTTAATGTGGTTTGTTCATTTCTGACTGAATTGTGCTTAACTGATAGTTTTAAAATAGAGCTAAATCAAAAACCCCCCTGTGTTTTGCCTAATTGCAAAAAAAGGTGTTATTTTACCCCCCTCCCGGCGGTACTTTTTATTAGCAAAAGATCTCATTTCAGTTCCTTCATAAATCAATGGAGAGGTTATTGCCATTCTTTAAGAGAAAAAAAGTTAACAGGGGGGATTATTGTCAAATTTTTAGGTGAAAAGGGGTGTTTTCGCATTTTTGGGTGGGGATATAATTGTCATTTTTCCTGCAAAATATGTATTTCGGGTTGAGAGGTTTTTATTATTGCTAATTAAAAATAGCACAGAGGGGGGTTTATGATAATAAAAATAATACAGGGTTTTGTTTTGCTAATTAGGCAAAGCATAGGGGGTATTGTTGCGTTTCATTCAAATATAATATCCTAAATTTAATATTCAGGTTGGGTGGGATGAATCAACTGCAGGGGAGAGGCAACCAAGAGTTTCTTTGTGGGAGATCGAACCATTGACAACTTTCCCCATGTACCCATCTCCATTCTCCCTCAGATTAAAACGTCCATGGCCAACTGGACTGCCCTCGTTCTCTGGTCTGGTTTTGCCAAGAACCCTCTTTTTCTTTTCCTTTTTTTTCCGCTGTTTTCTTATGCATCATTACTTTTGTACCATTCAGGTCTCAAAGACGGTGACATGAGCTTGAATTCTCCCCTTGCATGGCTTCGTGGAGGTATTTCCGTAGATCAAGGGATTCAATCACTAAACTTTGGTGTGTCCCCTTGGATCCAACCTAGGCTCGATCCTTCCATGCTCGGTTTACAACCCGATATTAACCAAGTAATGGCACTCCAACAACAGTTCCAGCAAAATGTTCCAAATGTGCAGAACCCGATTCTTCAACAGTTCCATTCTCAACCAAATTTCCTCCAAAACTTCCCAGAAAACAATATCATATCTCAGGCCCAAGTTTTTCAACAATCCCAGCAATTGCATCCACAATTTCAAGATCAACAGGCCAATAAAACCTTCACCTCCGAGTCCCAATTCACAACTTTACAAAACTTCTCCGACCTCATTGGGAATCAAATGAATTCATCTAATAATCACTCAATGCAGAGTCTTCTAAGTTCGTTTTCCCATGACGGAGCATCCCACCTAGTGAACTTGAATAATGGGCAAAATCCATCAAAACGAGTAGCGTTAGACCCTCAAGTTCTTTCAAAGGCTTCTCAATTTGGAGTGCCGAATCTAGATGAATTGGTGACATCTAATTCAAAGGTCTCCTCTGACCTTTCAGCCTTGTTGCCACCGTTTCCCGGTA
The DNA here is from genome assembly GCA_034814905.1 of Penstemon davidsonii. NCBI lineage: Eukaryota > Viridiplantae > Streptophyta > Magnoliopsida > Lamiales > Plantaginaceae > Penstemon > Penstemon davidsonii. The sequence continues at coordinate 3,378,486 of JAYDYQ010001086.1, read as the reverse complement.
GAGAATTTTCCGATTTCCAAGGTAACAACAGTATGTTGTTTGGAGTTAATACAGACTCTTCAGCCATAATGCAGAATGGCACTGAGAATGAGTCATTGTCGATGCCATATTCGAGTCCTACATTTGCAAGTGGTGCAGGAAACAACTTCACACTTAACTCAGATGTGACTACCTCTAGTTGTGTAGATGAATCTGGTGGCTACATGCACTCCTCAGAAAATGTGGACCAAACAAACCCGAGCTCTGGAACCTTTGTAAAGGTGAGTGAGCAAGCGTGTTTCTTTTTCTCCTTGGAAAGAAAGCATCTAATTATATCTATATATTATTTCTTATATAGGTTCATAAGTTAGGGTCCTTTGGAAGGTCTTTTGATATCTCCAAATTTAGTAGCTACCATGAGCTGCGTAGTGAGCTTGCTCGCATGTTTGGGCTCGAAGGGCTATTGGAGGATCCTCAGAGATCAGGCTGGCAGCTTGTATTCGTTGACCGAGAGAACGATGTTCTTCTCCTCGGTGATGACCCTTGGCAGTAAGGACCTAACTACATCTTACATTTCTTTTGCTAAATCTATGTTGAAATAATTGCACTTTTAGTTAGTTCCATATAATTGGATATTCAATATTTTAGTCCCGGGCTTCTGAAAAATAGCAGTTTGGGTTTCAACTTTTTTTTCACCGCTTTCCCATTCAACATTTGCACTTCTGGTCCCATAGGACAAGATCTGTTTTGCCCTTTGGTCCCAAATGACTCAATTTTGCACTTTTGGTCCCAAATTGGATGAAAAAGGTGCAAAAAATTTAAGAATTTGGGATCAGAAGTGCTGTTTTTGAAGGGCGGGACTAGTAGTGCTGAGCCTCTAGTCCCATGGGACTAAAAATGCATTTTACCCATCTAAACTCGTGAATATATGACTAAGATCTATTGGTGTCAGATGGAAGCCCCCACCCCCACCCCCCTTGGTTACTCTTATTGAGCTCTCTAAAAACTACTTTCAACAATTGTGCATTTCAAGGTGTCGTGTTTGTTCATAATCTCGGTTGAATGGTCCATTTGTGATTTCAGGGAATTTGTGAATAATGTTTGGTATATCAAGATACTATCTCCTCTTGAAGTGCAGCAAATGTCCAAAGAAGGCCTTGATCTTCCGAATTCTGTCCAAACACACACTACCGACATCAACTGCGATGACTATATGAGTCGCAAGGTATCCAAAAGTAACTTAAACGGCATACCATCTGTTGGATCACTCGACTACTAATTGAATGAATGCTAAGGCAGATGTTATTTTGTATGGAGTCTAGTGACATTGTCGTTACTTGGTTCCCTCGGTCAATGTTTTCTTTACGTTTCAGGCGAGTAGTTATGTAATATTTTGATCTTCTAGCTAGGTTCTGAACTTCTGATCATGAACTTTGTATGGAAGATATTTATAGTGTATATTCATATGTCTGAATAGGACTCTACTATGTTGATGGAGCTATAATATCTATGATCTTTAGAAATATTAATCCCTGTTGGTGAGTTTGATATCTTTCTTGAAGTAGTGAAGGTTGATAATGGGTAACTGAAAATATTTACTCCGACTAAATTATACTCCGTTCGTATTTTTTTATTTGCTGTTTTTGGAGGATTGTACACGGATTAAAAAATGTAATAAATTGTTATTTCTTTGAAGAAAAAACATTAAAACATCTTTTTAATAAAATAATCACAATATTAAGTAGTATTAATAACAAGAAGGGTAAAACTGATAAAAAAAAAAATTAATTTACAATGAACTTCAACTACAATAAACGGAGGAGTACAATATTGATCTTATAAATGCTTTGCATAAATTTCACCAATTTTTAAATGCTTGTTTGTACTCTCTAGTTACTCTTCCAAGACACCGTGTCAAAATGTCCAAATGACATTGAATATCCTTCCAATTGACATGTGTCCCTATACCCAAACACGTCGAAACAAATATATTCAAGTGTATTGCACTTGATTTATGGTTGGATGGGTTTGATCAAGTCTGGTTTGGACAAAGTTTTCCCAAAATAAATGCCTTTAACCATGTCTTGGGCTAAATTGTAAAAAATAACCCCTTCATTCATACTCTACACATACAAAAAAGAAAAAGAAAAAGAAAAAAGAGAGCCAGGAAAAAAAAGAAAAATAAAATCTAACAGGACAATCATTTCATTCCACATTTGAAAAGAAAACACAACAAAAAAATTATTATAAGAAAATAATCTTAGCTAAGAAAGCTAAAAGAATGTTATATAAGTACAAAATTGTATCCAAAAAATAGCAAGGCAAATAGAGACTCACATGTAGATGTAGTATACAATCCTTCACATTGCCTGTTTAGGTTGTAAAAGCTGCTGAATCCTTTTTGGAATCTACAAATGAACAACAGTTGAGCCTTGAGGAGAACACATGATACTATAGCAACAAAAATAGTTCCAAGTACTTCAATAGTATTGGTCTTCTTCAGACGATCTTTCTCCGACGCGAAAGAGCCCAAATAGTATTTTCCATAACTATAGAGCTCACATCATAAATGCTCCACAACTAACATTATATGCTTAAGTTTTACAGTACAAATCCAAGATTACAATATTCCACTAGTCACCAGATTGCTGCTGATAGTTATTAGCTCATCGTTGCTATCTTCAAATTCATTCCGATCTTCTTCATCATCATCATCATCACCATTTATAATGTCAACTTCATCACTATCTATATTGTTCAGGAGCCGATCAAATGGTGGATTTTTTACGATTTGATTAGCTTCAATTTGTTCTTCTGTTGTTTTCGCCAATGACAACAGAATATTCTTGGCTTTCTGATCAGGAGTGACCCCACTAGATATCATCTCATTGTACCAAATAACGGCACTGCCAAAATCCTTATTCTTCCCAAAAGCATCCATAATTGTAGTGAATATAGTCGGATTAGCTTTGATGCCATGAACCCGCATGTCCTCGTATTTCTCCATCATTTTCTCAAGATTGTTAGCTTTTGCATAACCTTTGATTAGAGTCCCATGAGTAATAATGTTTGGTTCAAATCCATCTTGTTTTATTCGCTTGAAAAACTTTTCGGCACCATCCATATCGGAGGCGTTAACATAGGCTGATAACATAGTTGTATAGGAGCAAAGATCTGGGGTACATCTACACAACAAAAAGGAAGAACACCAATTACAGTTATTTTTTGAGTTGGGTGTATTAGACCTAAATCCATGTTCGAGTGAATTAACTGTGACACAACTATTAAGTACTTATTTTTACCGCAAAATCCATACTTGTGTCACATTACCATGCAATTATGATCGAGTTACATTCAGCTAGAATTGCACAAGTAGTTGTATGATATATATAGAATAAGAAAATTTCACCTGTCTCTTCGCATGCTCTTGAAGACAACTCGTGCTTGTTCTACCATTCCAGAGATCGCAAATGCATCAAGCAAGATATTATATGATTTCTGTGTCGGCCTGGAAAGAGGTATATTTGTGAGTTATGTTAGCAGAGGAATAAACGTAATATAGCAATATCCAAAAGTAAATATTCTCATATTGACTGATTCATCATCAAATTTACACTTTCCAGTTCACATTTAAAAATAATTTACTACTTGTCTAGCCAATATAAACTAAACTTATCTAAATTTTAAAAGTTTTAGGCACACCTGACACCGGCATCAAGCATCTCCTCAAATACAGCTAAAGCCTCTTCTTCTCTTCTAGCCTTTCCATAGGCATTAATAAGCAGTGCATAGGTCACAACATCAGGTTTAATACCAGACCTTTGCATCTAGCAATACAAATTCAATTCATAAAATTCGATGAAATCATCATAAGCTTGAAGAGCAAAATGTTATGAAAATGAAACATAGTTGATATAAACAGACATAAAAATCACCGGAATATAAGTTTAGTACAGTAGTACTACACTGTAAAAGAGAATCAAATATGAATAAATGCATAGGAAATTTTGCCATTAAAAGTATTTTATTATCACAGAATTCTTTTAAGGGTAGATTAGTCTTCGCAAGAAGGGAAGTAATGTATATCATTCATAACTATTCATGCTCTTAAATTCAGTCGATATTAGATAAAGATTATTACACAACTTGTCTAAAACTAAATATCATTACAAATAGTATAAGAAAAGACAAGATTATGAAACATAATCAACATATAAGTCAACCTTTTGAACAATCTGTGAAGTTTTTCAGAATGTAGGGCATGATGAGCATGGAACATACACACACACACAAGTGGAAAATATAACATTTCTAATACCTCAATGAAGAGTAATTCTAAGCTATAGTCATTATAAGCACTGAATGTAACTTAATCAAGTTACAGTAAAGTTTTTGATAGTTTTGAATTTACCTGGTCATAGATATTTGAGACCTCCTTGTAGCTATTTTCGAATGACATCAAGCTATTGTAAGTAACTGTAGTTTGCTGAACTCCTCTTTCAGGCATCATTGCAAATAGCTTACGAGCTTTTTCATAGTTTCCCGCCTTCTTGTACATATAAATCATCATGTGGAACATTTTTTGGTCCGGTTTTAAAGGTGAAGTCTCTTTGTCCAGAAGGGTTTCGAATATTTCTTCAGCTTCTTTAAATTTGTCTCCCTGCTCAAACGAGTATCAAGCTTGACATGAATAAGAAAGACGAAATATCCATATTACACATAACACGTCATTTTTTGTTATCAAAATGATTAGAGATGTACTTTTTAATTTCTTTACATTAAGATTCAAAGAAAACGAAATGCCCATAATTTGTCAATTTGTTACCTCAACGAAAGTTTTTAGAATAATTTGATATGTTACGGCAGATGGTTCAGGACCTGAAGATTGCATCCTACGAAATATAGCTTCTGCTTTACTGTACTGCCCTCCTTTTCCATATGCTTCCATAAGAGCAGTGTAGGTTATGACATGAGGTGGAAATCCCTTTTTGGTTATGTAGCTTAAAATCCTCTCAGCTTTGTTGAAGTCTCCTTGTTTCCCATACGCTGTAATAAGCATCAGATAGTCCATATCCTTAAAATCCCACCAATGCTGTGTCCGAAGCCATTCAAGAACCTTCATAGAAAAAAATTAAGTATAGAATAAGGCACAGGTTTTTCAGAAACAAAAATTCACGAGATTAAAGCAATTATTAAGAATATCAGCAACTCGGATGCAAGAAAGACATATCATCACATCCTATTTCTCTTCTTTGAAGCATATAACAAATTAGGATATTGAGAATCATAGTACAGTTTCAACTAGCTACAAAAGCTTATAAAATTATCGATGTTTAGATTCAGAAAAAAAGTCCATTATAACCAACAAATTTAAGCTCTCTACTGATTTTTCTTAGCATCTCAGCTGTCCTATAATGCTAGATTAATGATTACAATCTACGCAGTGAACTCATTCGTAACACTACCATGATTAAAGACATTAAATTAGAGACCAAAAGTCAATACGAAAACATAGATTCTTCATCCATGAAAAAAAAAATCAAGAAATGAGAATGAGGGTTTGCAATACCTCACCAACAAGGTTCCACTTCTTTAGCTGTTTAAATCTAACCAAGGTCCCAACAACAAGGTCTTTAGGCAAAGCCTCGTTCTTAACCCTCCGACTTCTAAGCACTTCAACAGCTGAATCCGCTTCCTCGATTTCCGTCATAAGTTTCCTCCAATTCTTCTGGTCAGCTTCATCTGCAGCATCCTTAAAAACCTCCAATTTCTTTCTCTTCTGCATGAATTTTCTAGGTGCCAACATGCCCATACACACTATCTTTACCCTTTTACATATTCTAACATTGGCATTAACTGGATACTCGCAACTATATGATTTACTGCAAATCAATCATACATATCAAAACAACATATTTACACACACACACACAAACACATAAAAACTGAGACTAACATACACATTCATGTTTTTTTTAATTAACAAACAAACAAAAAAGTATATTTACTTTCTTTGAGACAATGAATACATTAATACATCAATCATTACATCAGAATCTTTCTAATTACTACAAAATTACAAATATAAACTAATTACTAACACTAGTAATAAACAAGGAAAATATCCACATTATTGAGAATCGAACCCAAAACCTCTTGGTCTTCGGCAACAATAAGAAGTCATAATAGCCACATATAATTCATCAAAAGCTTAGAAATATAGAAGATAAAAAGTTACTACCTTTAGTTATTAAACTGCATTTCAACAAGTGATATATTGCATAATTAGTTAATATTCAAACACAATTCTTCAAATTTCATAGGAATTTCAGAAAGTGATATTTAGAGGGTAGAAAAATTAAAACCCAGAAACATAAATAAAGAAGAGACCTCATTAGAGAAGCGGATGGAGGTGAAATGAAGGGTTTCAGAAACATTGTTGAAGCTTGAGGCATCTTCTACTTTAATCTTCACAGCTTCAGCTCAATTTCACACACACATGAGAGAGCGGAAGTGGGCGAGCGGGACTGTGTTCGGTCGGAGTTTTTTTCGGTTTTAATTTTGAAGTATTTTCCTATGGATAATACTAATTCTTTGCTGTTTTCATATTGGTATAAATTTCTGTTCTGGTCCCTGAACTTTTGATAATTATTGAGTTAAATTAAAAAAACATACCCTGTACTTTCTGAATGAAAGAAAATTAAGTGTCATTTTATTAGCAAAATATCTAGTGGAAGAGGCTATTATCCCCAAAGTGGCGATTCAAGTTCGAATCCCTGTTGTGAGAGATTTCCATATAATATATTCGACACATCTCAAAATGGATTAAACCATTGGAGAAAAAAAAAGATACATACATAAAAACTGATTATAGTACATAAGTAAATTTAAATATTGTAGATTCAGAAAAACAAGGCCTCGTACCTCCAATCTTTTTAAAATCGGAACATACTTTTTCTTTTTCTTTTTTTCGAAATTTTGTATACATTCATACATCAATCATTACATCATAATATTTTCAATACTATCAAATTACAAAAATAAACTTCAATAACTACCACATAACAAAGACTAATAATAAACGATTGCACTACGCAATAATGACTTCGAACCCAAATCTACACATCAATTATTTTTTTCTTAAGAAAAGAAAAAGGATATTAAAAGAAACACCGGTAAATCTGGTTTTGTTCGGTTATTTGACCCAGATTAGCTGTTGGTTAAACCCGTCGGACCGGCCGGTCAAGTTTGCTTTCTAATATAGTTTTAATCTTCTTGAGCCTCACTAGAACATCTTTCATGTGGAGCCTCTTTTCGGGAACATATGCAGTGCATTCCAGAGCCAACTCCATAATTAACGTTAAGCACTTTTCATAATTGGTTCCAATATTTTCTTTCACATTCAATAAATTAGTATCAACTATATGAATTATCGCACTTCGAAACGACTCCGACACCCATTTTTTCATGGTTAACTCTTCCGAGAACATTTCATCCGTGGGCTTCTTTTTGGTAAAAATTTCCATCAACAAAATCCCAAAGCTGTAAACATCTATCGCGATTGATATTAATCCTGAAGAACCATATTCTGCAAAATTGACATAGTTAATACCAATTTTTATCTTGTGAAATATATAATGTTCAATTTAACCTCTGTGAATTGAAAAATAGCATTTTACTCCCCTGCGAAAATTTTAAAGAAACAATTTACTTCCTTCAGCCGGAGAGTGTAACTCACTTGCCGAGAGTGGACATGAAAATTGTTTGTGTAACATAGGGGGTACATTGCCACATTTATCATAACACATGGGGGTAAATTGCCATATTTATCATAATACAGGGGGATAACTGTCACATTGGGGGGGGGGGGGGGGGGGGGGGTTTAAAGTGCCACTCACAAAAATATTTGGGAGGTGGTGTGAAAATTTTATGAGATTGTAACTCACTTGCCGAAATTGAGAGTGAGTGTGAAAATTGTTTTTGTAACATAGGGGGTAAATTCCACATTTATCATAACACAAGGGGTAAATTGCCACATCTATCATAACACAGGGGAGGGTAAACTGCCACATTATCATAACACAAGGGGATAAAGTGCCACTTATAAAAATGTTAAGGAGGTGGTGTGAAACATTTATGAGAATATATGGGGGTAAAGTGCTCTTTTTCAAATCATAGGAAGATAAATTTAACATTATAAATACAACAGAGGGGTAAATTGTCAGTAACTCGTATAATCAATGAACTTCAAAAATTGTGGTACTTATCACTAGTGGGGGGGGGGTGGGGGGGGGGGGGGGTGGGGGGGGGGGGGGGTGGGGGGGGGGGGGGGTGGGGGGGGGGGGGGGTGGGGGGGGGGGGGGGTGGGGGGGGGGGGGGGTGGGGGGGGGGGGGGGTGGGGGGGGGGGGGGGTGGGGGGGGGGGGGGGTGGGGGGGGGGGGGGGTGGGGGGGGGGGGGGGTGGGGGGGGGGGGGGGTGGGGGGGGGGGGGGGTGGGGGGGGGGGGGGGTGGGGGGGGGGGGGGGTGGGGGGGGGGGGGGGTGGGGGGGGGGGGGGGTGGGGGGGGGGGGGGGTGGGGGGGGGGGGGGGTGGGGGGGGGGGGGGGTGGGGGGGGGGGGGGGTGGGGGGGGGGGGGGGTGGGGGGGGGGGGGGGTGGGGGGGGGGGGGGGTGGGGGGGGGGGGGGGTGGGGGGGGGGGGGGGTGGGGGGGGGGGGGGGTGGGGGGGGGGGGGGGTGGGGGGGGGGGGGGGTGGGGGGGGGGGGGGGTGGGGGGGGAACTCCCCCTTGGAGATTCCTATTGGGTTATTATTATGCTTTTCGTGTTGCCTCGTCAAAATTTTTCGAGTAATAAAAATCCAGTGGGAAAAAGAACCTCGGTTAGGAAAAAGAGTACAACGCATAATCTTTCCAACCAGCAAATGTTGCCTCATTAAAACCTTGGCGGGTAACAAAAACCCTATGGGAAAAATAAACCCCTCTCGAAGGAAAAAGAGTACAACAGGGCACCCGGGTATCTTCTGGATACGGAATACCTACACGGTACTCCCCCTCAAGTTAACTCCACTGAAACCTATAATGGAGCGAGCTCAGATAACCTACGCAAGCCAATAGCTTTAACATGTTTCTCGAAAGTGGCTTTCGGTAATGACTTAGTAAATAAGTCGGCGCAGTTGTCTTGACTCCTAATCTGTTGGATCACTATTTGCTTGAGCTCTTGTTGTTGCTGATTGAAGAAAAATTTCGGAGCTATGTGCTTGGTGTTGTCGCCCTTAATAAAGCCTGTTTTCATCTGTTCGATGCAGGCCGCATTATCCTCAAATATAACCGTAGGATCTTCTGTGGTAGCCAATTCACAGGAACCTCGAACATGCCCAATCACAGCCCTAAGCCATGTGCATTCACGCACTGCCTCGTGAAGCGCTAAAATCTCGGCATGATTCGATGAAGTGGCAACTAAAGTCTGTTTTGTAGACCTCCATGACACAGCTGTGTTCCCAATCATAAAGACATACCCAGTCTGGGAACGAGCTTTGTGCGGGTCGGATAGATAACCAGCATCAGCATACCCCACAAGCTTCGCGTCCTTTAGTGATGCATAGGGGTAGAACAAACCCATGTCAGTCGTACCACGAAGGTATCGAAATATGTCCTTTATGCCATTCCAATGGCGGCGTGTCGTTGCTGAGCTAAACCTAGCTAGCAGATTTGCCGCAAACGCGATATCAAGTCGAGTACATTGAGCTAAGTACAATAATGCGCCTATTGCACTTAGGTATGGCACCTCAGGTGCTAACACTTCCTCGCCCTCCTCCACGGGACGAAATGGATCATTCGACCTATCCAATGATCGGACTACCATTGGCGTGCTTGATGGCTTTGCTTTATCCTCGTTAAAGCGTCTTAACATCTTTTGGATATAATTCGATTGATGGACCAAAATCCCATCAGCACGGTGTACTATCTCAAGCCCGAGACAAAAATTAGTCCGTCCGAGATCCTTCATCTCAAATTCGGATTTAAGGAGATGGGTTGCCTCCCTAACCTCTTCGGGAGTCCCGATCAAGTTCATGTCATCGACATAAACGACAACAATAGCAAACCCAGAACATGTCCTCTTAATGAACACGCAAGGACAAATATCGTTGTTCACGTATCCCCTTTTGAGCAAGTACTCACTTAGGCGATTATACCACATCCTCCCGGATTGTTTCAAGCCATAAAGTGAACGCCTCAACCTTACAGAGAGCGTGTTCTGTGGTCTAGAACTACTTGCCTTGGGTACCATAAGTCCATCTGGGACTTTCATGTATATTACCGTATCTAGATCCCCATAAAGATACGTTGTGACCACATCCATGAGCTGCATAGTCAGTTCCTCGGATACCTGACTAAGTATCTGAATGTAATAACATCCATCACAGGAGAGTATGTCTCCTCAAAGTCAATCCCAGGTCGCTGAGAAAATCCTTGTGCAACGAGACGAGCCTTGTACCTCACAATCACGTTTTTCTCGTTTCTTTTCCTCGTAAATACCCATTTGTATCCCACGGGTAGAACTCCGGGAGGTGTAGGAGCAATTTATCCAAACACTCATCTTTTCGATACCGAATCAAACTCAACCTGGATTGCTTTTTCCCATTTTCGGCCAATCATCCCTTTGTTTGCACTCGTCCACCGATCGAGGCTCAATATCATCACTTGATATAATTTCAGTAGCTACTGTGTAAGCAAACACATCATTGATGATTATTTCATCCCGATGCCACACCTCATTCATGCATGAATAACCAACCGATATTTCCCTATTCTCGGGGATGGATACTGATGTCGAGGCGTCCCCCGACGTCGTCTCCAAGACGGATCCATAGTCCGGAACTATTTCATGAGATGGATCGGGTGGGATCCCATTGTTACTAGTGCTAACCATATTTAACTGTTGTGCATTCACCCGCTTTCGGGGATGCAAATCCTTTGATCCTGTTGGTCTCCGCCTCTTATGGGCCGGGAGATACGACTGGTTAGCTGGGATTGATGACCTTTCCATATTTTGTCCCTCTTGGACATCTATCCTTGCAGGCACATTTGCAGCTGGTATATGAGATCTCGTCACTTTAGCTAAGTCAGAGAATGAATCTGGCATGTTATTGGCTACTTTTTGAAGTTCGATTATTCTTCGTACTTCAGATTCTCTGACTGCTGTAGGGGGATCGTGATGAGACATAGTGGGGTTGTTCCACACGACTTCACGCCGTTCATCCTGAACGTTAGTGTGAACATTATTGCCTCCCCCTAACGGCGGGAAGACAGTCTCATCAAAGTGACAGTCCGCAAATCGTGCGGTAAAGAGATCGTCTGTCAAGGGTTCCAAATACCGTATAATAGATGGCGATACAAACCCTAAATATATACCCATTAGACGTTGAGGTCTCATTTTAGTCCGTTGTGACGGAGCAATTGGCACATATATTGCGCACCCAAATGTGCGTAAATGGGAAATGTTTGGTGTATGCCCGTATACCAACTGTAACGCAAAGTAAGGTTGGGTCATAGTGGGCCTCAAACGTACTAACATCGTTGCATGCAATATTGCATAGCCCCAAGCAGAGATCGGTAGTTTAGTGCGCATAACCAAAGTCCGAGCTATTTTAAGTTCTTAATAAGTGCCTCCGCTAGGCCATTTTTGGGTATATACATGTGCTTTCGGATGTACCTCGTACACTCGTATTGTGGTCCTATATAACCTAGTCGAGAGTCCCTCTAATTTCTCCAAAGTACGTATATGATCGTACAAATTGGAGGTAATGCACATATATTTGATTATCTTTTTATCAGTGGTTTCAATGTGATACCATTAGCTCGAATATCTTTAAAACTCAACAACGTTTTCCTTGAACATGGAGCATAAAAAGCATCTTTAATGGCTAAAACAGTGCCATTTGACAACATAAGATGAGTATTTCCAAAGCCATATATCAAATCATATGTACCAGATATTGTTGTCATAGAGGTCTTACTAGACATTATATTAACAAAATATAATCTATCCCTTAGGATAGTGTGCGTATTTGCACTATTTGCCAGACATTATTCCCCACATGTCATGCCTAGAAACCAAATATATTCCAGTATTTAATTGAGAAAGTAAAACGAGCTAATACCACAATAATCGGATTAAAAATAAAGCCACCCAAAATGTGGTCCAAAACAATTCAAACATAGTTCAAATCTGAATATGGTTCAAAATATGACCACCCAGAACAAAAATGTATTTGGTGATCCTCAATTGATGAGTAATGAGTAGTACAACTTAAGGGTCTCATCTAAGTGTTTCTTGATAAGAACCATAATCCTCAACCTTTTGGGCATCAAATAGCAAACTATCTCCGACAATTGTCATGCTCAGTTTCTTACGGGCATATAGCCTCCATAAGTAATTTAATTGAATCCATTTAAGTATATGTATATTACGGGCCTATAGCCTCCTTGAGTAAATTGAACCCCTTTGGTTCCATTTCTTAATTCATAATATGTGGTTTTAATCAGAGGGAACTCCAATCCCAATATTCGTAAACCCAAGTTCACTCACATTCATTTATAATGCAATCATATATAATCATTCATCACATGCATAAGATAAAGCAGAAAAGCAAAGCCAATACTTTACAATTTGAAAACTTATGCACTAAAAATAAACTTGATAAATAAATGAGATTTCATATGCATGCCTCACATATAAATTCCAGGAATAATTAATTCACACAGAAATGATAGCTAAATATCAATTATACTTTATCAATATAAGTATATGCCATAATCCAGAGATGTAATAGAACTACGAATTCATCACTCTTCTATTACATAGTCTCATATAACACTGCACTTTAACAAATTGTTCAGTACTTCAACACGTGAACTAGTGATCACATTTACGTAGCCTTTTTAATCATATATATAGTTTAATTTCTAGGACAAAAACACAAATAATTTAAGGGCTGCAAATTCTATGGCAATAAAAAGCCAACACGATCAAAGTTCATTAAACAATAAACTCACAAAGTCCACGAAAATTATGAGGTTTCGGCCACATAATAAAAAAAATCAAATTTTAAAACTTCAAGTAATCAAACCACAATACTTCACAAATATGATACGAAGAACATAAGCATGTCATAAAGATAATTTTGGAACAGTTAATATTTAATATTAAGCATGCTAAAGTCCATAATTAATGGCCAAACAAGAACACTACTTGTGAATAGATCAATATTGATTTCACTGACCTCAACTAACTTTTTCAAATAAGGTCTTTTAATTGATCATTTTAACATGCAATGTATAACCATAATTCCAGTTTAGGTACCAAAGTGATAGTTGTTGAATTGAATATATAAGCACATCATATATATATACTCACATATACTTATATATATACAATCAAATAAGGATACACATTTTTTTTCTCAGGATCAGTCCTAACCAGAACCAGATCAGTTCAGGACCAAGTTAAACAAAAAAATGATCCAACTTAAACCAGGATCCGAACAAATAATTGGGTCTGTTTTGAAACCGAATAAACCCGAAACCGAACCGGGTCGTATACCGAAACCGTATGACCCAAACTGAATCCCAACCATTTCGGGTATGAATGTATCCGCATGATCCGTACATGATCCGGTTCGACCGGATCGGAAATCTCAAAATCTGGGTCGGATCCAAAAGACCTGGAAATTCATCTTCTTGATCCAATTTCTGAAGAAACCGCAAATTGGACGAAATAATCGATTTGAACGGTTTCTTTGTCGGAAATGAGAGGCCCAAACACAATGATAATTACCAACATCAAGTTCTTCAACGATTAAACACAAAACATGAAGAAACCGAAAACAAATTTGAGAGTGGGCTTGTGTATTATGCTTATATTGTCTTTTAAACAATTTCCAGATTATTCAAGTAATTTACAGAGGCTTAAAGCTCAAATAACTTATTAATTACTTATCCGAAAAATAATATGGGCACATGGTTAGAAAGCTATTTTCAAGACGAGTCTAAGCATATACAGCAAGTTGCATAATTCGAAATATTCAAACGGAAAATCGCATATTAGTTTTCATAGAAAACAATTTTTTTCAGAACAAATTACATATCCAACAAATCTGAAAAAATTCAATCGGCTACTATATTATACTAGCATACTTCAATAAAAGTTTCAGGTCAATCGCACAAGAATAACATGCTCAGAAAATTATGACTTCCGTATAAACATATTTCCATAAATTCGAAAAATCATATCATACAAGAATTTCCATATAAATTCTGAATTTAGTTAAAATTCTCATGCTTACATTATCATAATATTCATACTAATAAAGACAAAGTTGAAGCCTAAATTTTGATCACAAACAATATGTAAATCAAACCAAAATTTTTGTTTACATGAATCGGTTCAAGCCAAATAATACATGGATTAAATCATGCAATTCATGTATTCCAAATCACAAAAGTATGAATCTAAAGGTAAGCATAAATTTAGATCACAAAATTAGAGTACCGAATTAAGTAACATAACCCATCAAATTTTTCGAATAGATAAACAACTTCAGTTCTTATGAACAATAATTAAACTTAAACCCTAGAGCATGCTTTAGATTCATAAATTTTGCAGATTTAAAGCATATAATTCATAAGGGTTCAAAATATTCAGGCTTACTTGAAAATTGTTAATAACACAATGAATTATTGATACCACACAGTTGTTTGTTAATTTGATCATACCAGAGAGAGGCTAAGACTACTTCCTTCAACTTTTCGTAAACTTCTGGTGGCTGCCGTTTCATTTACAGACACTGGAATGACGATCCGAACGGTCCAAATTAAGATCCTGGTGTGATGAACCTTCGGTACAAATTTGAAAACGATCCAACAGTGGAAAAGACCGTAATGATTGAAAAACCGAAGCTGCTGCGTGCAAATCCGAAAATCTACCTCTCAATGTGTTTTCCTCTTTTCTCTCTTGTTTTGTGATATATTGTGATAACCTTGAAATTGAGTTATGGAGCAAACTCGTGCTGATAACGTGTTGTAAATTATTTGTTATTGCTCTAAGTTTTTGTGATTATATGTGAAGAGATTAATGAACAATAGCAATAATAACTGTAAAGAGAGATATGAGAATACAGAGAAAAATGGACGTGTAGAGAATTGGGGGATCTAATTTTGGGGAGGGGAGATATTTTATTAAATAACCAAGTCTGTTACATGGGGAGTTACAAATCCCACAATATATGGGATGTGGGATAGTGGATAACTATTACAGAATAAGTCCCTAAACTATATAAATACTAAATAGGAATACCCACTATTATATATTATTTACAACAGTAATAATTTTATTGTATAAAATCCTCTGGTGTTTTATAAAATATTGCATATCTGCTCTTGCACTATTAACGCGGTTAATAATATTTTAAAATTCCTCTTTTAATAGGGATTCCATGCGATAATTTATAAACTGATTGAACCCCCAAATTCTTGACACAAGTGGGCTCAATTGAGACTGAATTACTTCAAATTTATAAAATGTCGAGTAAACTTGCCGATCCAAAAACATGTGGGGCAAACTTGTTACGAGATGTGAATATGAAACTATTTTTCTTTTTTACTCTCTTATGATTAAGGTGTATGATTGAATTTTCTTAATATTTTATTTAACGAATTACATGTTATTAAGATGGTTAAAATAAAGGTTTCAGTTTGGCTAAGTACGACTCTAGCCACCCCTTGTCTTACCTGACCCATTTTCATTCAATACTAAGAACAAGACTTCTAGATCCAGCCCATTTTGAACCCATCCAGTCTGGTCCAAATACCGCCCTTAATCTTGTGCTTGATAACGTTTTATTTTTGAAATTACTGCCTATGTTCGGAAGAAGCCTATAACTTATTTTCATGAATTAGCGAAATATTTGGTATATTTAAGCTATGTTTTAAAATGAAAGTAAAATAAAAATGAATAAACAATTAAGTTCGAACATTGCATAATTGGATGCAAAGTAAAACATTTTTCTTACTGTTTTACTTTCTACTAAACTACTAAAGAAAGTGCTATTACCTAAAAAACCAAATTTAAATGAAAAGAAAATGTTTTACATAATTAATTCCCTAACAACTAGGGGCAGTTTGGTAGGACCTAATATGGGGTCTTAGGTCATATTATATATGTCAATATGAGATAATACAATGTTTGGTGACATTGCTCTAATACCGAGTCAAATGGATTAAATCCTTATGACCCGGTATTAAGACTAGATTATAATCCACCCAAGCATGGGTGGATTAGTTAATCCGGGTGAATATGGATTCGATGAAAAGTCACTTATAACCTCAAATTTACATATTACCTATTTTAACATATCATTAAATATCATAAATTCTTCTAAAATCTTTGAAAATGAAAACACATCTACATAAATAAATCACAAACTAAAATCTATATTCAATTTACAATTAACATGGAGGCATTCGAACTAAAAATTAACTCTTAACTAACATAATATGTTCAATTAAGTAGTAAAAATATAATAACATATGCTTAAACTCATAATTCTCCACACATATTACAATTTATTGCTTTAATGTAATATGACTCAAATCAAATCTACCAAACATATTTTTAATATGATCTTCAATCCGGCTCTGATCTAATCCACCTTAATCCCATAAACCCTACCAAACGCCCCCTAGTAAGATAACAAAAGCTAGCGAATCCGGGTTCGAATTCCTGTTGAGAGAAATTTCAACTTAATGTGCCCGAAGTGTCTCGAAATAGATTAAACCCTGGGAGGAAAAAAAAAAGTAAATAACAAAAACTCAAATCTTATGCTTCTCTTCTTGAACCGTTTCTTCAATTGAAATCCAGATTAGTAAATCTGATATGATCTTCACCTAAATAATCAAAAGAAATTTAGCAAAGGAAAATGTTATATAAAGTAAATTAAGATTAACCTAACCTTGAACTGAATCTGATATACTAACAAACCTAAAGCAGAGAATAAATATAGGCAAACATATTTGATTATTACATTTTTTCATCATGTAATTTAGGCAAATTATTACATTTTTTTTTTTGGTAAATAGGCAAATTAGGCAAGACCAAACAATAAAGCAAGATTGGGGCATCAACCATGGTCTTTCAGTCAGTTTTTTATGGGAAGACAAAGCAAGATTGATGTAGTCGTAAAGAGAGAGATGTTTTTTAGGGGAAGACAAATAGGGATAGGACTGTCAATGTCAAAAATTTGCAAGAGCAAGAGGATAATTGCTCCGGCTATATCAAAATCTATATACTCCCCCCGTTTCATATTAATTGACACATTTGCCAAAATTTTTTGTTTCAAATTAATTGGCATGTTTGGGTTTTCAAAGCATTTTTTTCTAATTTTGCCCCTTTCTCACATTTAAGTTGAGAAATTCAATGGTCACCACCCACTAATAAAAAATAAAAAGTAGTCATCATTATAAAGGGTATTTAAGACATTTTACCATAAAAAGTACGTAATGTTGAGGTTTCTTAATTTGTGTGAAAACAAGAAATTTGCCAATTAATATGAAACAGAGGGAGTATATAAATGAGTACACAATTATCACCATAATGACTAACCTGACTATAACTAATGCCACAACTTGAACAAAAAGTCCACAGATAATCCCAATCCAAAGGCCCTGCCAGTACAATTTGAAGCTTCAATACAAAATAGATAGGCTCCCTTCATTGAACACACATCACACAATTAAAGAACATACACACACACGTACCATGCTTCCAATGTGAAAGACGAACGCAAGCACCACAACAGAGGGGATTCCCACAACAAAATAAGCTCCGAGATTGATAACTGCACATATTTTTTGTCATCCACATCCTCTAGCAGCTCCTAAATTTTAGGGAATGAGAGTGTATTGATTGAAACAACAAATATAAGTACTTGTAGGGAAAATTTGTGAGATGAATACTGTAGAAGTTTGCCTTTCTCAAATGCATGTATTGAAACAAGACGGTTTTTGAAATATTATGGTGATATCTCACATTCCCGCATTATCCATTTACTCTTCCAAAAATGTGTGTGTTATTAGAGGTCATAATTCTTAATACAGAACGCAAGAAAACATTAATACTTTCAGAGAGTTATGATCGTAATCAAACATTAATACTTATTTCTCATATTTATAAAAGCCAAACCTAGAAATAGCTGAAATTATAAGTCTGAATTCTTCAAACTACCCCTTAATGAACAAATCGTTAAGAGCACAGTATGTGTAGGGCTATTAATTAGACTTCGCACCTTAACAGTACACTGTCTCCAAGAATAGTGTTGAGAGAAAGAGATTCCGGTCCTTAAATCCCTAATCTTGTAAAGTAATATTTTTGAATTTTTTTTTTAGGAATTCAATATTGATCCACCCCTCTAGAGACTTAAGTATGGTAATTAGATCACACAAGTCAATCACAGAAGCTCGTCAGAAGGACCACGGGCATAGTTCCTCCTTGTCAAATCATTAATATAAGCTGTAAAATGATATACTAGTATTAATATTTAATATATATTAAGAACCTTAGTCAAAGGGGTTCTCCATAGGCTCGGGTGTTTCATCTTCCTTGTCATCTTCCACCTCAGCCGTTTTTGCCAGCTTCCTTCACCTTCTCCACCTCTTCTTCCTTCTTGTTTGCCTCCTCAGCCTTTTTTGCTCCTAAAAATGTCATTATTAAACACGGATATATAATAGATAACACAATGAGCTCTGTAACATTATACTATAAGAAAATGGAAAAATTGTCAATTTTTTTTAAAGCAAAAATATGTTCACATTTCAACTCTAGCAATCTTAGCTCTCTACAGAAACTGCTTCCTTGCCAATAACCTCACTTGATTAATATGACTTACAACTCAACTGCTTCATCCATTGCATACATAAAATCCTCTATACCTCTATCAGCCGCCTTTAACTCAATCAAAAGTTCAGACTTTTTATCCAAACTTTCAAACACATCCTCAATTTCATCAAAGGAAATAACACAACCTTTTTCATACACCTTCAAGGCCTGTCAAAGGTTGGGTCCGGACCCGGACCCGACCTAGACCCAATCAATATCTCATTTAAAGTAAATTTCTAGACCTGGACCCAGACCCACTGCAGACCCATTGATAAGCATATGGCTGGACCCAACCCGACCCGACCCGGCACGAAACCCGATCCGACTGAGCACGACCCGACCCTTTTTTTTTTTTTTTTTTTTTTTTTCTGCATGCTACTCTTACGAAAAAATTAGAATTGCAATTAATCTGTCAATCATTAGTAAATTCTCCATGCACAAAACTTAAAAAATTAAACTAGCAAACAAAAATTAATAACACACTACAATAAACCAAATTAAAGAACCAATAGCATCATCACAATCACAATGCAACAAACTAAAATCCAATTATCTTAACATCCAACAGAATTCATAAAACAAACTACACAAGTTCCACAAGTCAATATGATCAAAACAAAGTCCAATAAACCAAAAACTACAAACCATTAAGTCTCATAACATCAACTTAAGCTACATCAAAAATAAGTTTTCAACCTCCACTTGAATGTTTAAGGATCAAGGAAAGAAGAATCGGCTCAACCTCCACATAAACAGGCTTTGAATCCTCGGAGACAATAATGCTGCAATTCTTTACCAATACACATCTGTCATTAAATAACATATACATTAGCTCAATATAAAGAGATAATTAGAAAAATAAAGTAGGAACTTATACAATTATATACTTAATAATACCTTGCTAGCAAATCATAATGTAATTATGCTCTCTGCATCAGTTTCGGATGTCACATCACAATAACCTATGTAGCCAAAATGCAATAGTGATATTATATAAACATAACTTCAAAAAAATAATAAGGTTTAACAACATGAAGTAATAATTCTACTTACTTGTTTTCTTTCTTAGTGGAAGCCAATCAACTCCTACTATCAATGCCTCTAGTGCATCAGGAAGCATAGAAGCACGTTGCGGGTCTAGTACCCTTCCCCCAAAACTAAATGCTGCTTTTGATGCGACTGTAGTAGCCGGGACAACCAAAATATCACTCAACAATTGTACAATTTGACCTTTTCTTCCTCAAAAACTTTAATTACATCAGCTCTAATGGTGTTTCGACACGGAAGCTTGAAGTCGGGATTAAGACTTTCACAAAAGAGTTCAGCATATTCATGTTCTCCTATATTGAACGGGTAATTTTGTTTCATGACCATCTTAGCTAAGTATTCTCTACTTTTGGCTTGATCAAACACAAATTCAGTCCTAGGACTTACAACTCTAAGATCCCCGGGCTCAACAAGCTTATAATTAGGACAAGCAGTTTTAAGATGTTTTTTGATATGACTTGTCCCCCCACCAGTAATCAACAACTTATTGCAATGATTACACTGGCCATGTGTATCATTCTGTTTTGTAAAATGTTCCCATACAACAGAGGGTTTTCTTTTGGTACCTCTTGTTTGAGTCGTCTGACCCGACACCTCTTGATTTTCACTCAGATTTGACACCACCTCATTGTTACGATCTTCACTCCCACCGGATATATGTATTGTATTATGCTAGACAGATGCACTTTGAGATGTTGACATATAGAATCTACATTGTTAAAAAGAAGAAATATCACAAAAATGCCATCAACGGAGAAAGCAATATCACAAAAATGCCATCAATGGAGAAAGCAAATCATGAGCTGCCTTTCTCAAACACTATTTAACAGCAAACACAAATTGCTACTAAATGTCAAAAAAGCTATTTTTGGCTTTCCAAAGCTCATTCAAAAATAACTATCTTGATAAACAAACAAAGTAACAAAAATATGTGGATTACAATAAATTCAACTAAAGCATTCACTTTTACAGAGACACCACTTATACTATATCTAAGTATATTATACTATAAAAATAAATTATATCACCTCAATTTAAGTATATTATACTATATCTATAAGTATTAGAAATAACTACTCACATTACAGAGACACCACTTAACATTACGCTCCATGATAAAATTAATTTAACATGTGAAGATTCTATAATCATTGTTTATATCTTTAAAAATTATTTAAATAGGATAAATTTCTAAGATACTAAACAACAAAATATCATTTAAACGCTCCATATAATTTGACATGTTTACAAATTTAAAACCACGTATTTTAAATTTTATGCATTAAATCCAGTAACTCAAGTTAGGGTTTATTCAATAAAAAACGCACATAAAAAAAATTAACTCAAGTTAGGGTTTATATAGATGAATGTACATATCAAAAAAAAAAAAAAAGAAAAAAGACAATTCTAATTTCGAAAAAATCAGATAAAAAACCCAGAAAAAATCTCTCCAACGCTTGATGTAATAAAACCAATCTACATTCCACAGAATATGAACAACTGGAGAATCTAAGTTTATGAATTTCTTCAAATAATTCGATTGAGAAATAATAGAGAACCCTAAAGATTTTTAGGTTTGAAATTCGTTAGAGAGATAAAGAGAGCATTTTTTTGGAGAGAGAAATGAAATCCAGAGATGTGTGTGTATTTTTAGAATGAGAAATAAAAAGAAATCGTGTTCAGAAGACACAGAAAAAAAAAAAAAAAAAAAAAAAAAGGTCAGGTTAGGATTCGGGTCTCGAGTGGGTCCAGGTCTGGACCCGACCAGGACCTGATCGTTTGGGTAAGAAAGTTCGGGTCAGGTCCGGGTCCGGACCCGATAATTGATACTCAGGTCGGGTCCGGACCCGACCTTTGACAGGCCTACTTCAACCAACTCAAAAGCTTATCAGATTCATAACTCAGTTAATTTATTTTCTCCTTCAAACATCTCCTTTCAAATTCAAGTCCAAACACCAAAACCTTCGCCGTTTCACCTCTTTCACGCAGTTCACCTTGAACAATCGATAAGCCTTCGATTTCTTCCTCAGTTTTCAACTTTATCGCAATCATGTCCGCAACAATCGTGCAATAAAGGCCATCCATCGCTTCCATTTGAGACATGAGTACTAGAGCTAAAAGATCCTATGTAGTAAAAGGGATGATTGAGTGAGCCAAGCTGATTTTTGAACTATTACAGGTCACGATTCTTAATACATAACACAAGAAAACACTAATATTTTCAGTGAGTTATAATCGTAATCAAACATTAATACTCATTCTTCCTATTTATAAAAGCCAAACCTAAAAATAGCGGAAATTCTAAGTCTGAATTCTTCAAACTACCCCTTAATGAACAAATCATTAAGAACACAGTACGTGTAGGGCTATTAATTAGACTCCACACCTTAACAGTACAAAGTCTCCATGTATAGTGTTGACTGTTGGGAGAAAGAGATCCCCTTCCTTAAATCCCTAATCATGTAAAGTGTAATATTTGTGAAAAGTTATAGGAATTCAATACTGATCCACCCCTCTAGAGACTTAAGTATGGTAATTAGATCCCACAACTCAATCACAAAAGCACATTATGCTACTTAAATTGTTTTCTATAGAAACTTCACAAAACATATACGACAAAACGACAACAAAATAGACATAAAACACCTACCAGTAAAGCCACCGCATTGAGCAAAAGAAGTGGCTTCTGTGAAAAACTTAACTTATCGATCACAAAGAGTAGTTTATAATGCATAAAGTACATATCAGAAGATAACTTACCAATGTACACAGATTTTTTTCCAATTCCACCCATACCAAGTGTTTCTTTTGAATTCAATTCACCATCACTCTTGCTATTGTCATTAAATTCGGCAGTAGGACAAGGGGAAGAAGAACATAACCTCATATTCCACACAAGTTACAATTTTTCTAAAAGATATTTACTATATTACCCCTAAAAACAAAAGGGTTTCGTGGAAAAGCTATAATCTTGGAGGCTATAACCAAAAGAGCTAAGCTTTATCATCCAAACCCACACATAGTAAATAATTTTCCTTTTATATTTCAAAAGGGAAATGAAACTGAAATTACAACAAAAACTTCAGACAAATGAAAATGAAAAGTAAAGCAGATCTTGAAGTTTTCACAGTAAGTTTAAGAAAAACCCTAATGAGCAAAAGAGGGAAGAGGGAGAAGACTCGTCCGAGGAATAAATGAGGTAAAGTGAGTAAGTAAGAAAGCAAAAGAAAGAACTATTGAGATCTCTCTCGAGCTAAAATGTACTTTAGATCTTGGGTAGAGTTTTGGGACAAGCAGTGGAATTTTTTTTTTTTTTTATAATAGTAGGACAATAGTGGATTCAAAGGAATTGATGAATTTTTTGTTCTGTTTGCTGGTTGATGATTGTTATGTCAGCTATATTTTCAGAGCTTCAGAGAGAAGAAGAAAATGGCGTGGTCGAGGAAGTGTGAGCTGCAGAGGGGATTTGGGATTTTTTGGGACTCGAAATTCTTTTATTTTATAGATTTTTTTATGAAAATTATATTGAAATATACTCCTATTGTAAGAAAAATTATTTTATCTTTCAGAGTAATTTTGGATTACATTTTTAATTTTACTTTAGGGTTTATTACATGGACCTCCCCTGAGGTTAGGTGTAATTATCGTCCAATCCCCTCCGATTATCATAATTACAGGGACCTCCCCCGAGATTTCAAAAGGATCACAAAACCCTAACATTTACTAACGGACTTGGACGGAATGTGTGAATTGACGGTTATGCCCTCGAGTTTTTTAATTAAAAAATGGCCAAAAATTGTAAAAAAATATCTACACCCGAATTGACGATATTACCCCTGCTTCTTCAGGCCGTTTCCGATTCTTCAAAAATACACTCACACTTACATAAAAACCCTGACCATCAATCAAACCATTCATCTTCCCCACCATCTTCAACCTCCATTCTTTCTCCATCTTCAAAAACTATCAAGCCCACATTTTAGCGTGTTCAAAAACCGTAGTAAGGAGAAAGCACAAGATCATTCCCGTACGGTTTCTGGGTAGCAAAGCTTCCAAAGAATCAAAGGTAAAGTAAAAAATTAATCTTTTATTTTCAGTCGATTTTGGTTTTTTTTTGTGTGAAAATAACTTAGTTAAGTATTGCTCTTTTATATTCTCAAAAAATGAAGAATTTTCAGTCATCTAGGGTTTTTTCACAAAAAGTTTTGATCACTGCTTCGTTTTTTTTGATAAATTTTCTGAATATTTATGTGATAAATGATTATGTTGTGAATGTGATCAAGGTTTTAAAGATTTTGTAGATGAAGATAATGATGGGACTGATGAGGGTGATGGTGAAAGTGAGGGCAATGAGGGTGAAAGTAAAGATGATGAATCTGGTGATGGTGAAAGTGAGGGTCATGAGGGTGAAAGTGAAGGTGATGAATCTGGTGATGGTGAAAGTGAAGGACAGGAAACTGATAAGGGTGAGTTAGGAGATAGTGATAATGAGGGAGGGGAGGAAAATGTAAGAGTTGAAAATACGCAGGGGGTAAAAGAAATAAAGAAAATAAACCAATGACTGAAGAAAATGCACTGAGTGATTACGAGTCTGATGATCACTGTGAAGTTCATCATAATTCAGATGAGGACTTTGAAGGTGATCCAATGGTTGGGTATATAGGGAAGAATGAGTTCATAATTCCTTATAATGTTTATGAGCCTATGGAATTTAGAGTTGGGATGGAGTTTCCAACAGTTGATCATTTTAGAGAGGCATTGAGGGAGTTTGTGATTAGAGAGGGGTTTGAGATTTTGAGGCTAAAGGATGAAAAAACAAGAGTGACAGCAACTAAGAGAGCAACCAACAGAGAAGAGCCACAAGTCATTATATTCAAACTTATGTTTGCCTAAATTTCCGAAGATTAATGTTTTTGATTAACTCATTCATTGTATTTGCAGGTGGCTGAAGATGGAGGTGTTGGACCATGAAATGCTGCTGGAGCAGTTGATTTTGATGCTGATATCCCACTAAGCCAAGTAGTCGATCATTTAAGGAGATCAAGAAATGAAAGTGTGGTGGTGAACAATCAAGCCCCCCCCCCCCCCAACAAAATCTCCCAATCCTCACAAGTTGCACCTGATGAATGAATTTAATGGATTTGTTTAAGAATTTATGTTATGGTTATGGTTTTTGATTAATTAGGATGTGTTTTTGGACAAAAGTTGATGGCAGGATTTATTGTGTGTTTGTTTTTTATGGATTTATGTTTTGGTAATATTTTGGACAAAATTTGGATGGTAGTTAAATGTTCTGGATTGTAAAGGGGGATATTAATAATATTTTGGATACAGATGTTATGTTTTCAAAACATCTGGATGGTGCATGTAATGAACCATATTAATTATTATGGTTGGTTATTTATCCTATGAATTATTAAAAGGGAATTTGTGTTTTTATTTTAGCATTTATGTATCAAATTTTCTTTGGTATTTTATTTTAGCAGTTATTCAAATTTCATTGGTATTTTATTTTGCATAAAATATGAAAACAATAGAATTATTGCATATTTTCTTTGGTAATTTATGCATTTTACTTGAATTTTATTTTGCTAAAAAATTGAAAAAAACAATTATTCTATTTTGAAACTAATTTCCTGAATTTATACACAATAAAAATTGATTATAAGGAGAAAGTTAAAATACAACAATGACACCCTTTCATAATCCTAAATATTACAATAAACCCTTTTCCCAAGCAAAAACTGAAAAGGGTAAAATTGTCCACAAAAAATGATACAGTAAATAGAGAGGTAAAATTGGAAATTCAAAAAATATTCGGTGGTGACGTCAGCAAAAGCTAACGGAACCCTAACGGATGTAATCCTTTTGAAACCTCAGGGGAGGTCCCTGTAATTATGATAATCGGAGGGATTGGGCGGTAATTACACCTAACCTCAGGGGAGGTCCCTGTAATTAACCCTTTTACTTTATTAAAAGATTTTAAATATGTATTACAAAAACACCCCCTAAGGTTTGAGCCCCAAGTTGATCAAGGATAAATTTAGAAAAAATTAAAAAAAAATTTGGATGATATCATCATATAGCTTCCGGAATCAACGCCATAAGGGGTGTTCTTGTAATATGATTTTACCTTAAGAGGTGTCTTAATAATTTCCAAAACAATAGGGTAAGTTTATGTAATTAGACCTTTTATCAGGGGTGTCTATGTAAATTTCTCTACTATAAATTCATCCTGTTGGTTCTGTCTTTCCAATGTTAAATTCACATTCATCACGAGATTATTGAAAAGACAGTCTTAAAATGTAATAGCTCGGGTATGATAAAAAGAAATTTAACATTGTATAAACAGCCAATAATCTTAATGATAACGTGTAAAACAACTATAAATTTTATTACTACCAATCTTTATCTTGTGTTATTCTAACCAAGTAAAAGCCAAACTACTAAAGAAAATGCCATTACTAAAAGTTTTAAATGAAAAGAAAATGTTTTACATAATTCCCTATCGAATAGTTGAATAACAGAAACAGATTTTCTGCTTTTCTTCTTCAACCATTTCTTCAATTGAAATCCAGATTAGTTAATCTGGTATGATCTTCACCTAAATCATCACGAGAAATTTACCAGAGGAAAATGTTATATAAAGCAAATTAAGATTACTCCTAAACTTTACCTGAATCCGATTTTTTCATTAAAGATCAGTTATCAATAAAGATAGTTAACCGATTAAAAAATCTATTTCGTAGATAAATTGAGTTGGGTGATTCAATCAGTTATAAAGATTTTAATCTGGTAATGTGTGTGTGTGTATATATATATATATATATGAGCATATAATTATCACCATAATGACTAACCTGATCATCCCAATTAGTGGTTAGATTTACTATAACTAATGCCAAAACTTGAACAGAAAGTCCACAGATAATCCCAATCCAAAGGCCCTGCCAGTACAAATTTTCTCTGCATTCAATACAACATACACAAAATTAAAGAACGCACGCGCACACACATAAACACACGTACCATGCCTCCAATGTGAACGACGAATGCAAGCACCACAGCAGAGGGGATTCCCACAACATAATAAGCTCCAAGATTGAATACGGCACATAATTTTTGCCATCCACATCCTCTAGCAGCTCCTAAATTTTAGAGAATGGAAGTGTAAACGAACAACATATATAACTGTAGGAAAATTTTGAGAGATGAAAAAGGTAATTTTCCCGTAGTGCAGAATTTACCTGAAAGCACACATTGAAAACCATCCAAGAAGTTTGACAGTGCCAAAAGGGGCATGATCTTGGCAACATATCCAATAACCTCTTTTTCATTGCTGTATAGCTTTCCCCAAATATTTCGAACCAAAATAGTCATTGTTACAACAATTAAACCTTCTGAAGTGGCAATTATTGATGCCACACGTACAGCTAGACGTGCATGTTGTGGACGTCCAGCACCCAATTCATTTGAAACTCTCGTGCTGAGGTTTATTATGAGAAGGAATTTTAAAAAGTGAACTATGGCAAGAAAGAAAAGTAATAACATGTGGCCTTCACAATCCTGGACCAGGCGAGCTAAGAACCTTATTTTGTCAGTAATAACTAATTACACTACTAACATTTAATGTGCATAGTTTTCCTGGGAGGGGGAGCCCTTAATGGTTCTGCCACTGATTATGAGGCACATAGAAATAGATGAAGCACTGGACATTCCTCAAACATGGATACGACTAGGACATGGGTCAATTTAACATTCCCTCCTAGTCCTAGTACTAAGAGAACACAACCTTCCTATTGAAGAGTGTGTGTGTATGTTAAATGTTTGGACATCGTTTTACATTTTGTTATATCTCAAAGTTTAGAGGTACAATATGAAAAAATTATAATATGTTTAAATTGTATCTGAATTTATACTAGAGTCAATGTATTTGCTTAAAATTTGGTATGCTATATATCAATTTATTTTTGTGTATCAATAATACATTATACACACACCCTTAAACATCCTCATCATGTAAGTTTTGAAAATATGCATCGACATGCACATATCTTGTTACAATTTCTTTAGTGGAAGCATGAAAATGTGAAGAGTATTGCTATAAATGATAATAAAAAAATTGAGGTGCTTCAGTATTACTAACCTTATAGCACCACCAATACCAACTGAGATCGTATAAACCATCCAGCATGTGTTAAGGCTGTAGAGATTAAACTAAAATTAGATAATAAAAACTCATGAAAATAATTTGATTCAATTAAATTAGGCTAATGAAACACAAACCTTATTGATAATACCGATGTCTCTAACTTAGGATTTGAGAGAAGACCAGATAAAAGAACCACCATCTCAAACGACCAATACTCAAGGCTGCAACTCCAAGTAATCAACAAAAACTCATCAACATTAGAAAAAAAAGAAGGAAAATATGATTTTGGTGCTCATGTTCCCAGCAAAAAAGGTAGTAAAGATACTATAATTTAGTTGACTCTTAACAAGAAAGATAAATAGACCCCTTTATGATCATCGACCAAGAAAACATTTTAATCAATTTTTCACTTTTCCCATACGCTCAATAAATCGAAATTCATTACCCATTAAAAAAATTAACTTAAACTCTGTGCATATCCCTTTTAACCCTGCCTAAAACTAGATATATTTTACTTCGTTACATTTTAATAATTGATTGCAAATTTGCTGAAAACGGTGACAATTGTTGAGGAAAACATACCAGATCATTAGAGCTGAAGGAATTGCAATCCTCAGATAACCTAGTAGATCATGGAAAGCTTCTCTTGAAAAAGCTTTGAAATATTTTGAGCAAGTGGGGGAGAACTTTATACACAATGCCAACAAAATAACATTAATCCAATAAGATATAGCATTTGCCAATGCAGCCCCTTTACTTCCAAAACGAATTCTAAACACTAAAAACCAACACACGAAAATATGGATCAACGCAGTAATCCCCGACGTAATCATCATGGGTACTACAATATTTTGTGCCTGCAAAAATCTAGTGAGACATTGGAGGATTGCAAAAGCAAAAAGGCCCGGGATCATCCATCGGTTGAACTCTCCAGCTCCTGCTGAAATATCTTTGTCTTGATGGAGAGTTACAAGTATGGAGTTTGTGTAGAACCAAATGAGTGCAAGGCCAATGCTTGAGGCGAGGAGAATTAAGATAGCTCGCTGCGTGTAAATGCTGAGCATGTGGTATTGCTTGGCTCCATAGGCCTGACCACATATTGTTTCCAATGCACTTCCCATTCCCAACTACAAAATTTGTGAATCATGAGAAAATCTGTTTAAATTTTTTTGCATTGATTATACATTATTACACCATGTATGTCATTTTAGTTTAGTCTTGTTTAAAAACATTGCTTATAATCAACAAACATTGGAGGTTCGCTGCACGATGTTGCCTAGATATGTAGTTTGAAGAAGATGATTTGTCAGTGTTCCATAGAGTCTCTGTAATTATACTTATTTATCCATGCCTCTTCTTTATTCTGTTTGTAACTATAGTTTCTAATTCTTACGATCTACAGCAATTAAAAAACACATAAGTTTATATAAATTCATCTCACATAGACTATCCCTAAGATGAAGGAGAAATTTTAAAAGAGTTATATCTAATCAAACACTAAAACATAGAGTAAATCATAAAAATTTGTACTACTTCTATCGAAATCCTATCATGATTACCATGTATGTCATTTCAGTTTTGTCATGATTTGCTTGTACTCAACAAACATTGGAGGTGCTGCACATTTTAGCTTGGACATGTAATGTAAAGTAGATGACTAGCTAGTGCTTTTTATAGCAATTATGGTTCAATTTTTATGCTATTATAGTGATATCTCACATGCCGGCATTATTCATTTACTCTTCTTAATATGTTAGCTGTCAGAGGTCATAATTCTTAATACAGAACATAAGAAAACATGAAAATAATAAACAATAAATACAAGTAAGTTTATAAAAACAAGTTTCTATGACGGATGAGAAGCTTTAAGAGAGTAATGATCATAATCAAACATTTATACTCCTTTCTCCTATTTATAAGCCAAAACTAGAAATAGCTGAAATTATAAGTCTGAATTCTTCAAACTACCCTACCCCTTAATGAATTTTTTTTAAGACTACACAGTAGGGGTATTAATTAGACTCCGCACCTTAACAGTACACAGTCTCCAAGAATGGTGTTGAGAGAAAGAGATCGCCGTCCTTAATCCCTCAACTTGTAAAGTGTAATATTTAAGAGTTTTAGGAATATGATACTGACTCACCCCTACTGTTTAGAGACTTAAGTATGGTAATTAACAACTCAATCACAAAACAAATTATGCTACTTAAAATGTTTTATATAAAAACGAAACAAAACATATATGACAAAACGAAACAAAAATAGACAAAAATACCTACCAAAACACTGAAGCCTGTGACAGAAGCAAAAGAAGTGGCCATGGAAGCACTGGACAATGGCAGTTCCCCAAGGTGGCCAACAAACATTACCGAAATCACTTGTAAAGAATATTGGAGTATGCTTACTGCTATCAGAGGCAGAGCCAAACCCATCTGCTTCTTCCCTTCATCAATATATTTTCTGTGAGAAGACATACATGCCTCCTCTGAAAAACTTAACTTTAAAAAACACACACACACACACAAACACACAGTGACGGAGCTAGACGGTAATCATAGGGTGGGCGAAGATTTTTTGGTACAAAACTTAATAGCTTTTCGACGTTCTTATAAAATGATAAAAACTAAACTTAATAAAAAGATATATCACTATAATTTTATAGTATAAAAGGATAAAAAAACATATAATAGTAGTTTTTTTTATCCAACAAAGAAAACGGTTCAATGTATTGAGGAATTGATAGATCACATAAACATTTTAAAACATAAAAACAATTATATACTCTATAAACATAAAAGGTGAAAAGAATGAGAGATTTCAGCCTGGGCTTCGAACATATGACCTCACATATGTTTTGTTTACCAATATCCACAAATAAGGGTGTATATACGTTAGCGGCAGATTTTTCTGGGGGCAACCGCCCCCCAGCCCCCGTATAGCTCCGCCACTGCACACACAATATTTCACAAACCCTAACCCCCTCCCCCGTCTCCCCTCCCCCCTACCACCACCACTGCACGAAATGAGGGGGTAGATAAGATTTCCATACCTGAGTTGAAGGTGGTCCTGGTGTAGGTAGACCGGCGGCAGCACAGGGGATTCCATACCTGAATTTTAGAGAGAAGAGAATGTGCGTCGTTTTTAAGGTTTGATTTGGGGAAAATACATTGAACGAGTTAAGTACATAGGCTCTTGAAGGCTATATTTAGGCGAACAATTAATTTCTCTCTCTCTCTCTTAATTACGTTCCGATTCTCTCGAAATCCCAAACTCTCAATCAATAGATTATGAAAATCTCTAAAAATATGATTGAGATATTTCAAATTACTCGCGCCTCAATTAATTTCAAGTTTCCCGATTTGTATTTACGATATGTATGTACATGTATATATATCTATAAGAGATTGTAAGAGTGAGTATATAATAGTAATACGTAACAAAGGGCTCAACTGATTGAGGCGTGAATTATCGGGAGAATCATCATCCGACGTCAGTAGATGATACGATACGCCATCGCCGTCCAGCTCCATGATCGGACTTTCCATTTTAAGAACTCAGTGCAGTGTAAATGGAAAGTCTTGCTCTGGTTGGTTATTAGATTTAGAGAAAATAGCATTTTTCCCCTGAACTTAAATTTATTGCACTGACCACTCTCAACTTACATTAATGTTATGATTTCACCCCTAAATCCTTTTCCGAGCACAAAGAGCTCAGGGGGGAAAGTACAATAAAGGTGTAAGTCAGGAAGGAAAGTACAACTTCACTATAAGTTCAAGGTGAAAAACTTGATATCTTGATTTGAAAGTATTTTGCTTCTCTAATTAATAAGTTTACCTCTTTTTATTCTTCAAATTCTTCAAATGTCAATTATTAAATAGAAAATCCGAGATTTGATATTGCCAAACTAATTTTTCTTTTACATATTTAAATAACTTAAAACCTCATTAAAGAATGTAATGCAAAAATTGCAAGATGAGCCTAAACATAAAACTATAGGACCAATTCTACAACTTTTCATCAATTTTCTATCAAAAATTGGAGTTTCCGTCCAAAAGTTGACCAAAGTACGAAATGTATCTAGGGCCTTTAGCTTTTGATATCAAATGTATGTCTTTTAACCTATTGTACAATAACCTTAGAATAAGGTCACTTATTGTGCTGAAAGTAAAATTCTCTCGAAAAGAATGTCATCTTTGTTTCTATTTCCTTTAAAATTTAACTGGCGTTCAAGTTGAAAGTATAGTATAATTGAGAAGTACCATGAGTTAAACATGAAGTATAACATTAATTAATATTTAATTTCAAAATCTTTATTAACTTCTTAACATTGATCAAGATTAAGATGCACCATGTAACTAGAATTCTTATTCCAACCATAGCAGTCCACAACTCCTACATAATTTGTTTATTGGCAAAATAAATACAGATAAACAAAGGTCTCTTTCACATAAAAACATCACTCATGTCCATAAGTTTATGATCACAACAAACCAAACAAGATACCAAGTCTATAATATTCTTATTTCTCCAGAAAACCACACCCCCAAACACACACACACGAATCGATGCTCTGGATCATTCAATCGGGAAATCATTTGATTTCCACAATTTCTCGCAAAGCAGTCGTGTCCTCCAACATTAGCCCTTATAAAGCCGCCTGTAAGTTACATACGAGAGATCAACAGCGGGACTGAAACCGAGACATCCTCACCCATGACTGGCTGGAACAGATCCAACTCTCCATAACGTTCAAGGACATGAGTCCTGCAACCTTCGGCAGCCATTAAACCGGTGGAGTACGCCCCATGGACTGAGCCTGGATAGTCCATACTCGTAGCTTCCCCCGCAAAAAATAGGTTATCAACTGGGATCCTTAGCCTCTCATACAGATCATGGGGTTGACCTACTATATCGTAGCTGTACGAGCCCAATGAATTTCTGTCTGTGCCCCAATGTGAAACAAGATACTGGATCTGCATAGTGAGAAAAATAAGCCCTGTTTAGAATGTGTTTTAGCTCATGCTTTTTAAGGTTATGGAGCGAGAAAAGAACGTCAAAGAAACATTGTTTGGATGAAGGAGAAATGTAGGATTTCGGGGGAACATGTTCGCCCAACTGAGATTTTGTATGATTGCATATGTAAAATGTGTTTATCAGTTGGGTTTCCGAAACATGTGCGGGCAAGTTAGAGTTTTTTGAATTCCAAAAGTTGAAAATATATTGAAATGGAGCGAAATGCAAAAATTGCCTAATTAGCAAAAATCTCTCTGTTATATTTGTTACTAAAATCCCCCGTGCTATTTTTTATTAGCAAAAAAACCCCTCTACATATTTTGCAAGAAAAATGACAATTATGCCCCGACCAAAAAATGCAAAAACACCCCTATTCATCTATAAATTGACAATAATCTACCTGTTAACTTTGAAAATTGGCAATAACCTCCTTAATGATTTGTGAAGGAATTTCAAATTGGGGTTTTTTTTGCAAATAAAAAAAAGAACCCAGGGGGTTTTTTGCTAACAAAATAACAGTCTTTTTTTTTGCTAATTAGGCAAAGCACATGGGGTATTTTGCATTAGCTCTATTGAAAAGGTGTTTCTTGTGCTGTGTTTTTTGAGAAACATGTGACAACAATTTCTTTTTTTGAAAAAAGAAAGTAGAGTCTTAAAATTTTGTTTTTGAAGACTTACTATCGAAAATAGAAATAGCAGATCTAAATAGAAGCAGAGAACAAAACAATACCGGTGAAGAAGCATTGGGTAGAATTCTTTTAAGTTGCGTAAAGGCAAAATTAGCAGCAGCCTCATCAGTCATTTTCTCAATGTCACGGGCCAGTTGCCCAGCAGGCATGTAAACGAGAACAGAATGACCCGTGGCCTTGTGCAGATTCAAAAAGTAACTGCATCCATAAGAAGTCTCTGAAACAACTCCCAAGAACTCCACATTTGGCCAAAAGACCTTCTCAAAGTGCAAGATTATCTTGTTCTCTATCCCAACCCCGAGGTCAGCGATTGCTGATTCTTTCCACGCGGGTAATCTCGGCTCAAATTTGATGGAATTTGATTTTAATACACCAAGTGGGACAGCAATAACAGCAGCATCTGCGATAAATGTTCTCCCGTCTTCTACAGTTACTTTCACTCCTTTATAACGTCTATCGATTTTGGTCACTCTAAAGGTGAATAGACAAAATCAAAAAAGGAAAGCAATGATGTTAGAATTAAATATTGAATGAAATGCAAAAATACCCCTATGCATTGCCTAATTAGCAAAAAAACCCTATTTTATTTTAATTACCAACCCCCCCCCCCCCCCCCCCGGTGCTATTTTTTTATTAGCAAAAAACCCTTCCTACATATTTTGCAAGATAAATGACAATTATGACCCCACCAAAAAATGCGAAACACCCCCATTCTCCTAAAAAATGACAATAACGGTTCACTTAAACATTTGCAATAACATCCGAATTGATTTATGAAGGAATTTCAAACGGGATATTTTGCTAATAAAGAAAGAACAAAGTGGGGTTTTGGTAATAAAAATAACACAAGGGTTTTTTGCTAATTAAGGATAGCACAGGGAGTATTTTTGCATTAATCTCTTATTTATTTGTCAAAGAAGGGTAATCCATAGAAGTAACTATGTCTTACCTATGGCCCAAGCGAATGTCGAGACCTTTGGCGAGAGTATTAATAACGGGAAGATATCCCCGGACCATCAGTCCATGCCCACCAGGAAGCAATTCTTCCTATAAACCAAATACTACTAAGTGTGAGTATAGGCTCACATTGATACTAACTTCAAAGTGCAAATTCTAGGCCACATGAGAACATTCACACGATTTAGATAAAACTATTTGAAAAGATATCAAAAAGGAAATAACCTGATCCCAGCATTGAAGTGATATGGTATCAGCATCTGCAGCAAACCAGCCCTCCATTCTGCATAGGTACCACTGAAGCACCTTATGACCAAGCCCCTCCAACCTACAATGCGCACTAACTTATTAAAACTTCAATTAAAGAAACACAAAATTAAATAAGTTACAATATTAAGCAGACCATAAAACCTTAAATCTGGTCTCCTCTCGAATATAACTGACATAGCACGTTGTATAGACATGTCCTCACCAAATTCCTGTCTAACTAAATTCGCCTGCAGAGGAAACAGTAGAAAACTAATTAGAAATTTGAAACACACAAAGACTCTTAGAGATACTCTTCCATGATATGAGAGTTTAGGAGAGAAGGAGTGAGGGGAGAGGCGAGAAGACTACCTCTTTCAATATACTCTCAAATGTTTCGCCAACTTTTGAGACTAGTTCTTGAGGAACTTGATTTCCATCCACATCAAAAAGGGCATAACTGAAATACAAATAAGACATAAAAAATCACACCTTTGATAGTTGTCAGATATAATAAGCAAAACATTATCGCAGTACATGGCATGAACAGTTGTCAATAATTAGTCATAATTGTCTAGTCTATTTCAAGTTCAGGAATTCATAGCATTATGCGAATTCTGTAAAAGCCTTTAATTAAACAATAGGTCAAGAATAAAAACATATATATCCTCTTGAAAATTAGCATGTCAAGAATTTAGAATTCTAATAAGAACCTTTCCAAATCATGGTCATACAGAACAGAGTTGTCCCCACTGGTGCGGTAAAGGGGTAGTCCCAGTCTTCCTATCACAGGTGCCAATGGATTTTCCTTGCAAACACCGTGTAACCTTAAACATGGATATGCAGATGCTAATTAGTTAAGTTATCCCCAAAAAAGAAAATTTGCATGCTTCAAAAGCAAAATTCAATTACCATGATGCACCTAAGTCAACAGGGAAACCGAATGAATAATCGGTGTGAACTCGACCACCAACTCTATCCCTCGATTCTAACACGATGACCTGCAAGAATCACTTCATCAGGACAAGTTTCTTAATCATTCATATTATGTTAAAATGCATATCTAGTATATACCTGAAACGAGGCATCATGAAGAGCTCGTGCAGCTGCTATGCCAGCAAAGCCAGCCCCAATTACGATTACAGAGGGAGAAGCTGCAGATCTCCTTTCATAGGTTGAATAGGAAAGAGCTACAGGAAAACCAAAAAGAATCAGACATAGCCTAGAATATAGCTTAAACAAACAAGGTTGTATGGGTTGCCTTTTCCAATAACATAACAATATAAACAATATAATCATCATTCCAAGTTTTCCCTTTTCATTACTATGAATTTTTTTGTGAAAAGACATAAACTAAGTAAACATTTTGAGGATCAACCATACTTTGGCAGGTAATCTGTCATAAACTAGTTTCTGATAACTACTGCAGTAGCATGAAGTTAATCAATTCATAATACCATTCCAACTTCTATATATAAATTATCAAATTTAAACCTTAAAAACAAGGTATTTCGAAAGATAGCCCCAAAGGTAGAAGTAGAAGCATAAACAAAAGAAAAATACAGAATCTAATTAAAGAAGAAGATGAAAGCAGACCTGTTTTCACTTGGGAATTACTCTTCTTGTCCATAATTGAAGGAAGATCGTGAGGGATCAGTTTAAAAATGGATACAATATTTAAAATTAAAATTACTTGAATAATCAATTAATCTTAATAACTTAAATAATCTCAGCAACAATACGAATAACAAGAAAATGCTGGTTTCAGAGATGAAATTCTTGGAATTCGAAGAAATATCCAGCTTTACAAACCCGCTCATGCGTCTTCCAAACCTATCCCAATTATCTCAATTAAATATTACGAACCACAAATTAAATCAAAATACTGAATAATCTGACAAAATTCAGCTGGATATCTAAAGGACTGAAAGAAATTTTCAAGGTAAAGTAGGAGTAAAATGGAATTCGAACAGAATCGGAAATGGAATCGGTATTACGATTGGGATTTTTGTGGGTTTTATTTTATAGAATTTGGACGCAATTTATAATGTATGTACATGTTCAATTTACCACGTGGAGAAAGAAAAACTGGATTTGTGGTGGATATTTTGTATTGTCTTTTAGGCGCACCGACCTTTTACTTGTAAGTTAGGTTTGGTAGGTATTCAAACTACTAGTCAATTTTTATTTTTATTTATAACAAAATAAATTCAATGAAAAATTTAACCACTTTACAAGGATAACTTCCTAAAAAAAATAGTAGTAGGAAATTAGGAATATTACAATGACATAAGCGCTCAATCCTCTTCAAATTAAAAATTCAAGTAACAAGATTGTGGACAACATAATTTGGATTTCCAACCGTAAATTTGAAATGCCAACACTGCTAGCAATCTGAAAATACTTTAATCTCCTCAACAATGCCAGCAATGGACCAAAGAGCAAAAGACAAAAACACTCTCTATGCTTTGTCTGACTCCCATAAAACCCTCTGTGTTATTTTAACTCCCAAAAATTCTCATGTGCTCTCAAGTCAGCGCCAAATACACCCCCATAAAAGAGAGTGTGATTCAAATGCAGAAATTGGCTTAGGCTTAGTAGACCTACCGTTGAAAGACAAAAACACCCCTATACTTTGTTTAACTCCCAAAAAAATCTCTGTGTTATTTTAACTCCCAAAACCCCCTTTTGTTTGCTTTTAATTACCTCACTCAAGGCAAGTAGTATATACATGGATTTTCAAAAGGAATAAAAAAAAACTAATACATAGGGGTAATTTTGTCATTCCTGTCAAAAGTCAAAAGTCAAATTCTACTTAGATCGAGTGTGGTAATTAAAACTATACACAAGGGATTTTTGGAGTTAGACAATGCGTATGGAGTGTTTTTGTCAATCGCTCGTAGACCTATCCGTGTAGAAGTTCCAAATGTTTAAAACCATCACAAGATTAAGACAGTCAGATTCAAAAATAGCATTAACAATCTTCATAAGATTTGAAAAGGAACAAGTTTCTTTTAACGCCAAATCTTCGGCAACCGTGGCATTAAGACAAGTATGAAGAGAAGATCAGGCGGCAAAGATGATGGAGCCTTGATGATTTCGGATAATGAAAGCGGAAGATGTCTCACCATCTTTAAACGCCGCATCTAAGTACAAATAACAATGGGTTTTTTTTGCACTTTACACCCCAAAACATGGAATTGGCCACTTTGCACCCCCAAAAAGCAGAATTAGTACTTTGTACCCCGAAAATTGGAACAATTATGCACTTAGCACCCCCTCCCATTTTCCGACTGAGTTGATCATTGGAGTCAAAAAACCTAAGTGCAAAATAGGTAATTAATTTTTTGATCTTTGACACTTTGCACCCCTGAAACACGAGAAATTGGCATCTTGAGCACCTTCGAATTAAGAACAAATCAGCAACTTGCACCCCCAAAACACGAGAAATGGACACTTTGCACCCACGAAACAGAAAATTAGCACTTAGCATCCTCAAATTAAGAAGAACTCATCAATTAGCACCCCTTCGTTATTTTTCGAAAGAGTTGACCACCGAGATGAAAAAATCTAGGGTCAAAATAGGTAATTCATTTTCTTTATTCCTTAAAATTTGCAGAACTTATGAATACTAGAATATTCATTTTTCTCTCCATCTTTCTTTTCGTCAATATACATATCCATGTTGTAGATTTGAATTAAAATTTTGTTCTTGTGATATGATTAAATCAATTTTATATATTGAAACTTTCTATATTTGGTTATGAAGAAACTTTCCATATTTAATCCAAGATAAGTTTTATTGACCCTGGGTCAACTCTGTCAGGAAAACGAGGAGTGCTAGTTGCTAGTTTTTCTTAATTTGAGGGTGCTAAGTGCTCATTTTGTGTTTCGGATGTGCAAAGTGCCAATTTCTTGTGTTTGGCACAAGTTTCTAAGTTGTTCTTAATTCGAGGGTGCTAAGTGTTAATTTTATTTCGGGGGTGCAAAGTGTCAATTTCTTATATTTCAGGGGTGCAGACCGGCAAAGACCCAAAAACAAATTACCTATTTTGCCCATAGGTTTTTTGACTCCGGTTGTCAACTCTACCGAAAAATGAGATGGAGTGCTAAGTGCTTTTTATTCATGTTTCAGGGCTGCAAAGTGTCTATTTCCAATGTTTCAGTGGTGTAAAGTGAAAAAAAACCCACAAACAAATGTAAGAAACTCTTCCCTTTTTTGAGAAGAAATGAAAAGGGTTGAGTTCTTGTCAAGTAATGAGGCAAGCAAAGTGGTGACAGAGGATGAATGGAAAGGATCCATTCGAAAATTTCAAACTGAATGAAACCAAACTGCCACAGCGAAAGGGCACTGAATATGAGAAGATTTGTGCACATTTTCTTTTTATGCAGAATTTTGAAAAAACGAGGAAGTTTGATAAAAAAAAATTATAAAATAGTTTTGTGCAGATTTCGCATAACACATGATATTATAATACATTTTTCTCCTTACGGTCCGCTTTATCACCTAACAATTCCCCGTTCTTAAATCTTTGTGAGTTGTTTTCAAAGTTAAGTTGTTAGGTTTTTTTTTTTTTTTTTGGTGGGGGGTTGGGGAAGTTAAGTTGTTAGTTATAACAAGTCAATTTTAGGGATTTTTTTTTTCATTTTATAATTCCAATTTTAGGGAATTCAATGAAGGTACTTATGTTCATCGTGATCGTTCACGTACATACATACATCTATAATATAAATAATTACCGAGATTTGTGTCGGGTCTAACATTTAAAAAGTGATATTTTCAATTTTTTAAAGGGTTTTGAATCGGTTTGCAAGTCTCAGTTTAAAAATAATGGTTTTGGTGATTTCGATGAAATCTTTGAAACCCTATTTAATTAGGTTCTGGATATTGGATTTTGTGATTTTAAAAAGCTGAAACATCACCTGAATTATGTTTGAATGTTGGAGTTTGGAGAAAAAAGTAGGTGATAAACATCAAATCATAGTCTTACATGTTTCAAGAGTTTGGATGTAAATTTCTGAACATGTTTGTGATGAGCTTAATTCATGAGTTTTGTCAAACTTCAATTAGAAGAGTTCTGACCCAGTTTCACGAGACTCGCAAAACCATACCAAAATCCATCCAAATAGGCGTACTTGACTCAAAACCACCTGGAACTAAAAAATAAATATTCTCTCTTTCACATCCCAAATAATACATGACGATTAAGTATTCTTTCTTGTTCAATAAAAAAGGAATGGGATTTTCGCACATCATCCACCAATTATTTTTTTAAATTTCAGTGCCTCATAATTGAGAAAACGTAATTGTGCCCCTAAAAGTTAATAAGTGAGTGCACTTTGCAGCTTGATCAATATTTTACTGAATTCTAAAGAGTAGAAGTGTAAATTTGGAATTTAGTGCAATAATTTGAAACTAAAGGAGGGCTAAGTGCTAAAATAAGAAATCATGATGTGATTTATATTTTCAAAAGAATTACAGAAAAGAAAAAATATGTTTTGTAAATAATATGTTTTGTGGGGTTCCTATCGTGCACTTATTTTTTTAGAAGAAAAAAAAATCAATAACATAATGATTGTTATGTTATTTCAATAAATTTAATATGTACATTTACTATGGTAAACTTTAATCCGGTTTAGTATATTTTTTATGTTTTCATTTACATTTCATACTAATACATATGTTGTTAATTTATAATTACAGTAACCTGTTTACTAATTATCCATTTTCATGAATTGTGTCGTGAAATACAATTTTTTTTTCAAAGCTTGGTACAAAATTAATTTAGGTTATTGGTTAGCAACATGTCAAAGGACAATTTCCATAAAATTCATACCTTCACAGTTATATTTTGCTGTAGTTTTAGACTTGTAACATATTTTTTAATTGTTGTTCTTCTTTCTTTCCTTTATTTGATTAAAACAGTTTTAATAGAAAAATGATTTATTTGAAAAAAAATAAAAAGATATATATTTAGAACTAATGAAAACAAATGAGCTAGTGAAAAATTCAATAAAAGAACTTGTAAATTTGAATATTTATAAACCAGTACAACTCGATATATTCTTATTTATACTATTTAAAAAAAAAATGCAAGTCACATCTTGATATTTTAAAATATTTGTGTACTTAATGCCCAATTTTTTTAGTTATTGCACTAAACTCTTAAAGAGCCCTTTGAAATTTATTGCAAAAATGACCAGGGATAAAGTATACTCATCATATATCAAATTGTACATGCTGGTTTTTTCAGCTACAGGGAGATAGTGCAAAACTGGAAAAGTTTTGAGGGCTGATGTGCGAAAATCCCAAAAAGAATACCACTAAACAATTTTCGTTGTCTAACTTTCATTAAGTTTCAATTTTTGTCATGCAATTAAGAATTTAGTCCTACTAGAAAAATGCACACGCGTTGCGTGTGTCCAATTAATTATTATTTGATTTTTATTTTTGTTATAATACATAACATTGTTCATTGCACGGTTTAATTTTGTCACTCATTTTTTAGCCTTCTTAACTTTCTCAGTGTATTCATCCCTCTATGTACTATTCAAGTTAGAATATTTTATTTTCGTCATATTTTCGCTAACGTAATGCAATGCCATTATACTATTTTATAATAAAGAAAATAAAAATAAAAATTCAATTTTAAATAATCAATAAATCTATTTATGTTACCTAATTTTGTATTCAATAAATTGAATTGATGCATAACCTTTTCTAATTAAGTGCAAGCATTGAAAGTTCATTCACAACTTAAAGCACAAATTGATATTGTTTTAGAACTTTCACCAAATAAATTAACTTTTTTTAAAATTTTATGCTATTGAATATAGTTCTCTCCTTTATTTTGTTTTATTGTGCTATTGATTGGATATAAGGTATGGCCGCCTAGTGGGAGAGTGAAGTTTCCCTATGTTTTATTAAAAAATTTTAGGGATATGTTATATTAATTGAGAAATTACATATTATATCCAATCAATGGCACACCATACAATAATTATTTGAGTGTTAAAGTAATACTTCAAATCAACCAATTTACCTTCGTATATACAAAATACAAGCTTACAACTTGTGCTATGCACGATTCAAATACAAAGAAAAGGAAAAAAAAATTATCTTTAAATTAAAGGCACTAAAGGACATACAATATTAAACTAAAAGTCGTGTTGTATAAATCAAAATTAATAATTAATGATTGTCATTCATAAAATCAAATATTTAAAGCATTAGTACGTGATTCGTTTGAGAATTAAAAAATAACACCTTGTTTGTTATGGCTTTTATGAAGTGTTTTGACACTTTTAAAGATTCAAACAATTAAATATTTTTTTTTCTAGAGATTATATCTCTTCTCCAGATTTGGGTCACATTCGCCTAAACACAAACAAAAGAATCATGAAACTTCTTTTTTCTTTTTGTTTAAATAGGGCTTATGGAATTTGTTTATGGAAAATATTTTTATTTGGGAGTAAGTTGATACTAATTCTTAAGCTCACAAAAGGCTACATATATTTATATAGAGGTGTAATACTACTACTCATATTCTCATAGTTGGTATAAAAAATGAAATAGACGGAGATGTAAAGCTAAGGATAATAAAAAAAGAAAAATGATGATTAAGATCTAACATTCTTAAAATAGGATATTAGTATATTATAACAATTAAGACCATCAAAAAAAAAAAAATACAAAAAAAAAAAAAAAAAAAAATTGAAGCTACATGATTTAAAGATATTAATCAACTTTTAGAGTTCACATATATGCTGTATTTGTGTAAAATGAAAAAGAAAATTCGAAATTTAACTAGCTATTATTTTGTACAATAAATGCTAAAATAATGAAGAAATTCAATGTGTGATAATTCAGTGAACAAATATAAAAAATTTAAATATGATTTACCTTTCTTCATAGTTCGAAAAATATGATGTTCAAGTACAATAACTAATTAATACATATAATT
This sequence comes from Penstemon davidsonii, assembly GCA_034814905.1. Taxonomy (NCBI): domain Eukaryota; kingdom Viridiplantae; phylum Streptophyta; class Magnoliopsida; order Lamiales; family Plantaginaceae; genus Penstemon; species Penstemon davidsonii. The sequence continues at coordinate 3,335,513 of JAYDYQ010001086.1, read as the reverse complement.
TATGAAGGAAATATGAAGATAAATACTATGACAAAATAGTTTTTATCTAACTATTTTTTTTTTTAGAACTTTATCTAACTATTACGAAATACTAAGATAACATACACATATGAAGTTTTCCATGATAAGCAATAATGGAAGAAAAAATATGTAAATCAAAAACCATTTAACCAACAATATAGTTTATTATTTTTCTAAATAGTTAAGTTGTAAATACATGACAAAAAGCATTTTGAGTGTAAATTATAATTTTTGTATTAGAGTAAAAGAGATAACATAAGATAACACAAAAAGTATTGTAGAAATTAACCAAGATCTAGACCGACAAAGTGGCCATGCATAATGAAAATTAATTTTTACAAACAAACTTATTTATGCTTGCTATGGCTGAATGAACATAAACAATTTGTTTGGTATAAATTATAACTAAAATAACAATAGTACATAATTATATAATTTCTTATGGAAGGAACATATGACATATGAAAAAATACATAAAAATTAAAAATTCAACTGTAATGATTTAAAGTTTAAAACAAATTAGTCAGATCGATTTGTTTATCACACAAGACCAAATAATGAAAACTAAAAAAAATGCAATAAAATAATTAAAAAAAACCCAGAACATAGAAATCTTGTATGAAAATTAATAAATAATAAATATATACAAAATTTATTTGAATAAACATATTGTAGAAAAAAATAAAAAAGATAATATATGAAATTTAACTGAATAAACATATAGTAGAAAAAAATACAAAAGATAATAAAATATTCATGTTTTTATCACATAAAACTGTACAAAAGAAAAAATGAAATTATTTCTATAAAAATAAAAATACAAACACACACTAAATTAAAATATAAAAACCTTGTACAACATGATATATTGTAATCATAAAAAATGAGAAAAAAAGATAGAAAAATCGAAAGTTTATCACATATGATCATAAAACTAAACAAAAGAAAAAAAAATGTAATTATTCTACAACAAAAACAATAAAATACAAATACACACGAAATTAAAATATAAAACCTTGTATAATCATATAAAAATAAAAAGAAGAAGAGAAAAATCGAAAGCTTCAAAGCTTCTCAAGTCATAGTTATGAAGAAGAAAATTAAAACAATGACTTTCATGGAAGAACCAAAGAGAATATCCTTTCCAGTATTCATAAGATGAATATAAAAGAAACATCCTTATATTCTAGCTCAATAACTGGGGAAAATGCAAGATACTCCCCTGTGTTATGCTAAACCTGCAAAAAACTACCCTGTGAAATTTTTATTGCGTCAAACTTCCTTGTATTTTTAAAAACCATGCAAAAAACACCCAATTGGTAAAAAATAGGTCGTTTTTTATCGACATATTTCAAGAAATAATTTTAAAAATATATCACGTGACGTTGTAGGAACCAACTTGAAGTATTTTAAAAATGGTATGTTGAGATATGTTGATCCAAAACGACCTATTTTTTACAAATTGGGTGTTTTTTGCAGGGTTTTTGAATACACAAGGAAGTTTGGCGCAATAAAATTTCACAGGGTAGTTTTTTGCAGGTTTAACATAACACAGGGGAGTATCTTGCATCTCTATAATTGTAGCTTACTTATGGGAGAAATTTTAGGAATTAATAAAGTTTTCTATTTTTTTTTGGTGAAACTATATATGGGAGTATGTAATTACATGATTAGTACTAATTGACATGATTTATGCAAATTATCGATATTATTACCTAAATGATAACATTTACAATATAAATTCCATATAATAATTTCAACCAATCAAAAGTTTTTCACAAAATAAAATAATTCAAAACTCTAGAAAAATAGGATTTTAGTCAAAACACTCAATTGGAGTCAACACCCACCCTTCAAATATATATATGTACTAGCTTAAAACCCGTGCTATGCACGGATCGAATTATAGTAGTTATTTAGTATATGATTTTAATACTATATTAAAAATTGATATTTTGTCTATTTCATAATACAATATTAAAACTAAAAATTGTAATGTTAATAGCTTAATAAAAAATAACATAGATACTTGAAAATGAACAAAAACCCGTGAATATATGAATTAACTCATAAGAAATGCAAAAGTTTGAATATTTGTTTTACTAATAAAATAGTCAAGAATACACAGTAAAGTCAAAATCGTAATGTATTTTATCAGGAAATGCAATTTTACATTCGTTTAGGAATAAATATAAAATACATGAAAATGCACAAAAAAATAAATTAAGATTTTCATATTTTTAAGAGATGTGATCTCTTGGAAGATGAGAACATTCTTTCGACCAATCAACAACTAAAACAGTATTAATTGTACAACGAACATTAGGCCTTGCAAACTTTGGTGGTACTGGAATGATAAATGAAAATGTTTGGTGTAAGAATGAATTTATGTGCTCTTGTAACAACTTTTTGCCATTCTCCTAAAAAATACAATATGTCATTTAAATGAAAGTTCTATTTGAAGTAAAAAAAGAAAAAAAATTAAATTTATACCTTCTCTTGCAAATCAATGGTCCCCGTGCTATCTCTTACAGTAATATGAACAGGGAACCTACAAAAGTAAGGTGAATATAAATAATAAACTGTTTAAATACATACCTCCGACAAATCTTCAGCGCATCTTATTATAGAGTAGGATGCTTAGTTTAAGTTCACCACAAATTTATAAAGTTTTCTAGTTTCTAAAAAGGTTTTATTAATTTTTCTTAATTTTTAATATTTTTAATATTTATGTTAGCTTAATGTATCTTTCGTTGTTTTCATTTTGTACTTTGTTGTATTTGGAGTTTATTTTTTTGAAATTGTATCTTATAAATATATACATGGAGTTCATTTTTTTTTCTTTTCTTATTGTTTTAAATAGTTCACTTTATTAATTTTTCTAAGTTCACCTAAAAGTTTAAATGTGGCTAGTTTGTATAATTGCACTAATTATACATACATATATATTTAGATTTCACATTATTATTTATAAAGTCAAAATCAAAGAGTGAATTTGTTTGGTTAATGGAATTTTTTTTATGGATCAATGTATTTAATTATATAAGTATTTGTAGATGTTTTTGAGTTGATATCTAGATGAGTAGGGTGCTTAGTTTGAGTTCATCAATTTTTCTTTTCTAATTTCTAAAAGGGTAAATTACAACTACCTCCTTTAGTTAAGACTAAATTACAAAAATATGCATCATGTAATTTTTTTTTGGTGATAAAGGAAGTTCCTACAATACAATCAATTACAAAATGTCCTCTCTCAAGAGAGGTAAGATAGAATCAGGAGCAGAATCCCAGATCTTATTGGATATTAAAATATCTCATCTAAATGGTATTGGGATTTTTTCCTTAAAAATATTAAGAAAATTAAAATTGTGATCATTTTAGGTGGTTAAATATGCAATTTTCAGTTTTATATAGGTTTCTGAAGAAAAAATGCATTATATGGGTACAACGGAAAATTCATATCTTTTGTTATGGTCTTTTCTATATGTTAAATTGAGGATTTTTTTTGTGGGTTTCATGATTAAGTCTTAGCTTCAAGGGGATATCGGTAATTTAACATTACGTCTATTTATATGATATCTTTTGGATTAAAGTCCTGTTTATTCTACTATTAACTACATTATGTTCATAAGATGTTTTTGCCTTGGTTTCTAGAAGAGTAGGATGTTTAGTTTAAGTTCACCATAATTTTATAATTTTTCTGGTTTCTAAAAATGTTTTATTAGTTTTTTAATGGATCAATGTATTTAATTATATAATTATTTGTATGATAACCTTTGGCTTCTTATTTTCTTTTGCCTCAAGTCAATTATATGACCAGATTTAATTGGAGTTCATGTTGAAAGTATTTTCATCGACTAAGATTTATACTTTATCTTGAAAATGTACTCAATACTTTTAAAATGAAAACTTACTAATTAAAATCATACTAAGTGATTTATGTGCATAATATAAAATATAATTTATATAAATGTAGAGGTATATTTCCATTAAAAACTTTCTTTTCTACCCTTAGTCTTCATTTTATGTTTTAAGTTCATTCCTAGAATTATAATAAACTCCCACATACAGAAATAATATTTTATTAAAAATAATTAAAATAAACTCTCACGAAATGTGATAATTAAACTTTTAAAGTAATATATAAATAACAAAAATATATGTAAATGAACAAAAATAATGTGTAAATACAAATAAACTACCACGAAAAGCAAGAATATCCTATGAAAAGTAAATATTTATTCTAATAGAGTATACCTGTGAATATTTCAAAGCATCCATTTTTTATTGAAAAATAAATTGATGTATCTTTTCATTATATTTTTAACCTCTAAATTTGGAAATTTCGGTCCAAAATATGATCCAAATGACCCCAATTAAACATGCTATTATAAAATCACACTCGGACTTCAATGAACTTTATGGTTATAATTGACAAAAAAAGAAGTAATCTGATTCAAAATATCTACTTTTTTAATAGGACCAAATTACTTAGCAAAGAAAATATATTTTATTACAAAAAATAATCAACAAAACTATAAATAAAGCCCAATCAAGGAACAAAGAGATGAATTTGTTAAGTAATTTGGTTGGAGGGGAGAGGTTTTTTCTAATAACAAACTTGATAAATTTTCTATGTTGTGATAAAATAACAACTAGACGAGAATAAAGTAACGTTGTATTTTTATCCAATAAAATTTGAAAAGATAAACTAGTAAAAAATGTTATCATATTAATTAACACAGAGATTATTGCATTTTTTGTGCCACAACTATTGCTTGCTGGCGTTTCTATCCGGTATCTTTTCGGGCTAGTACATTTGGTGCCACAACTTCAACATCGGTTGCTATTAGAATTCACCACATGGATTGGGCAGAGATCTCCCATTGATGATCCTGCAAGTCCATTCTTTCTTCATCACTCTGATGAATCTGGTTTACGTCTTGTGTTTGAACCACTCACTAGAGATAACTATGCCTCTTGGAGTCGTTCTATGTTGATTGCACTTGCTGTAAAGAACAAGGTTGGGTTTGTTGATGGCTCGATTCCAGAACCTGATCTTGCTATTAATCCTGATCTTCATAGTGCTTGGTCCAGAAATAATAAGATGGTGTTCTCATGGATACTCAATTCTGTTTCCAAGGATATCTCTGCTAGCCTATTGTACTCTAATTCTTGTAAAGAGGTTTGGGATGAGCTTCAAGATCGGTTTCAGCAAAGCAATGGCCTACGGGTGTTTGAATTGCGCAAGGAGTTAGTCAGTCTTGTTCAAGAAAAGATTCTTGTCACTGATTACTATACTAAACTTAAGATAATTTGGGATGAATTGACTCAATACCGTCCTAATTGTACATGCACTTGCACTTGTGGGGGTCACAAGAGGTTGAAAGATTATTTTTCCTCTGTGTATATTATGTCATTCCTTATGGGACTAGATGAGTCGTTTGCTAATGTACGTGCTCAGATTTTACTCATGGATCCATTGCCCCGTATTAACAAAGTTTATTCTATGATTTCTCAAGAAGAGAGACAGAGATCTTTGGTTCCAAACCATTCAAATGAGTCTACCATGGCCTTTGCTGCAAGGGGTGAACAAACAAGGAAATATCATGTTTCAAGTTCTAATAATACTACTAATTTTCAGTCAACTCTTGCAGGTAATAGTAAGAAAAATGACCGTGGATTTTGCACTCATTGCAAATTCAGAGGTCATAATGTAGATAATTGCTACAAATTGCATGGTTATCCTCCTGGCTAGAAACCAAAGTCTAAAAACACTACTACTGTAAATCAAGCTTCTGGTGGTTTACTTCCTATTGCTGATGATCACACTGAGTCATCTCAAATTGGAACACTGGTTCAAAATATTTCCCAATCTCAGTGTCACAAGTTGCTCATGGATATTTTCAGTGGCCAAGGTTATTCTTCTCAGAATGTTTCAGATTGGGTGGGGGGGGGGGGGGGTGGGGGGGGGGGGGGGTGGGGGGGGGGGGGGGTGGGGGGGGGGGGGGGTGGGGGGGGGGGGGGGTGGGGGGGGGGGGGGGTGGGGGGGGGGGGGGGTGGGGGGGGGGGGGGGTGGGGGGGGGGGGGGGTGGGGGGGGGGGGGGGTGGGGGGGGGGGGGGGTGGGGGGGGGGGGGGGTGGGGGGGGGGGGGGGTGGGGGGGGGGGGGGGTGGGGGGGGGGGGGGGTGGGGGGGGGGGGGGGTGGGGGGGGGGGGGGGTGGGGGGGGGGGGGGGTGGGGGGGGGGGGGGGTGGGGGGGGGGGGGGGTGGGGGGGGGGGGGGGTGGGGGGGGGGGGGGGTGGGGGGGGGGGGGGGTGGGGGGGGGGGGGGGTGGGGGGGGGGGGGGGTGGGGGGGGGGGGGGGTGGGGGGGGGGGGGGGTGGGGGGGGGGGGGGGTGGGGGGGGGGGGGGGGGGGGGGGGGGGGGGGGGGGGGGGGGGGGGGGTATCCTTTAAAATTTAACTGGCGTTCAAGTTGAAAGTATAGTATAATTGAGAAGTACCATGAGTTAAACATAAAGTATAACATTAATTAATATTTAATTTCAAAATCTTTATTAACTTCTTAACATTGATCAAGATTAAGATGCACCATGTAACTAGAATTCTTATTCCAACCATAGCAGTCCACAACTCCTACATAATTTGTTTATTGGCAAAATAAATACAGATAAACAAAGGTCTCTTTCACATAAAAACACCACTCATGTCCATAAGGTTATGATCACAACAAACCAAACAAGATACCAAGTCTATAATATTCTTATTTCTCCAGAAAACCACACCCCCAAACACACACACACGAATCTATGCTCTGGATCATTCAATCGGGAAATCATTTGATTTCCACAATTTCTCGCAAAGCAGTCGTGTCCTCCAACATTAGCCCTTATAAAGCCGCCTGTAAGTTACATACGAGAGATCAACAGCGGGACTGAAACCGAGACATCCTCACCCATGACTGGCTGGAACAGATCCAACTCTCCATAACGTTCAAGGACATGAGTCCTGCAACCTTCGGCAGCCATTAAACCGGTGGAGTACGCCCCATGGACTGAGCCTGGATAGTCCATACTCGTAGCTTCCCCCGCAAAAAATAGGTTATCAACTGGGATCCTTAGCCTCTCATACAGATCATGGGGTTGACCTACTATATCGTAGCTGTACGAGCCCAATGAATTTCTGTCTGTGCCCCAATGTGAAACAAGGTACTGGATCTGCATATTTAGAAACATAAGCTCTGTGCAGAATGTGTTTTTTAGCTCATGCATTTTAAGGTTTTGGGGCGATAAAAAAAACATTCAAGAAACATTGTTTGGATGAAGACGGAGAAATGTAGGATTTCGGGGGAACATGTTCGCCCAATTGACATTTTGTATGTTTGCATATGTGAAAATGTGTTTATCAGTTCGGTTTCAGAAACATACGCGGGCCATTTATAGTTTTTTGAATTTCAAAAATTGAAAATATATTGAAATGGAGAGAAATGAAAAAATACCCCCTATGTTTTGCCTAATTAGCAAAAGTCTCCCTCATTTTTATTACTAAAAACCCCCCTGTGCTATTTTTTGTTAGCAAAAAAACCCCTCGTACATATTTTGCAGGAAAAATGACAATTATGCCCCCACCAAAAAAATGCAAAAACACCTCTATTCATATATAAAATTGGCAATAACCTACCTGTTAACTTTGAAAATTGGCAATAACCTCCTTAATGATTTGTGAAGGAATTTCAAATTGGGGTTTTTTGCTAATAAAAAAAGAACCAAGGGGGCGGGGGTTTTTGCTGACAAAATAACAGGTTTTTTTTGCTAATTAGGCGAAACACATGGAGTACTTTTGCATTAGCTCTATTGAAAGGTGTTTCCTGTGCTGTGTTTTTTGAGAAACATGCGAATACAACTTCTTTTTTTGAAAAAGAAAGTAGAGTTTTAAATTTTTGTTTTATCGAAAATAGAAATAACAGATCTAAATAGAAGCAGAGAACAAAACAATACCGGTGAAGAAGCATTGGGTAGAATTCTTTTAAGTTGCATAAAAGCAAAATTAGCAGCAGCCTCATCAGTCATTTTCTCAATGTCACGGGCCAGTTGCCCAGCAGGCATGTAAACGAGAACAGAATGACCCGTGGCCTTGTGCAGATTCAAAAAGTAACTGCATCCATAAGAAGTCTCTGAAACAACTCCCAAGAACTCCACATTTGGCCAAAAGACCTTCTCAAAGTGCAAGATTATCTTGTTCTCTATCCCAACCCCGAGGTCAGCGATTGCTGATTCTTTCCACGCGGGTAATCTGGGCTCAAATTTGATGCAATTTGATTTTAATACACCAAGTGGGACAGCAATAACAGCAGCATCTGCGATAAATGTTCTCCCGTCTTCTACCGTTACTTTCACTCCTTTATAACGTCTATCGATTTTGGTCACTCTAAAGGTGAATAGACAAAATCAAAAAAGAAAAGCAATGATGTTAGAATTAAATATTGAATGAAATGCAAAAATACCCCTATGCATTGCCTAAATAGCAAAAAAACCCTATGTTATTTTAATTACCAAAACCCACTTGTGCTATTTTTTTACTAGCAAAAAACCCTTCCTACATATTTTGCAAGATAAATGACAACTATGCCCCCACCAAAAAATGCGAAACACCCCCATTCTCCCAAAAAATGAAAATAACGGTTCACTTAAACATTGGAAATAACCTCCCAATTGATTTATGAAGGAATTTCAAATGGGATTTTTTGCTAATAAAGAAAGAACAAAGTGGGTTTTTGGTAATAAAAATAACACAAGGATTTTTTGCTAATTAAGGATAGCACAGGGGGTATTTTTGCATTAATCTCTTAATTATTTTTCAAAGAAGGGTAATCCATTAAAATAACTATGTCTTACCTATGGCCCAAGCGAATGTCAAGACCTTTGGCGAGAGTATTAATAACAGGAAGATATCCCCGGACCATTAGTCCATGCCCACCAGGAAGCAATTCTTCCTATAAACCAAATACTATAAAGTGTGAGTATAGGCTCACATTGATACTAACTTCAAAGTGCAAATTCTAGGCCACATGAGAATATTCACATGATTTAATAAAACTATTTGAAAAGATATCAAAAAGGAAATAACCTGATCCCAGCATTGAAGTGATATGGTATCAGCATCTGCAGCAAACCAGCCCTCCATTCTGCATAGGTACCACTGAAGCACCTTATGACCAAGCCCCTCCAACCTACAAGGCGGACTAACTTATTAAAACTTCAATTAAAGAAACACAAAATTAAATAAGTTACAAAATTAAGCAGCCCATAAAACCTTAAATCTGGTCTCCTCTCGAATATAATTGACATAGCACGTTGTATAGACATGTCCTCACTAAATTCCTGTCTAACTAAATTCGCCTGCAGAGAAAAAAGTAGAAAACTAATTAGAAATTTGAAAAACACAAAAGACTCTTAGAGATACATCTTTCATGATATGAGAGTTCAGGAGAGAAGGAGTGAGCGGAGAGGCGAGAAGACTACCTCTTTCAATATACTCTCAAATGTTTCGCCAACTTTTGAGACTAGTTCTTGAGGAACTTGATTTCCATCCACATCAAAAAGGGCATAACTGAAATACAAATAAGATATCAAAAACCACACCTTTGATAGTTGTCAGATATAATAAGCAAAACATTATCGCAGTACATGGCATGCAAAGTTGTCAATAATTAGTCATTATTGTCTAGTCTATTTCAAGTTCAGGAATTCATAGCATTATGCGAATTCTGTAAAAGCATATAATTAAACAATAGGTGAAGAATAAAAACATATATATCCTCTTGAAAATGAGCATGTCAAACATTTAGAATTCTAATACGAACCTTTCCAAATCATGGTCATACAAAACAGAGTTGTCCCCACTGGTGCGGTAAAGGGGTAGTCCCAGTCTTCCTATCACAGGTGCCAATGGATTTTCCTTGCAAACACCGTGTAACCTTAAACATGGATATGCAGATGCTAATTAGTTAAGTTATCCCACCAAAAAAAAAATTGCATGCTTCGAAAGCAAAATTCAATTACCATGATGCACCTAAGTCAACAGGGAAACCGAATGAATAATCAGTGTGAACTCGACCACCAACTCTATCCCGCGATTCTAACACAATAACCTGCAAGAATCACTTCATCAGGACAAGTATTCTTAATCATTCATATTATGTTAAATGCATATCTAGTACATACCTGAAACGAGGCATCATGAAGAGCTCGTGCAGCTGCTATGCCAGCAAAGCCAGCCCCAATTACGATCACAGAGGGAGAAGCTGCAGATCTCCTCTCATAGGTTGAATAGGAAAGAGCTACAGGAAAACCAAAAAGAATCAGACATAGCCTAGAATATAGCTTAAACAAACAAGGTTGTATGGGTTTCCTTTTCCAATAACATAACAATATAAACAATATAATCATCATTCCAAGTTTTCCCTTTTCATTACTATGATTTTTTTTGTGAAAAGACATAAACTAAGTAAACATTTTGAGGATCAACCATACTTTGGCAGGTAATCTATCATAAACTAGTTTCTGATAACTGCTGCAGTAGCATGAAGTTAATCAATTCATAATACCATTCCAACTTCTATATATAAATTATCAAATTTAAACCATAAAAACAAGGTTTTTCAAAAGATAGCCCCAAAGGTAGAAGTAGAAGCATAAACAAAAGAATAATACAGAATCTAATTAAAGAAGAAGATGAAAGCAGACCTGTTTTGACTTGGGAATTACTCTTCTTGCCCATAATTGAAGGAAGATCTTGAGGGATCAGTTTAAAAATGGATACAATTATTAAAATTAAAATTACTTGAATAATCAATTAATCTTAATAACTTAAATAATCTCAGCAACAATACGAATAACAAGAAAATGCTGGTTTCAGAGATGAAATTCTTGGAATTCGAAGAAATATCCAGCTTTACAAACCCGCTCATGCGTCTTCCAAACCTATCCCAATTATCTCAATTAAATATTACGAACCACAAATTAAATCAAAATACTGAATAATCTGACAAAATTCAGCTGAATATCTAAAGGACTGAAAGAAATTTTCAAGGTAAAGTGGGAGTAAAATGGAATTCGAAACAGAATCGGAAATGGAATCGGTATTGCGATTGGGATTTTTGGGGGTTTAATTTATAGAATTTGGACGCAATTTATAATGTATGTATATGTTCAATTTACCACGTGGAGAAAGAAAAACTGGATTTGTGGTGGATATTTTGTATTGTCTTTTAGGCGCACCGACCTTTTACTTGTAAGTTAGGTTTGGTAGGTATTCAAACTACTAGTCAATTTTTATTTTTATTTATAACAAAATAAATTCATATCAAATTAAGATGAAAAATTTAACCACTTTACAAGGATAACTTCCTAAAAAAAAATAGTAGTAGGAATATTAGGGTTGTGCAATTTTCGGTAAACCGGTCGAACCGGACTGGTACCGAAAATTCGGTACGTACCGAATACCAAACCGAAATTTCGGTTCGGTAAACGGTACAGAGCCAATTACCGATCCAGCTATGCTTTCTGTTTTCGATAATACCGGTCGGTTTGCCGAACCTAACCGGTATACCGAATTTTTTTTTTTTTTTTTTTATATCCGATTTCTGAATTTTAATTGAGTAAAAAGTAAAAAAGATTATGCCACAAACCAACTTATATTACCCTATATATAGATGCATCACAAATTCATTGAGAAGATATGATTTTATCTACTTAACTGCATAGATAGCAGATTAATTTCTTGATATTGAAAATATTGTAATAATGAGGCTGGGAAGGGTTATTTTAATTTCTCTTTTCCTTGCAAGTAGAGAAACTCATTTGTGATTCGTCCAAGTATAAATTCATTTAGAATCTATTTCAATGACAATAATTTAAAGTTTTTTGGTTGAATTTCTCTAATAGTATCATGATCATCATGAAAAAAATGTAAGAATTTACTTATTTTGTAGTGAAGAACTAAAGATATATAGTACTAAATTACTAATAGTATTAAATTAAATGGCGTTTCCGAACCATCTATCACAAGAAATGGCTCTGCAGCATTTATCCGAACAACACTTGAGCAATAATTCATCACTTAAGGCCCAGCAAATTGAAAAAAAAAAACCAAAATTTTCAGAAAATTTGAAGAACCCAATTTTTCGGTTTTTTTTGTACCGAACCGTACCGAATCGGTAAATTACCGAACCGAACCGAAATTTTCGGTTTGGCAAACGGTACGGGTTTTCAGATTACCGAATGGATCGGTATACCGAAAATCGGTTCGGTTCGGTTCGGTATTACCGAATGCACAACCCTAATTACAATGACAAAAGCGCTCGATCCTCTTCAAATTGAAAATTCAAGTAACAAGATTATGGACAACATAATTTGGATTTCCAACCTTAAATTTGAAACGCCAACACTGCTAGCAATCTAAAAACACTTTAATCTCCTCAACAATGCCAGCAATGGACCAAAGAGCAAAAGACAAAAACACTCTCTATGCTTTGTCTGACTCCCAAAAAACCCTCTGTGTTATTTTAACTCCCAAAAATCCCCATGTGCTTTCAAGTCAGCGCCAAATACACCCCCAGAAAAGGGAGTGTGATTCAAATGCGGAAATTGCAAGTATTTAGTGGCTTAGGCTTAGTAGATCTACCGTTGAAAGATAAAAAGACCCCCTATACTTTGTTTAACTCCCAAAAAAATCTCTGTGTTATTTTAACTCCCAAAACCCCCTTGTGTTTGCTTTTAATTACCTTACTCAAGCCAAGTAGTATATACATGGATTTTCAAAAGGAATAAAAAAAAACTAATACATAGGGGTAATTTTATCATTCCGCCAAAAGTCAAATTCTACTTGGATCGAGTGTGGTAATTAAAACTATACACAAGAGAATTTTTGGAGTTAGACAATGCGTATGGGGTGTTTTTGTCAATCGCTCGTAGACCAATCCATGTAGGAGTCCCAAATGTTTAAAACCATCACAAGATAAGACAGTCAGATTCAAAAATAGCATTAACAATCTTCATAAGATTTGAAAAGGAACAAGCTTCTTTTAACGCCAAATCTTCGGCAACAAGTATGAAGAGAAGATCAGGCGGCAAAGATGATGGAGCCTTGATGATTTCGGATAATGAAAGCGGAAGATCGATGTCTCACAATCTTTAAACGCCGCATCTAAGTTCACGGCCAAAGTGCCCTCCTTTGGCGAAATCCAGTTGTGGGAGAGAGGAGGAAAGCTTCATGGCTTTTTTGGTGCAAAAGTTTTCTTTTGCCGTCCTCTCAATACGAGTAGTTAATTATTTCCTGCACATAAAGAGGAGGACAAGAATTATGAACAATATTATTTCTATTTTTCCAAAGAGCATCAAAAGTACAAATAACAATGAGTTTTTTTTGCACTTTACACCCCCAAAACATGGAATATAGGCACTTTGCACCCCCAAAAAGCAGAATTAGTACTTTGCACCCCGAAAATTGGAACAATTATGCACTTAGCACCCCCTCCCATTTTCCGACTAAGTTGATCATCGGAGTCAAAAAACCTAAGGGCAAAATAGGTAATTAATTTTTTGATCTTTGACACTTTGCACCCCTAAAACTTATATTCAGCAACTAGCACTCCTCGTTTTTTCTAAGTCCATATTTCTCGTGTTTCTAAGAGTTTCTGACAGAGTTGACTCAGAAAAAACGAGGAGTGCTAGTTGCTGAATTTTTCTTAATTTGAGGGTGCTAAGTGCTCATTTTGTGTTTCGGATGTGCAAAGTGCCAATTTCTTGTGTTTGGCACAAGTTTCTAAGTTGTTCTTAATTCGAGGGTGCTGCAAAGTGTCAATTTCTTGTATTTCAGGGGTGCAGAGTGGCAAAGACCCAAAAACAAATTACCTATTTTGCCCATAGGTTTTTTTACTCCGGTTGTCAACTCTACCAAAAAATAAGATGGGATGCTAAGTGCTTAATTGTTCATGTTTCAGGGCTGCAAAGTGTCTATTTCCAATGTTTCAGTGGTGTAAAGTGCAAAAAAAACCCACAACAAATGTAAGAAACTCTTCCCTTTTTTTAGAAGAAATGAAAAGGGTTGAGTTCTTGTCAAGTAATGAGGCAAGCAAAGTGGTGACAGAGGATGAATGGAAAGGATCCATTCGAAAATTTCAGACTGAATGAAACCAAACTGCCACACAGCGAAAGGGCACTGAATATGAGATGATCACCACTTTGTGAACATTTTCTTTTTTATGCAGAATTTTGAAAATACGAGGAAGTTTGATAAAAAAAAATTATAGGATAGTTTTTTGTAGATTTCGCATAACACATGATATTATAGTACATTTTTCTCCTCATGGTCCACTTTATCACCTAACAATTCCCCGTTCTTTTAATCTTTGTGAGTTGTTTTCAAAGTTAAGTTGTTAGGGTTTTTTTTTTTTTTTTTTTTTTGGTGGGGGTTGGGGAAGTTAAGTTGTTAGTTATACAAGTCAATTTTAGGGATATTTTTTTCATTTTATAATTCCAATTTTAGGGAATTCAATGAAGGTAATTATGTTCATCGTGATCGTTCACGTACATACATACATCTATAATATAAATAATTACCGAGATTTGTGTCGGGTCTAACATTTAAAAAGTGATATTTTCAATTTTTTAAAGGGTTTTGATTCGGTTTTGCAAGTCTCAGTTTTAAAACAATGGTTTTGGCGATTTCAAAGAAACCTTTGAAACCCTATTTAATTAGGTTTTGGATATTGGATTTTGTGATTTTAAAAAGCTGAATTATGTTTGAATGTTGGAGTTTGGAGAAAAAAATAGGTGATAAACATCAAATCATAGTCTTACATGTTTCAAGAGTTTGGATGTAAATTTCTGAACATTTTTGTGATGAGCTTAATTCATGAGTTTTGTCAAACTTCAATTGGAAGAGTTCTGACCCAGTTTCGCGAGACTCGCAAAATCGTACCAAAATCCATCCAAATAGACGTACTTGACTCAAAACCACCTGGAACTAAAAAATAAATATTCTCTCTTTCACATCCCAAATAATACATGACGATTAAGTATTCTTTCTTGTTCAATAAAAAAGGAATGGGATTTTCGCACATCATCCACCAATTATTTTTTTAAATTTCATTGCCTCATGATTGAGAAAACATAATTGTGCCATAAAAGTTAACTAGATTATTCCCGTGCTATGCACAAATTTAAAAAATTAATATTAATTTACATCACAATAAATTACAATGTATGAATTTTGCAGCTTGATCAATATTTTATTGAATTCTAAAGAGTAGAATTGTAATTTTGGAATTTAGTGCAATAATTTGAAACTTAAGTAGGGCTAATATAAGTGCTAAAATAAGAAATCATGATGTGATTTATATTTTCAAAAAGAATTACAGAAAAGAAAAAATATGTTTTGTGGGGTTCCTATCGTTCACTTATTTTTTTAGAAGAAAAAAAAAATCAATAACATAATGATTGTTATGTTATTTCAATAAATTTAATATGTACATTTACTATGGTAAACTTTAATCCGGTTTAGTATATTTTTTATGTTTTCATTTACATTTCATACTAATACATATGTTGGTTAATTTATAATTACAGTAACCTGTTTACTTATCCATTTTCATGAATTGTGTCGTGAAAAACAATTTTTTTTCAAAGCTTGGTACAAAATTAATTTAGGTTATTGGTTATCAACATGTCAAAGGACAATTTCCATAAAATTCATACCTTCATAGTTATATCTTGCTGTAGTTTTAGACTTGTAACATATTTTTTAATTGTTGTTCTTCTTTCTTTCCTTTATTTGATTAAAACAGTTTTAATAGAAAAATGATTTATTTGAAAAAAAATAAAAAGATATATATTTAGAACTAATGAAAACAAATGAGCTAGTGAAAAATTCGTTAAAAGAACTTGTGAATTTGAATATGTATAAACCAGTACAACTCGATATATTCTTATTTATACTATTTAAAAAAAATGCAAGTCACATCTTGATATTTTAAAATATTTGTGTACTTAATGCCCAAATTTTTTTAGTTATTGCACTAAACTCTTAAAGAGTCCTTTGAAATTTATTGCAAAAATGACCAGGGGTAAAGTATACTCATCATATATCAAATTGTACATGCTGGTTTTTTTCAGCTACAGGGAGATAGTGCAAAACTGGAAAAGTTTTGAGGGGTGATGTGCGAAAATCCCAAAAAGAATACCACTAAACAATTTTCGTTGTCTAACTTTCATTAAGTTTCAATTTTTGTCATGCAATTACGAATTTATTCCTACTAGAAAAATGCACACGCGTTGCGTGTGTCCAATTAATTATTATTAGATTTTTTTTTTGTTATAATACATAACATTGTTCATTGCACGGTTTAATTTTGTCACTCATTTTTTAGCCTTCTTAACTTTCTCAGTGTATTCATCCCTCTATGTACTATTCAAGTTAGAACATTTTATTTTCATCATATTTTCGCTAACGTAATACATGCAATGCCATTATACTATTTTATATGAAAGAAAATAAAAATAAAAATTCAATTTTAAATAATCAATAAATCTATTTATGTTACCTAATTTTGTATTCAATAAATTGAATTGATGCATAACCTTTTCTAATTAAGTGCAAGCATTGAAAGTTCATTCACAACTTAAAGCACAAATTGATATTGTTTTAGAACTTTCACCAAATAAATTATCTTTTTTTTAAAATTTTATGCTATTGAATATAGTTCTCTCCTTTATTTTGTTTTATGGTGTGCTATTGATTGGATATAAGGTATGGCCGCCTAGTGGGAGAGTGAAGTTTCCCTATGTTTTATTAATTGAGAAATTCCATATTATATCCAATCAATGGCACAACATACAATAATTATTTGAGTGTTAAAGTAATACTTCAAATCAACCAATTTATCTTCGTATATACAAAATACTAGCCTACAACTCGTGCTATGCACGATTCAAATACAAAGAAAAGGAAAAAAAAAATTATCTTTAAATTAAATGCACTAAAGGACATACAATCTTAAATTAAAAGTCGTGTTGTATAAATCAAAGTTAATAATTAATGATTATCACTCATAAAATCAAATATTTTAAAGCATTAGTACGTGATTCGTTTGAGAATTAAAAATTAACACCTTGTTTGTTATGGCTTTTATGAAGTGTTTTGACACTTTTAAAGATTCAAACAATTAAATATTTTTTGTTTCTAGAGATTGTATCTCTTCTCTAGATTTGGGTCACATTTTCGCCTAAAAACACAAACAAAAGAATCATGAAACTTCTTTTTTCTTTTTGTTTAAATAGTGCTTATGGAATTTGTTTATGGAAAATATTTTTATTTGGGTGTAAGTTGATACTCTTAAGCTCACAAAAATCTACATATATTTATATAGAGATGTAATACTACTACTCATATTCTCATAGTTGGTATAAAAAATGAAATAGACGGAGATGTAAAGCTAAGGATAATAAAAAAAATGATGATTACGATCTAACATTCTTAAAATAGGATATTAGTATATTATAACAATTAAGATCATCAAAAATAAGAAAATACAAAAAAAAAAAAAAAAATGAAGCTACATGATTTAAAGATATTAATCAACTTTTAGAGTTCACATATATGCTATATTTGTGTAAAATGAAAAAGGAAATTCGAAATTTAATTAGCTATTATTTTGTACAATAAATGCTAAAATAATGAAGTAATTCAATGTGTGATAATTCAGTGAACAAATATAAAAAATTTAAATATGATGTACCTTTCTTCATAGTTCAAAAAATATGATGTTCAAGTACAATAACTAATTAATACATATAATTTATGAAGGAAATATGAAGATAAATACTATGGCAAAATAGTTTTTATCTAACTATTTTTTTTTTTGAGAACTTTATCTAACTATTACGAAATACTAAGATAACATACACATATGAAGTTTTCCATGATAAGCAATTAAGATCTAGACCGAGAAAGTGGCCATGCATAATGAAAATTAATTTTTGCAAACAAACTTATTTATGCTTGCTATGGCTGAATGAATATAAACAATTTGTTTGGTATAAATTATATAATTTCTCATGGAAGGAACATATGACATATGAAAAAATACATAAAAATTAAAAATTCAACTGTAATGATTTAAAGTTTAAAACAAATTAGTCAGATCGATTTGTTTTTCACACAAGACCAAATAATGAAAACTAAAATAAACGCAATAAAATAATAAAATACTTAAAAAAAACCCAAAACATAGAAATCTTGTATGAAAATTAATAAATAATAAATATATATAAAATTTAACTGAATAAACATATAGTAGAAAAAAATACAAAAGATAATATATGAAATTTAACTGAATAAACATATAGTAGAAAAAATACAAAAGATAATAAAATATGCGTGTTTTTATCACATAAGATCATAAAATTGTACAAAAGAAAAAATGAAATTATTTCTATAAAAATGAAAATACAAACACACACTAAATTAAAATATAAAAACCTTGTACAACATGATGTATTGTAATCATAAAAAATGAGAAAAAAAAGATAGAAAAATCGAAAGCTTATCACATATGATCATAAAACTAAACAAAAGAAAAAAAATGTAATTATTCTACAACAAAAACAATAAAATACAAATACACACGAAGTTAAAATATAAAACCTTGTATAATCATATAAAAATAAAAATAAGAAGAGAAAAATCGAAAGCTTCAAAGCTTCTCAAGTCATAGTTATGAAGAAGAAAATTAAAACAATGACTTTCATGGAAGAACCAAAGAGAGTATCATTTCCAGTATTCAAAAGATGAATATAAAATAAACATCTTTATATTCTAGCTCAATAACTCTTGCATCCCTACAACTGTAGCTTATTTAGGGGAGGAATTTTAGGAATTAATATTTCTATTATTCTTTTGGTGAAACTGTATGTGGGAGTATGTAATTACATGATTAGTACTAATTTACATAATTATGCAAATTATCGATATTATTACCTAAATGATAACATTTACAATATAAATTCCATATAATAATTTCAACCAATCAAAAGTTTTTCACAAAATAAAATAATTCAAAACTCTAGAAAAATAGGATTCTAGTCAAAATACTCAATTGGAGTCAACACCCACCTTTCAAATATATATATACTAGCTTAAAACCCGTGCTATGCACGTATCGAATTATAGTAGTTATTTAATATATGATTTTAATACTATATTAAAAATTGATATTTTGTCTATTTCATAATACAATATTAAAACTAAAAATTGATAATGCTAATAGCTTAATAAAAAATAACATAGATACTTGAAAATTAACAAAAACCCGTGAATATATGATTTAACTCATAAGAAATGCAAAAGTTTGAATATTTGTTTTACTAATAAAATAGTCAAGAATACACAGTAAAGTCAAAATCGTAATGTATTTTATCAGGAAATGCAATTTTACATTCGTTTATGAATAAATATAAAATATATGAAAATGCACGAAAAAATAAATTAAGATTTTCATATTTTTAAAAGATGTGATCTCTTGGAAAATGAGAACATTCTTCCGACCAATCAACAACTAAAACAATATTAACTGTACAACGAACATTAGGCCTTGCAAACTTTGGTGGTACTGGAATGATAAATAAAAATGTTCGGTGTAAGAATGAATTTATGTGCTCCTGTAACAACTTTTTGCCATTCTCCTAGAAAATACAATATGTCATTTAAATGAAAGTTCTATTTGAAGTAAAAAAAGAAAAAAAATTAAATTTATACCTTCTCTTGCATATCAATGATCCCCGTGCTATCTCTTACAGTAATATGGACAGGGAACCTATAAAAGTAAGGTAAATATAAATAATAAACTGTTTAAATACATATAAAATTTCTAAACTGATTAAATACATATAAGATTAAGAAGTATACAATAATGTTCCAACAACCACATCACAGCAGCAAATACGATATATTTGTTCACCATAAGGTCTACACTCGTCTCCATGTGAACTCTTATTGTGTACCACATGTTGTCCACATATTTTTGGGTTTTATGATTAAGTCTTACCTTCAAGGGGATATCCGTAATTTAACATTGCGTCTATTTATATGATGTCTTTTGGATTAAAGTCCTGTTTATTCTACTATTAACTGCATTATGTTCATAAGATGTTTTTGCCTTGATTTCTAGAAGAGTAGGATGCTTAGTTTAAGTTCACCACAATTTTATAAATTTTTCTAGTTTCTAAAAATGTTT
The DNA here is from genome assembly GCA_034814905.1 of Penstemon davidsonii. Classification (NCBI taxonomy): domain Eukaryota; kingdom Viridiplantae; phylum Streptophyta; class Magnoliopsida; order Lamiales; family Plantaginaceae; genus Penstemon; species Penstemon davidsonii. Next base: position 3,315,204 of record JAYDYQ010001086.1, on the reverse strand, counting down.
TATTAATTTTTCTTAATTTTTAATATTTATGTTAGCTTAACGTATCTTTCGTTGTTTTCATTTTGTACTTTGTTGTATTTGGAGTTTATTTTTTTGAAATTGTATCTTATAAATATATACATGAAGTTCATTTTTTTTTCTTTTCTTGTTGTTTTAAATAGTTCACTTTATTAATTTTTCTAAGTTCACCTAAAAGTATATAAAATGTGGCTAGTTTGTATAATTGCATTAATTATACATACATATATATTTAGATTTCATATTATTATTTATAAAGTCAAAATCAAAGAGTGAATTTGTTTGGTTAATGGAATTTTTTTTATGGATCAATGTATTTAATTATAAAAGTATTTGTAGATGTTTTGAGTTGATATCTAGATGAGTAGGGTGCTTAGTTTAAGTTCATCAATTTTTTTTTCTAATTTCTAAAAAGGTAAATTACGACTACCTCCTTTTGTTAAGACTAAATTACAAAAATATACATCATGTAATTTTTTTTTTGTGATAAAGGAAGTTCCTACAATACAATCAATTACAAAATGTCCTCTCTCAAGAGACGTAAGATAGAATCGGGAGCAGAATCCCAGATCTTATTGGATATTAAAATATCTCATCTAAATGGTATTGGGATTTTTTCCTTAAAAATATTAAGAAAATTAAAATTATGATCATTTTAGGTGGTTAAATATGCAATTTTCAGTTTTATTTGGGTTTCTGAAGAAAAATTGCATTATATGGGTACAACGGAAAATTCATATCTTTTGTTATGGTCTTTTCTATATGTTAAATTGAAGATTTTTTTTTTTGTGGGTTTCATGATTGAGTCTTACCTTCAAGGGGATATCGGTAATTTAACATTACGTCTATTTATATGATATCTTGTGGACCCAAGGTGGTTGGGCCAAGTGGTAGTGACTTGCGACCCCCAGAGGCGAGACTCAAGTTCGAATCCTACTGGAGACATCACACTGGGGAGGACCTATACCCTTTGCACTCTTCGGTCCGAGCTGTAAATACACAGTCTAATAGATAAAAAAAAAATGATATCTTGTGGATTAAAGTCCTGTTTATTTTACTATTAACTACATTATGTTCATAAGATGTTTTTGCCTTGATTTCTGGAAGAGTAGGATGTTAAGTTCACCATAATTTTATAATTTTTCTGGTTTCTAAAATTGTTTTATTAGTTTTCTTAATTTTTAATATTTATGTTGACTCAACATATCTTTCTTTGTTTTCCTTTTGTACTATGTTGTATTTGGAGTTTATTTTTTTTTAAATTGTATCTTATAAATATATATGTGGAGTTCATTTTTCTTTTCTTTTCTTGTTGTTTTAAATAGTTCACTTTATTAAATTTTCTAAGTTTACCTAAAAGAATATAAAACGTGGCTAGTTTGTATAATTGCATTAATTATACATACATATATATATTTATATTTCACTTTATTACTTATAAAGTCAAAATCAAATAGTGAATTTGTTTGGTTAGTGAATTTTTTTTAATGGATTAATGTATTTAATTATATAATTATTTGTATGATAACCATTGGCTTCTTATTTTCTTTTGCCTCAAGTCAATTGTATGACCAGATTTAATTGGAGTTCATGTTGAAAGTATTTTGATCGACTAAGATTTATACTTTTTCTTGAAAATGTACTCAATACTTTTAAAATGAAAACTTACTAATTAAAATCATACTAAGTAGAAAACTTACTAATTAAAATCATACTAAGTGTGCATAATATAATACAATTTATATAAATATAGAGGTATATTTCCATTAAAAACTTTATTTTCTACCCTTAGTCTTCATTTTATGTTTTAAGTTCATTCCTAGAATTATAATAAACTCCCACATACAGAAATAATATTTTATTAAAAATAATTAAAATAAACTCTCACGAAATTTGTTAATTTAAACTTTTTAAGTAATCTATAAATAACAAAAATATATGTAAATGAACAAAAATAATGTGTAAATACAAATAAACTACCACAAAAAGCAAGAATATCCTATGAAAAGTAAATATATATTCTAATAGAGTATACCTGTGAATATTTCAAAGCATCCATTTTTTATTGAAAAATAAATTGAAGTATCTTTTCATTATATTATATTTTTAACCTCTAAATTTGGAAATTTCGATCCAAATGACCCCAATTAAACATGCTATTATAAAATCACACTCGGACTTCAATGAACTTTATGGTTATAATTGACAAAAAAAAGAAGTAATCTGATTCAAAATATCTACTTTTTTAATAAGAATTACTTAGCAAAGAAAATATATTTTATTACAAAATATAATCAACAAAACTATAAATAAAGCCCAATCAAGGAACAAAGAGATGAATTTGTTAACAAAAATCAATCAACAAAACTATAAAAGAGATGAGTGTCTTTAGTTGATGATAAATAATGATCACCCTCCTCAGATCGCTTTAACAGGACCAAATTACTTAGCAAAGAAAATATATTTTATTACAAAAATTAACCAACAAAACTATAAATCAAGGAACAAAAGAGAGGAATTTGTTAACAAAAATCAATCAACAAAACTATAAAAGAGAGGAACTTGTTTACTCCATTGGAAGTGTCTTTAGTTAAAGATAAATAATGATCACCCTCCTCAGATTGCGATAATGGCTGGGAAAAAAGTTTACAATTAATGTATAAAAAAAAAAAAGTAGAGGCAACATAAAATGTGAAGGAGAAAACAATGGGAAGAAATTTCCAGTTTTCATCGTAGAAGCACAAAATTCTCCAAGAAATTAATGTGCATAAAAAGTTAAATTTGTTACAAAGAACCATTAAATAAAATCTACAGTCCAATTGTACATTTAAATAAAAAGAAAAAATATTAATCAAACTCTATTACCTATTGTCATGCGTGCAAACTTAAATAAGATGGAAGACATGAATGGTGATGGAAAATTGGGAATGGAAGATCAAACATATTAAAAGAAATACTAATTGTTAAGGGTATATATATGGTGTTAATTAAATTTGAGAACATTGTAGATTGTTTTCGGAAATAGTTTTTTTTGGGCAAAAGATATGTTAAATTAAATTTATGTATGCATTAGTTAACCAATGAATGTTTAATTCTAAGTATAATTTGTTATGGTCTTGTTAGGTATAAATCTGTTATGTATAATCCGTAATTTAAGCTAATCTATGTAAAATTAATACACTGATATAAATAGAGATTGATATATGGTATGCATTATAATTATTTCCATGGTTATAGCTAATGTATTTAATTTGTCGAGTAATCACCATATAATTAATTAATCATCAAAACACATCCCCAACATCATTCCATAATCATTGCACTACTTTTGTGTAGTATTACGGTTTTGGCATTATAATTTTTTCCATGGTTATAGATAATGTATTTAATTTGCAGAGTAATCACCATAAATTAATTAATCATCATAACACACCCCCAACATCATTCCATAATCATGGCATTACTTTTGGTGGAGTATTACGATTTTGTCAAGTTTTAAAAATCATAAAATTGCTTGTCATAAATACTAAGCAATTACCAACAATCATTTTTAGAGTCATGCTATAATATAAGTATAATTATATTCTTTTCAATTATAAAAATGGGAGGAAGATAAAGTCAATCAGTTTTTTTTTTCTTGTGAAGATTAATTAAAGACATTAAATATGGTGTATATATATTTGGTTATATGAGCAATCATATTTTCTAGAAATAAAAAAAAATCAAAATTCTAGAAAATTAAGATTTTGGTCAAAACAACTAATTGGGGTCAAAAGACACACTTCAAATATATATATATATATATATATATATGTATATGTATATGTATATGTATATGTATATGTATATGTATATGATATGACCAATCATATTTTCTAGAAATAAAAAAAATTCAAAATTCTAGAAAATTAGGATTTCAAAACAACTAATTGAGGTCAAAAAACACCCTTCAAATATATATATTTACTAGCCTACAACCCGTGCTATGCACGGATCAAAATTAATATACAATTTGTATCCTAGAAATAAATTAAAAATTATGTTTGTTTGCATTATTACTATATCCACATTTGTGAATAATTGCAACTTGAGTACTTTAAATGTTTGAAAATTATTATTGTATGAGAATTCTACAATTCACATTATTTATCTGTTGAGTATATAAATTATAAATAATATCTAATTGTTTAAGTTGAATTTGTTAATAGGTTGTTTTATGTCATGTCAAATCTCAATTTTCATTATATCAACTTCAACTAATTACTTCATATAAGAATGTATGCATTCAATACTCAATATCATGAGATAAATATATTCACATTTGAGATAAATGTATGTATGATTATCTAAATTTCCGCTTAACAATAAAAAACCAAAAAAAAAAAAAGTTGGTATATGAGAAAAAAAAAGTTATTGTAATTTACAATGGATATAATTAAGTTAATCAAACTAATTAATATATAGGTCAAACATGTAAACCATATATCTCAAGCTTGTGAATATCCTCTTGCCAAAAAATTACCTAATGACATTGTAACTATAAAAAAAATGACAACATAATCAAGTATATATATTTTTCTTTCGGCATCTTCTGTAATTATAAAATATATTTATATAAAATTAAAAGTAAAATTACAATTAGTCATAATTTTAGAAAATTAAGATTAGTACAAATATACTCATTGGAATCAGAATATAGCACGGGATTAAAATTGCATTCACATATAACAAAGTCACAATTTTAAGATAAATTTATCACAATTAAAAATGAAACAATTTAATAAAAAACTAACCAGTCTAGATGAAATCAAAAAAGGGAGAAGCTGTAAACAAAAACTATAAGAAATGCATAATATAAAAAAATGAAAATTCAAAATGAATTAATCAAATAAAAGAAATCAATGTATATCAAATCACATTAAATCAAATGTGAAACTAAAAGAGACAAAATATGAAAATATAGTATTAACCAAAACAATGACAATGCAAAGTATTTTTGACAAATTTGTCATGATTCAAGACGAAATACATGAAAAAATAATAATATTAAATAGATAAAATAACATAGAATATATACAATCTTCTAAATATTATTCAAAGTCTAACTTTTTATTGCTAAGTAAATTCCAAACCCTTTGAATTTAAGAAGTTTTTTTTCTCAAAAAAACAAAATTAAGAAAATTACTTTACAGTAGTACCAAATTCTAAGCCGATGCGCATTATTATCACCCATTCCCTACATCAGTCCAAATTTTGAATTGTTCAAAGTACCGCTCTGCAAAAAACAAAAATTCCAAATAAAAAAATTGTTATGGATTTAAGGATGAACTAATTCAAAACTGAAAAACACTTACGCAAACATGCGCAACAATATCTATGCACCTTTTGTTTAATTACTTCTAAGAAAATATCCTACAATCGCATTAATAAGTGGGAAAAAAAATAAGAATTGCATTATGATTGATAGTATTATATATGCACCTGAAACAAAAATTTAACATCATGAAGCTCATTGTAGAATTTGACCCCATAGAACATAAGAAATTAAAAAGCTTACCTTCTTGTTTAACACATTTGTGGTAGGTGCAAATGGATCAAAAGGGCCGGACTAAACAATACTTGTACATATGAATCATAAATGAAAATTTTAAATGTGTATGATGAAATAGTAAAAATTGAAATCGTAAAAGCTTACACTTCTTGTTTAGTGCATTCGTAATTGTTCAAATGGACCTACTACACCAAGAAAAATAAGGTTGGCATTCAAGATCGTCTTGTGCTTGTACCTACAAAGCAAAAAAATGATTAAAAGTGTACAGAGAAAAATTATATAGAGATGCACAATAGTTATTTTTTAAGCTCACCATCTTTATATAGTTAATAAAAAAATCTGAATCACATAGCTACAAATTTAATGAAAATGACGGACGATTAAAGAATGTAGACGATTTTTAGGAACTAATGCATATATTAAAAAGGTTTTTTTTGGGGGCTTTGCAAATTATTCAAACAATTATTTAATGAGAGGTAATAATTACTAATAATTGAATTATATATAGACGTGTAACTGACCATCTAATATAAAGTAAATAGAGGTGAATATTTCCAAAATTACGTCCATTATTAGTGTATCAAAGGGGTACTATTTTTTAAATAATTTTAGCAATTACTTAATGAGAGTTAATTACGTTAATGACCAAGAATTGAATTATATATAGAACCATACAATTACCAGCTAATATAAATTAAATGTGATTATACCTAAATTACGGCCATAACATTGGTATGTTTAATATGTTATTATTATAAAGATATAAAGATAAATTAAATATATATGATTATATGATATGATACAGAAAGTAATACTTCAATCTTTTGCACTAGGCTGCCACCTGCTTTCCTTTATTTTATTTTTTTATTTTTTCTTTTCTTTTCTTAATTATAAAAGTAAAAATGTGATTTTTTTTTAAACCTTAACAAAAAATGGGAAAATTTAAATTTATATTTCGTGTAAGATTTAATAACATTGTATTTTTTATTTTGTGTAAGATTTAATAAAGTTGTATTTTCTTCACAGGCTGGACGAGAGCGTTCATTGCACACGCCCGTCCAGGGCATGATAGCCCACAGGGGAAGAGTCGAGCTTCACTTACCCCGGCACTCCTCCTCCCCATCCCAATCCGACTCTAAAGGACTAGAAGTGTCAAGCTCATAAAATAAAGGAGACAATTTGTCGAGCCGAATTAATAAAAGAGAAAATCTGTTAAGTTAAGACCAAATATGCTGATTTGAAAGATGAAAACTACTTTTGTCGCTACTCTAAGTTAGAGGACCGAACGCATGCCTAAATGTATGGCCGTTGCCATCTCCAATGGTAGGGGCAGGGCCAGGGCTCCGGAGCCCTGGGGCTGCCCCTGCCCCTAGCCCTGCCTGGTGGTCTCCAATGGCAGGGCTACGAGCCACATTTAATTCCACTTTTTTTTCTTCCCCACTCTCACTATTATAATAATAATTTTAATATTAATATTAATATTAATATTAATAATAATAGAAATAATAATAACTATAATAATAATATTTAAATATTAAAATCAAAGAGAGTTGATAATAATAAAATTAAACTTAATTCAAAACACGAGCTACAACATTAAATAAACGGCACACACAACAACAAGAAGAAATTAAATTGTTTTTCTAAGTGATTAATTATTATTTCAACTAATTCGATATTTTTATAAATATATAGCACCAATATTGTAATTAAATTTTAATTTATAATTACAATAAAATAAATTTGATAAGTATAAAAATTCATTCGGATCTTTGCGGAATTATATTCTACTCCGTTAATAGATTAAATAAAGTAGTTTTATCCCACATTGGAATTGGAAGGAAATATCTTGAGGTTTATTTATGATTTGACAATGTAATGGTATAACAATCTAGCTACTAAAACTCTCTTCCCTCACGCATGGGGGATTTATCCCCAAGATTTTTTTTTCTTCTTTAGGCACTATTACATACATACATATAATTATATATTAGTAATGTAGATATATACACCATTGGCCAATTTTGTTTCCGAAAAGCAGGGATTGTAAGCACAAATTCAATTCACACTTGAATACCTAGTACTAAGATATATTTTTGCTCTTTTACATTTATATTTTTGTCAATTTAATTTAATGTTTCATGTATTAAGGATCAAGGAATTAATTGTCTTATGTATCAACTTTTTTTTATTATGTATGTAATGTAAAATAATATAATAATAAATTTATACTTGTTTATTTGTTGTTTTCAAAATTTGTAAGAGGTATTGAATTACTTATTGGAAATTCAATTATGTGACAAAAATCAACTACAATTGATGCATTTTTTTATTAAAATCATACTAGTTGTTTGATAATTTACATTGAAAATATTATTGAGAAATGTGATATTGATTTTATCATAGTTTAATTTTATGACAAGATACAATGTTTTATGCATTAATAATCCCCTCCAAACCTCGAATCCTAGATTCGTCCCTGAATTATACCTTATTTTCGTTTTCGTTTTTAGAAAAAGGGGAACTTTTCGATGTTTTCGACGGAAACTATGAAAACTTTGATCATGGATTCAACTCATTTTTAACCGATTTAATCAAGTTTTTTTCACCGATTTCATCATTTTTTGCACTTATGTGAAAACAGTTAAAATCGATGAAATAAGTGAAATTGATAAAAACGGTTAATATAATGGGTTAAATCGGTCAAAAGTAGTTTAAGTCGATGAAATTAGTGAAAAGATGTGCGAAATCGATGAAAACGATTCAAATCGATGAAAACGATGAAGAAACGGTTTAAATATGTCAAAATCGGTTTCATTCGATGATATTGGTGAAAAAGTTGAAGAAACCAGTTATAACCGTCAAAATTAGTTTAAATAGATAAAAATAGTGAAAAAACTGGATAACTCGGTCAAAAACGATTAAATCGATAAAATTAGTGAAAAAAACATTGAAAACGGTGATGAAATGGGTTAAACTGATGAAAATCGATTTAAATTGATGAAAAAAGGATGAAAATGGTGAGAAAATAGGTTAAATCAGTTGTGTCAACTAATGAAATTAGTTTTTAAAAAAAGGATTAACACATGTGTCAGGTCTAACATTTAAAAAGGGGATTATTACATTTTTGGTGCCACAACTATAGCTCGTTAGCATTTCTAACCCGTATCTTTTCGGGCTGGCATATTTGATGCCACAACTTCAGCATTGGTGGCAATTTTGGTGTCAATTGAGGTCCAATTCCAAAGTTGGCCCTAAATCCCCCAATTTTGGAATTGGGCCTCAATTGCACCAAAATTGCCGCTGATGTTGAAGTTGTGGCACCAAATACGCTAGCATGGAAAGATACGGTATATAAACACCAACGAGCTATAGTTGTGGCACAAAAATTGAAATATTCATATATTAATCTATATGACCATGTTAATGTGTACCAGTGTATATGTTGATCCATATAATCATATTAGTAATATGCAAGAAAGAAAAATAAAACCTTAGAACAGTTAAATGAAAGAAAAATATCTTATTAATCATCAAAGTATAAAGACACGAATTCAAGTTTCAGAAAAAAGTTGGTTTAATTTAGTGAATTAGAGCCAAATTAGCGCCTAACCTATTTTTCCATTTATCTTTGTCTACTTCTTGATGTTGGGATCAGTGTAGTTAATATCATACGATTCGCGATACGATTCGATTCAGACACAAAACGATACAACTCGGACGTCGTATCGTTTTGGACCGTGTTTCGTAAAATATCGTTACAATACGATTCGGTATCGCATGTATCGCGATTCCAAAGCGATACATGCGATACACTTGCAAACCGGATTTTTTTTGAACCGGGTCGGATCCGACTCGATCCAGTTCTTGACCCGCTTTTTTTTTAAAAAAAAAAATTGCTTCTAATGTTAAAAACAGAGACCGATTCATCTCTTCATTTCCTTAATACATACATTACTTCTTTCAATTTCTTCTTCAATTTTTCCTCAAAATTTCTACCAAAATCATAAATTAACAACTCAAGCAACCTAGACTCATAATTATTTGATAAATATCTCGATTGTGTTAGGGTTTTGGAAGCAAAAAAGGTGCGGTTCTTGTGCAATTTTTGTGCGGTTCTTGTGCGGTTCTTGGGTTATTAGTCGATTCTGGTACGATACTAACTGGGTCTTGTGCGATTCTTGGGTTATTAGCCAATTTTTTCAATTTTAGTGTGGTTTTGTGCTTGAGACTTGATGTACATTGTCTTTGCTCTTTCCTTTTTGTTTGATATTTTGATTTAAAGTTTGAAATGGGTAAAGTAGATGATACTTATTGTGTGCTTGTTAATCCTTCGAATATATATTTTGTTAAATGCAACCATTGTGGACATAAAATGTGGGGTGGTGTTTCTAGAATGAAACATCATCTTGCCGGAACAAAAATAGATGTGAAAGAGTGTCCAAGTGTTCCGGAAGATGTTAAAAAGGTTTATGTTAAGTTATTGGAACATCATAAAATGGAGAAAAATAATGATGATCTTGAATGTTTGAATGAAGAAGTAGCCGAAGAAGGAAATAGGGTAAATGTAAATGATATTGTTTCTAAAAAGTGTGAAGGGTCTTCTAAAACACTCAAACAAAAGACAATGAATGAAACATTGAAAGATAGGGATGTGGTGATTAGGGACATATGTAGATGTATATATGGGAATGCCTTACCGTTTAATTTGGTAAGAAGTCCATTGTTTATTCAAATGTTGAAATCAGTTGGTGAATATGGTAGGGGTTTGAAGCCACCTAGTTATTATGAGGTGAGGGTTACATATTTGAAAAAAGAAGTTGATCAATTAAGTGAAGGTTTAGAAAAATATAAGATTGAGTGGAAAAAATGGGGATGTACATTGATGTGTGATGGTTGGACCGATGGAAAATCAAGATCGCTTACCAATTTTTTGGTTAATTGTCCAAGTGGGACAGTTTTTCTAAAATCTATCGACACTAGCGATACAATCAAGGATGGTGAGAAAATGTTTGAGTTATTGGACAATGTAATTGAGGAAAATTGGGGAAGAAAATGTGGCACAAGTTGTGACTGATAGTGCCTCGAACCTTGTATTAGCAGGGAAGAAATTGGAAGATAAGAGAAAATGTTTGTTTTGGTCACCATGTGCCGCCCATCTCATTGATTTAGTTCTTGAAGACATTGGGAAGCTTCCGGTGTTTCATCGTACCATTGTGAATGCAAAAAAGGTCACAAAATTTATTTATAGGCATCAATGGGTTCTTGCTTTGTTCAGAAAGTTTTCTAATGGGAGGGAATTAGCAAGACCTGCAGTGACAAGGTTTGCAACCGCTTTTCTCACATTAAATTGTATCTTTCAGCAAAAGAATGCTATTATATCCATGTTTGCATCGGATGAATGGGGTGCTAGTAATTATGCTGGTAAAATTGAGGCTAAGAAAGTGAGGGACATAATTATGTATGATCAAGATTTTTGGAAAGGTATACAATACTGCCTTAAGGTTGCTGGTCCACTTGTGAAGTTATTGAGGCTTGTTGATGGTGACGTAAAACCGACAATGTCATATATTTATGTAGCGATTGGAAAAGCCAAGGATCAAATAGCCGAAAACTTTAAAGGTAGGAAATCGTGTTACGAGAAGATATTTGACATCATTGATACTCGTTGGCTGGTTCAAATACATAGGCCCCTCCATGCAGCTGCCTACTTTCTTAATCCATCGTAAGTAATCATTCAATCTTGTAATTTTAATTATGTTTTTAAATTACTAATGTATAATCTTAAAATTATTTCTTATTTTATTAGGTTCCAATATTCTGAGAGCTTCAAAGATGAAAACGGTGAAGTTACTGTCGGTTTATATACAACCATTGAGAGAATGGTTCCTGATATAAGGACACGACTTTTGATTGATAAACAACTTGATAAGTTCAAGAATGCACATGGACTTTTTGGAATGAGTATGGCTGTGGCAACTAGGGACAAAAAACAACCTGGTAATTATTTGCAATGATTTAGTTGTTCATAGTTTATTCTACATTTTAATCATAAAGTAATAACTTATTTATTGTAATATGAATATGCTAATTCAATTTTATGCTTATTTATGTTTTAATAGCGCTTTGGTGGGAAAGTTATGGTGGAGAGTGTAACGAGTTACAAAAGATAGCCATGAGAATTTTGAGTCTCACATGTAGTGCTACATGTTGTGAAAGAAATTGGAGCATGTTTGATCAAGTGCATACTAAAAGAAGGAATCGTTTGGAGCAACAATGATTAAATGCTCTTGTGTTTGTGAAATATAATCTTCAACTTGAAGTAAGGCAAAAACGAGGAGTGGAACAGGGAGATTCTTATGATCCTATACGTTTAGACGATATTGATTCGGATGATGCGTGGATCACTGAAAAAGAGGACCCCTGTCTACCGGAAGATACTTCATGGATGGAGGTACAGAAAGCTTTACTCTTGATGAAGGAGCTCCAAGCTCTAAAAGAAAGAGAGGTATTTTTTTTTATAATTTTTATTTAAATAGCGGGTATCCAAAATCTAAATCTCATATTTATTAAAAAAAATGTAGGTCCAAGAAATTTAAGTTTCAATGCCGGTGCTCGGGCCAATGCCAATAAGAAGGGAAAAGCTAAAGTAGGAGATGAAAATGAGATTGCACCTATTGAAGAGGTTGATGAAGATGAGGAGGAAGTAGAGGAGTTTACGAGATTAGATGTTGAAGATGAATTGAGTGACATTGATCTTGGAGATAATGTTTAGTTTATATACATTGGTTTTATTTTGTGAAAACTATTGTTTGATTTTGTTTTATGACTTGAAAATTCAAACTTGGAACTTGGTTTATTTTGAATGATTTGTTTGACTTTAAAATGTTAATTTTTATGTCTTATAATTTTTTTATTATGTTGGGAATATATTTTATATTATTTTTAATAATTGATCATGTATCTTACGATACACGATACGTATCTCGATACGATCCGATACGAATGGAAAACGATACGCGATACGATTCACGGTTTGATAACCTTGGTTGGGATAACTTTTTTTTTCTTTTTTTTTTTAAATCAACTTAAGTATAAAATGTGATTGATGTTATTTGTTAATATTGATAACACAATTATTGAAAAGGGAGGAACTAGAGAGTTTTGGTTGGAGGGGAGAGGTTTTTTCTAATAACAAACTCAATAAATTTTTTATGTTGTGATAAAATAACAACTAGACGAGAATAAACTAACGTTGTATTTTTATCCAATAAAATTTGAAAAAATAAACTAGTAAAAAATGTTATCATATTAATTAACACAGAGATTATTGCATTTTTGGTGCCACAAATATTGCTTGCTGGCGTTTCTACCCGGTATCTTTTCGGGCTAGTACATTTGTGCCACAACTTCAACATCGGTTGCAATTTTGGTGCCAATTAAGACCTAATTTCAAAATTGTCCCGAAATCCCCCACGGGCCAATTTTGGAATTGAACTTCAATTGGCACCAAAATTGCCACCGATGTTGAAGTTGTGGCACCAAATATGCTAGCTCGAAAAGATACGGGGTAAAAACGCTAGTGGGCTACAGTTATGGCACCAAAAATGCAATAATCCCTTTAAAAGGTAGTATTTTCAATTTATGTATTTGACTAAAAAAAAGAAGATACATTTCTGTATTCTCTCTCTTTCACCTCCATCATCATCCCAAATAAGATATGACTTGAACAATAAACAAAATAACGGAGAATATTAGAAATAATTCTTTAGAGGACACAACATTCTGTTTAGTACGGAAAGCAAAAATAGCTAGTTTATATACTCTTGATCTACAAATGTAACATAAGAGAAATCATCAGCAACCGTTAGGGGTGTAATGAACGACACAATATTTAAACTTGGTTTGATTTTTATCGAGCTTGAAATTTTGTGTTTGAGTTTGGTTTAATTTTAAATTGAGCCGAGCTCAAATGAGCTTTTATGGAACGAGCTCGAGTAGCTTGATATTTTACATGTATTTTATTAAATTTTAGCTTATCGAGTCGAGCTCGAGCCGAGCTTCAAAAATTACCGAACGAAAAAGAATGTTCAAGCTTGTTTGATTAGTGTGACGAACCGAGCTCAAACGAGCTTGAGTCAAGTATGAAGTAGCTTGGTTTGATTTACAGCCCTAGCAACCGTTAACTAATAAACGTTATATCCCGACAACAATTGGCAGTTATGAATACATGAGATGTGTTTCAGCTAATTAAATCTTACCAAAAAAATACTACACTTAAACCACTCTAATATCAAGATCTGGCCTCTAAAAAAAGAACTCTGATAAAATTTATGAGCATAACCACTTAATAAGCAAGAAAATCATCAAAAAAAGAAGTTTAATGGGCTTCAAAGATATAGCCATAACCACTTAATAAAAAAAAAATCAATTATGAAAAGAAGTTCAATGAGCTTAACAACTGAAAATCCGCACTAGATCTCACGGTGGACATAAAATCAAATCGGAAAAATCGAAAAACAAGATTAGATAACATAAAAATATTTTAAATGACATAACATTCTATTTGAAATCAGAAATAAAATCTAATTAATTTATCTACCTAGTCATGATCAATGACAAAAATGCGGGCGAAATCAGAGAACAACTGCATGTAGATTTTTTTTTAATTTATTTATGGATAATAAATTTCTATTCAATCCAAGAAACAACAATTATCAGTCAATTAACACATGATCACTGAGAAAAGAGCAACATAAGAATAATTGGTAAAAAGCAATCAACAATAATCACAACACTAATTTTAAGAATCAATGGTTACCTTTGATGCTTCACCAAATTAAACCTTCTTTAAGTTTGTCCTGTATTGAAAACACTCAGATTAAAAACCAAAACAGTAGATTCACACACTGATTAATGATTTCACAGCATGCCCACTCCACCAAAAGAACATATAAAAGAACTCCAACAAATATAAACATGAAAAAAAGAATCCCAAAAAAAATGAAAAAAACAGAACAGAGGAAAAACAAAACGACAGGAAGATAAGAAGAGTCAAGAAAAAAAGTTTTTACCAGCATCACATAAGCTGAGAAACTTGAAATTAGTGAAAAGAGTACTCACAAAATGGTGTGAATTAATAGGGGTAGGCCTCCATTGGTGTTTTTCTTGAGGTAAAAAACACACACACGAGCTCTCTCACTCACTATTTTGGCTCCAGGACAGTTCACACACACACATATGTATGAATTATGTATTGTTCAGTTTAGTCATGGCTTTGTATATATATAGGCGGAGTTAACCAAATGTGGAGTTTATATTTTACACTCTTTCAACCAAATTCTTCTTTTTTTTCTACCCTTTTTGAACCTCTGTTAACCAAAAAGCAAGAATCAAAATAAAATTGCCAGAAGGATTTAATAAATTTGATTGGCAGGTTACATTAATTTGGTTCTCACCTCATAAATATATATATATATTTTTTTTAGAGAACCTCATAAATATTTCTAACAACAATGAGTCAGTAGATTTTGGAAGCTTATGAATAGTACTATCCAAAAGTTTGTAATAACGAAAAAAAATAGTCAGACTTTTTTTTTTTAATATATATATTCTTTTATTTTATTAATATTAAGAAAATAAATTAACAAGGTATTACTTGCTACAAAATGAGACGTTCAAACTAGTTTTTTTTTTTTTTTTTTTGTAATTGTGATTATTGCGAAGGCGTTTGACATTGTAATATTTTTTTAAAGTTACTTGCTCAGTCAGATAACGGGCGGATATAAATTAAAGTTTAGTAAATGAAGTAAGTTTAGATCCTCATGATATATTTAACTAACGATAAGTCATTATTTGGTAAATGTCTTCATTTTGACAACTTATGATCTTTATCAAAGTTAGTAAACATATTGGCTCCTTGTGTAATCCTTATAATAAATATGCAACATGTAGTTACTTAATCGTATTATTGGAGTTTGAATCAAACAAACGAATTCCCACAGGAAGGGGATCTGTATACTAAGTTTTTGAACTGTCATCAGTTGAGTGTTTGAGGTAACCGACAAATATGTCAACTTTTAGTTCTCACGTGTAGGCAAAATTTGAGTAAACGTCTTAACTTTGACATGTGTGATCTTTATAATAAATTTGCGGTGTGTAGTTACTTACGTGTATAATTGGAATTTTGATTGACAAACTAATTCTTGATAAGGAATCTCTGTAACGGGTTTATGCATTGTTGTTACTTAAGTGTTTGACAAACTTGATCTTGGTCAAAAGCTCGAGGAACAATAATGTAACACACTTTTCCAATACCAAATATGGCTTCTCTTTTTGTGAGTAGAACTCCTCCAAGGTAAGATTTCAGGCCTTTCTTTATGGCACCTTTCATACCCGTGTGATTGCCCCTTTCTCTCCCGCGCCCGTGTCTTGGTCCCCCATTCCGGCAACCAAATTGATGTTGGCTTTACAAACCTACAAATCAGCTTTGAAAGATAGGTGAATTTTGCTTTTGTCGTGGTAAGCTTTTTCATAAGATCAACATGATCAAGTTATTGAAACTTTCAACTTACGTATCTCCACTGAAGTATGGTGCATGGTTGAGAGCGAACCATCTCCTCACCTCCAAACCAAAAACTCGTACGGAGATTGGTTAACCAGGAAAAATAATCTTTCAGAGATTTTCTAGAAGTGTTTTGCTCTTGCATGATACAAGGATCTTTTTGGGGCACGGTTTTGTGTAGAGTGATAGTAAGGGTGACTTATCTGTCAATTTTATTATTATCACCCCATAAAACCAAACTTTGCCTTATGTAAAGTTGCCTGAGTATTGTACTCATGCATTTGAATTGTTGGGGGTGAGTTTTTCTTATTATGGCTAATTTTGATGAATTTTATTTCAAGTTGATTGATCTTCCAAGTAACTTCTTTTTTTCTTATATTGATGAGAGTTTGTGAGTTGTTTTTTGTGCTTGCTCTATAATTAACTTATTTATAGTGGTAATTTAAATTTAGTATTTTTTTATGCTCATAATGCTTGTTTAAATTTTTATTTTTTGTTTTAATTTCACTATATATCATTTATAGTTTCATTTGTTTCTATTTTACCAAAATACTATTAAGCTTGTTCGAGTTATTATGATTTCATATGAGTTTGTTGGATTCATTATATGTGTATTGATATAATTTAGTTAATGATTTAGATAACCTTGTTTGATTCATTATAAATTATAATTAATTTAATATAAATTTAGGTAATGGTTCGCAATAAGCTTATATAATTCATTCGATGTGAGATAACCTTAGTCAAAGATTTATATAACCTTCTTTGATTTAATATCAATTGCTAAAAAAGTGTGTCAAATAATTATCCAGAAATTAAACAAAGTTGATGTATGCAATATTTAAAATTAAGGGCAATATGGCCATTATGATGAAATTCATATAAAACAAAAGAGTTATTATTTTTTGCTTTCTAGAAATTGCAAACATCTAAAAATTGCTTTAAGTTGATTTTTATTGTATTTTGCAAACACATGTTTCTTTTTCAAAAAGCCTTTTTAGTTACTTTAAGCAAAATCACCTACTTCTTTTCTTCCCTACAAAATTTTGTAGTAGTATGTATTTTTTTTTTCGGGTTACAAGTAGTGTCTTGCTCTTGCATGGTAAATGGGCGGACGTAAGTGGGGAATGGAGGGCCATGGTTTCCCCAAGAAAAAAATTAATTTTATACATATCTATGTATATATTAAGAACTACTTTTTTTTTTCCTTCTCAAAAAACAAAAAACAAAAAAAAAAAAAACCTACTTTTTTTTTTAAAACAAAATTGTCATTGTTTAGGTGTTTGACCTATCCAACAGATATAAAACAAAATTTAGTAAGAAAGTAATATAAGCTTCTTATGATATCCTTACAATGACGAAAAAAATCAATAAATGTCTTAAATTTGACCCTGTGTGATCGTTATAATAAATTTTTTGTCGTTACTTGAGTGTATTACAAATTTGACCTCAGTCAAAAGCTCGAGGAATAATATTGTAACACCCTTCCCCGATACCAAATTTGGCATTTTGTTCTCGCTTTGTGAGTGGAACTCCTCCAAGGTGGGATTTCATGTCTTTCTCCATGGCACCTTCCACGCCCGTTGCATAATCATAAGAATCTAAAATAACTTTCTTACTGAATTTTGATTTATATTTGTCGTTTAGCACAAACACTCAAGCGGAGGCCGTCCAAAAATTTAGTATAAAGATTCTTTATCTGTGATAATTAGTTTGTTGATCAGAACTCCAAAAATAAAAGTAACTACATTTCACAAATTTATTACTAATTACCAAGAGTTAAGGCATTTACTGGATTTCGATTAAGAGGAGAAGGAGTCAAAACCAAAGCGTTTACTAAATACGCAAAGCCTAATAATTTGCTTCTGAATCTTTTTAGGTTATTATTTTCTTGCACGTATATGTACAATGTGACATAACTATTTTAGGATTAAAAGTAAAGATTCTTCTAAAATTCATATTGTTTCGCCCTCTATTGTCTACATGATCTCCACTCAAAGAAAACTTGTCCGCGGAGTTTCTTTTAAAAGACAATATTAAAACAAAAAATTACACTTCTACTCTTTGGAATCCAATATTATAAGGGAGTGCATTTTGCACCCTGATAAATATAATATTGGATTCCAAAGAGTAGAAGTGTAATTTTGGGATTTAGTGCAATAATTTGAAACTTCATGAGGGCTAAATGCAAAAATAAGAAATCCGGATGTAATTTATAATTTTCAAAAAGAATTACAGAAAAGAAAAAAATATGTGATGTGGGGTTCATATGGTTAACTTTTTCTTTTAGAAAAAAAAAACAAAACAATAACTTAATGATTGCTATGTTATTCAATAAATTTAATATGTAAATTTACTAGGGTACACTTTAATCCGGTTTAATATAATTTATTATGTTCTCATTTACATTTCATACTAATACATAAGTTGTTAATTTATAATATCAGTCACATGTTTACTAATTATCCAATTTCATGATTTGTGTCTTTGAAATACAATTTTTTTCCAAAGCTTGATACAAAATTAATTTAGGTTATTGGTTATTAACATGTCAAAGAACATTTTTCACATAAATTTATACCTTCAAAATTACATCTTACTTTAGACTTGTAACATATTTTTTATTATGGTTGTTCCTCTGTTTTCTTTATTTGATTAAAACAATTTTAATAGAAAATAATTTATTTGTAAATAAATAAAAAATATATAACTAATGAAAAGAAATGATCTAGTGAAAAATTCTTTAAAAGAACTTGTAAATTTGAATTTGTGTACACCAGTACAACTAAATATATTGCAAGTCACATCTTGATATTTTAAAATATTTGTGTACTTAATGTCCAAAAGTTTTAAGTTATTGCACTAAACTCCTAAATGATGCTTCTACCTTTTGAAATTTATTGAAATAATGAGTAGGGGCAAAGTGTACTCATATATCAAATATTACGGGGTACATGCATGTTTTTTCAGTTCTAGAGAGATAATGCAAAACTGAAAACTTTTGAGGGGTGATTTGCAAATATCCCAACAAAAATACCTCTATAGAAATTTTGTTGTCCAACTTTCAATAAGTTTTAATTTTTTTCCTAAAATTATGAATTTGGTCTTATTACAGGATGATAAATGAAACTTACTGAAAGTCAAAATATGATATTTGTAATTACGTGTCAAAAACTGAAACTTGTTGAAAGTAAGATGATGAAATATGTTATGTACAGGCAAATTTTTATTTTTGGTCTTTTAAAGTGACTGCATTTCAAAATTGACCCTTTATTATGGTACATCGACAATAATCATCATTTATTGTGTCATCTTCATCAATTTCAGTACTTATTGTCGGAAATTTTTATTTATCGTCGGAAATCATCAATTTATGTCTTAATTAACCGGAAAGTTAAATTTTTTTTGTCAAAAATCCCCAATTTATGTCTAATCTGACCAAAAAAATTAATTTTAGCTAAAAATATAATTTGTCGAGTGACACTTAAAATTAAGAATTTCATATTCTGACTCCACAATCTGCAAGACCAAGCCATGTGATAGGTCAAATATGACATAAATTGATGTTATTTTGGCGATAATAAAAAAAATCGGTGATAAGGACTGAAATTGATAATGTTGACACAATAAATGACGTATATTGTCGAGGTACCACAATAAAGGGCCAATTTTGAAATGCAGACACTTTAGAGGGCCAAAAATGAAATTTTGCCTTATGTACTTGACTGAAACTAAAATTAAGTGAAAATTAAAGGACTAAAATTATAGGACTGTTTTTGAATTTTTGTAGATTCACGAGGATTTCATGTGCAGTAGATATACCGGACATTGCAGTTGCTGGTGGGTCGAGCGTTTTGGGCATTGTCGAAGGTGAGGAAGGTGGCTGCTTAGACGTTGGGAAACTTGTTGGAGAATATATATAGTTGTTTGTTCCACAAATCTTGAAGAACTAAATTTTGATTTTCTTTAAACGTTTCTTGAAATTCTGTTTTAAAAATATTCAATTTAGTAAAACGTTCTTAACAAATTGTACATTTTATTGTTCTTTGAGGCAAGTTTTCACTATTCAATATAGTAGATTAATCGCATCTAATATTTTATTTATCTGGGAAAATGCAAGATACTCCCCTGTGTTATTCTAAACCTGTAAAAAACTACCCTGTAAAATTTGTATTGGGCCAAACTTTCTTGTGTTTTCAAAAATCCTACAAAAAACACCAAATTTATAAAAAATAGGTCGTTTTGGATCGACATATTTCAAGAAATAATTTTTAAAATATATCACGTGAAGTTGTAGGGACCAACTTGAAGTATTTTATAAATGATTTCTTGAAATATGTCGATTCAAAACGACCTATTTTTGGCGTAATAAAAATTTCACAGGGTAATTTCTTGCAGGTTTAGCATAACATAGAAGAGTATTTTGCATTTACCCCTATTTATCTCATCATTAGCAACGGGTCATAATCATAAATATTTTGTTACATTGAATGGTTCAAGTGGAACATTGGCAAAATTTTATTTTTGGCCCTCTAAAGTGGCTGTATTTCAAAATTAGCCCTTTATTGTGGTACCTCGTAAGTATACGTCATTTTATTGTGTCAACATCATCAATTTCAGTCATTATCACCGATTTTTTTTAATTATCGCCAAAAAACATCAATTTATGTCAAATTCGACCTATCACATGGCTTGGTCTTGCAAATTGTGGAGTCAGAATATGAAATTCTTAATCTTAAGTGTCACTCGACAAATAATATTTTTGGCTAAAATTAATTTTTTTGGTCAGATTAGACATAAATTGGTGATTTTTGACAAAGAAAAGTTAACTTTTCGATCAATTAAGACATAAATTGATGATTTCCGGAGATAAATAAAAATTTTCGACAATAAGGACTGAAATTGATGATGATGACACAATAAATGATGATTATTGTCAAGATACCACAATAAATTGCCAATTTTAAAATGCAGTCATTTTAAAGGGCCAAAAATAAAATTTTGCCACTTATGATAGATAAAATAATTTAAGGGATTGAAGATTTGTCCACCCTATAATTCATGAGGTAACGTGTTATTTAACCTAACAATTAGGGAAAAAGTTTCATACTCAACCGTATTTTGAAAATTTTGCACAAAATTTCTCAATGTTATTTTTTTTACAAAGAATTCCCATGTGGTTTACAAAATTTTGCACATTCTCCATTTCGTTGTTAAATTATTAACTCCATTAGTTCTTAGATTAACTTTTATTTTACCCTCCATACTTATATCTATTTACATACATACAAAATTAATTTATTTTTATATATAATATTAATAAATTAAATAAAAATTTAGCATAAAATCTAAAAAAAGATTACAAAATAATTTATATTTATATATTATTAATTTTACTTAATATCATTAAAATAATAATTTTAATATATTAGTAAAAATTAATAGAAACTTATTTATTGAAAATAATAAAAAACATATATATAAAAAAAAAGTAGGTGTCTTCCTCCCCTTAATCCCCATCCCCCACCCACCTACAGTCTCCCCTCTCCCCCACCACAACCTAGGTCGTCGGCGACATGGGATTGTTGTCACCGACCTGGTTCGCATATACCATGCCATGGTCTGGGTTGTTGAAATTTTGAATCTTAAGTCGTGGTGACCTGGGTTATTCGGTGCCAGACCACGATGGCCTCAGATCGGCGAAGCCAGGCCGGGGGCGACGGGGGATCAATAATCCTAGGCCCTCGACGACCTGGGTTCCAGTGGAGGGTGGGTGGGTGTTATAGAGAATATTATTATTTACTTTAAGGTCATTTTTGTAATTTTGAATTTAAATTAATTAAAATTGAGTTTCAGTCTCATATAACGCGAGTGAGATACAATCTTCGTATTATGAACGAAAAAAATATTATGTGCAATATTTTGTAAAATACAAGGGGATTCCTATGAAAAATTAAATAAAAATAACACAAGTAGATTTTGTGCATGTTTCCCATGATGCTTTTTTCCATTGTAAAGCAAATCCAAATCATGAAATATGTTGCTATTGTACATGACATGTCATGCATTATGTCAAGAAGAGCAATACATCATACAATTTGTGGGCAACCTTCAATTTGTATTTAGTTTGTCATATTAGTAAATGTCATGAAGAAAAATACAGCTATCTCTATAAAAAGCAAGTAATTTAAAAGTTGGTATAACTAATCTAACCAAAATTACAAAAATAAATCCATAGTGAGATGAGCTGCACTATAATGCAAAAGCTCAAACTCTTTTGAGAACAATTCCCCTGTTTCATCATTCATAATTCTCAGTGACTAAACAAGCTAAAAAAGCTTCTAATTATCATAACCATTTCTATGTGCTTTTTGCCATCTCCAAGCAATAGACAAACTCTCTTCAAGATTTGTATATTTTGCTTTCCACTTCAATTCATTGTTAATTTTAGAAGGATCACTATAAACTTCAGCATAATCACCCGGACGTCTACTAAGATAATCGACTTTTATGTTCACACCCGTAGCCTTCTTACAAGCCTCAACAAATTCTTTTACAGAACTACCTGTAATAAAAATTATCAAATTTATTATACACAACTCAAACTATTATGCATTTTTTATTTGTGTAAAAGAAATCGACCTTTTCCTGTGCCAACGTTGTAGATACCGACTTTTCTAGGCATTGCGTGAGCTAAAGCTTTGACGTGTGCGTCTATTAAATCGGTTACATCAATGTAGTCTCTTACACAAGTTCCATCTGAAGTGCTATAGTCACTTCCTCTTATCTGCAGTTATAAACAAATAAGAACACTTTTTTACATGACCTTTTTTTTTTCCCATGCTTAAGTATAAAGAAATGGGAATTTGAGGGTGTTATTTCCCATTTTACCCCTTCCTATCTCTTCTGTTTATATTCAGGGGGGTAAATTGTATGTAAAGAATAGGTTATTTCAAAGGAAAACACATACTTATCTACTGATAAAATACATTTCTAGTTCACAAAACAGGACATTCAACAATTTTAGTAGCACACTTCAAAAAATAACACTTTTGGTCCCAATTTTTTTGCGAATTTCGGAAATTCCCGCCCTTTCCATCCTATATAGAACAAAAGGTGCAATACATATCTATGAGATAAAAAATGTAAAACCGAGGGCAGTCTTCTAGGACTGATTATGCTATGGGAGATGGGTGAAATGACGAAACGTGGTAAAAATACTAAGGAGTAAAGATCGAAAGCATTATTTCCAAAGTGCAGGACTAAAAGTGCTGAGTGTCCGTCCAGTCATGTGGAACTACAAGTACATAGTTGTCTTTAAGCAATTATTCACCGAATTGAGAAGAAAAACATCTAAAAAAGCTGTCAAAGAATGATAAAAATAGTTAGTATACATACCTTCAAACCTGGAATTATTCCTCTAGCAGCATCAAAACAAGCACCGGATATTCTTCCTTGTTCTCTCAACTCGGGCCGTGGAGATTCTCCTAGCCTTCCATCAGGGTCCGAACCAATCACATTGAAGTACCTAATCACGATACCATGTTGCATTAAGTAACTCCAAATTATCATCATTTGTGAAATTATAAAATATTTTTCAAGAATTCGATTTACTAACCTTAAGATCATGATAGCCATGTCTGATGTCTTTGAGAAGTCCAATATAATATCTTCAGCCATTTTCTTGGCTTTTCCATATGGATTTATTGGTACCTGAAATTCAATATTAATTTATATATTTTAGCTAACTTTTATCAATATGTGAAAATGGGAAACAAATTGATTCTGTATTTTTCACTCACTTGAGGAGTGTTTTCCGTGATCGGCATTTTATCAGGCTCTCCATAAGTAGCACAAGTACTCGAATATATCAAAGTTTTTATGCGGTATTTCGCCATTGCCTTCACAATTAGCAATGTATTTGAAGTAATGTTATGATAATATCTGCAATCAAGAAGAAGCCATCTATAATAAAGTACTTATGTAAGCAAAAAATAACATGGATTATTATTTTTAAACTGGGATTAAAAGGAAAGATTTAATAGTAAATACCTTAAAGGTTCAACTGTACTTTCACCAACATAAGCTACAGCAGCAAAATGCATTACAGCATCAAAAGCATTCTCTGAAAATATTTTATTCACCTATTTATAATGTTAAGGAAAAAGAAAAAACTTATTGAATCGAATTTCACTTATAAAACATAAGTCGAAAAGAATAGGAATTCGAATAAAAATGAATGGTAAAGGATACAGCTTCTGAGTCTCCAAGATCGGCATATATAAACTGAAGTCGCCCTGGCTCCGGATAAAGTCCTTGGAGAATCTTAACGGCCCCCATGTTCCCACGCGAAAGATTGTCCTGTCGAAATTTGAATAGAAAGCATATATTTAGTATTCAAAAAATGTGAATTTTGAAAGCGCGGGACTAAAAGTGTTAGTCTTTAGGACTGCAAATGCTACACCTAATCAAATTTGAAATGTTGTTATATGTATGTAAAGTACATACCACGATAGTTACACGATAAGAATCTTTTAGAAGTCGAAGAACTGCATGAGAACCGATAAAGCCTGCGCCTCCGGTTACTAAGACGTGCGTTACACCCGGCTCGTGTTGCGAAAACTGTGAAAATTCGTAATTTATGAATAATAACATACTATAAGTTATACAATAAAACCAAGAAACCACATTTGAGTTTGCCACACACACATACAAATACTCGAGTTATAAATTTCTGGATTCAGTCACGATTCTTAACCAAACGGGTCGACCCGACTCAAAACAAGTTAATCCGGTAGGTACCTTGATAGAAGTACTAGATCCAGGTGAATTCCTTAGCATGAAAATAAAGAGTGCAGTTATGCCAGCAGCCAAGAGAATTTTTCTAGTGAAATTGCTCCTCCTTTTCGTCTCCATGAAATCCATCCTGAAAGTAACTAAATATGAATTCTTGAATATATTTTGATTTATGAATAATTCTGAAAATCTACTTTATTCAAATATGAATTCACAATGATGGATTTGATTAATACAATACAACCAATATATTTGAGATAAATTACAAATGCAGAATTTAAGTGATTTATAAGCAGAAAATAAAATCAAATTATACCTTTATAAATATGATGAAGCTTCAAATTCACAATGCAACAGGATATGATTCTTTGTATAGTTTATAATCCGAATTATTTCTTCAAGTACTGCAAACGAATACACAAATTTGGCAGAATTAACAATAAAGAATATTAAATATTGTTGCTATCTTATGGTCCATTTACTATCTGGAAAGAAAAGAATTTGCAAATAATCCTCTGTCTAAAAAGTAAGAACTTCGGATTATAAAACTGATCAATCGAACAAAAAACAAAAAGCCAAGCATTGCCATATGATTAAACATAAAACATTCAAATTTTAGTAACAAATTATGAAATCAAATTCATACAAACTCTAATTATGACCAATCAATTTCTGTTCCTAAAATTCATATCATTGTCACTCAATTAACAAAATGACCCATTTCGATTCCAAGAATTTAAAAAATAGCAACAAAACATAATTCAAACAAGATGGCACATATAATTTAATCAAATAAAACAGAGGACCCAAACCAAAAAAAAATTAAGCTTTTCACTAATTTTGTTGAATTAGTCAAATTAATGTCTTACCCAGAGTTCAACCTTTAAGTTTTATCAATCTCCTTCATCCCAGATCACAAACTAAATTCTTTAAAAAAAATTGTATGAAATTAAATTAAAAGGACAGTAATAAAAGCAAGAATGTATTAATAGGCCTTACCAAGAAAGATGAGAATGAAGAGGAATAATATTGATTGAAGAATAAATGCTGATTAGTATATGAACTGAATATGTATTTATACATACATAGAAAGAACACCAAAAGACAGACAACTATATAATAATAATGGAAGATTACGGAATATATAGATATAAATAATATATGTATGTGTATAAAATAAAGAAGAGGTCAATGAAGAATATGAAAGAATTTTAAGAAATATTGCTGAAACTTTGTAATTGTAATGGAAGAAAAGTGGACCATGTTGATGAGTATAATTAACGGATGAACAAATTAAAGCCATGAAATGAGGAGCAACAACACGCAAATATTGCCATCTAAATCAATAAATGAACCATGAATTCATGTTTAGTGTGTGTGTATATTATGTGAGTTATGTGTGTGTTGGATGAGAAATTATTTCATGTAATAATTATTGCATATAACATATTGCATAGATCAATTTGGTGTTCTTGGCAAGGATGTAAATGAGTCAATTAGTGTCTAACAACATATCGTTCGGGTTTGGTTTGTATTTTGTATCGAACTTGGACTTGTCTTTTAGTTTGGTTTGATTGTCAAACGATTTTAGATCGAACGAGCTCAGGTGGAGCTATCGTGTAACTTGATATTTTTACATATATTTTATCATTCTTTTAGTTTATCGAGCCAAACTCAGATCAAATGATCTTTTATTGTACAAACTCGAGTCGAATAATTTGATTTGATTTTTAGTCATACTCGTTGGCGTAAGCATCATTTATGCATTAAATGAAAAATCATTTTTGGTGTTCAACGTCTTGTTATAAAAGATATACATTCGTCAAAACTTGGCTCCTTTTGGATTCCATTTGGTTTTCTTAAACGGAAAAACTATGTAATCGTTGGCGTAAGCATCATTTATGCATTAAATGAAAAATCATTTTTGGTGTTCAACGTCTTGTTATAAAAGATATACATTCGTCAAAACTTGGCTCCTTTTGGATTCCATTTGGTTTTCTTAAACGGAAAAACTATGTAATAATCAATCCAATTTGTTCTTGGACGAGACTCAAGTGAAATACAATCCAAAATCAATGAAATCTATTAAAATCTACCACCGGTTAATTTCCGTCTTAATTTATGTAAAATAATTAATTTGACACATACCACTTACATTCAAATTAACACAATTCAAATCATATCTCAAATTTTAAGACCCTAAAAAACCCAACATTTAAATCAATACAAATTGTGTCTCAAAGATTTTGTTGAAACCACCGAAATCGATATTATGAAATCAGAACTCATAAGGTCAAAAGTGATCCATATACACCCTAAAGTTCATATTATTAGAAAAGGGAAATGGCATTTGATTCATTCGGTCTTTGGTATTAAAATGGGATTTGATTAATGAGCATTCTTGTCTTGTATAATTTTTAAAGAACCATATCATGGCAAATTTCCTGAATACTAAATATAAAAGGAACATAATCAGGAATTTGGATAGCAATATTATTACAATTACGTACATTCTATAACGATGTTATTATTGAAAATGAAATATGAGTTGAGTCAACTGTACTGGCAATTGATTAGGTTTGGTAAGAAATCTTCTAGCTATAGCTTATATACTAATTGATGGACTGCATTAATTATTTATTGAAGGGAATAGTTAATTTGTGTCATTATAAAGAAAATTAATTTCAATTGCCTTGTAGAAAAGCTCTTCATAAAATTCCCAAAAAATATCGCTCCTTCCTAGAAATATAAAATTCTGTTAGTACTACTTTTTGGAATATCAAAAAAAATTGGCATTATGATGTGCTTATAAGTCTTGTATAAATGAAAAAGAAAAAAAAAAAGATATATAAAATATTTAAGTCGATGAAGACATGGTATACGAACAAAAGTTAGGCATCAAGTACCAGAATATGTTGTTCATGAATCCCATTCCGGATTAATGTGGAGATAATTTAATAATAATTTTAGTAGTTTATTTATTTTTATATTTCGATAGTAATAACCAAATAAATTCGAATAAATATTTCACTATAGTGAATTAGTGATTAATATGGGACCCACACCCTCAGAATCTCGGATAAATATAGAATTTAGAACCTAAGTTTTCGTCTATAATATATCTATCTAATATTAAAAAGAAAAATCATGTCTCGGTATAGCAATTTTTTGATATTCCTATTTTGTCCTGAATTTAATTATATAACTTTTTGATTTCTCCACTTATATCGTTACACCATTTAAATAAAATTTACTTTTACTTTCCTTCAAGAAATAAATATTTATTTTTTTTGGTTAAAAAATATAATGTATGCGAGAACTGCATGCTGAATAAATTAAAGTACGTATGAGAATCAAGTCTACTTCTCAATCCCTTGATCCTAAAAGGCTAAACCCTTAATTACAGTTTATTTAAAACTTAAATTACATAATTATATGGTTAAATTTACAATAATGCCCTGACCCTCCAAATCAACTGTCCAGATTACATATCAATTGTACCTAAGAAACATACATGTATTTAGATTATTGCCATTTTTATAGAATCAATATAATAATTGAGATAATAAAAATGTTGACTTGAATCACAAATTGTAGCAATTCGACGTATGCAAATTTACTTGTGGCGGGCGTAACGTGGAAACGTGCAGCTTCTGTCAACTACTTCTCACGTCGGTTAATTATTTTTATTTAGTAATTATATGAAATATTATTTTATTTTTCAAGAACATTAAAAACTATATCTTGCAATTATAAAGTCAAACATCCTTTTGGTTCATGTAAGAGAAGCAAAAGGTTGTCAGTCAACGCGATGGCAGAGAAGCAAAAGGTGGCCATGTGGTAAATCAAAATAGTTCTTTCAAAATTTCCTCAAAATATTTTAAATATTTTAGTATAAAGTTAATACTTGACCTAATAATTACGTTATTTCGCCTTTGCTTGGTTCGAAACTCATGTTTTCACCTGAATGTAACATAAAGGGAAATCAAGTGAAACATTTAGGCCCTGTTTGGATGCATTTTGATTCAGCTTCACTATGTTTGGATGAAAATTATTTTGGTTAGATGTTTTGAAGATTCTTCTTGAAATATGTGTGAAACAATTGAAATAATAGTTTGATGTATTTTGGATGGAATCTTTTGTATATAAAATATGATTAATGAAATGAGTAGTTGAGTTGAAAAATTTTGGTTATGATTTGAATGTATAATTGAATGTTGAAATTTTGGTAAAAGTTAGTTGATAGGTATCAAATCATGTTTTTTTTAAATAAATTAATTGATATTATATTGTGTAATAAATGAGATAATGATTAAAAAATTAATAATTTAAAAGTAAAAGATTCAGAAATTGATTAAATATATATTTTATAGGAATTAGAATTAAATTATATACTAGTAAATACTATATGTATATGTATAAGTGAAAATAGGGAGTCCTATAAAAGTAAAAATAGGGAGACAAGGACTGACGAAGGAGCAGTGTAAGAAAGTGAAAGGTTATGCAGACCTATCTTGTCTCATCAGCAAATGAACGAAATTGGACTGTTTGGATATTTTCAGTGTTTGGGCCGGACGAAAATTGTTCCAAACCAATTTTTGCCCAATGAAAACTCGAAAATGTTGGGCCAAAATGGTTCCAAACAAAAGCGAAAGGAAATTAAATAAGCTGAACATATTATAAATATTAGTCATTAAAATTTAAAAATTGTATTTATATTTAATAAATAAGCAATTTTATTGAGCTTTAATCAAATCGGACTCGAATCTTATTACATATTTTATAAAGTTTTTAATTTATCAAGTCAACTCGAAAGCAAATTTCAAAAATTATCCAACAAAGATTTTTTCTACTATCTCTATCCCATAAATTTTACTTTTTTTTTCTTTTTTTTCGGTATGTCTTTCTTAAAATTGAATTATTTTTCTCAAAACTATCCTCTTATATAAATTAATGATTTAACACCACTACTTTTCATTCATTACTTTTAAGGGTATAAATATAAATCTTAAAACTTTCACTTTTTTACATAAAACTTTGTCTCAAAAGTAAAGAAAATAAAAATAATAGGACATGAACCTATTCTAAACATTTTTAATTTGATAAAGTCTGACGAACTCGAGTTCGATCTGAAGAACATCAAACCATATGGGGAGACTCATATTCAGCTCGATTAAAACTCATTCAAGTTAACATGTTTAACAATCAAACCAAGACAAAAATAAATTTAAATTCAAATACCCAGCTATTTCTTACAGATGCAACATTACATAATTTGTGCAACCTCCTACTAGAAATTTAAATAAAATGGCCAGCACAATAACAACCTATAATCTGCAAATTCTGTAATAAATAAGCTTTCTAATTCTAACATATACATCCAGATGAAGTCAACCACCAGCCTATAATCTAACAATGTGTATACTAAAGTAAATATTCAACCAACAACAATTTTTTCCAGTTATTACACAACTGAACCTCTGTATCCATTGAAGAATATACTTCCTACAGACGAAAAAAGGACCTTTTCTTCTCGCCTCCAAATAGGAGTGAGTCGAAAGGAGTGGAATGATAATAACTAATAAGGTAGAACTTTAGGCATAAACCCCATGCTTCATCTTTGTACTCCAACAAATATAAAAACAAACACTAAAAGGGAAGCCAAGAGAAAGACATCCAGAGCGCATGCAGCATTTACAATTCTATAGCTTATCCCCATGAAGAAGACCGGCGTGGCTACTCCAGTTGTTTTGTCGATTATTACGAGATATATTAGGAGATGATAAGTATGACATGTTTGTATAATATATGATGGAAGCCTCGAGGCAAACTAAAGCAAATGGTGAGTAAAAATAAATTAGAGGATAGAAAGAGAAGATAAATTGAACCATAACTTCATAAATCACAGGGATCTGCTCAAACAGAATTAGACATGCATTACATGACACTACAAAAACATGTAAATATATTAATTAAAACAAAACGACGTTAGCAAAGAAGAGAACCCTTCTTCACAACAACATAGAACATCAATTTTCAAAATTCATAGATATTCATTTTTTTCACTGAGCTCAAAGCATCAGAAACTCGATGTGAACACGTCACTATTATGGGCCTAACACTGTCTTGAATTTTTTCTTTTCTAGTAATTTTGACATTTTATATTTTCTGTAACAAGACATGCTACAAGGGGCGATCGACATGTCTTAAGGAAACCATTTATCATGAGTGCCTATGGGAGTTGCTTTATAGGTTTTTAATGATGAAGGAACCGTTTCCACACTTAAAACTAACTTTAATGATCAACAAAAAAGTCGTCAACAGTATTCTAAAATAGATGTAATAATTAAAAACAAAAAATACGAAAAACATAGCAGAAAATAAACCGGAAACAAATAAAATGATTGCGTCGTACAAACTCATTTTCTCTGGAGAACGATCCAGAAGCTCGATCACCATGATGCTAGTATGTCTTGCCCAGAAACAACCTTGTTCAACTGCATAATGTGATTCAAATAAGAAACAGTACGATATCTGATAATGTTCATAATCCCGATCCCTAGGAAAAATAAATGCCCAATCATTAGTATTCACTCCATGCTCATTGCACACGAATCAAGATGCTCAACAAGATGCTGAAAATATAAAAGGTCCGGTACGCAAGGCTATTCTTGTCCTTTACGGTTGTGAAATACAGTAGAGAATTTAAACAAGAAGATCAAGTAAAGAGTTTGCACAGCTAAGAAATTATAGCAAGACAACGGAAAAGTTTAAAAGGAAGACTTCTAGTTTCTGCGCAATCGTAAAATGAGAATATGAAAAGTAATGGAACAGTTGACGTGAACTTAGCATAGCATGTGCAAACTAAAGATATTGGTTATTCTCCAATACAAAATACTCCATGTGTTATCATGTATATCTCCACAACTTGGAAGATGCAACTTCTGCCGGTTTACGAACCCCGGAACTCATCAGTATTATTAATATATAACCAAGAAATTTATAAGAGGCCAAATAGCACAAAGAAAAATCTAAACTATACACATAACTAAGAAATATTCAATGAGGACATCTCTCGTATTTAAACTTCGTCATTGTCAAACATATGCTAATATATTAAGTCCATGGATCAAAATTTCCATCTTTTCCATCGAAAAAATTTTGTTTTCTAATCAATCGAAACGAAAATAAAGTATATTTCCGAAACTCTTTACTTGCCTTAGAATTTTCTCTTTTTCTTAATTTAGTAACTTTTTTTCATAATTTTTTTTCCGAAACATGACTTCTATATTCAACTGAACGAAGCATAAATCAAAAACGAAACTTCGATCCATGATCAAAACCAACACGCAGTCCTCCACCTACTAATTTACGACCAAAACATAGTAAATTCCACACTGGACAACCGAAAAAACAAGACTGATTTCTAAACCGTATAACTTTACCTCCTCTTTCTCAGCCGAATCTACCTCCAATTACTTCATCCACTATACCTTTCCCAAAAAAAAAAGGCATATTCCGACGCATCAAACCGTGAAGCACAGTATGCAACTCTGCATCACAAAGGAATCAAAATAAGCAACTTCAATATAAATCAGAACCCACATTTAATAGAAAAAAGAATAAAAAATTAGTGGTGCGAACTAGAAACTGAGCTGCTGGTGAAGTAATTGAAATCTTTCAAGTAGGATCTATCCATAATACGAATTTAACTGAAAAGAAAATAACCTAATTTAATTTATCAAAAATTAATATCCTTTCCCCCCTTTCGTCCCCGTTCTCCTCTAGGGCTTACAGACGAGTTACGAAAGACTTACTGAGTGAGATTTTTTTAATCCACATAATAAAAAATGGAGCATCATTTTAAATTTATTTAAATTTAGTTAACTTCATATTAAATTAATGCATACTTATAAGTGAAGAAAATTAAATTAGAAATAATTAAATGAAAAAGTGTTAAATATCCGTATCTTGTGTTAGGTTATCCACATAAGATTCATGACAATATTTCTATCTACATGTTGAGATATTTGATAATGATTGTTTTTGTTCAATGCGTCAACTTGTGATTCAACGTTAGATATCTGATAAGAATTCTAGGAGTCACGTTTGACTTCTTCAAGACGTTGCATATTTAATTAGAAAAGTTGAATTAATCTAAAAGGTATCAATTAAACGAATTTTGAGGTTGTATAACCGCAAATATGTTTAGGTTGAATCATCTTTAACTCCAAAAGAGTAACATTGTCGCCCATTAAGAGTTACTTTTTCGTTGTTGATTCTGAAGCTTCTCCACTGAAGAGATGCTTTATGCTCCCTCCGTTTTTTTTTTTTTTAATCTACTAAACTGTGTATTTACAGTTCGGACCGAAGAGTGCAAAGGGTATAGTTCATCCCCAGTGTGATATCTCTAGTAGGATTCGAACTTGAGTCTCGCCTCTGGGGGTTGCAAGTCACTACCAATTGGCCCAATCACCTTGGACACTCCCTCCGTTTTTTTAATTTGTTGATTTTAGAGGGTTGCACACAGATTAAGAAATGTAACAAATGGCCATTTTTTTTCAAAGAAAAAACCCAAAAACACCATTTTAACCAAATAATCACAACATTAATTACTATTATTTACAATCATTAACAAAAATGATAAGTTGACAGAAAATATTTAATTTTGTATTGAACTCCTAAAATGACAAATAAAAATAAATACATTTATTTTGTCAAAAACGACAAATAAAAAAAAAAGGAGGTAGTAGTATATATACTTCCACTTGGATTTCTCATCATCTCATCTCATCTCATCTCATCTCATCTCATCTCATGTACTTTGCCACTAAGACCTTGACCAATATATTGTGTTATGTACATACTGACTTGTTTTCTTCTGATAAATGTACCATTCGTCACAATATATAGACAATTTTCTTTTTCTTTCTTAAAAAAAAAAGAAAAGAAAAGAAAAGAAAAACTCTTCTAATGAAGGGTATTAACAGAAAATTTACTAAAAGAAAAAATTAATGACCTTTTATTTTATGGGCAGAAGACATGATAAGTCAATATGAATGCTTCCAAATTCGATCCGGAAACAGAAACACAGATTTGATATTGGTAAGATCAATTGCATTTTTGCTTTGAATTATTCAAAGTTAAAAAAAAAAAATCAATAGCTATTTTATTATGAAGAATACATTTTCTAATTCAGTTAATTCTTTTATGCAAAAATGAGAAATATTAAAGCTTACATGAAGGGACGGCATAGACTTTTCGGGGGTCTAGACGAAATCTAAGTATGGACCCTATTTCATGTAAATAAGCTTGGTTAATAGGAGAAAGAAATTAGTTTAATATATACCCTTGTATTTACACTTTATATATATATATTATATTTTCTAAGTTTATTAATTCAGTTAATTCTTTTATGCAAAAATGAGAAATATTCAAGCTTAAATAAAGGGTCGGCCATAGACTTATGGAGGCCTAGACGAAATCTAATTATGGACCCTATTACATGTAAAGAAGCTTCATTAATAGAAAAAAGAAATTAGTTTAATATATACCCTTGTATTTACACTGTATATATACTATCCTTTATACGTTTCTTAATTCAATTTATTCATTTTTTTTTCATTTTTTTCTTTAACTTTCTCTCTAAAGTTTCACGATTTTCTTGATTAAATCTAGTCGAATGTTTAACTTATACTTGAATTGAATAATAAAAACATTAAATACAAGGTAAGCATAATTCTATCATTTCCATCTTGTATATCTCCCTTTTTCTTTTTTCTTTTTTTATTGTAAAGGTCAATGGGCTGGAGTGGAAGGCCCGTATCCGGTGGTGCAACCGTGCAAGGCTTAATTAGCTTTGACTGGGCCATTACTAGTTTTTCTTTTTTATGGATCAATATAATGGGCTGTGGTGGCCCAAGCCGGCCCTGCTTACATGCCACAGATTCAATAGCGAGAGAGAAAACAATGTAAGAATTATATAATTTTCAAGGTAATGTGATTTTTATTTTTATGAATATATATATAAGGATGAAATCTTTTCATCTTTATATGATATGGAAAAATATTGACTTGTATAGGTTTTAAATAATGGAGGGTTTGTTGAAAATTAGAAGATTTTTCTATGTTAACAACGATTATTGATCTACCTATATTGTCAGGGGCGGATCCAGGAATTTGGTGCTGTGGGGGCTAAGGTCTACTGTAAATTTAATAATCGAAGTACATAAAAAAAAAGTTCAATCAAATATAACAGGCAAACTTGAACATTATATTTCATTCACAAGAAAAATATATGAGAAAATACAACAAAGAGAAGGTAAAGGTTAACAAAAACAACTCCCATAAGTTACTTGGGTCTGTCTAAAATGAGATTTTAAGGGATGGGGAGCACATGAGATAACATTTATATTGGTGACACGTGTCCCCTTAAAATTTAAGTTAAAATAATTTATTTTCTTAAAGACAACTTTACCCTTTTTTAATGAGTGAAATTCAACAACACTCCTTGTGTTTTGACTAACTAAAACAAATATGTTTTATTTTTATTAGCAAAAAAACCCTGTACTTTTTTTATTAGAAAAAAATATCACTCTCAAGTCAAAATGATAATTTGCCCCATCAAAGGATAAAAAAAACATCCCATAACTTAAAACATTACCAATAGCCCCTAGTAACTTTAAAATTTTGCAATAGCCCCCCTGTTTTTTTAAAAATAAATTGACAAAAACTTCCATATGATCTATGAAGTCCACTTTAAGAAATCCCAGAAATAATTTATTTTTCACCAAAGACAGAGAACATTGTGTTTCTGTACTATTAATTAAGTTGTTCACAAATTACAACAGAGAAATGAGAAGCTGAAGGTTTTATTTTTGAGGGGCACATGTATATTTTTCATAAAAATTGAGGGGCACTTGTATATTTTCAAAGAATATACATGTGCTCCTCAATGTATAAAGTAGGCAAAAGTTTTGTATGAAAAGTGCAATTCCCTCATTTTTTTTGTTTTTTGTTTTGGAAAGAGATATGAAATTAATTAGAGATTAGAGAGATTTTTTTAAACATATTAATTAAAGGGTTAATATGTAATTTAACATATGTTTATTTTTTCTAAATGTCCGATGCCATTTCATCATTGAACATTTTGACCAAAAAATGTGGTTCAGATTTGTTGTTGACTTTTTTTAGTGGTTGAGATGGGGCATCTCATATACACTTATGATCCATAAAATCTTATTTTAGAAAGACCCAAGTTACTTTAATTACTTTCTCAAAAAAAAAAATTACTTTAATTACATATGATATCCCGTTATGATGGAAAAATCGTATTATAAAGCAAATAAATAATTGTATTTTTTTTTTAATTTTAAAGAATTTTTTCTAGAAATAAATGCATTGAATAAAGAAAAAATAAAATCAAATTATAAAAACAATGAAAAATCATATTGTTTTTATAATTATTACTAAAGAGGAAAAATAATTTAAAAACACATAAAATATTGAAATACTATTAAGAAGGAAAAAATATATTAAAAAATACATATAATATTGAAAATATTATTGAGAAGGATTATTTTTTATAGAACACAAAATATTGAAAATATTATTAAGAAGGATTTTTTCAAAAGAACAACTAAATATTAAAAATATTATTTAGAATGCAAAAAAATTAAAATAACACAAAGAATGTCTTAAATTTGGTTTGAAACTAAAAACCCATAAGAATTGTCTTTAACTTAGGTTTGAACACAATACCTCCTCATGAATTTAAATTTCCTAGTTCTAAACTCTTACCAGAAGACTACTACACATATTTTGTAAGAAACTACCCAATACTATTATTTAACATAAATTTTGAGTGGCCACTAGCCCCTTTCTAGATCCGCCCATATTGTCAGTATTGTTAAAATAATTGTTTCTTGAGCAAAGATATGGGGCCTATTTGTTTGGCATTTTGTGAGAGTGGTGGAAATTTGTGAAATAATCTCGATTTCTGTAATGTTGTTTGTTTGAATTTTAGGAGAGTGGTTTGAGATATAAAATGAATGTAGTTTTTTTTGGAAGAATTTAGGTTATAGGTGTAAAATGTATAATATTTTATGTCAAATCATGTTTATTATGTGATATAAGTTGTATTACTTTATGTCAAATCAAAATATGGTTTGTGTATGATTTTCTCTTAGATAAGAAAATTGTAGTTTGTTTGGCTTTTGGAAGAATAGTTTGAAAAAATTGGGAGATGATAAATTTTTTATTTCAGAAAGTAAAAATGGTGTTTGTCTCGCTTTTCCCA
Organism: Penstemon davidsonii; assembly: GCA_034814905.1. NCBI lineage: Eukaryota > Viridiplantae > Streptophyta > Magnoliopsida > Lamiales > Plantaginaceae > Penstemon > Penstemon davidsonii. Next base: position 3,277,977 of record JAYDYQ010001086.1, on the reverse strand, counting down.
AACACGAAATATTTTTGGAGATGCCAAACAAGGTAAAATTACAAAAAAGTCCCAAACAAATTGGTAATTTTGAATTTTCGTCCCAAATCATATCACTTAGTCAAATTCGTCCTGTAATTTTATATTCTTTTGGAATATCGTCTCACTTGCCACGTGGATGCTTACGTGTTATGACGTGGTAAATTTTAGCATAAACAATTATATAACATTGCAGAATTCGTCTCAATCTAATTACAAATTTTGATTTTTCGTCCCAAACTATATCAGCATGTCGACTTCCGTCCCGTAATTGAAATGACATGGAAAAAAATAATTTGTTCCAAACCAATTATAAATATCTATTATTTACTAATACAAAAAAATGCACAAATATTTTCTATGAATTGAGATAGGATTTTTTTTCTAAAAAACGCACGAAAATTTCAAAAATCCATACTATTTTTCTCTTAAAAAAAATTAATGATAATTTACTTCCATGTGATATTCATAATGTTCAATTTACCTCACTGTGTTATGATAATGTGGCAGTTTACCCCCTGTTTGTGATAAATGTAGCAATTTACCTCCTGTATTATAATAAATGTAACAATTTACCCCATAAACACTTTACATGCCCACTTTTAATTTATGCAATTGAGTTACATTCTCCGGTTCAAGAGGGTAAAATACTTTTTTAAAATTTTCACAGGGGATAAATTGCTCCTTTTCAAATTACAGGTGATAAATTGAATATTATGAATATCACAGGGGATAAATTGCCATTAGTCCCTTAAAAAAGTAAAAGATGAATCGTCATTTCAATTAAATTAGAAATTTAATAATGGACTAAATTCATGCAAAATGACAAATTGTGAGACGAAATTCGACGAATTAATATAGTTTGGGATGAAAAATCAAAATTTATAATTAGTTTGAGACGAATTCTGCAATCTTGTATAATTGTTCATGCTAAAATTTACCACGTCTTGACACCTAAGCAACCATATGGCAAGTGGAATGATATTCCAAAAGAATATAAAATTACGGGACGAATTTGACGAAGTGATATAACTTGAGACGAAAATTCAAAGTCACTTATTAGTTTGAGACGTTTTCTGCAATTTTGGCGCCAAACAAACATGCTCATGTTCTTTTCTAGGAAGAATATGGATGTTAAACTTGATTTGATTCATGTTGAGTTTGCAATTAACAAGTTGCTTGGACGTTGGATTTTAATACGATTCGATTATCTAAGATCCATTATAGTAAAAAGGATATTAGATTTAATCTAATTAAAAAAATTAAATAATACTAATCATTTAATTCTTATCTATGTAAAACTATTTATAGACCATTTTTGCTATAGAATGACTATTTAAAACAATTTTTTTACTATATTTGGATTTTAGTTTTTGAGTAGTAATGGATTCAAACTCGATTTGAAGAATTACATATATATCCAATTCAGGACCAATTGAATACATATATAATTCTCGTAATTGGTTTCCTAAACCTATATAATTCTGACGATCGAGTGACATATTCAAAAGGACTTAAGTGACACAAACGAAAATAATTTTTGGAAAAGAAAAGAAAAGAAAAATAAAAGTGAAAGGAGGACTTGTAAATTGAAAAAAAAAAATTAAAAATAATACGAAATCAGAAGAATAGTAGTAATAACGAACAGTCAAAAGCATTGGAAATTATTCTCTGAAAAAACATAATATAAAGAAAAAGTCAAAAAGTTGATGTAATAAAATGTGGGAATCGGATAAGGACCGCAACCAATTAATCCACGCGTAAAGAATCTGATACCCAGATTAATACTATATCTATATAAACCTATAATACATTAATACTAGCAATCACTTGTTCACTTGAACAATCAACTTAATTATATTTCTAATAAGTACATTATTGAGTAACGCATTTAATGATTTTTCTTTTTTAATAAATAAATGAAGGTTGATTTACAACTAGACCCCTTGAGGTTTAGCTGTTTTTTTAAGAAATCTCCCGATATTTCAGAAATTACAAAAAGACTTCAGTTACAGTTGACTAAAGGCCGTCAGGTCAAGGAGTCTTCTTATCATTTTTAAAACGTCCGAGGATTTCTTGGAATATACTAAATCTCAGGGAATCTGGATGTAAATTACCCATAAGTGAATAACATACCATGAAGGAACTTTTTATAACAAAATTTTGACAATGTGTTGGAAATATCTTAGAAAAGTGGAAAGGCTTTTTATTTCAAATTTCATAAAAATTCAAACAAATTAAACAATAAACTCTATTTTTTGAGAATTGTGTCACTTGAAATTTGTGACACACTAGGTTAAAAGTTTTAATAAATAACTTTTTTCAAATGCATGAATGAAAAAATAAAAATAAAATGAAGATCAATTCAAGTGGAATATATGTTTTGTTAACAAAAAACTGTGACTGTACAAAAATAATTTTTTTTTGAAGATAACTGCCAAATAACGATAGTTCAGATGGTGTAAGTTCAAACTCCCGACTTTTATTTAGAATTTGAAGGACAAACTTATCTTCTTAATCCCATATACAAGCCCCAAATGTTAACAATATTCACATTTTAAACATATGTCCTTCAAGAAATTTATTCTCACATTCGTTCAAATTAAATTAATATATGTATATAATGATATGTAATTCTACCTCAGAACAAAATAAACGAGCACAGGAAAATGAGGTTAATAAGATTGAAAAATGAAGATTAAAAAATAAATTAAATTTAACCAAATTACATATGTACACAATACATTAAAGTGAAATTAATTTGATAAATAAACTAATGTTAAATTCAAATATGGTTAATTAAGGAAAAAAAAATTCTTGATTGGTTGATTTCCTAGAAAAGTATAATAGTAGTATACCCTTTTTTTAATAATTTCGGTTAACAAGTACCTTTAGTTGCTTTTCAAACTTCCAGTTGTTGGTGCTTTTGAATTTAAGAACTTATATTCTTCGCGGATAGATAACAATATTGTAAAACTTGATTATAAACAAATTGTAATGAACTTAAAATGACAGAAAATTCGAAATAAAATAAAATTGGCATTTGGAGACAATAAACATGTATTGATGTTACATGTTTCATACATATAAAACTAAATGTGTCAAGATTTTGTGAATTATTGTATGAAATGTGTTTTTTGAAAAAGCTTGATACCAAATATGTTTTTTGGAATAAAGTTTGGTATCAAAAGTGTTTTTCCCTCTTTGCTATTTTTAAGCTCCGCGGGTGCAAATCGTCAAATAAAATATCTTTTGGGGTACAAATTGCAATTTATCCTTCAATAATTCAAAGAATTGTTAAATTAGTTAGTGGGACCTTCTTTCCTTCAAATCCTTTTTGGCTTTCTTACCTGGATTTCTCCTCCTCACGCGGTGTCGCCGCCCCCCTCGATTCCTTCCCACACTACGTAACCTCTCCAACAACTCCACCCCACCCCACCCACTCCCCCCCCCCCTCCCCTATAAATACACTTACACACGTATTTACTCTCATCTTTTCCTCATTTCTTCCGTTTCAATTACTAATTCTCCTTAAGTATATCTTTCAATCTCTTCTCAACAATTATTAATTATTTTCCCTCCATCAATTAACATGAGTAACTACAACCAAAATCAAGGTATGTATTTATATTTATATTTGATTTTTATGTTAATTTTATCTACTCTGTATATGTATGAAACTTTTAGATCTGAATGGTGTTTTTAATTATGAATTGATTTGGCTGCAGCTTATCCGCCACCGAGCACCGCTTATCCGGCGGAGCCACAGAGCGGTTCCGCGGTTCCGCCACCGCCGGCAGGTTACCCGATGAATTACGGTGAACAGAGTCAGGGTCAAGCTCCACCGGCAAACACTCAGTCTAGAGGCGATGGCTTCTGGAAGGGATGGTGAGTCGTCCTAATTACTGTTTTCTTCAACTGAGGAGAAGAATTATAAATCTAATTAAATACACTAACAATAATTAGTCGTGCTTAATTATAAGATTTTTAATATCTATAGTACTATGTATTCATATATTAATCCATATATTAATGATTTTATTTGTGTATATAGACCTTATTTAAAACTTAAAAGAGAAGTATTAGGCTTTTCATATGCTTTTAAGATTTATATGAAAATTTGTTCTCAAAACAAAAACAAAAAAATGAAAATCTATATTATTGTGCTTAAAAACTTAGAATATAAATTTTGAAAAATATATATTCCTCCGTCCCATTTTTCTTTATCCGTTGCTACAGTTGAGCGGTGAACTTAACTAAATTTATAAAAATTATAATAAAAAATTTATTTAATATATTTCACTAACAAGTTGATAATAACATATAACACCATATATATTAATATTTAAAAGGTTTAATACACCACAAATGTAAATAATTTAATAAGATAAGTCACTTAAAAGATTGAAAAGTTTGATCGAGAACTGTAGCTAATGGAGTAAAAATAATGGAACGGAGGGAGTATATTTTTTGATGTAGTTTATCTTATTGAGAGCAATCATTCTTAAATATAATATCCAGAATATTTATAAAGAAAATCTATATACATATATTTTGGGGGAGCAATCAATGACCGTAATCCAATAATTTTGACGAAAAACTTGGATTTTCTTTCTTTATATGAACCTTAGTATCTAAAGAAAATATAGGTATTCTTTATATGCTTATAAGATTTATGAAAGCTAGTATGTAATTAAGATTTACATAAATTAGAAAAAGAATATTAATCACACTAATTAAGCTTAACGAATATTTATTGGTGTTTGTTGCAGTTGTGCTGCCTTGTGTTGCTGTTGTGTATTGGACGCTTGCTTTTGAGGATATATATAAGAGATAGATTTGTGGTTTAGATTGCCTTTGTATTGAATTTTATTATTGTTGTGTACATGTACTCCTATTTCTTTTTTTTTAATAAATAAATCAGTTCTTGATTATTTGGTTTTATTATTGTATTGTTTTTTTTTTTTCCCAATACAAGGTTTCAATACACGAATATTCAAATTATTTACTGTTGTGGGAGGTGACATTCGAAAATTTTGCACTCATTAGTGTATGATTGTTCCCAGAAAAATTAAACAATTTTATTTGTTATCACTTCTAAAAGCAAGAGAAAAAGTTAGTAGCAAAAGTTAAATCTGGGTATACATATCACAATAATCACTTTCCAACAACATGATTACACGAGACGTGCATATTTGATTGGATGGTCAAATGGACAGGCAAATTTCATTCTTGAGTAAATTTGACAATCAAATAATGAGTTAATAGCAATTTATTCCCTGTGATATTTATAATGTTCAATTTACTTTTTTGTGACTTAAAAAAAGAACATTTTATCCGTAATCTTATAAAAGTTTCACACCGTCTTCCTGATATTTTTATATATGATACTTTGACCCTATGTGTTATGGCAGTGTGACAATTTACTCCATGTGTTATGATAAATGAAGCAATTTATCCCTTGTTATGATAAATGAGGCAATTTATCATAATACATGGGGTAAATTGCCACATTAATCATAACATAGTGTGGGCAAAACATCACATAATCATAACTTAGGGTGGTAAAGTGCCGCATATAAAAATATCAGGGAGGCCGTGCGAAACTTTTATAAAATTATAAAAGGGTAAAATGCTATTTTTCAAATCATAGAAAGATAAACTGAACATTATGAATATCACGAGATAAATTGCCATTACCTCTAATTTTCAACATTGATCGTACCTAAGTGTTGTAAAGCTCAAGTTTTTTTTTTTCTTTTTTCTTTTTCCCGAGAAAAATGCATATTACTACCCTGTGATATCGAAAACCTGCAAAAAACTACCCTGTGAATTTTTTTTTGCACCAGACTTCCTTGTGTTTTCAAAAACCCTGCAAATTACACCCATTCCGTCTCCCTCCGTCAATATTTTGACGCGCGTGTATTCTACGCGCCAAAAATGCGATTTTTTTTGTTTCTAACGTAATTTTTCATTCAAAATGACAAGAATACCCTTGTAACTTTGAATCTTTGCAGAAAACTTCCTTGTGTTTTTTAAAGTTTGCATAAAACCTCCTTGTGTTTTTTAAAGTTTGCAGAAAACTTCCTTGTGTTTTTTAAAGTTTGCGTAAAACTTCCTTGTGTTTTCCACCGTTTGCAAAAAACTTCCTTGTACTTTTGGAAGTTTGCGTCAAACTTCCTTATGCTTTGAAATGTTTGCAAAAAACTTCTATGTTTTTCTTAATGTTTGTAGAAAAGTAACTCATATTTTTTAATGTTTGCGCAAAAAATTCTTGTACTTTTAAACGATTGTTCAAACTCCCTTATACTTTTATACTATACCCATAATTTTGTATCTTTTAAACTTCGCACATAATATCTCTTCTTTTCTTTGTTTGTTCCATATGAGAAGCGAGAGAGAAAAATTAGTGAGAGTTTTTGTAATTGTAAAAATATAATTTTTTATTAATATATAAGGGGTAATTTGGGCAATTCAATTAAAAATTAACGGTGTCAATGATTAACGGAGAATGGGTGTAATTTGTAGGGTTTTTGAAAACACAAGGAAGTCTGGTGCAAAAAAAAATTCACAGGGTAGTTTTTTGCAGGTTTTCGATATCACAGGGTAGTAATATGCATTTTCCCCGTTAATAAAAATATAATTTTTTTATTAATATATAAGGGGTAATTTGGGCAATTCAATTAAAAATTAACGGTGTCAATGATTAACAGAGAATGGGTGTAATTTGCAGGGTTTTTTAAAATACAAGGAAGTCTGGTGCAAAAAAAATTTCACAGGGTAATTTTTTGCAGGTTTTCGATATCACAGGGTAGTAATATGTATTTTCCCCCTTTTTCCCTCTTAAAGCTTACTTAAAGCTTAATATAGAAAATTGAGAATTTAAGAGTCCATCTGAAGTTACAATTATAAGTTTGTTTAGTTTCTCATCACATAACTCAATTACATAAATAAATAGCAAATCCACTAAAAACAAAACAAACAGAGAAAGGAGAATGCATGTCATTTCAAGGTTCTTGGATCCATTTTTAAATCTTATGGTAGATATATAGAATACATCTTCATGACAAATTGGCTCTTTTATGCTACTTAATTTATTAATTCCAATTTAATTAATACGGTTTTGACATAATAGATGTTACCTGATCCAAAATATAGTTGGATAGTTACACGGGAAAATTGCAAAATACGTCTATAACTTTTATAATTCCTTGATAACATGACTTTGTATAGTCCGAAAATTAAGCAATTTACCTCTCTTAACTTTTACGAATTTGTGATAACAAGACCCTTTATATATATTTTGATAACCAATTTACATCCCTTGAAATAACTATCATGTGAGCTAAATTTGAATTATTTAAACATTAATATCAAGAAAGCTAACAATTAATTAACAAGTAGAGGCAAGTTAGTCAATTTGACATACAAAAAGAATGGGAATAGAACTTGACTACATTTAATCAAGATTACACAGAAAGTCCATCTAATCTCATATACGACCACCTTATAAGGAAAATTAAATATGGAATCAATAAAAAATCGCGTATTCTCGTCACATAGACGACCACCTTATATGACTCTCTCTCCTATATGTGGACAATATTCCGTTGACGATGTTTGTCCAAAAGGTAAGCCATAATAATCAGATTTTAAAAAATTATTGAAGGAAAAAAAAATTAATTTTTGCCATGTTAGTATGAAATTTTAATTGACGATGAAATGGTGGTGCATTTAGTTTCTTTGTTGTGTGGGCATTGTATTTACTAACCATTGATTTTAATTGATTGAGGGAGATTACCATAATTAATTTATCGTCCTTTATAGGATAAGTAACATTGTAACAAAATATATAAAGATATATCTGTGATGGCAAATCAATATATGTATTTACATGCGAAGAATTTGAACATATTTGGTTGAAGGATTTTGTAGACTTTTTAGGTGGCTGACTCTATAAGTGATATATACATATATCTAATGAAAATAGTACATATAGCTAATCTATTATGTCATGTTTTCACTAAAATTTATGTCATTAGGTTCATTTTCTTGAAGACCCGCTAACCAAATTTAGAATAGTTCAAGTCACCTAGTCTACATCGAGCCTTAAATTCCAAGTCTAAATTCAAACTTGCAATAACGCATAGCGCGGACTTTTTTTAAAATGAAGTACATTTTATAAATTTTTCTAAATGATAATTATAAATTAAGATATATAGAAACAGTAAACCAAAACATTTTAGTTCATTAATTCCAAAATAAGTCCTAAATACTAAAAAATAAAAAACTCTAAAAAACAAGCAAATAAACTGAAAGTACAAGAAATGTATAACAATTAGTTAACCCAAAAGTATGATATCTAACTCTAAAGCCTAAACCACATCAATCATCAAGCTCCTCATCACTTGACTCTCCATCTTTAGATTCTTTACTAGAACTAGATAGTTTAGATTTATAGCAATCGTTATTTTCCTCCTCAGATTCTTAATTATAATTATCACTAGCTACTTAGTGTTTTTAGTTTTGACTTTTGTAAAGAAAAAACTAGGTTAAAAGGTTCAAAAGGGCTAGAGCTGCTAGAACACTTACAAAAATGGTTTTTATTTTTTAATTTTTTATATTTTCTGCCTTTTGAAGGCAGAAAACAATATCACCTCTAGTAGTGCGCTTTTGCGCTAAAGCGACACGTGGGGCGGGCTAAGTTGATAGCGACTGCGTAGGGCGGAACGACGCGATGCACCAGGGCTATATCGCATATAAGACTAACCTCATTTACTAAAATAGGTAATGGATTACTTTTGACTAGTTTATTTTAGTAGTTCTTCTTTTTGTACCTCTTTGCACTTATTAGGAGTATCAGTATTGGACGGACCGCCATGGACACATTTGTCAAGTTTGAAATTCTCCTTCGATTCAACATAAAAAGTATTAGATGGTAATATGAATTTAATTGTATCTAAGGAGAAGAAAGGAACAAAATAGATCGATTGAAACGAAAATATAGAATTGTTTAGTAGGAGAAAGGAACATAATAGATCTATCTAAACGAAAATATAGAGTTCTTTCAATTTTTGACTAGTTTATTTTAGTAGTATTTCCTTTTGCACACCATTTGCACCTATTAGCAGTATCAATATTCGGCGGAGCGTCATGGATGTATTTGTCAAGCTAAAAATTCTCCTTCGATTAACATAAAAAAAGTTAGGTGGTAATATGGATTTACACTTCATCTAAGTGGGAGGAAGAAATAATATATCGAATTGAAACACATCTAAGTAGGAGAAAAGAACATAATAGATCGAACCGAAATAAAATACATAATTGTTTTTCAATTTTTGGGTGGATAGAGATAGGTGAATCTAAGGAAATGAGGTAAAGTTGTAAGAAAAGGAAAAGGAAAAGAAAGTAATTTTACTGTATGTGTGTCAATAAAATGAGGGAAAGTTGCAGGAAAAGGAATAACAAAAGAAAGGAAAGAAAAATGAAAATAAAATCATTTTCATTTTCATGTTTGGTTGTCTAGAAAACTATATATTTTCTTGAAGATGTTTAATTGTTAAGAAAGTTTAGAAAAATAATATTTTTGATAAATATCTTTTTTTTTTTATTATAAATATTTTCAAAATGATAAAATATATTAAAAGTGATTACAAAATAAAAATTATCAAATTAATCTCAAGAAAATAAAAGTACTAATTGAGTTATGGAATCAAATAAAAACTAACAATAATGAAAAAAATAGCTTAAAATAAATTATAAAAATCACATTTTCTTCTTTGATAAAATATTATATTGATAATCAAGTTTTTCATTATATTAACTTTATTATAAATTAATTTGATGCTATTTTATATCTTTTAGTCATGGATTTTGTATCAGATAATTTTTTAGTTCATTTGTATTACAAAATCAGACATACTCACGGAAAAAACAATATAGATAAATAAGTAAAAAAAACTACAAAACCCCCTTTATTGGCAAAAAAAAAAAAAAAACCCGTGTTTTTTTTTTCTTAGTAAAAAAAGCCATTTCAAATTTCTCCATAAATTATAGGGAGGTTTTTGTCAAATTTATTATGTGAACAAGGGGGGGTTAATGTCAATTTTCAAAGTTAACAAGGGGTTATTGATATTATTTTAGGTAAAGATGGGTATTTTAGCATTCTTTGGAAGCGGGTATAATTGTCATTATGGATTGAGAGAGTTTCTTTTGCTATTAATAAATAAGCAGGTGGGTAGTTTGGTAATAAATATAACACATGGGGGTTCTGATACCTAGGCACCACAAGGGGTGTTTTTGTATCCACTCTAAAATTTTTCCAACGATTTCCAATTCAAATTAGTGGGAAATTTTTTGTATGTAAAATTTTCTAGCAAGAAAGTTGAACGAAGATGATAACTTTCTCCAAACAACAAGTGCGGAAATAAAAACTGTTTTCCCTCACTTTAAAGAAGCAATGTCAACCAAACAAGCTATAAGGAGCTAATGTCAATGTACACACCTAAGAAATACATAATGTTCAATTTACCCAATTGTGAAAATTTTAGAAAAGCAATTTTCTTCAGTTGAAGAGAGTACTCACTTGCCGAAATTAAGAGTGGGCATGCAAAATGTTTTTGTAACATAGATGGAGGGGATAAAATGCTCTTTTTCATATCACATAAAATAAATAAAAAATTATGAATTTTACAGAGGATAAATTGTCATTAACTTTGAACCCAAGGGGAGAAATGAATATAAACAGATTTGGCCATGATATTGTCCGATTGTTTTTAGGTTTAGGGCACTATGCCAAATTGTTAGTTTGATTTTGTCTAAATAAATTAATTTAAAACAATTCTAATTTTTGTGCAAATGTAACCTTTAATTTTTAGAGGATATTTCACAAAGCATTTCAAAGTTTTCTGAAAAGCTAAACAAACAACTATTTTATTTATAAAAAATAACCTTTTCTTATCTCAATTCTAAAAAACTATTTCATTTTAAAACAATTATTAATCAAAGAATAAACATAAATAAACTCTATTTTTATTTAACATACACAAAATTATGTTTTATACTATTTATCTCACAAAACAAACATGATTTAATTTAAAATGTATGTCTTGTACTATTTCTCTTTTTTCCATGATCTCTAAAAAGAATCTACTAATTTGTAAAACTTATATATAATATTTATTTCGTTTCAAAAAATTCAAATAGACAAAATTATGAAAATCGTATTTTTTCTTCTGAAATTTGATACCTAAGAGGGGGGGGGGGGGGGGAATTAGGTATATAACATTTTTAAAGTGTTTCGTTCCAGAAGACAATTAGATGAATGTTCCAGTAACTTTAAACAGAAGCTAGATGTTCCAGTGATTTTAAGTTTAAAGTTCCGATATGATTAAGTTCAAAGTTCCAGTGAAGTAAAGTGCAGAAAATAAATAAAGTAAGAATGCAAACACCGTTTATAGAGGTTCGCGCCCAAAATGCCTACTTCCTCTCTTCCAGCACCCCTGGGTAAAATTCACTAAGAGATCGTGGCTTGCAGGACAAACCTTCGCCACTCGAGATTACAAGATTTCAATTCTTACTCTCGATACGAGCTTGCTAGGCCTAACCTATTGCTCAACAAAAACGTGCTTGCTAGGTTCCTACCTATCGCACAAAAATCGTGCTTGCTAGAACGCTTAGTCCTATCGCACTACGAGCTTACAAGTGCACAACTTTCGCTCAAAAATAATTATAAAATTTGATTACAAAAGATTGCTCCAAAATGAGCGGATTTTTGCAAGACTAAACACTCTTCTTTTTTCCTTCTATTACTTAGAGTAAATTCAAGATTTAAGAGCAAGAAGAAAAATGTTTTTCAAGAGCTTTTGAGAAAAATAATTTATGCAAAATTAAAGAACACTCAAAGACTTTAAGCTTGGAGAAAATGATTTAGCAAAGTAATTTTCAGAAATGAATTGTGTTTTGGTCGATGGAGTATGGCTCCCTATTTATAGGTGAGTGGAGTTGGTTCAATAGGGAAAGATTTTGATATTCAAAAAATATTTTGCCACTTTTAAAATGATTTTGCAAGATTAAAACATGTGACAAAGTCTTCAATGAATGTAGACATGATTTAGTAAATAGATGAAGACCAAATCTTTCCAAAAGAATTGATTTTGAAAATATATTCAAAAGATCAAATAAACAAGGTAAGATTTTAGCTAGACAAATTTACTTGTTCGCTAAGTTAATTGATCTTGAAAAAATCTTTCCATTAAAAGTTGGCTTGAAAGATAATTGAAATTTTAATAGCCAAAGTTTAATTTAATTTTCAGAAGTTAAAAGCTTAATTAACAAACTAATTTTCGGCCATATTTAATAAGAAAAAGTTACGGCTCTTTTGCACAAGGAAGACAACTAACTTTTGTTCAAAACATTTTTTGGAAAAAGGGCCAAAGATGTTGGGCCAATTTATTAAAGAAAATTTTGGGCTAAGAATTTTCTTGCTCTCTTAATCAATTGAATTTACTTACTAAGTTGACCACAATTTTCTTGAATCGAAAATTGGGCCCTTCAAGGGTGCTAGGGGCTTCGATCTTGATCTTCAATCATAACGAGCCTACTTTTCCAATTGGGCTTCTCATGAACTAACTTCCAATTTCGTACAAGCCTTTTCTTCAAAATTGGTCTTCCTTCATTATTGGGCTTTCGAGTATTCATCAAAGAATGAGTTAATCTTGCTTGAGCCTTTTTATCTTTGATTGATCAATTTCTCGTAAACGAGTCTTTCTTCAATTAATGAGCTTCTCAATAATTCCTGCTAAGGTAAACTCAAGAAACAAACTCAAATATCAAATTGTTTGTTAATCATTAATCATTCGGCTAACAAAATCTCAATTGGTTTCTGAAACCACTTCAAAAAAAAAAAAAAAAACTAGACAAGCAGGCCCTATAACCTTGAAACAAGTGTGTCTGGTACTTTGGTTCATTTTAAATGAAATACCTTAAATTAACATTTTTTGGGATAATAATAATTACCAATGGCACTCCTTTTTTTTTGGAAAATGATAATTACCATTAGCACTATTGAGTGATTTACTTCATGCTTTTCTCATGTCCTATTTTAAGATGATTTAGGCTTAGCGGTTAAAGTTAAATAATTCTAGAATGAAGATTATAATTGAGTTCCTCTTATGAACTTAATTAGCTTCTTCATATGTTTTAGTACGAGCAATTTTCTTTCGAGGCAAAGTATTTCTTAATCAAATATAGCCGTTGCTCCGCCCAAATCTATTATTTTTTTAGACGGTGAATACATCATTGCATCAATTAATATATAGAAATTTATTCGAATCTATTTCATTGGTATCAAAGTACAAAGACAAACTAATTACAAAGACTACTATTAAACTAGAGAAACAATCACACTAGTGAGAGTTGAACTCATGACTTCTTAGTCATGTAACCTCAATTTTAGCCACCAGACGACGGCCTAATCACCCCAAATCCATTGTCTTGTAAAGTAAAATTAGCCTTTTTTCTTGTAATCATAATCGTGACTTAAACTAAAAAGAATCTAAACACAACCATGATATGACATATAGGGCTCGGTCCGATTACATGCTTGGCGAAACCCAAATTTCAACTCATATCTCCATATATAATAAATATCAAACCTATAAAAGAAAATATTTTGACACATGCCACCTATTTTTGTGTATAAAATACATTGATTTGACACTTACCACTTACTTTTTCCCCCTAACCCCAAAACGCAAACAAGTAAAGTTTCAACTTTCTCAAAACCTAAAACCCAACATCCAATTGCTCAATCCAAATAAGGTTTCATAGAAATCACAAAAACCAATTTTTCGAAACCAAAATCAAACTAAACCGAGCAAAAACTAACCAAATAGGCCCATAATTATTGATGGTCACCAAATAACTATCATGATTTCATGAATATACTAAATAATGATTTCATATTTGAAATGTGAGCTAAATATAAATTATTTAAACATTAATATCAAGAAACTTAACAAATTAACAAGTAGAGGCAAGTTAGTCGATTCTACATACAAAAAGAATGGGAATAGAAAGTAAGTCCACTTAATCAAGACTAAACAGAAAGTCCATCTAATCTCCTATTATATCACCTCATAAAAAAAAAAAAATAGATATATAAATAAAATGGGATGCATTTGCTACGAAAAAATTTAAAAGGGACGAATGTGCAAAAGTCGACCTATAAAGAGGACGAAAAGTGCAATTACTCTTGTGAAAATTCAAATTATAATACAACCTTTCACACAAAATCAAGACCAGTCTTAAATATCATTCAAAAATTATACTACAACATTTCACACAAAATCAAAATCAGTCTTAAATATCGATCAAATTATAATACAACCTTTCACACGTAAACCCAAATAGGTCTTAAAATTCATGTTTTACACTTATTCGTACCAATATTGAAAGAATCTTCAAAACACACAATCAAAACTTGAAGAAGAAAAAAAACCATTGAAATTATCTCCAAAGGAGTCATAATGTTTCAGTGTAGTGTCTTCGTTTTTGTGTACACAGTTGAGGTTCAAGATGTTATTGAGTGACACTTCAATTTCGACGAATGAACCAATGCTTTGTTCCGGTCCTAAAGCGGGAAACACAAGAAACAAAGATAAAAATCAAGAAAATTAAAGTTTAAAATCAAAAGAGAATCACAATTTCAACATTTTATCTTTATCCGCATTGATAAAACTGACTTTTGAAATTTGAAAGAGTGTTCTATAATTTCACAAGTTAAAAAAAGGGGGATTAAAATAATTTCCAATAGTCATGAAATTTGATAGTTAAAACAATTAGAACATTGTCTAGAGCAAACAGTAAAAAAATCATCCAACAGCCAAACTGACCATTGATTAAACTAAAAAACTTAAGGTTAGAGGCTGACCTTTTTCTTTGTTAAATTTGTACCTCTGCTTTCTTTTTTGATGCATTCGTATATCTCCTTTACATAGTTAACTTGAGATTATCTCGTGCTTTCAAAATCCCCTGTTTGTTCAGACTGCTGAGCTTAACTTCAACTTGAATGCCATCATTTTCGTCTTGCTCATCTAATATATCGATGACTGAACGCACAACTGAATCACAGCAGAATTCTAATTTAATCGATTGAAGAGTTGGTATTTCTCCTATACCCAATGGTATCTCCTCCAACCTTACCATGACCGATAGAAAAAGTTGCTCAAGGCTTGGGAAATGGATACTATCTGCGTTCCAGACCTTTAGCGTAATACACTCATCAATTAACAAGTATTTCAGGGAATGGAACTGTCCCTCAATTGGGTCCCACTCCTCACCAATGAAGGCATCGTCTTCTAATCTGAGCATTTCAAGATTGGGCAAACTACCTATTATCGTCATACGTTCCCAAGGTAAGCGACTGTTCTTTAAAACCAACTTCTTGAGTGATTGCGGAAAAGTTAGGTTTTCCAACAAACGAGTTTCTTCTGTAAAACTAAGATGAAGGGAAATAAAAAGTGATTCGAGTTTATCTAAATGTTGAAGATTGCTGAGACTATAGACTTTTTCTCCATCAAAAACCCAGAAAAATAATTTATCATAATAAATTCGTAATTTCTTAATATTGGGTATTCTCTTGACAACCCCTACATCACAACTGGTTAGGTTACGTATTTCTGAGAGAGTATTTAGGTGTTTCAACACAATTGGAAGATATATAGGCAGAAAAACTGGATACAAGTCGAGATGTCTAAGTTGTTTCATCTCCCAAATTTCAGGTGGTGTAGTTGCCGTAGAAGCTCCTCCAATAAAAACTTCAGATGGTGTAGTTGCCATAGAAGCTCCTCCAATAATTAAGGTTTGTAGGTTCCATAGTAGCTTTAGCGTAGATGGCAGCCTGCGAAGACACTTGTGACCTTGCAAGGATGGATTCATAAAATAAGACATAATATTAAGGTACCTTAAGTTGACTAGATTGAAAGCGATTTTGAGTAAATCTTGTTGATAACCATTCAATACCAAGCAAGGATGAATACGTAAAATCCAACACATTATTAAATGTGATTGAGCGGAGGATATTTTTGCACTTTTTTTCTTTCGTAACTACTGTATCAGATATGATTGATACTGAACCTTGGTTTCCAAAATGGGCTGAATCTTTTTGCTGTTTTTTTCTTCCATCAATAACAATGCGACGATGATTGTGTAAGGCTTCTGAACAGTCAGAACCTCGTTCCCCAATGACACAAATAAACTTTTCTTTTTCAGCTTCCCTTAAGCACATGTCTCCCAAAAGATCATGAATTTTGAAGGTTTCAATTTCCCCAAACTCATGCTTGTGAACCATAACGAGATTTCTATCAATAAGATCGATAAGGTACTTCTCTGCAACCTCTTCAAGGATTTTGTCTTTATTTGGTTTTAGAAATCCCTCGGCAACCCATAGTTTGATGAGCCGGGATACTTCGATCTCATCGTTTTCGGGAAAAACTCCCATGTAGAGGAAACATGGTTTTAGATGAACTGGCAAATTTTTATAACTCAATGATAATATTTTCGAGCACTGTCCATCATTCGCTAGACTTGCAGTAGATTTAACTTCTTTTGCGACATGAACCCACTCTTCTCGTGTCATGTTCGACTTTGCAAGGATTCCCGCGATCACCACTATGGACAAAGGGAGTCCCTTACAATTTTTAGCAATCTTCTTCCCAATTTCCTCCAATTCAATACTACATTTTTGTTGGCCAAACACCCTTTGACGAAGTAGATTCCAACTTTGATCGTCATCTAGAAATGTCACCTTAAAGCCAGGAGATCCCAATTGACTAGCCATGAGTGTAAATCTGGTTGTTATCATGATTCCACTTCCGTTGCCGTTATTTGGAAAGGACACGCTTACCTTTTCCCAGACATCGATACTCCACATATCATCCATTACAATCAAATATTTCCTATTAAATAAATATTTATGTAATTCTACACCTAATTGGCTCTCATTCATCTCTTGTATTGTTTCTTTAGTGAGAACTTTAAATTCAATCAAAAGGCTTGAAAGAATTTCTTGTATTTCATATTCTTGGGATATTGTAACCCAAGCACGGTTGTCAAAATGTTGCACAATACAAGCATTTTCGTAAACATTTCTAGCAAGTGTGGTCTTACCAATACCTGCCATTCCGTGAATTGGGATGATTTGGAAATTAGATTGTTGTTGGGTGAGTTTGTCCATGATCTGATACAAGACATCATCAAATCCCACCATTGTGTCTTTGCCCGCAGGTAAAGAGCTTGAAGAACTAGAAGGTATCGAATCTCTAGGTAGGTGAACTTTAGGCTCCCCTTTCCCTTCAATTTCCATCGCCTTGTTTTTCATCAAATCCATGACTTCTATCACTTCTTGCAGCTGTTGACAGAAGGTGGTATTGGAACTCGTTCCCGCAAAACTTGTGGATTGATTATCATGAATATAGTCCGCAACTCTGGATTCAATTAGATCTTCCGCTGCATGAGATGCATCTGCGATTTGACTCACCAAGACTTCAACATCTTTGTTGTCTACATGGGAATAGAGTTCAAAACTTGACTAGAGACGCGGCCCTTTCTTGAAGAGATTCAATTTGTTCGTGGTTAAGTGAAAATGAATCGCGACCATGATCCATGATCTGATCGATTATGTGCATCAGGGAAACAAGAGATGCATATGCTTCTGCCATTTTGGATCTTTATCTTTTGGATGGGAAAGAAGAAGTTTACTGTTTGTGGTTTGATTGAATAGGAAATGGATGAATGAATGATCAAAAAGTTGACTTATGTATGTTAGATAGAATGCAGTGTTTAGCCTTAATACATTTAAAACCAATAGATCATAAGCAACTTGGAATGCTTAATTAGTTTTTTAATAATTAATCATTTAGTGTAGTTGTTATTTAGAACTTATAGGTCAGTCAACTCCATGGAACATGATGAGGAGAAAGTGAGATCTAGTCGTGTGTAGTTGTTAGATTATAAGCAACTTGCAGATAATTAAATGCGTGTTGCATCTATCAGTATTAATTTATACTTCATCAATTATTGCTTATTTATTAGCTCAGTAGTTTATATTTCGTTGGTTTTGATTAATTTTATAGATGGAATCTTTTGAGTTCAGTAATAGCTTGTTCGGTGGTAAAAATTTGAGAGAAAAATTGTAGGACTAAGAAATGGGAAAGGAAAATAAAGGAAAGCAAAATAAAAAGAAAGTCATTTTTTTGTACATATTTAATTGTTAGGAAAATTATTTTTTATGTTTGGTTTTTTAGGAAGTTTAGAAAACCAATGTTGGGCACCATAATTGAGTGTGCGAGTGACAATAATTATCCTATCAGACCCAGTCTACGACACCGTTAGCACTATTGAGTGATTTACGTAAAGCTTTTCTCCAGTCCTAGTTTAAGATAAGGTTTAGCGGTTAAAATTAAATAATTCTACAATGAAGATTATAACTGAGTTACTCTTTATGAACTTAATTAGCTTCTTCATATCTTTTACTACGAGCAATTTTCTTTTGAGGCAAAGTACTTCTTATCCAAATATAGCCGTTGCTCCGCCCAGATCTATTTTTTAGATGTTGAATACATCATTACATCATCACTATATATAAATCTATTCGAATATATTTCATTGATATCAAAGTATGTACAAAGATAAACTAATTACAAAAATCATTATTAAACTAGAGAAATACCTACACTAATACGAGTTAAACACATCTCTTGTATCATAATTGTGACTTGTACTAAAAAAGAATCTGAACACAACCATGATATGACACATAGGGCCTGCTTGTTTAAGTTCTTGCTCGATCTCAGTACATGTTTGGTGTAACTCATATAATCCATACATAATAAATATAAAACCATAAATGACAATATTTTGACACATACCACCTACTTTTGTAAATAAAAGACACGACACCAACCATTTACTTTTTTCCTCCTAACCCCAACATCCAAACTTAATCCATGTACTTAATATCCAAGCTCAATCCAAATGAGGTCTCAAAGGTTTCAGAAAAATCACAAAATTAATTTTTTCGAAACCAAAACCAAACAAAACCGGGCCAAAACCTAACCAAATAGACCCATAATTATTTATGGTCACCAAATAACTATCATTATTTCATGAACGTACTAAATAATGATTTCATCTTTGGAATATGAGCTAAATTTGAATTATTTAAACATTAATATCAAGAAACCTAACAAATTAACTAGTACAGGCTAGTTAGTCAATTCGACATACAAAAAGAATGGGAATAGAACGTAACTATCAACATTACATAGAAAGTCCATCTAATCTGATATACAACCACCTCATAATGGAAATTAAATACGGAATCAAAAAATAATCGCGTATTCTCGTCACATCCTTGAGATCATGGCTCTCTCTCCTCTTCGTGATATTTTGACGTAAATGTATGTCCAAAAGGTAAGCCATAATAATTAGATTTTAAAAATTTATTCATATAACAATAGATGATCGAGAAATTAAGCTAGTGGAGATCGATCAACATACACGGTGACAATAGTGGTTAGAAAGCTTGCGATTGAAAACTTTGCAATGGCCTCCTTTAATGCAACCTTGTTTGCACATTTGATCACACATATCATAGCAATATGGTAGTCATAGCAGCATGTTAAGTTCTGCCCTTCTATGGTACCATGATTAATATCTACAATGAGAAAAAAAAATCGATCATTGATTAATAACATATAAGATTAATCTAAATGATTCAAAAATTAAGAAACTTGTACTCCTATTAGTATATTTTCATTTGAAGGAAAATAAGATAGAAAAACTCTACAGCAACTACGGTGCATCAGTTCTGAATCAATGTTCACAACTCTGAAAATGGTGGTGCATGGTTGATGTTTACTTAGTACAATAGATGTTCTGCATTTGGTTTCTGTGTGTTTTGTGGGCATCGTATCTACTAACCATTGATTTTAATTATTTGAGGGAGATTACCATAATTGATTTATTGTACTTTCTATGATAAGTAACATTGTTACAAAATATATACAGACATATCTCTGATCATGCAAAGAATTTGAACAGATTTGGTTCAAAGATTTTGTAGAGTTTTTAGGTGGCTGACTATTGAGCAAATAAGTAATTTGATACATATATCTAAAGAAAATAGTGTGTATACAACTACGTACACATACCTAATCAATTATGTATAATATACTATTGCGACCTTTTCACTAAAATTTGGATGCTAAACTGGACTCGGGATAGAATTTACATCATGTTTCTTTCTTACTAGTAACCAAGTCACTTTCTTTAAAAGTATGCATGGGCTAGGTTCATTTTCTTTAAAACCCGCTAACCAAATTTGGAGTAAGTTCAAGTCAACCTAGCCTGTATCGAGCCTAAAATTCTAAGTCTTAAGTTCAAACTTGGCGGGTTAGAGTTACATGATTTCAAGATAGAATTTAGACATGATGATGAAGGCATATGATATTCCTAACTATATTTAGAAGTAAACTAATACCATAGACCTAGTACGAGAGGTTCTAATTTCCAAATTAAATCGCGTTGAACCTCATTTCCACCTTCATTTGTCAGTTGCAGAATTGAGTTTTGATCAAAGTCAAAATAGTATCTTCATATAAACACTAAACATTTGAGAATACGCCGTTGAGAATACGTTAAAAGAAATTAAGTTATTATGTTTCAACTAAACAGAAATTAGAATAATGTTTCAACTAAACAGAACTTACCAAATGGACTTCACATCCATGCACCAATCCCTTGCTACCATAAGAGGTTTGATTCAACGGTACCTTTAACGAATCATTACGAAAGCCTCTCCAAGGCAGAACTTACCTGTACTTTCGATACATTACCGGAAAACTGAAAGATAATAACATGAACAACAAATAAAAGAGACTGAGTGATTGAAAGGTCAAATTTCCGAGTTCAAGCGACACCAAAAATAGAAACAACAGTAAAAAGTCGGTAAAATATCAATTCAAACAGCAACAAGCAAAGTCGCAGACATTCAGAATGGTCGTTGTAGAACAGTATTACAGACTTTCCATGTGGATATATGTTTATCTTACTTGCAACTCAGTTCAGCATTAAAATAGATTTCACTTTCATAATCATATGCCACATTTCTTAGCATGAATAAACAAACATAGAATCTTAAGAGATAAAACAATTTTAAGACTCTTAATTCAAAACCCAAACACATAGAAGAGACTGAGTGATTGAAAGGTCAAATTTCCGAGTTCAAGCGACACCAAAAATAGAAACAACGGAAAAAAGTCGGTAAAATATCAATTCAAACAGCAACAGACATTCAGAATGGTCGTTGTAGAACAGTATTACAGACTTTCCAAGTGGATATATGTTTATCTTACTTGCAACTCAGTTCAGCATTAAAATAGATTTCACTCTCATAATCATATGCCACATTTCTTAGCATAAATAAACAAACATAGAATCCTGCACCACTCACATATATAATTTACCGTAACATGAACTGCTGATGGTTTGAATTTGATTACGAGGAATTACACGGATTAGCTCAAGAGATAAAACAATTTTAAGACTCTTAATTCAAAACCCAAACACATAGAAGTGACCATATAGCAATTTCGCAAGAGCAAGTCACCAGGAACAACAAAGTATGAATAATTAAATAATATCTTTGATCAAAAGCGAGCTAGTGTTAAAGAAATTCAAAAAGGGGGTTGGATCGGAGAAGCTTGAAATCGAGGAACCCTAATTTTTCGAAAAGTGCCCAATTCAATTTACCGATCAAGAAGCTGTTCCGTTCTCGGACTCGGACGCAGTCGGGATCCAATCACAAAGACCCATTTTATGTCACGAATCACAAGCCTGACCAATAAGACCAACCTCATTTACTAAAATAGGGAAATGAGTACGTTTGACTAGTTTACTAGTTCTTCTTTTTGTACCCTTTTGGACCTATTAGGAGTATAAGTATTCAGCGAACGCCATATACATATTTGTCAAGGTTGAAATTCTCCTTCGATTCAACATAAAAAATATTAGATGGTAATATGAACTAACATTGCATCTAAGATGGATCGAAACGTAAATATAGAGTTATTTCAATTTTTGGATAAATAGGTGTTCTAAAGGGAGAAATAATATAGATAGGTTCAAACATGATATTGTCAATATTTTTAGTTTTAGGTTTAGGGCACTATGTCAAATTGTTCGTGCAAAGTGAATATGTTAGTTTAGTTTAAATTTGTCTTAATAAAGAAATTTGAAAAGTGTAAATACAACGTTTGGTTCTTCATATGTATTTTTGTTAATAGTTTGGTCCTTCTTGTATTTTTCTTGACATTTTACTCACACTATCCGTTATTTGTTTCACTTTAATCCTTTTCAGGTTCACGTGAATTGGACATGACCATTTTTAGGGTATTTTCGCCGTTCACTATAACAGTGTTACACTTAAGTCCCCATAAAACTTGTTCGTATCAATTTAGTCTCTGGCTTTTATGAAACATAATAAGTTTAAAAAATAAAAATAAAAATCATTTAAAAATAATATTCATAAATAAGAAATCATTTAGAAAAATCAAAATAAAACATAAAAAATTTGTATCTAAATAAATTAGAAATAATTAAAATAATAAAAAATTAAACTAATAATTCGCCTATTTATATCAATATAAATTAGAAAATAATTAAAAAAAAATTCAAAATAATTCTTTTTAAAAAATAATAGTTCACATATTTTTTTCAATATAAATTATAAAATAAAAATAAAAATACTCATAATTCACCTATTTGTATAAATATAAATTAGAAAATAGTAAAAAAAAAATAAAAAATGTTTATTCTTGAAAAAAACATCGGCAACCCCTCTCACTTCTCCCAAGTGGCAGCGACCAAATTGACAGAGGTTTCTATTATTGCAGCAACTTTGGAAAATAAAAGTGGAGTAATAAATTATTGTAATTTACCAATATATACAATATATAACATTATTTTTCATAAAAAAATAATTGAAATATGATTTGAAATAAAATACATTTTCATCCGACCGTTATGCATTTGGTATCGTCTCTCGTGATAAATATATTTGGTATGCCCACCCCATCCACCCTCTCCCTCACTAATGACGACCTAGGTAACTAAGACGTGGAGCGTGTGCGGGTACGTGTGCGCGAAAGCGTGAGTGACTGTAAATTTCAAGTATGAGAGCGTCAATAGAGCGTCTATAAAAATATTTTTCAAGATATACAAAATAATTAAATAACATATCACAATAGAAAAAATAACATCACAAAAGTACAAAATTATCAGTATTACCATTTCAAATAACTAAGATATATGATTTCATTCAGTTAAATAAATACATATCATTACAATCAAATAAGTTCTATTACAATTAGTAGCATAAGTTCCATAATCAATATAGTCACATACTAACAGTGCTACAAGTTTATTATATGTGCTTTACCACCCACCTTTGTTAATGCATCAAAAAACTAACAAAAATATACACACCTTCTTGGCTTATCAAAAAAGTAGCCTGACATGATTTCCTTAGTTGCTAAAAAACCATTGCAACATCACCAACAAAAAACTATGTAATAACAAAACGACAAGATTTCCCAATAACCATTACACAAGTCGAGCTTTTTTAGTTCCTCTTGTTTGACTTATGGATTGATCTTCAACTACTTGAGGACAATGAGCTCTCTGTGGCTGACTTTGTTCTTGTGGTTGCCTTTGTTCTGGAGTTGCTTGGGGAGGATTCACAAAACTAGAAGAACTTGATTCCTCTTCAAGAGCAGCCATTGATTGATATTCCCGATCCTCAATCTCCCTTAAGTTAAACTGCAGTCCAGTATCCTCAACATAGGCATCCCAATCTTTATATGATTTTTCATAATCATCTCTGTAGCGTGTTAACAAACGAGTGTTATAATGAACAAAAACAAGAGCTTCTGCACGATCCACATTCATTCGATTTCTAGACACACTGTGGATGAAAGAATAAGTACTCCAAACTCTTTCAGCGCATGAAGTATTAACACTTTGCGATAGAACACGGATTGCCATATTGCTCAGTTCAGGGACGGAAGCACCATGCAAACTCCACCATTTAATTGCAGGCATTATGTCTCTATCTACAATTGTTTGAGGACGAGCAAATGTACCTTACAATGTATTTAACTTGTTAGTTAACTTATTGATTATAAACCTTGCAAGAAAGTAAATTTTCTTGTTCATGGGATAGAAACTTAACCAAACTTTTGAATAAGAACATGTAACTTACAAAAGCAGATTTTTAGATACCTGTATTAGACACAAAGTCAGCAAATTGAACCCGAGCTCTAGCAGCCTCGACTGAATTACCTAAAAGTCGATCAACTACGTCTAAGTACATATTCTGAACATCAGAATCAACATTTGGCTTCTTCCTTCTTTCACCTTTAGGATTAGAACTTGTCAACCATGTATTAGAGTAGTAAAATGGAGTCAACACGTATGCCAACATATGCAAGGGAATGTTCATCTTTTGCCACCTTTCAAGGACAAAACTATGAACAATGTTCAAGAGTTCAGGCCTATTTGATAATATTAAGTCAATTGAACAAAACATATTTTCCATTTTTTGATAAACTTCCCCAATGACAGCCTTATCAGAGTCACAAAATCGAATCATTTTCCAAATCGGTTTTGTAAATTTCAGCACAAGTTTTAATTGTTCCCAAAAATCGCTATCGAGTATTGTACTTTTTATTTCTTGATGATGTAATTTCGAGCTTGAGCTTCCACATTTTATTTTGTCCCATTCTTCACTCAATGTCATTTATATCAAATGGTTCTTTAACCGGTTAACCCTCTCAAGTACAACATAATGATGGCCAAATCTTGTCTTCTTAGCTTGTATAACCTCTAAAGTGGAGAACTTACGGAATATATATAAAACCATCGAATAGGTTTTCACATACTTGACAATGCCCTTCACTTGTTGGTAGACTTTCTTAATGAACTCTAATCTTGGATGAGGAGAAGTTGCAATATCTTTCATGGGAAGACTTATACTGTGAGCCATGCAACCTAACCAAAAAATATGGGGATATTTTTCCATTACGATTTCTTCCGCAAGTTTGCAAGCCGATGCATTATCAATCAGAATTTGAACAACATTGTATACCTCCACATTTTCAATAGCTTTGAACAAAAGTTCCGAGATAAATATACCTGATTTCTCATCCCCTGAACAATCAATACCATTAAAAAACATAGCTGTATCACCTGAAATTCCCACCACATTTATTATAGGTTGGTTCTTGATATTACTCCAACCATCTGAAACGATAGAAACCCCAAACGTTGGCCACTGATCCTTAATGCCAGCCAAATGTCTATCCAATTTAGATTTTTCTTTGTCAAGTAAGGTTGTCCTAATTTTATCAGCACTTGGAGGTTTATAACCTTTAGGAGCTTCATTGATTCCTCTTATCATATCGTAGAAAAAAGGAGATCTAGCAACATTAAATGGAATTCCACAACCGTAGAAAAATCTTCCAATTAAACCATCGACATCACATCTTGAAAACATGTCAAACATATCAGATACCATTCTAGAATCATTTTTTGTAGTACCTGTATGAGTTGTTGGAGGGAGAACTACTTTAACACCCTTGCGTGATGATCGTGCGAACACTTTTTGTGCTTCATGCTCTTCTTTTCTCATTTTTTCTTTGTCATCTTTTGTCACTTTAGAACATTCTGCAATCCCAAGTGCTCTCTGCCCAGGAGCTCTTCCAAGAAAATGAACTCTTATGCGAGTGTAAGATCCCGTATACGGTTCAGCCTTGCATCCAAAGTTACAGATCCATTTATTGTCTTTTTTTGGACCGATCATAGTCAAATATTTCTTGAGCGGTGTAGCAGTGAGTTGGTCATCATGCGTATCAATATTCTCTTCCTCAAGATCAGCCGGTGGACTTACGTGATTGTCATTCATAATTTATCTGTTCGATAAGCAAATACATTGATTAAAACTTTAGACATGTAAGCAGTGATATATCCTCTTGTATTTTTATTATCTCTTGATAAATATGAGTAGCTTATGGGTTTACTACTCATGCTAATCAAAATATACATAGTAGAGACAACACACTTTTAGGTGGTGAAAATGTGGAATACACTTAAATTAGAAAAAATACTTAAAAAGAACTCTAACCTCAAAGAACAAACACCAAGCAGCACATCACAAATACTTGAACCAAAGTATTCCATCCAACAAATACTTGAACAAACACCAAAGTATTCCATCCAACAAATGCCAAACCAAATATAATTGTATAACAAGTTATTTTTACCAAAAATGACCCGAGCGATGAACCCATGAGGAGTGAAAATTAGAGTTTTTAACAGTGAAAAAAGAGTTAGGGTAGAATTAAATCAAGTAATAGGATAGAATTAAATCAAGTAATTACCTAACCAACACTGGTGTACGGCCGTAGGCTAAGAAGAGTGGAGACTGGAGAGTTCTAACAAGTTTGAATGTTGATGAATTTTTTGATTTTGCTAAACTCTTAATGCCGTGAACCAATGAGAATTGAAAAGGTAAGAGTTTGATTTGGTAAACTAACTTTTGGTTATTTAGTTTATTGATATTAACGATAAAATCAGTATTAACTAGTGGCTCTAATGTGTACACATATACTCATTTTTACAATAATAATTTTTTTTTATTTTTTTTCTTTTTTTTCAACACTATTTGACGATTTTTTATATAATTCTCGACTTTAAAATTTATAATACGCGCATTTTATAAGTATAATACGAGAACCTTTGTTTAAAAAATAAGCGCTTTAGAGTCAGATAAGACGCGCGCTCTATTGGAGTTGTCCCTATTATTATTGTGACAACACTCAAATATTAAGCTGACCAAAACATTCATAAAAAACGAGACTTTGATCCTTGGTTATAATTGCTCTTTCTGTCAGGACCATAGACCATATAAGATGGTCCTAACCATTACCCAAAATTTCGAAACATTTTTATTGAACAAAAGGTGGGGGTAATTTTGGAATAAAAAGTGCAAAACTATTATAAAGGGGTAAATGTTACAACTGATACTTTAGGGAGGTAAGTGGTATCACCCTATATTTTAAGGGGACAAACTGTATTTAATCTTTTAATATATGAGAGGCGTGGTTTAAAAATCCAAATACTGTATAGAAGTTCGTTGTATTGTCAGCTTATTTTCTGTCTCTGATTTTTTTCATGTGGTAGTGTGTTAGTGTATATTAAACAAAGCAATTATTTTTTAATTTTTTTTTAGCAATATAGATAGGACGTAATAGATTTTTTTTCAAAACTCTAAAAAAATTGATTAATTTGATGGGCTAAAATATACTCCATCGTTGCTAAAACGATATCCAAACAGTCCTAAAATCGAAGTTCCTACAAGGCTACAATCATGGGAATCGACAAACCAAAAGGGTCAAGGTTGGCCCCATTTTATTACAGTAGTACTATATGTGTACTAGGCCCAACTATTGTACTAGGCCCAACTAAAAATAACTGATGTCCAATAACAGAAAATGTGATTGTTATAGAAATTAATTAAAAATCATTTTATCGATTAATTATATAAATAATAACAAAGCAATGTCTTTTGTGTTTAAGATACAACTGCGCATAAGAATGATAAATCAATGTAACATTTTCATAATATAAACATGTATATTTGCAGCAATAGTCCCAAAAAAACAAACTGAAAAAATACATGTTTAATAGGGATTGAAGTGAAACAATTGATAATGTTACATAAAATAGGATTTTTTAATATTATGTGAATGTACGAAAATGCCCTCCAAGTAATGCACATGTTTTGCATGTGAGGTCGTCTTTGTCGTGTAATAGATGGAAAAAATTAAGAGGAACGAATGTGCTAAAGTTGACCTATAAGAAAGACGAAAAGTGCAATTCACTCTTGTGAAAATTCAAATTATAATACAACATTTCACACAAAATCAAGACCAATCTTAAATATCATTCAAATTATAATACAACATTTCACATGTAAAACCAAATAGGTCTTAAAATTCATGTTTTACTTCTTCGTACAAATATTTAAAGAATCTTCAAAACACACAATCAAAACTTAAAAAAAAAACCATTGAAATTATCTCCAAACGAGTCGTAATGTTTCAGTGTACTGTCTTCGTTTTTTGTGTACACAATTGAGGTTGAAGATATTATTGAGTGACACTTCAATTTCGACGACTGAGCCAATGCTTTGTTCCGGTCCTATCGCAGGAAACACAAGATACAAAAATAAAAATCAATAAAATTAAAGTTTAAAACCAAAGAGAATCACAATTTCAACATTTTATCTTTATTATCTGCATTGATAAAACTGAATTTTGAAATTTGAAAGAGTGTTCTATATTTTTTCACAAGTTAAAAAAAGGGCTTAAAATGAATTTCAATAGTCATGAAATTTGATAGTTAAAACAATTAGAACATTGTCTAGAGCAAACAGTAAAAAAATCATCCAACAACCAAATTGACCATTGATTAAAGTAAAAAACTTAAGGTTAGAGGCTGACCTTTTTCTTTGTTAAATTTGTGCCTCTCCATTCTTTTTTGATGCATTCGTACATCTCCTTTACATAGTGAACTTGAAGTTATCTCTTGCTTTCAAGTTCTCAGTTTCGTTGTATACCCGTCGAGCTTAACTTCAACTTGAATGCCATCATTACCGTTTTCTTCTTGCTCATCTAATATATTGATTATTGAACGCACAACTGAATCTCTGCAGAATTTTAATTTAATCGACCGAAGAGTTGGTATTTCTCCTATACCCAATGGTATCTCCTTCAAACTGTCCATGAATGATAGCAAAAGTTGCTCAAGGTTTGGGAAATGGATGCTATCTGCATTCCAGACCTTTAGCGTATTACACGATTCAATTGACAAGTATTTTAGGGAAATGAATTGTCCCTCAATTGGGTTCCACTCCTCTCCAAAGAACGCATCGTTTCTTATTCTAAGCATTTCAAGATTGGGCAAACTACCTATTATCGACATACGTTCCCAAGGTAAGCGACTGTTCTCTAAAACCAACTTCTTGAGTGATTGCGGAAAAGTTAGGTGTTCCAACAAATGAGTTTCTTTTAAATGAATACTTAGATTATAAAGGAAAATAGAAAGTGATTCGAGTTTATCTAAATGTTGAAGAAAGTTGAGACAATAGATCGATTTTTCTCCATCCAAAGCCCTAAAAAAATCATGACAATAAATAATTAATTTCTGAATATTGGGTATTCTCTTGACAACCCCTACATCACATCGGGATAGGTTACTTATTCTTGAGAGAGTATTTAGGTGTTTCAACACAATTGGAAGATATATAGGCAGATAAATTGGATACATGTCGAGATGTCTAAGTTGTTTCATCTGCCAAATTTCAGGTTGTGTAGTAGTTTCCATAGAAACTCCTACAATAATTAAGGTTTGTAGGTTCCATAATAGCTTTAGTGTAGATGGCAACCTGACGCAATCCAGTTGATGAGGAGGTCTAAACTGAATATTAAGGAACCTTAAGTTGACTAGATTGAAAGCAATTTTGAATAAATCAGGTTGATCACCGTTCAATACCCTTATCAATCTACAACCAAGCAAGGATGAATACGTAAAATCCAACACATTATTAAATGTGATTGAACGGAGGATCTTTTTGCTCTTTTTTCCTATCGTAACTAGAGTATTAGATATGATTGATACTGCACTTTGGTTTCTGAAATGGGCAGAATCTTTTTGCTGTTTTTTTCTTCCATCAATAACAATGCGACGATGATTGTGTAGGCTTCTGAACAGTCAGAACCTCGTTCCCCAATGACACAAATAAACTTTTCTTTTTCAGCTTCCCTTAAGCACATGTCTCCCAAAAGATCATGAATTTTGAAGGTTTCAATTTCCCCAAACTCATGCTTGTGAATCATAACGAGATTTCTATCAATAAGATCGATAAGGTACTCCTCTGCAACCTCTTCAAGGATTTTGTCTTTATTTGGTTTTAGAAATCCCTCGGCAACCCATAGTTTGATGACCTGGGATACATAGATCTCATCATCTTCGGGAAAAACTCCCATGTAGAGAAAACATGGTTTTAGATGAACAGGCAAGGTTTTATAACTCAATGGTAATATTTTCGAGCATTGTCCATCATTCGCTAGACTTGCAATAGAGTTAACTTCTTTTGCGACATGAACCCACTCTTCTCGTGTCATGTTCGACTTTGCAAGGATTCCCGCGATCACTACTATTGACAAAGGGAGTCCCTTACAGTTTTTAGCAATCTTCTTCCCAATTTCCTCCAATTCAATATTACATTTTTGTTGGCCAAACACCTTTTGACGAAGTAGATTCCAACTTTGATCTTCGTCCAGAAAATTCACCTCAAGGCCAGGAGATCCCAAATGACGAGCCATGAGTGTAAATCTGGTTGTTATCATGATTCCACTTCCGTTGCCGTTATCTGGAAAGAACAACTTTACCTTGTCCCAGACATCGATACTCCACATATCATCCATTACAATCAAATATTTCCTATTAAATAAATATTTATGTAATTCTACACCTAATTGGCTCTCATTCATCTCTTGTATTGTTTCTTTAGCAAGAACTTTAAATTCAATCAAAAGGCTTGAAAGTATTTCTTTTATTTCATATTCCTGGGATATTGTAACCCAAGCACGGCTGTCAAAATGTTGCACAATACAAGGATTTTCGTAAACATTTCTAGCAAGTGTGGTCTTACCAATACCCCCCATTCCGTAAATTGGGATGATTTGGAATTTAGATTGTTGTCGTGTGAGTTTGTCCATGATCTGAATCAAGTCATCATCAAATCCCACCATTGCGTCTTTGCCAGCCGGTAAAGAACTTGAAGAACTAGAAGGTATTGAATCTCTAGGTATGTCAACTTTAAGCTCCCCCTTCCCTTTAATTTCCATCGCCTTGTCTTTAATCAAATCCATGACATCTATCACTTCTTGCAGTTGTTGACAGAAGGTATTGGAACTCGTTCCCGCAAAACTTGTGGATTGATTATCACGAATATAGTCCACAACTCTGGATTCAATTAGATCTTCTGCTGCATGAGATGCATCTGCGATTTGACTCTCCAAGCCTTCAACATCGTTGTTGTCTCCATGGGAATAGCGTTCTAGAAAGTCGACTAGATACGCGGCCCTTTCTTGAAGAGATTTAATTTGTTCGTGGTTAAGTGAAAATGAATCGCGACCATGATCCATGATCTGATCGATTATGTGCATCAGGGAAACAAGAGATGCATATGCTTCTGCCATTTTGGATCTTTATCTTTTGGTCAATCACAATGGAAAAGAAGAAGTTTACTGTTTGTGGTTTGATTGAATAGGAAATGGATGAATGAATGATCAAAAAGTTGACTTATGTATGTTAGATAGAATGCAGTGTTTAGCCATAATACATGTACTCAAACATTTAAAACCAATAGATCATAAGCAACTTGGAATGCTTAATTAGTTTTTTAATAATTAGTCGTGTGTAGTTGTTAGATTATAAGCAAGTTGCAGATAATTAAATGCGTGTTGCATCTATCAGTATTAATTTATAATTCATCAATTATTACTTATTATTAGTCTAGTAGTTTATATTTCGTTGGTTTTGGTGAGTTTTTTAGATGGAATCTTTTGCTCGTTTCTTCAAATTTGATAAGGGGAAATTTTGAGTTCATTACTAGCTTGATCTATTATGGGGAGCCCGCACCCGCACCCCATGTCCCTCTGCCTCTGTCAACATCCAAGCTCAAGCTAAATGGGGTATCATAGAAATCACACATACCAATTTTTCGAAACCAAAATCTAACCAAATAGGTCCGTAATTATTGATGGTCACCAAATGACTATCGTTATTTCATGAACTTACTAAATACTGATTTCATATTTGAAATGTGAGCTAAATTTGAATTATTTAAACATTAATATCAAGAAACCTAACAAATTAACAAGTAGACGTAAGTTAGTCGACTCGACATACAAAAAGAATGGGAATAGAACGTAACTCCATTTAATATCATATTCTAGCCACATCCTTGAGATCATGGCTTTCTCTCCTATTCGTGGACAATATTTTGATGAAGATGTTTGTCCAAAAGGTAAGCCATAATAATTAGATTTTAAAATTTTAATCATATCATATATATTTATATATAGGAGAATGGTGTTTGACTTTAATTGGACTAAATTCTTTTTTCTTAGAGTTTTGAATTATTTTTATTATCATAATATTTATGATTGGTTAAACCTATTCTAGACCAACCCACGTAAATTAAGGAATCAAATAAATTGTCCCAAATCATAGACTTAAATAGGAAGATCAAATTTTGAAATCGGAGTAATTATAGGCTGAATATTAGGAAAATCAAATTTTGAATTGGAATACAACATCATTCAACCTTACATATTTATTTTGCTAGAAGTTGTCATTTTTTCTAACTAATAACCTCCCCCATTTTCCGTCACCAAGCACTAACCATTGCTTCCTTTTCTATTTTCTCATCCAATGGCTTTTTGTTATCAGTGAGAAGTGGCCTAGATATATGTTGTTTAATTTATCTTAATTGTTTAATTTATCTCAATTGTTTAATTTATTTCTAATAATTATAATTCTCATATTTTTGTGACCATAGAATATGTGCAGTCTTCATCAAACTTACGAGGAAGATGTGCATTTCGAAGTTGTTTCGTACGTATTTCCTTTCATTCTAATAAATTTATTACAATATTTTTTTTCTAAGTTGTTTTTTTTTCATCACATTTTCAGTTTCTTTTTCTCTTGATTGATTAATGTTAATTACTACAATTTTTTTATATTCTTTTTTATATATTTTTTGAATTTATATTCATCTAATTTCGTATTCTTGGTTTTATATTTTTTATGCACTTGTCATTGGGCTAGATAGAGATTTATCTCCTTTTTATATATTTATTTTCATCAATTAATTTATTATGCTCTTATTTTGAGCAATTTATTTGCATTTGTACTTGCATCTAAACTGTTTATGAAATTAACAATTCTTTTTTTTTTATGTTTTGTAATCCTAAGTTAATTATTGCATATTCCTATTTTTTACATACTAATACAACGATACTCCTATCTTATATTTTAAGTTGATGGTTTTGTAATTCATGTTCTTTTGATTCATATTATTTTGAATTTAATTTTATTATGAATTATAGTTCACCACATGTTTTTTATTTGTTGATTTAGGTAACTCTTTACGTATGTACTGTCATGGTTAAAACTATATACTTATATTTTAGTTTCAATATAATTCATATTTATATTTAATTTCTTTTACTTTTTTATTATAGATTTAATTATAACTTTCTTTGTTCGATTTGTTGCACCAAGGAGTTTTATTTGTTAATTTTCTTATTTAAATTTAGTATTTAAGATTTTATTTAATAGTAATGATTCCTATTTTTTGTTTTTTTTTTTCCATTGAAATTCTTGAGCCAAAATTTGTCAATGATCTTAGAGTGAAATGCAAAAACACCCATTGATATAAGGAAGTTTTTAGTAGAGTGTAGAATTGAAAGGGCGAAAGTATAAGGGGTAGGAAAAATTGAAAAAAAATTTAAGTCTAGAAGGACTTCTTATTATTTCGAAAATGTATAACTTAGAATATTTACGATCAAATTTTAAAAATTTGATTGATTAGAACAACATTTTTGTAATTATATATGCATTTATAACTTGGGTGAGAGTATTATATGCTTTTAAATTTCAACTGAAATGAATTTCTTGAACTTTGAATATTTATAAAGTTCAGAAAGTCATGTTTCCGTAAGTAAACAATTTCAACATAAATACTTCATACCTAAATGGTTGATTAACAATTTAATGCATTTTCTTTAATCTTTAGACACGATAAAGTAAAAGCCCTATCATTACTATTGGTTGTCAAATAAAATATATAATATATAACAACATCATAAATCAATTATTGTTCTTTCTTAATTTTTCAATTTTTTTTAATTTGATCGTGGACTTATGTCCACAATTTATCTTATCGAATTGTTTATGTTCATAATTGTTCATAGCTTAGATATATTTGTGATTTAAAACAGAAAAGGTTGCAAAGGTCCTTAATCATTTTGTATTTACATTTTTTCTCTATTATTCTATTTTTGTTTTCTTTCGTTCTTTATTTATTTTTTAATCGGGATTGAATATTCATAATAGTAGTGTGTTAATTATATGATGATTTCTTCTCTTTTCCTTTTTTTTTAATAGCATACTTATGTTATTATATACTATGTGCTCAGAAGAGTAATATAGTAAAAAAAAGCAGAAAGTTTAAGTATTGCATTTTAAGGAAGCAAGATTTGAGGTGTAATGCGAAAATTAAAAATGTCAAATTGAAATGATTATTATGACTTCTATTCAGCTATATTATATATTTAGATAAAATTAAATTTAACATCTTCTTATTTTCTCATTTACATTTATTTTTATTTTTAAGGTTGTACTGATTTTTAGTAGTGAATCCAATATCTTTGGGTTTTGGGGTAGTTTGAGTAATTATTTCTCAAAGTTGGAGCGTGATTGTGTAATTACACTAAATTTGAGGTGTAGTGAGAAATTTAAAAATAATATTAGGGCTACATCTTGAAAGAAAATTTCTTTTTTTTATGACATCAACATGTGCCGTAAGAAAATAATATAATGAATCAAATACATACGGAGTAGTTTTATTTATTTTCAAAACTTAAATGGTGGTCATTATATTTACATTAAATATGAGAGATACTTTAAGCAATTATTGTTTGATATTATTGAGTTAAATTATCCATTGTCAATCATCCATAGTCCATATCCCGTGCAGAAAAAGGATTTATGAAACATTCGTTTTAATTGTATACATTTACAAATATTTCTAACACGGTAAAAAAAATCAAATATCAAATATCAAATTGTAAATTGAAATATATTATTTACGTTTGTGCATAGCACGGGAATAGGCTAGTACCAATAGATGACAAGAAAATTAAGCTAGTGGAACTCGATCAACATATCATTGACTAAGGCCATCTTCAGTGACTTCAGTCCACTTCCCTTTCCCCTTTCCATTTTTTATCCTTTCTCCTCCTTCTTCCAATTTATATAGTCATCTCCAGATTCAGTCTTCTCATTCCAATTAATTCCAATATTCATTCTTCCCAACTCTCACTTAATAATAATAGTAATAATAATAATAATAATACGCAAACCGATTTGGGAATAATAAAAAATATATTTAAGATTGACATGATTTGGAAATAATAAAAAATAATTTAAGATTGACATTAATAATAAGAAATAAAAATTGATACACAATAATACAACAATTAATTAATTGATAGTTAATAACTTTTAAAAAATAATATACAAATTGAAGGATTTTTTTTTAACAAAGAAAGGTTTTTTTTATTAAATTAAAAAAATTAAAGGAACAGCTGCTTGCTGTGTTGCACTCGCCACGCCTTGAGACGTCAGTCCATCAAGGGGTTATTGCATTTCCCACCCCTCCTCTTCATAAAACTTCACCATTTTCATCCCCTAAATTCAACCTTCCCCTTCCCTTTTCATAGGAGATGGACTAATATGGTAGTCATAGCATCATGTGTCAATTTCTGCCCTTCTACGGTACCATGATTAATATCTAAAACGACAAAAAAAAAAAATTCGAACATTGATTAATCTATAATATATAAGATTAATCTGAATGATTCAAAACTTCAGGAACTTGTACACCTCTTAGTTTATTTTCTTTTAAAGAAAAACAAAACAATTAAAGAATAAAAGAATATCTAAATTAACCTCATAACTACACGAGAATTACCACGAGGAATGAAGGAAAAAACACTAAATTTTGCTATGTTTAAATTGGTGCATGGGCTAGGTTCATTTTCTTTTAAACCCGCTAAAATTCTAAGTCTAAATTCAAACTTGGCGGGTTAGAGTTATATGATTTCAATATAGAATCTAGACATGACAATGAAGGCATATATTTAGAATAAAGTAGTCAGAGGCGCATAGCGCAGCGATGCGCAAAAACTTCTGGGGCTATAGAGCATAGCGCAAACTTTTTTGAAGATGAATCATATTTTATATATTTTTATGTATGATAATTATAAATCTATATCTATATATATATTATTATTTATATACATATAAAAGTACGAGTTGTTCAGAAAACTTTCTTCCCTTTTTTGTGAAGACTAATATACCCCTACTTATTAAATTAATTAAAATAAAAAAATAGAAAAAATAATTCTAATTTAGTATAAACACTTCAGGAAAATTTCTTCTCTTTTTTGTGAAGACTAATATACCCCTACTTATTAAATTAATTAAAATAAAAAATAGAAAAAATAATTCTAATTCAGTATAAACACTTCAATATAAATAGAATATACATGAAAACAATCTATTTTAATATAAACAATGTTGTATTTAAATAATAGTTAATAGTATCTCCGATATTTTCTCTTTTATGGAGAAAAAGAGTCTTTGTTGTCAAATTAATAGATAAAATTGCATATTTTATCCACAAACTATTGAATCACAACAAATGGTAGAATGAACGAAAAAATGCCAAAATGAGACGAAAATGGACAGATAAAAAAAATATTATTATTTTAAATAGCTCCTAAAATATATACAATGTAAATTATTATAGTTCAGCATCAAAATATTTTTAAGTAAGAAAACTATTTGTATCATTGCAAGGTTTAATACAATATAAGTCATAAAAGTTCTCTTAAAAATATATTCTCTTAAACATAATTATGTGAAAAAAAATTAGTTAAAAAAGAGTCACCTTTATCTATGAAATAACATAAAATGCTTATGACTTAGCTAACTAAATTTCTTTGGCTAGAGAAGCAAAATTTAAAGAATATCCAAAAATATCAAGACATGCAGGTGAAATCGGTGAAAATTAGTGATATCGTTACAAAATCTATGAGATTGGTGAAAACATGTAAAATCGACATAACCTTAAATTTTCATGGAATTCTTTTTGTGAAAAACATGTGAAATGGATGGAAGAAAAAAAGAGTGAATTGTTGAAAATTGATGGTATCGATAAAAATGAAATTGGTGAAAACATGTGAAAATCGATAAAAATGTTGCGATTCTTACGGGAAAACGAGCCTCAGGCAGCGGAAATATAAAACTTTTAGGCTCCCCTTGGGAATCTTGCCAGGATACAATCCGGTATATATTTAAACTAATATAAAAGAAGAATATATAAACAGGTCTAATTAATACCTCGTTCTTTGCTAATCCAAAGCAACTCTGTATATATGGATCTGTGTAGAACTTTCACAGCAAAATCGCCCCATTTGTTTCTCAATAAAGTGGATCTGCAACTTTGGTCCCAAGCTTTGGCTAGCGCCCCACGTGTTGCGCCTCTACGAGTTGATACACCACAATTGCACGAAAACCTTGATAGGACTGATCGGCTAGAACACAGATCTTATCAAGATATAAAACGAGGGAAGAAAACACGGAGAAAATCGAAGCAAGACTTCGATTTCTTCACTATGGGCGACGGCTATGTGTGGGAAAAGTAGGGGGAGTTTTTCTTTTCTTTGCAAGAGTGTTTCTTGGTATCAAGTAGGCATGTGTGTGTTGTATGTTACTCTTGCAAGACTAAGGGTTATATATATAGGTCACTTATCTCCTAATCCAACTAGGAGACCTATTAAACCCTAACTCCTTTTCCTACATGGGCTAGGGCCCTTTTAATTAGCAAGACATAGTCTTCTAATTAATTAATGGCCAAATCCTATTTAATTAATCCCATTTTATCCTATTTAATTAAATAGAACTCCAAGCCCATTTAATTAAATAATCCCTTAATTAATTAAATCCAATTAATAAATTAAAATCCAATTTAATTTACAAACTCGATTCGATCCAACTGGATCGAATCTCGCCCTGCTTCAAATGGGTCGACCTAGTCGATCCATTCATTCTTCGTTTCCT
The DNA here is from genome assembly GCA_034814905.1 of Penstemon davidsonii. NCBI lineage: Eukaryota > Viridiplantae > Streptophyta > Magnoliopsida > Lamiales > Plantaginaceae > Penstemon > Penstemon davidsonii. The sequence continues at coordinate 3,239,859 of JAYDYQ010001086.1, read as the reverse complement.
TGTTTTCGCTTCATGTGTATTGTGTATGCCCCCGTAGGTTCACCACATAATTGACCGCGGGTTATAATTAAATATATATATTTAATTATCCGAGTAAACCTATACTCTAAATCAATCGAACACTCTGTCGATTGACCATTCCACAATTAGCACCCCTGCTAATTTGAAAATTCTCCCACACTCCACAGTCGATGTCTGGCCACAAGCCCGTGGAGCCCAATCGCTGGTGAATTAATTCAGTGAACCTTTATTCTTTACAATTACCATGTACGCCTTAATCCTTCTATTAGTTGGCCTCCCAGTCAAGACTAAGGTTATGGACTTTCATCGGTTTCCTTACTTCAGATACCTTGGCCAATGATTTACCGGAATACGTTTTTCACAGAGATTCATAGAAGAAGCTCCCAACCTATCAAGTTGGGTCAACGGATCATCTGTTGATGATATGAACCTGCATACACGTTCCTCTATACCCAACATGAACCCACAGAGACCTTTTGGTAGACTCTAGTCAGTCGGGACTTATATCAAAGCATAGACGTTCGTGCACCAGATAAACCCTATCACATCAAGTAATAAGGATCGTTCCTCGTACAATATTGTAAATAGGAATAACTTCATCCCCGATATGCGACTATCGCTTCCATGGTGAGTTATTTCCTAGTTGGGGTATTCAGTGCGCTTGCCATCCCAGCAAGCCACCCACTCGTGTGTATCGACTATCCCAGTCATGCTCGTGGACCCCAGTATCCTCCAGTTCATTGAAGTATACAAACTCGTGAGGGTCTAACCGAATCCATTGATGTTCCATCTCAAATGGATTCTACGACCCTTGAATTAGTTTTAGATCACGGCCTTGGAGATTAGTCCACGGTTTGTCCCATAGCCCTGTGATCTAAGGACTTCCATCCTTATGTTAGATAATTATTCATAAGATAAAAGCGACCATATAAATAAATGCATTTATTAATCGAATTGAATAGTTCTTTTAATTATTACTAATTAAATGTAGCCAAAATAGTTGGCTTGCAGGACACTATTCCATCAAAAAGTACCTGTAAAATGGATTTACAATGTTAAAGTTGGTGGAAAAATATGTGAAGCTGGTAAAAGAAAATGCCCATGAAATCGGTAAAATAAATGTGAAATCGATGAAAATTCGAGAAGAAATTGTGAAAATTGTTGAAAAAATAGTGAAATCGGTAAATACATATGAAATAGATGAAAATTTGAGTGCAATTCGTGAAAAACGGATGAAACCGGTGAATGGTGAAATAAATGAAAAATTGGTGAAATCAGTTAATCAGTGAACAAAGTTAAAGTTGGTGAAAACATATGAAATCAATGTATATCGGCTGAAATTGGTGAAAAAAACATGTGAAATCAGTGGAAAAACGTGTGAAATAGGTGAAAACGAATTAAGTGGTAAAAATAGAGCAAAATCAGTTAAAAGAAACGAGTTTAAATGACAAAAACAGGGTGAAACCATTACTAAAAACCGGGAAAAAAACAATTTGACGAAAAATGGGGAAAATAATGAAAGTAGGTTAAACCAATAAAAGAACGAGTAAATCGGTAAAAATATATAATCCTTTTGTCCATTTTCCATTGCGCCCCTGAGTTTTGGCACGGTGTTCTAGGTAAAATTTGAAAAAATAAAACTTCTATGTATCTCTACATATATGCCCATAAAAGTAGTGGTAGAGAATTAGTGGTGTCAAATTATTACTTAATGTGAAAGGGTACTTTTGGAAAAATAATTTCATATTAGGAAAAATAGTGTTGTTATATCTGCTCACCACGAGATAATAAAAAAAATGGGTCAAATCGATAAAAGAACCAAAAAAAGAGTTGAATTGACAAAAAAAAAAGTGAAATATGTGATAAAATAAGTTAAATCAGCAAAATAATTAGTAAAATAGACTAAAAGAGGGTAAAACCGGAGAGAATGTGGGATTGATTAACAAATGAGATAAACCACAAAAAATGGGTGAAATTAGTGAAAGAGCAGGTTAAAATAAACTTAATGTAAAAGCGGGTGAAATCGATGAAAGAACATGTTAAAATAAAAAAACAATTTCTAAATTCAGTGTAAAAACATGTTAAACCGATAATGTCAACTCGATAAAATTGAAAAAACATGTTAAATTGATTAAAAAATGGATTAGGCAATGTAATTGAAAATGGATAAACTCAATAAAAGACAGACAAAACTGGTGAAATTGATTTAAAAAAAAAAAGATTAAACTCATGAAAACTGTTTAGATAGAAATTTCAAAGTCAATGAAGAAAAAAATTGATGTTGTCTAATCGTTCAAAGGGTAGTATTAGAATAATAGTGATGTAAATATATAGGTTTATGTTAGAAATATTAATTTTTTTTTTTTGATTTATTAGATCGATAAAATAGGTCAACTCGATAAAATTGAGAAAACATGTTAAATTGATTAGAAAATGGATTAGGAAATGTAATTGAAAATGAATAAACTCAATAAAAGACCGACAAAACTGGTGAAATTGATTTAAAAAAAAAAGATTAAACCTGTGAAAACTGTTATAGATAGAAATATCAAAGGCAATGAAGAAAAAAATTGATGTTGTCTAATCGTTCAAAACGTAGTTTTAGATAATAGTGACGTAAACATATAGTTTTATGTTAGAAGTACTTAAATTATTTTTTTGATTTATTTGATCGATAAAATAGGTCAACTAGACAAAATTGAGAAAATATGTTAAATTGATTAAAAAATGGATTAGGCAATGTAATTGAAAATGTATAAACTCAATAAAAGACCGACAAAACTGGTGAAATCGATTTAAAAAAAAAAATATTAAACCTGTGAAAACTATTTAGATGGAAATATCAAAGTCAATGAAGAAAAAAATTGATGTTGTCTAATCGTTCAAATGGTAGTTTTAAATAATAGTGAAGTAAACATAGAGTTTTAGGTTAGAGATACTTCATAATTTTTTTTTTTTGATTTATTTGATTGTGTATTTACAGCTAAGACCGAAGAGTGCAATTGGTACAGATCCTCCCCGGTGCAGTGTCTCCAGTAGGATTCGAACCTGAGTTTCACCTCTGGGGATCGCAAGCCACTACCGTTTGGCCCAACCACCTTGGGTGTTAGAAATACTTTATAATTATAGTTCGTGTATTATTTTCAAGTTTCCATTTTAGGTATTTATACCTACTTTATATTCTTGGTAATAATAATTAATGTGATATGTGGTATGTCATAATATGATGAAAAATGATTATACTATTCAACTAACATAGGAAATTAGTTAATCACGTGCAACGCACGTGCACCTTTCAAGTACATATAAAAGTACGAGTTGTCCAAGAAAATTTCTTCCATTTTTTGTGAAGATTAATATACCCCAACTTAAAAGATAATTAAATTAATTAAAATAAAAGAAAAAGGAATTCTAATTCAATATAAACACTTCAATTTAAATAGAATTTACATGAAAAAGAAGTCTATTTTAATATAAGCAATGTTGTATCAAAATAATAGTTAATAGTATCTCCGATATTCACTCTTTTTGTGGAGAAAAAGAGAATCTTTGTTGTCAAATTAATAGATAAATTTGCATATTCTATCCACAAACTATTGAATCACAACAAATGGTAGAATGAACCAAAAAAATGCAAAAATGAGATCAAAATGGACGGATATACACAAACATCCATCACCTTTTAATTCCATATCAATAAACAATAATAAAAAACTATAAAAAATAACAAAACAATGTAATATAGAAAGAAATTAATTATTTATTTTCTTATCATCCTAACAAGATCAACTTCAATATAAACACAACATATTAACTATCTTCTGGGAGGACATTGAATTCTAAGTGTAGTCTAATTATATGGCGAACATGTAAAATTAAATAAAGAGGTACAATTAAAATGACGTCTTAATATATTTGTCTTCTACATAACTCCTATAATTTAGAAATTATATCATATATCAACTATTATGATTTCATTATTCTTCTCTTATAACACATAAAAACGAATCATTTATTTTAAATAGCTCCTAAAATATATACTATGTAAAATTATTATAGTTTAACATCAAAATATTTTTAAGTAAGAAAATTATATGTATCATTCCTAGATTTAATTCAATATAAATCATAGAAGTCTTCTGAAAAATGAAATTTTCTTAACATCATTATGTTACAAAAAAAAATATAGTTAAAATAGAATCACCTTTATCTATCAAAGAACATAAAATGTTTATGACTTAGCTAACTAAATTTCTTTGGCTAGAGAAGCAAAATCTAAGAATATCTAAATATATGAAGACATGCATAACCTCAAATTATTATGGAGTTCTTTTCTTGAAACAGGTGAAATCGATAAAAAAAACGTGAAATCGGTGAAAATTAGTGATATCGTTAAAAAAAAAATATGAAATTGGTGAAAACATATAAAATCGACATAACCTTGAATTTTCATTGAATTATTTTCGTGAAAAACGTGTGAAATGGATAAAAAAAAAAGGGTGAAGTCGATGAAATTGGTGGTATCGATAAAAATTAAATTGGTGAAAACAGGTGAAAATCGATAAAAAATCCTGTAAAATTGATTTACAGTGGTAAAGTTGGTGGGAAAATGTGTGAAGCTGGTAAAACAAAATTCCCATGAAATCGATGAAAATTCGGGTTATTTCATTAAAACGGACGAAATCGCTCATACTCGAATTTTTATTGTGTTGTTTTCAAGGAAAACGAGTAAAATTGATTAAAACCTATAAAAGTCAGTTAAAATATGTGAAAATAAAAATTGGTGAGAAAATTAAAGAAATCGGTAAATACATATGAAATAGATGAAAATTTGAGTACAATTCGTGTGTATGAAACCGGTAAATGGTGAAATCGGTGAAAAATGGGTGATATCAGTGAATCGGTGAACAGAGGTAAAGATGGTGAAAACATATGAAATCAAGAATATTGGGTCAAATCGGTGAAAAAAACATTTGAAATCAGTTGAAAAACATGTGAAATAGGTGGAAACGAGTTACGTGGTAACAAAAGGAGCAAAATCAGTAAAAACAAACGAGCTTAACTGACAAAAAACAGGGTGAAACAGTACAAAATGGTTTAAACTGAAAAAAAAAACAATTTGACGAAAAATGAAAAAAATTATGAAAGTAGGTTAAACTGATAAAAGAACGAGTAAATCGGTAAAAATATACAATCCTTTTGTCCCTTTTCTTTTGCGCCCCTGAGTTTTGGCACGGAGTGTTTGGTAAAAGTTGAAAAAATAAAACTTTTAAGTATTTTTACATTTATACCCTCAAAAGTAGTGCTAGAGAATTAGTGTTGTCAAATATCATCATTTAATGTGAAAAGGTACTTTAAAAAATAATAATTATATCGGCTAAACACGAGATAGTTAAAAAATGGGTCAAACCGATAAAAGAACAAAAAAAAAAGAGTTGAATTGACAAAAAAAAAGTGAAATATTTGATAAAATAAGTTAAATCAACAAAAGAATTAGTGAAATCTACTAAAAGTGGGTAAAACCGGAGAGAATGTGGGAATTGATTAACAAATGGGATAAACCCCAAAAATGGGTTAAATCAGTGAAATAACATGTTAAAATAAACTTAATGTAAAAGCGTGTGAGATCGATAAAGAACATGTTAAATAACATTTTTTTTTTGTAAATTCAGTGTAAAAGCGGGTTAAATCGATAAAATAGGTCAACTTGACAAAATTGAGAAAACATGATAAATTGATTAAAAAATGGATTATGCATGGAATTGAAAATGGTAAAACTCGGTAAAAGACCGACAAAATTGGTGAAATCGATTTAAAAGGGGATTGAACTTGTGAAAACTATTTAGATGGAAATATCAAAGTCAAGAAAGAAAAGAATTGATGTTGTCTAATCATTCAAAGGGTAGTTTTAGAATAATAGTGATGTAAACATATAGTTTTAGGTTCTAAATACTGAATTTTTTTATCTGTTAGATTGTGTACTTATAGATCGGCCGAATAGTGCAATGGGTATATATCCTCCCTAATGTGGTGTCTCCAGTAGGATTCAAACCTGAGTTTTGCCTCTGGGGATCGCAAGCCACTACCATTTGGCCCAACCACCCTGGTGTTGCAAATACTTAATAATTATAGTTCGTTTATTATTTTCAAGTTTCCATTTTAGGTATTTATATCTACTTTAAATTCTTGATAATAACATAATAATTAATGTGAGTTAGTCAAAAAAATTATGTGATATGTCATAATATGATGAAAAATGATTATACTATTCAACTAACATAGGAAATTAATTAATCACGTGCAACGCTTGTCCACTTTCCTAGTTTAAACTAAGAGTCTAAGATATATAAAAATGATAAAACCAAAACATCTTAGTTCATTAATTTCAAAAGAAGTCCTAAATACCCAAAGCAATAGAAAAAACTTTGAAAAACAAGCAAATAAACTGAAAGTACTAGATATTTATAATAATTAGTTAACCCAAAAGTATGATATCTAAACTCTAAAGCCAAAACAACATAACTCATCAAGCTCCTCATCACTTGACTCTCCATCTTAAGATTCTTCACCAGAACTAGATAATTTAGATTTATAGTAATCGCAATTTTCCCTCCCAAATTCTTGAATTACATTCATCAATGGTCGTTTTTATTTTTACTTGACTTTTGTAAAAAAAACTTGGTTAAAAGGTTTAAAAAGGCTCAACCTGCTGGAACACGTTAAAAAAAGGTTTTTTTATTTTTTATTTTTTTATTTTCTCCATTTTAAAGGCATAAAACATTAGCGCGTTATTTGTAGCGCCTTGCTTAGTGCATTGAATGGAAAATCGAATTTTCTCAATTTTTTTTTTGAAAATGGAAAATTGGGATCCTCAGAAGTCGTGAATTGTGTTTGCATAAACGTTCAATGCTTTGCTTGAGGGTTTTAGGTTTCCCTATTTTTTTTCAATTTTATGTGCAGATTAGACTTGTACATTCTGGATTACATGAAAAGAAAGAACATGAACACAACTGCTGATATTTTTGCCACAAAGGCTAATGTTTGTACCAGTGAAGTTGATATATATATACATTCTGTTCTCAATTTCTTATAAGATTAATAAATTTAATTTTTCGATTTTAATGTTTACTCGAAATTAAAGAGGCTAATGTTTGTACCAGTGGAGTTGGTATATATATATATTTGGTACTGTGAACATTTGAACAAAAGCAAGCTAGTGTTAAAGAAATTCAGTAGAAGAGTTGGAAAAGCTTGAAATCGAGAAACGGGGAAAATGCAAGATACTCCCCTGTGTTATGCTAAACCTGCAAGAAACTACCTTGTGAAATTTTTATTGCACCAAACTTCCTTGTGTTTTCAAAAACCCTGAAAAAAACACTCAATTTGTAAAAAATAGGTCGTTCTGGATCGACATATTTCAAGAAATAATTTTTAAAATATACCACGTGAAGTTATAGGGATCAACTTGAAGTATTTTAAAAATGGTTTCTTGAAATGTGTCGATCCAAAACGACATATTTTTTACAAATTGGGTGTTTTTTGCAGGGATTTTGAAAACACAAGGAAGTTTGGCGCAATAAAAATTTCACAGGGTAGTTTCTTGCAGGTTTAGCATAACACAAGGGAGTATTTTGCATTTATCCCTCGAGAAACCGTAATTTTCCGAAAAGTGCCCAATTCAATTTACCGATTGAAAAGCTATTCCGTTCTCCGATTCAGACGTAACGGGATCCAGTCACCGCCTACTACCATTTTATGTCATCAAAAGAGAATCACATGCCTGACAAATAGGTCTAACCTCATTCACTGAAATAGGGAAATGAGTACTTTTGACTAGTTTATTTTATTATTCTTCATATTGTAAACCCTTTGCACCTAAGTATTCGGCCGCCATGGACACATTTGTTAAGCTTGAAATTCTCCTTCGATTCAACATAAAATTTATTAGATGTTAGGGCATCTCCATTGTTGAAGGGGAGGGGGAGTCTATGGAGGATGGGGAAATTTTGTAAAAAAAAAAAATGATAAGGGAGAAAACAATAGTGCGCTATTTGTAGTGCCTCACTTGGTGCGCTTTTGCGCTAAAGCACCACGTTGGGCGCGCTAATTTGATAGCGACTGCGCATGGCACAGCGACGCGATGCACCAAGGCTATAGCTCATATAAGACCAACCTCATTTACTAAAATAGGGAAAAGGAGTACTTTCGAATAGTTTATTTTAGTAGTTTTTCTTTTTGCACCAATTAGGATAGGAGTATCAGTATTCGACGGACCGCCATGGACGCATTTGTCAAGATTGAAATTCTCCTTCGATTCAACATAAAAAGTATGAGATGGCAAATAAGTAATTTGATATATTGCGACCTTTTCAATAAAATTTGGACGCTAAACTGGACTCGGAATAGAATTTACATCATGTTTCTTTCTTAGTAGTAATCAAGTCACTTTCTTTAAAAGTATGCATGGGCTAGGTTCATTTTTTTTAAAACCCGCTAACCAAATCTTCTTTACCCAAACCACAAACAAAACGTTTGATAATCAGATGGAAATTCCCACAAAAGCAGTGTTCCAAACTAATTATGCAGAAAAATCCCCTCAAGTGGTACTAAATCATAAGAGACTAAGGGAATCTGATGGCACTACTACATATATAGTCAATAAAGAGGTAAACTTAATGTGAATGTGAATGTGAATTAATTAATTATAAGTCTAATGTTACTTTATATATACTGACTACTACGTACTCTTTCGTGTAGAGGAAAAAAACTAGACTGCCTCATGAATCGTGGATGCATAGACCTAGTACGAGAAGTTCTAATTAATTTCCAAATTAAATAACGTTGAACACTAAGCATAATTGTGTTTTGATCATCAACTTAAAATTAAATCACGTTGAACAATTTCAACCTTCATTTGTCTGTTGCAGAATTGAGTTTTGATCAAATGAAAATTGTCATGTTCTATGTTATGAAAAATGATTTTTTGCCTATTACATTTTATTTAATTAGATATAGAGATATATCATTCAATTTCTTTTATTAACCACTCAAACATTTGTTGTCCATTCTCACCATGTGAAATTATTTGATTGAGAAATATTTTTCTACCATTTTTTTGGATAGAAAAGTTAAGGATAATTTGACTTGAATTACAATACGACCCAGTTTGAAGTCAAATATTTCGCCTCCTAAAATGGTATCAAATATACGTTTCAAATTACTCAACTACTCGTGTGTTACACTTTTAATATGATCCAAATTAAACATTGAATGGTCTTTGCTAGGACCAATTTCAACGACCCCTAACAAAAAAATTTCCCGGTACACCCATTTGCTAGCTAGGAATGTTGATCGATTTCATTGATCAAAACTCCATTCTATTGTGAAACCTCAACGTAAAAGTTCATTGATGATTATCTACTTCCATGAAGTAATCCATCATTAGTGTTGGACATTAGTAACTATGAGCACAACCTATATAGTTATACTTGAATTTAATTAAATACACCAAACATAGTAAAGTTGTGCAGGTCTTTGTATGACCTCGAATATATAACTATGCAACATTATTTTAGTAGATAAACAAAATTGCCCATATTTAGTTTAAGATAGTGGAGAAGTAGTCGTGTTTAGTGCTTGAAATATTGAATAAATATTTTGTTAATATTCGATTTATCAACTTGCTTATGTCAAATGCAATAATTTTTTTGTGTTTTTCAATGATTTGCAAATACAACTATTTACAAAAAAATTATAAGCTCCAATAAATATCACCTAATTCTATTTGTTACAAAACTTAGGAGGACAAGCTTAGAAGCGTGCAATTTGCATCATGGAGCCATTCCGGATTTAAAATCGTCGGTCCCTATCCTTATCGGACTATTTTGATAATAAAAATAAAATATAATGCCTAATAAAGGCCGTATGTCCCTTTGGTTGGTATACATTACAATATTTGTTTAGATGAATATGTAGGTTAAAGAACACACAAATTAAAGTTGTTTACAGTTAAAATTGAAAGTGAGGCAAAAATTTAATTTTCATACTATAGAATAAGCCAAAATCCATTTTTCATACAAATCGAACGAAAATCATACTTTCATTTCAAGTCAACTTATCGAACACGTGACACTTCCGTTAAAAAATTGACGGAAGTGTGGCTTAGTATGAATTTCGTTCGATTAGTATGAAAAATGGACATTGGCCTATTCTATAGTATGGAAATTTATTTTTTGCTAATGTAAAATATATTAAAAGTGATTGTGAAATGAAAATTATCAATTTAATCTCTAGAAATTATTAAGTACAAATTGAGTTATGAAATCAAATAAAAACTAACAATAATAAAAATAGCTTAAAATAAATCATAAAAATCTCCAAATTAGTCAAAAGTGTTTTTTATTTTTATTTTCTGCCTTCTGAAGGCAGAAAACAATAGTGCCTCTATTAGTCCGCTTTCGCGCTAAAGCGACACATGTGGCGCTCTATGTGATTGCGACTGCTCATGGCGCGGCAACGCGATTCACCAGTGCTATAGCGCTTATAAGACCAACCTCATTTACTAAAATAGGTAATGGAGTACTTTTTACTAGTTTATTTTAGTAGTTCTTCTTTTTTTACACCTTTGCACCTGTTAGGAGTATCAGTATTCGACGAACTATCTATAGTGGACGCATTTGTCAAGATTGAAATTCTCCTTCGATTCAATATAAAAGTATTTAATGGTAATATGAATTTAATATTATATTTTTTATCTAAAGAGGAGAAAGGAACAAAATAGATCGATTGAAACAAGAATATAGAATTGTTTAGTAGGAGAAAGGAACATACAGAGCTATCTAAACGAAAATATAAAGTTGTTTCAATTTTTGACTACTTTATTTTAGTAGTATTTCCTTTTGCACATATTAGCAGTATCAGTATTCAGCGGAGCTTCATGGACGTATTTGCCAAGCTAAAAATTCTCCTTCGATTAACATAAAAATTAGGTGGTAATATGGATTTACACTTCATCTAAGTGGAAGAAAGAAATAAAAGATCGAATCGAAACACATCTAAGTAGGAGAAAAGAACAGAATAGATCGAATCGAAACAAAAATACATAATTGGTTTTCAATTTTTGGATGGATAGAGATAGGTGAACCAAAGGAAATGAGGGAAAGTTGTAAAAAAAAGGAAAAGGAAATGGAAAAGGAAAAGAAAGTCATTTTATTGTTAGTTTTTATTTGAAAGTCATTTGGGATCCTCATAAGTCGTGAGTTGTGTTTGCATAAACATTCAATGCTTTGCTTGAGGGTTTTAGGTTTCTTTGTTTTACTGATTTTAGTTTTTTTTTTTTCAATTTTATGTGCAGATTAGACTAGTACATTCTGGATTACATGAGAAGAAAGAACATGCACACAACTGCTGACATTTTTGCCACAGAAGCTAATGTTTGTACCAGTCACAAACTTGAAATTCTCCTTCGATTCAACATAAAAATTATTAGATGTTAAGGCATCTCCATTGATGAAGGGGAGTGGGAGTCCATGGAGGAAGGGGAAATTTTGTAAAAAAAATGATAAGGCAGAAAACAATAGCGCGCTATTTGTAGAGCCTCACTAAGTGCGCTTTTGCGCTAAAGCACCACGTGGGGCGCGCTAAGTTGATAGCGACTGCACATGGCACAGCGACTCGATGCACCAAGGCTATAGCACATATAAGACCAAACTCATTTACTAAAATAGGGAAAGGTGTACTTTTGAATAGTTTATTTTAGTAGTTTTTCTTTTTGTACCCCCTTTGCACCAATTAGGAGTATCAGTACTCGGCGGACTGCAATAGACGCATTTGTCAAGTTTGAAATTCTCCTGTTAGGGCATCTCCATTGATGAAGGGGAGAGGGAGTCCATGGAGGAAGGAGAAATTTTGTAAAAAAAATGATTAAGGCAGAAAACAATAGCGCGCTATTTGTAGCGCCACACTTAGTGCACTTTTGCGCTAAAGCACCACGTGGGGCGAGTTGATAGCGACTGCGCATGGCATAGCGACGCGATGCACCAAGGCTATAGCGCATATAGGGAAAGGAGTACTGCTGAATAGTTTATTTTAGTAGTTTTTCTTTTTGTACCCCTTTGCACCAATTAGGAGTATCAGTATTCGACAGACCGCCATGTACGCATTTGTCAAGTTTGAAATTCTCCTTCGATTCCACATAAATATTATTCTGTTGTACAGAACAAAATTAACCTAGAAAAGGAAAAGTTAAAATAAAATCGCATCATAACCATAAATAAACCAAAAATCTTACTTAATGTTTCTTTGGCTAGATAAACAAAATATAAAGACTATCAAAACATGCATAACCTCGTACTTTCATGGAGTTTTTTTTCGTGAAAAACAAGTGAAATTGATCAATAAACTATTGAAATCGATGAAAATTGTTGAAATCAACTAAAAAATTAAAATATGAAATCGATGAAAACATGTAGAATCGATGAAAGTCTGGGTGAATTGGTGAACACCGGTGAAATTGGCGAAAAAACGTATGAAACCATTGATACATTTGAAATCGATAAAAATTCGGGTGAAATTTGTAAAAAGTAGAAGAAAATTGTTAAAAAGTGAAAAAAGGGTTAAATTGGTGAAGAAACTGGTAAAATCGGTTAAATAAAAGGTAAAGTTGGTCAAAACATGTGAATAGATGAAAATTAATTCGAGAAATATTTGTAAGGAAAAGGATGAAACCGGTGAAATCCAACTAAAATAGGGTGAAGTTGGTGAAAAAAGGGTAAATCCGTGAAAAAAGTGTAAAGTTGATAAAAACTTATTTAATCAATGAAAAATTCAGGAGAATAACATGTGAAATAGGTAAAAACAGGTTAAACTGATATAAACTGGTGAAATCAGTTAAAAAGATAGTTTAACCGAAAAAAATGAGGTGAAATCGATAGAAAATGGTTTAAACCGGAAAAAAAAAAATGACCAAAATCGGGAAAACAATGAAAACGGTTATAACGATAAAAAAGGGGTACATCGCTAAAAACAATATTAAACAGTGAGTACATATGATCGATGAAAATTTGGGTGAGTTTTGTAAAGAAACGGATGAAAAATGGGTAAAATCAATAAAGAAGGTTAACATGGTCAAAAAAGCGTAAAGTCGGTGAAAATATTTTAATCAATGAATAACATGTGAAATCAGTTAAATATGTGAAAACGGATTAAATTTTAACCGAGAAAAACAAGGAGTTGGTGAAAAAACGGATGTAACCAGTAAGAAAAAATAATCGTCAAATCGATGAGTACATGTGAAATCGATGAAAATTTGTGTGAACTTTGTGATGAAACGGGGTCATCAGTGGATAACTGATAAACTTAATATGAAACTACTATCATGGAATGAACTAAATAATGTTCTTATCTGTACCAAAAAAATGTTCTTATGACATTGTAGAATAAATTTTATAAGATGCCATGACTAAAGACTAAATCAGTCATTATTTTATATTTTATTACAACTATTTAAAGTCATCATTTTTTTGGTAAATAATAATAATTAATAAAAATAAATTTAATAAAAAATAAATTGAATATTAGTCATAAAAATGTACTATTTTATGACATAATAAAATTAATTTTACTTTAATTTACAAAAAATATCTATGAAATTAACTAGACACGTACAACGTACGTACACTTTTCAACTAAAATAAAATGGGACAAAAAGAAAACAAAAGGAAAGAAAAAAGAAAAAGAAAAAGAAAATAATTTTCTTGTACATGTTTGGTTGTCTGAAAAATTATTTTCTTGCAGATGTTTGATTGTTAAGAAAGTTTAGGAAAATAATATTTTCGATAAATATTTTTTGTTATTATAAATATTTTCAAAATTGTAAAATATATTAAAAGTGATTGCATAGTAAAAATTATCAAATTAATCTCTAGAAAATAAAAGTACTAATTGAGCTATAGAATCAAATAAAAACTAACAATAATGAAATAAATAGATTAAAATAGTTTAAAATTAATTATAAAAATCACATTTTCTTCTTTGATAAATTATTATAAGGATAATCACGTTTTTCAATTATAAACTATTTGATGCTATTGTGTATTTTTTAATCATCGAATTTACATCAATTTTGAAAACTGAAGATTATTTTTAGTTCATTTGTATTACTACTAAATACATAATCACGGGAAAAAAAAACAATATAGATAAAATAATTATGATTTACTAAAAAAAAAACCATAAAAGCCCCCTTATTAGCAAAAGAAACCCGTGTTTTTTTTTTTTAATTAGCCAAAAAACCTATTTCAAATTCCTCCATAAATTATAGGGAGGTTTATTGTCAAATTTATTATGTGAACAAGAGGATTAATGCCAATTTTCAAAGTTCACCGGGGAATTATTTATATTATTTCAGGTAAGGATGAGTGTTCTAGCATCCTTTGGTGGAGGGTATAATTGTCATTATTGCTTCAAAGAGTTTCTTTTGCCACTACACCTATAAATAAGCACGTGGGTGGTTGGGTAATAAATTTTTCACATGGGGGGAGTTTGATAGTTAGGCAGCACCATATGTGTTTTTGCTTTTCACTCTAATATTTTTCTAGGATTTTCCCATCAAATTAGTGATGATTTTTTTTTAGCAGGAAAGTTGAAGGAAGATGATAATTTTTATTTCCTACTATCCAAACAACAAGTGCGAAAATAAAAACTGTTTTTTCTTCACATTCCTAACAACCAAACAAGTTAAAAGGAGCTAATGTCAATGTACACACCTAATGCGTAATGTTCAATTTACATCATTTTGAAAATTTTAAATCAGCAATTTATCTCCTTCAGTCTAAATAATTCCATAAAGCAAATAAAGCAATTTTAAATGCGTAATAGTTTGATTTTGTCTAAATAAAGTAATTTGAGAACAATTCTATTTTTTCGCAAATGTAACCTTTAATTTTGAGAAGATATTCCATAAAGCATTTGAAAGTTTTCTGAAAAGCTAAAACATTTATTTTTATTTTTTAGAAAAACTTTTTCTTATCTCAATCCTAAAAAGAATTATTTTAATCAAAGAAAAAACATAAATAAACTCTATTTTTACTTGACATAAATAAAATTATATTTTACACAACTTATCTCATATAACAAACATAAACATGATTTAATATAATTCATATGTCTTGCACTGTTTCTCTTTTTTTCATGACCTCTAAAAAAAAATCTACTAATTCCTAAAACTTATATCTAATATTTATGACATTTCAAAAACTCAAATAAACAACGATACGAAAATTCCTTTTTGTTTTTTAAATCTCAATTGATTTCTGAAACCACGTTAAAAAAACAAGACAAGCAGGCTTTATAACTTTGCTAGTGTGTCTGGTACTTTGGTTCATTTTAAATAAACTAGAAAAGTACACGTGCGTTGCACGTGATTAACTAATTTCCTAAATTTGTTGAATCATATAATAATTTTTCATTATATTATAGTCTTAATGACACACCACATAATTTTTCTAGTTAAATCACTTTAATTATTACTATGTTGTTACCAAGAATTTAAAGTTGTTATCTTGAATACCTAAAATCAAAACTTAAAAATAAAAAATGAACTATAATTATGAAGTATTTCTAACCTAAAACTACATGTCTACATAACTATAATTCTAAAACTAACATTTGAACGAATGGACAACATCAATTGTTGCGTTGCACGTGATTAACTATTTTCTAAGTTAGTTGAATCATATAATTATTTTTCATCATACTATGGTCTTAATGACATACCACATAATTTTTTTGACTAAATCAATTTAATTATTTTTATATTGTTACCAATAATTTAAAGTTGTAATCATAAATACCTAAAATCAAAACTTTAAAATAAAAAAATGAACTATAATTACTAAGTATTTCTAATCTAAAACTACATGTCTATATATTTATTATTCTAAAACAACCATTTGAACGAATGAACAATATCAAATTTTTTCTTCCTTGACCTTGGTATTTCCATCTAACCAATTTTTTTCCATCTAAACCAGTTTTCACAGGTTTAACCCCTTTTTTTTTATCGATTTAACCAGTATTGCCGGTTATACCTATCTTTTACTGAGTTCATCTATTTTCAATTACATGCCTAATCCATTTTTTAACTAATCTAACACGATTTTACCAATTATCCTCAATTTTGTCGAGTAAACCTGCTTATACTCTAAGTTACCATTACTTTTTGTTATTTTAACATGTTCTTTCATAGATTTCATTCGCTTTTACATTGAGTTTACATTTATTTTTATGTTATTTTAATTCGTTCTTTCACCGATTTCACCCATTTTTGTGGTTTATCCCATATTAATCAATTCACTCATTCTCTCTGGTTTAACCCAATTTTAGTCGATTTTTCCTATTCTTATGCTAATACAACCCATTTCCTCACCTATTTCACATTTTTTTGCTAATTTAACTCATTTTTTGTTTTTGTTCTTTCATCGATTTGATCCCCCCCCCCCCCCAAATTTTTTTGTTATCTCATGTTTAGCCAATATCATTCATTTTATACCAGTTATCCATTTTTGCCGACTTACCCCGTTGTTTGATCAATTGCACCTTTTTTTTTGCTTTAAATCATTTTTCGTTTATGTAACCCATTTTTCCATTGATTTTACCATTTTTATCATATATGTTTAATCGAAATTTACCTGTTTTTGCCGGTTTTAACAATTGTTTAGTCGATGTCATTAATTTCTTTTACCGGTTTTACCCAATTTTTGTCGGTTAACCTTGTTGTTTTATCAATGACACCATTTTGTTTTGCTTCAACTCACTTTTCTTTCAATCTAACCCATTTTTTCATTGATTTTACTAATGGACAACATTAGTTCTTTTCTTTCTTGACCTTGATATTTCCATCTAAATTATTTTCACAGGTTTAACCCTTTTTTTATTTATCGATTTCACCAATTTTACCTGATATACATGTCTTTTTCTGAGTTCATCCATTTTTAATTACATGCTTAATCCATTTTTTAAACAATTTGACTTGTTGTTACCAATTTTCCTCAATTGTGTTGAGTGAACCTATTTTATCGATTTAACCATGCCCTTAAGTATTGACTGGGAGATCGATCGATGGAGAGATTATAGCGTATATGGAAATTGTAAATGATTAAAAGGTTCACTGAATTAATTCACCAGTGATTGGGCTCCATGGGCTTGTGGCCAGACATCGACCGTGGAGTGTGGGAGAATTCCCAAATTAGCAGGGGTGCTAATTTTGGAATGATCAGTCGACAGAGTGTTCGATTGATTTAGAGTATTTAATGCTCGAGTAATTAAATGAATATTTAATTGCAACCCACGGCCAATTATGTGGTGAACCTACGGGGGCATACACAATACACATGAAGTGAAAGCGAGGAAATGTAGAACAAATGAGTCAACCGAATCGACTGGGGCGATTGAGGTGACTGGGTCGACTGAGTCGACTGGGTCGACTGGGTCGACCATACCCAACGTGAATCCACAGAGACTTTCTGGTAATCTCCAGTCGGTCGGAACTCACATCTAAGTATAGACGTTCTCGCACCAGATAAACCCTATCACCTCAAGTATTTAGGGATCATTCCTCGTATACTATTGTAAATTGGAATAACTTCAACTCCGATATGCGACTACCGCTTCCATGGTGAGTTATTTCCTAATTGGGGTATTCAGTGCACTTGCCATCCCAGCAAGTCACCCACTTATGTGTATCGACTATCCCAGTCACGCTCGTGGACCCCAGCGTTCTCCAGTTCATCGGAGTATACACATTAGTGAGAGTCTAACCGAATCCAACGATGTTCTATCTCGATTGGATTCTACGACTCTTGAATATGTTCTAGATCACGGCCTTGGAGATCAGTCCACGGGTTGTCCCATAGCCCTGTGATCTAAGGACTTATATCCTTATGCGTAGATAATTATTACATAAGATAAAGTTGACCATATAATAAAGATGCATTTATTAATCTAAATTGAATAGTTCCTTTATTTATTACAATAAATGGCAGCCATACAGTTGGCTTGCCGGACACTATTCTATCAGTTATCTCATGTTTAGCCAATATCATTTATTTTTTTACCAGTTACCCATTTTCTAGCGATCACCATTTTTTTTCTTTAACTCGTTTTTCTTCTATTTAACCTATATTCCCATTTATTTTACCATTTTTTATCATATATTTTTTAATCGACTTTTACCCGTTTTCACCTATTTTAACCCTTCTATGTTTTTGGCTTATTTTGGTTTAAGCCAATTATAAGTTTTCAAGTTACTAAATAGTACTTTTTTATTTAACTAACCCGAATGTGGCATTTTATTTTTAAGTTCTTTAAATTTTCTGAGGTACTTTGATAAGTGATAATTTCTTTAGAATTTTCCAAAGAAATATCAATTTTACTTGCTTTTACACAAGTTTATCATTTATTTTTTGTTATTTTAGTTCGTTCTTTCACTGATTTCACTCGTTTTTTGTGGTTCATCACATTTCTTAATCAATCCTTCCATTCTCTCTAGTTTAACCCAAATTTAGTCGATTTTATCACATTTGTTAATCAATTCACTCATTCTCTCTGTTTAAACCCAATTTTAGTCTGAATATACTTATTTTTTACTGATTTAACATATTTTCTCACATATTCCGCCTTTTTGCCGATTTACTCATTTTTTTTTGGTTCTTGTTCTTTTATCGATTTGATCCGTTTCCTTTTTGTTATCCCGTGTTTAGCCGATGTCATTCATATTTTTTAACTTTTTTGTCGATTTACCTTGTTGTTTTATCAATTGCACCATTTTTTCTGCTTTAGCTCGCATTTTTTTTTTCTATCTAACCCATTTTTTCATTGATTTATCAATTGCACCATTTTTTTTGCTTTAACTCGCATTTTTTTCTTCTATAGAAACCATTTTTTCATTGATTTACCATTTTATATCATATATTTTTTAATCGAATTTTACCCAATTTTACCGATTTTAATAATTTATATGTTTTGACTCTTTTTGGCTTAAGGCAATTTTATGTTTTTTTAGTTAAAATAAATAGTGTTTTTTTTTAATTCATGCAGCACAAATGTGGGTTTTTTTTTTTTTCCCTGAGGATGTTTAATAAATGATAATATTTTAAGAACTTTCCAAACAAATTTTTGAAGAAATATATAGTAATATTTTTTTTTTTTACTATTAATATTTTAATGAGTTGTAAAACCTTAATAGATAATTATAATAAAGTTAATGTAGGGGTGACTTCTTGTCTAATTATACTTCTAGGATTCTTTTATTTTATCTTTTTGCCATAAAATTAAATATTATAATATAATTTAAATAGGGGTATATTAGTCTTCACAAAAAAGGGAAGAAATTCTCTTCGCCAAACCCGTACTTTTAACATATTCTTTCACCAATTTCATCCGTTTTTACATTAAGCTTACCATTTTTTTTTGGTTATACTACATCGTTCATTCACCGATTTCACCCATTTTTGTGGTTAATCTCATTTGATAATCAATTAACGCATTCTCTCCGGTTTAACCAAATTTTAGTCGATTTTACTTATTCTTTTGCCGATTAACGTATTTTCTCACCTATTTCACCTTTTTGTTGTCTATTTAATTAATTTGTTTTGATCTTGTTCATTCATCGATTTCACCCTTTTTTTATCTCGTGTTTAGCCGATGTCTTTCACTTCTCTCGATTTCGAGTTACCATGTTGTTTTATCGATTGCACCATTTTTTGTTGCTTTAACTTGTTTTTCTTCGATCTAAACCATTTTCCATTGATTTTACTATTTTTTATCATATATTTATTAATCGAATTTTACCCGTTTTCAACGGTTTTAACCATTTCTATGTTTTGACATTTTATTGGTTCAAGTCCATTAATAAGTTTTTCAGCTAAGTAAATAATACTTTTTTTATTCGTATAGCACGAAGGTGACATAATTTTATTTTTTGATGAGGTTCTTTAATAAGTGATAATTTTTTAAGAAGTTTCCAAAGAAATATCGGTTTCACCCACTTTTACACTTAATTTACCTTTTCATTTTTTTTATATTAACCCGTTCTTTCACCGAATTTACCCTTTTGTGGTTTATCCCATTTGTTAATCAATTCACCCATTCTCTCCGGTTTAACCCAAACTTAGTTGATTTTATCACATTTGTTAATCAATTCATCCATTATCTCTGGTTTATCCCAATCTTAGTCGATTTTACTTATTCTTTTGCTAATTTAACCCATTTTCTCACATATTTCACCTTCGTTTTTTGCCAATTTAACTCATTTTTGTTCTTATTCTTTTATCGATTTGATCCCCCTCCCCTTTTTTTTTTTTTTTTTTTTTTTTTTTTTAATCTCATGTTTAGCCAATATCATTCATTTTTAACCAGTTACCCATTTTCCGCCCATCACCATTTCTTTTCTTTTACTCGTTTTTTCTATCTAACCTACATCCCCATTGATTTTACCATTTTTTATCATATATTTTTTAGTCGACTTTTACCCGTTTTCATCGATTATAACCATTATATGTTTTCGACTTATTTTGGCTTAAGCCAATTATAAGTTTTCCAGTTACTAAATAATATTTTTTTTATTTAACTAACTCGAAGGTGGCCTTTGGTTTTTAGGTTCTTTAATTTTTTTGAGGTTTTTTGATAAGTGATAATTTCTTATGAATTTTCCAAAGAAATATCGATTTTACTTGTTTTTACACTAAGTTTATCATTTCTTTTTTGTTATTTTAACCCGTTCTTTCACTGATTTCACTCCTTTTTTGTGGTTCATCACATTTCTTAATCAAGCCATCCATTATCTCTAGTTTAACCCAATTTTATTCGATTTTATCATACTTGTTAATCAATTCACCCATTCTCTCTGGTTTAACACAAGTTTAGTTTGATTATACTTATTATTTTGCTACTTTAACCTATTTTCTCACATATTACACATTTTTGCCAATTTAATCATTTTTTTTGTTTTTGTTCTTTTATCGATTTGATTTTTTTTTGTTATCCTGTATTTAGCAGATGTCATTCATTTTTTTTATCGATTTTATCAATTTTTTGCCGATTTACCTTGTTGTTTTATTAATTTCACCCTTTTTTTGTGCTTTAACTCACATTTTTTCTTTCTATCTAACCCATTTTTCCATTGATTTATAATTTTTTATCATATATTTTTTAATCGAGTTTTACCCGTTTTTACAAATTTGAACCATTTCTATGTTTTGGCTCTTCTTGGCTTAAGCCAATAATATATTTTTTTAGTTAAACTAAATAGTGTTTTTTCATGCAGCACAAATGTTGCATTTTTTTTTCTTTTGTAGTTCTTTAATAAGTTATAACTTTTTAAGAACTTTCCAAAGTAAATTTCGAAAAATATAGAGAAATATTTTTTTTAGATTTTTTTTATTTTTTTACTATTAATATTTTAAGGAGTTGTAAAACCTTAAAAGATAATTATAATAAGGTTGATGTAGGAGAGACTTCTTGTCTAATTATACTTCTAGGATTCTTTTATTTTACATTTTTGCCATAAAATTAAATATTACAATATAATTTAAATAGGGGTATATTAGTCTTTACAAATATAAATAGATAGATAGATACACCAATAAAATTATGAAGAAATTAATAGACCAAGAGTTCCAAAACTACAAATGATTTTTGTGTTCATTGATTAATCGACTCAAATATATCAAAAAATTTCACTTAGACAGTGGAACTTTGACCAATGCCAACAATTAAAGATCAAACAGTTCCAAAGTAAATTTCAAAAAATAAAGAGAAATAGTTTTTTTAGAATTGTTTTTGTTTTTTTACTATTAATATTTTAATGAGTTGTAAAACCTTAAAAGATAATTATAATAATGTTGATGTAGGAGAGACTTCTTCTCTAATTATACTTCTAAGATTATTTTATTTTACCTTTTTGCCATAAAATTAAATATTACAATATAATTTAGAAAGGGGTATATTAGTCATCACAAAAAAGGGAAGAAATTTTCTTCGCCAAACTCGTACTTTTATATGTATATAGATATAGAAGAATAGAATATAGATATAGATATACCTTATCACTTAAAAAAGAAAAACTAAATCAATTTTTTCTAAGGATAATGATAATTACCATTAGCACTATTGAGTGATTTACTTCAAGCTTTTTTTTTTTTTTTTTTTTTTTTTTTTGAGAAGCCCCGAACAGGGGAAAATAGTACTACTTCAAATCAATTTAAATCACTGTTTACAAGATTAAGAATGAAATTCGGGAGAACAGTGGGGATTGGGAAAGTGCTAAAGGCTACTTTTGAAATGGCATGTGCGACATAATTGCTTTCCCTAAACACGTGGGAACACACAAAAGAATCTAAGTTTGTGGCCAACCGCTTAATACCCTCGAACAAGTGTCCTAGCGGGTGGAAATTGTTGCTTGAATCCGAGCCCAGAATTCCATTGACAGCTGCGAGACAGTCCCCTTCCAAAATAATGTGTCTCCACCCCTTAGCTATTCCAAATTCCAGGCCGAAGACCATAGCCGCAACTTCCGCTGCCTCGGGTTCAAGAAGAAAGTTCTGTTTTGTCGAATTCCTTTCAAGATGATTTTGGCTTAGCTGTTCAAATTAAATAATTCTAGAATGAAGATTATAACTTGGTTCCTCTTATGAACTTAATTAGCTTCTTCATATCTTTTATTACAAGCAGTTTTCTTTTGAGGCAAAGTATTTCTTATCCAAATATAGTCGATGCTCTGTCCAAATTTATTTATTTTTATCTTTTTAGACAGCGAATACATCGTTACATCAATCACTATATAGAAATATATTCGAATCTATTTCATTGATATCAAAAGTACAAAGATAAACAAACAAAAAATATATTATTAAATTAGAGAAACACTCACACTAGTAGAAGTTAAATCCATGAGATCATGTAACCTCAACTTTAGTCAACAGACGACTGCCTCTAAAAAAATCCATTGTCTTGTAAAGTAAAATTAGCCTTTTCTCATGTAATAACAATATTGACTTATAGTGAAAATAATCCAAACACAACCATGATATGACATATAGGGCCTGCTTGTTTAAGTTTTCCCTCGGTCTGATTACCAATGTTTTCAGAACCGGACCGGACAGTGAACCGGTGAGCCGACTGGCCACTGGTTTTACTGGTCGAACCGGTCGGACCGTTGGTCGGACCGGATGACGTCATAATAATGTAATAAATATATTTAATTTTAAAGTATATGCAATATGCATAAAATTTAAACATTATCCTACAATTGATTAAAAATATACAAAATCTTATAATATATATAAATTAAATCATATAATATTTATCTAACTTATATCATAACGGTAATATGATATTAATTTGTAAGCTCATATAAATATAATATGATTATATTTTTTTATAAAAATTTAAAAGTGTAAGTTAAAAATACAACAAACTAAGAAATTCATAAATTTTAAAATATGGTTATGTATAAAAGTCTAATATTCAAAATCAAACTTGCATAATATATCGATTTGACTTTTTATCCTAAAAATAATATTGGAAAGAAATATTTAATAGAACAAATTATAATAAAAAATTATTATTTGAGTATTAATTTTCATTGATAATGTGTAAAATGTTAATTTGAGTTAATTATCTAATTTATAAATTAATTTGGCTACAAGTTTCTATAATTTATAAATTTTTGTACTAAAAGTTCAATAAAAATGATGTAGCTTAAATGGTAAGGAAGTTATCAAAAAAAAAAAAAAAAAAAGGAAATACAAAATCGGAGGGAACCGGCCCACACCGGCTCGCCGGGTCACCGGTTTTGGACCGGTTCAACCCGGTTCAAACTGGTTTTTGAGTCAGGCGGTTTTAGGGGGCAAACCGGACCGGACCATCCTCCGGTTCGCGGTCGAACCGGTCGGACCGGCCGGTCCGGTCCGGTTTTAATAACATTGCTGATTACATGTTTGGCGAAACCCATATCTCAATTCACATATCCATACATATATAATAATAAAAAAAATCGATCCAAATGACGTTTCATATTTACCACACATACCAATTTTTCGAAACTAAAACCTAACCAAACAGGTCCATGATTATTGATGGTCACCAAATAACTATCATTATTTCATGAACGTACTAAATAATGATTTCATATTTGGAATGTGAGCTAAATATAAATTATTTAAACATTAATATCAAGAAACTTCACAAATAAACAAGTAGAGGCAAGTTAGTCGATTCCACATACAAAAAGAATGGGAATATAGTGTAACACCATTTAATCAAGATTACACAGAAAGTACATCTAATCTCATATACGACAACCTCATAAGAAAAATTAAATATGGAATCAATAAATAATCGCGTATTCGTGGACAATATTTTGATGGAGATTTTTGTCCAAAAGGTAAGCCATAATAATTAGATTTTAAAAATTTATTCATATAACAATAGATGATAGAAAATTAAGCTAGTCGATCGATCAACATACACGGTGAAAATAGTGGTTAGGAATACATCGACCAATATGGTTGTCATACAGCATGTTAAGTTCTGCTCTTATAAGGTACCATGATTAATATCTACAATTAAAAAAAAAAATCGTTCATAAAAATTACTCTAAAAAGAAATTAAGTTATCATGTTTCAACTAAACAGAAATTAGAAAAATGTTTCAACTAAACATTATAATTAGTTAAATCGGAGAGAATGAGCCAAAGAATAAGTAAAATCGAATATAATTAGTTAAACCGGAGAGAATGAGCGAATTGATTAACGAATGAGATAAACCACAAAAATGGGTGAAATCGGTGAAAGAATGGATTAAAATAACACAAAAACAAATGGTAAATTCAATGTAAAAGTTGATGAAATCGATGAAAGAACATGTTAAAATAATAAAAAATATGGTAAACTTGGTGTAAAAGCTGGTATACTCGATAAAATTGAATAGAGTTGGCAAAACGGGTTAGATTAGTTAAAAAATGGATTAGGCGTGTAAGTGAAAATGGATGAACTTAGTAATATATATGTATAACAATCAAAACTGGTTAAATCGATAAAATAAAAAAAGGTTAAACCTGTGAAAACTGGTTTAGATGGAAAAAATAGTTTAGATGGAAATATCAAGGCCAAGAAAGAAAAGAATAGATATTGTTTATTCATTCAAATGGTTGTTTTATAAATATAGACAATGTAGTTTTAGATTAGAAATACTTAGTAATTATAGTTTATTTTTTATTTTCGAGTTTTGATTTTAAGTATTTATGATAACAACTTTGAATTCTTGGTAACAACATAATAATTAAAGTGAATTAGTCAAAAAATATATATGTATGTCATTAATACCATAGTATATTGAAAATGATTATATGATTCAACTAACATAGAAAATAGAAATAAAATGGGAAGGGGTGACCTTAGCTTCAATTTGAATGCCATCATTACCCTGATCTTCTCGCTCATCTAATATATTGAGTGCTGACAACAAAACTGAACGATGGCATAAGTCTAATTTAATCGACCGAAGAGTTGGTATTTCTCCTATACCCAATGGTATCTCCTCCAAACTTTCCATGGAATACAGAAAAAGTTGCTCAAGGTTTGGGAAATGGATGCTATCTGCATTCCAGACCTTTAGCGTATTACACGAATGAATTGACAAGTATTTCAGGGAAAGAAATTGTCCATCAATTGGGTTCCACTCCTCTCCAATGAAGGCATCGTCTTTTAATAAGAGCATTTCAAGATTGGGCAAACTACCTATTATCGACATATGTTCCCAAGGTATGTGACTGTAAGCTAAAAACAACTCCTTGAGTGATTGTGGAAAAGTTAGATATTCCAACAAATGAGTTTCTTTTAAATGAATACTTAGACTATAAAGGAAAATAGAAAGTGATTCGAGTTTATCTAAATGTTGAAGATTGTTGAGACAATAGTCTTTTCCTCTATCCAAATCCCCAAAAAAATCATCATAAGAAATTCCTAATTTCTTAATATTGGGTATTCTCTTGACAACCCCTACATCACAGCAGGTTAGGTTACATATTGTTAAGAAAGTATTTAGGTGTTTCAACACAATTGGAAGATATATAGGCAGAGAAACTGGATACATCTGGACATGTCTAAGTTGTTTCATCTCACAAATTTCAGGTGGTGTAGTAGTTTCCATAAAAGCTCCTACAATAATTAAGGTTTGTAGGTTCCATAGTAGCTTTAGTGTAGATGGCAGCCTGAGAGTAACACTAGACATAATATCAAGGAACCTTAAGTTGACTAGATTGAAAGCGATTTCGAATAAATCAGATTGATCACCATTCAATACCCTTATCAATCTACAACCAAGCAAGGATGAATACCTAAAATCCAACACATTATTAAATGTGATTGAACGGAGGATCGTTTTGCTCTTTTTTGCTTTCGTAAATACAGTATTAGATATGATTGATACTGCACTTTCGTTTCTGAAATGGGCAGAATCTTTTTGCTGTTTTTTTCTTCCATCAATAACAATGCGACGATGATTGTGTAAGGCTTCTGAACAGTCAGAACCTCGTTCCCCAATGACACAAATAAACTTTTCTTTTTCAGCTTCCCTTAAGCACATGTCTCCCAAAAGATCATGAATTTTGAAGGTTTCAATTTCCCCACAATCCCCATGCTTGTGAACCATAACAAGATTTCTATCAATAAGATCGATAAGGTACTCCTCTGCAACCTCTTCAAGGATTTTTTCTTTATTTGGTTTTAGAAATCCCTCGGCAACCCACAGTTTGATGAGCCGGGACACATAGATCTCATCGTCTTCGGGAAAAACTCCCATGTAGAGGAAACATGGTTTTAGATGAACAGGCAAGTTTTTATAACTCAATGATAATATTTTCGAGCATTGTCCATCATTCGCTAGACTTGCAATAGAGTTAACTTCTTTTGCGACATGAACCCACTCTTCTCGTGTCATGTTCGACTTTGCAAGGATTCCCGCAATCACCACTATTGACAAAGGGAGTCCCTTACAATTCTTAGCAATCTTCTTCCCAATTTCCTCCAATTCAATAATACATTCTTGTTGGCCAAACACCCTTTGACGAAGTAGATTCCAACTTTGATCTTCGTCTAGAAAATTCACCTCAAAGCCAGGAGATCCCAAATGACTAGCCATGAGTGTAAGTCTGGTTGTTATCATGATTCCACTTCCGTTGCCGTTATCTGGAAAGAACAAATGTACCTTGTCCCAGACATCGATACTCCACATATCATCCATTACAATCAAATATTTCCTATTAAATAAATATTTATGTAATTCTACACCTAATTGGCTCTCATTCATCTCTTGTATTGTCTCTTTAGCAAAAACTTTAAATTCAATCAAAAGGCTTGAAAGAATTTCTTTTATTTCATATTCTTGGGAAATTGTAACCCAAGCACGGTTGTCAAAATGTTTCACAATATAAGGATTTTCGTAAACATTTCTAGTAAGTGTGGTCTTACCAATACCCCCCATTCCGTGAATTGGGATGATTTGGAATTTAGATTGTTGTCGGGTGAGTATGTCCATGATTTGAATCAAGTTATCATCAAATCCCACCATTGTGTCTTTGCCAGCCGGTAAAGAGCTTGAAGAACTAGAAGGTATTGAATCTCTAGGTAGGTGAACTTTAAGCTCCCCTTTCCCTTTAATTTCCATCGCCTTGTCTTTCATCAAATCCATGACTTCTATCACTTCTTGCAGTTGTTGACAGAAGGTATTGGAACTCGTTCCCGCAAAACTTGTGGATTGATTATCATGAATATAGTCCACAACTCTGGATTCAATTAGATCTTCTGCTGCATGAGATGCATCTGCGATTTGACTCACCAAGACTTCAACATCTTTGTTGTCTCCATGGGAATAGCGTTCTAGAAAGTCAACTAGATACGCTGCCCTTTCTTGAAGAGATTCAATTTGTTCGTGGTTAAGTGAAAATGAATCGCGACCATGATCCATGATCTGATCGATTATGTGCATCAGGGAAACAAGAGATGCATATGCTTCTGCCATTTTGGATGTGAAAGAAGAAGTTTACTGTTTGTGGTTTGATTGAATAGGAAATGGATGAATGAATGATCAAAAAGTTGTAGATAGAATGCAGTGTTTGTGGTTTTAAATGCTCAAACATTTTAAACCAATAGATCATAAGCAACTTGGAACATGATGAGGAGAAAAGTCAGATTTATACTTCGTCAATTATTACATATTATTAGTTCAGTAGGTTTATATTTCGTTGGTTTTGATGAATTTTATAGATGGAATCTTTTGCTCGTATCTGTAAATTTGATAAGGGAAAATTTTGAGTTCATTAATAGCTTGTTCGGGGGTAAAAATTTGAGAGAAAAATTGTAGGACTAAGAAATGGGAAAGGAAAATAAAGGAAAGCAAAATGAAAAGAAAGTCATTTTTTTTGTACATATTTAATTGTCAGGAAAATTATTTTTCTTGTTTGGTTTTTTAGGAAGTTTAGAAAACTAATGTTGGGCACCATAATTGAGTGTGCGAGTGACAATAATTATCCTATCAGACCCAATCTACGACACCGTTAGCACTATTGAGTGATTTACTTAAAGCTTTTCTCCAGTCCTAGTTTAAGATAAGGTTTAGCGGTTAAAATTAAATAAGATTATAACTGAGTAGAGCGTATGGCTTCACGACGGACTAAGGAAAAACACTCTCCAAACTTAGAGGTTCATGTATAAATTATATGTGCATATTAAATAGAGAATATTATTGGTTAGTCTTTTGTTTATAAACGATAGCTAGACTTGTAGTTGCCAAAGTGACCTTGGTTAGTGAATTTTTTTTATGAACATAAAGACTACATAAAAGTTGATCATTTAAATTTTTTTTATGAACATAAAGACTGCCTTAGTAGAGCGTATGGCTTCACGACGGATTAAGGAAAAACACTCTTCCAAACTTAGAGGTGGATCGTGACATAAAATTTCTCGACGAATTTGATCAAACATTTTATCCAACCCATCAAGAAATATATGCACTCGAATCCGTTCATTGGACTGCTGGTATGCTATAACATCATCGGGATCTTTCATGACTACTTTATCACGATGATCAAGTTCCTGAAAGATTTCTGTGAGTTCCCCATAATAAACTAAAAGAGATTTGTTACTTTGTTTGGCTGAGAAGGCTTTCTGATGCAAAGAATAGACGTGCATCTCGTCCGTTCCATCATAAAATACTTTAGAAAGGGTACTCCAAATTTCACGGGCAGTGGGAATACGGAGATAGCGTTTCATGATGTCTGGAGACATAGATATCAAAAGCCATCGTTTCACCTTCTGATTTTCAGCATACCATTTTTCATATCCGTTGTCGGAGACATCAGGTGGTGGAGTTTTGCCGATGATGTATGTGAGTTTTTCTCGTTCAGAAATATGCATTTCCATCAATTGAGACCACACATCGTAATTTGTTTCAGTAAGTAAGATGCCAACATTAAAGGCACCTTCAGACTGAACAAAAACTGGAACAGATTTGGATTCAATTTTTTAACTCATTTTTTTTATTTTTTATTGTATGGATGAATTTGGGTAAAAAGTAGAATTTTTTTTTTGGGATTAGATGCAAGGTTTACAGAACCTTATTTTCGGCTCTGGTACCATGTAAGCAAGAATGTTTTTATATTCATTGATAATAAACTAATGAACATACAACGTATTTATATTGGTAGGAACTCCGAATTGTTCCTCAAGAAATCATCTCCTATCAATTAAATGACCTATACAATCTTCTATGTAAGGAAATAGAATATAATTGATCTCCACAATATCTTGCCAATATCACTTCAGGGGACAATGTGCGAAATCCTTCATAAGAATGAAGCAAAATTGATCACCAACAGTCCTTCACGGTCAACTCATCGTTACTGCGTGGATTGAAGCTAGATTTTCGACCTTGGATAAAACTATGAGGTTCCAAATTGGAGTTTTCTCCAAATATATATATGAAGCCTGCGTGTATTACAAAACATTAAAACATGATTTTTTATGCCTCTCAATTGCAGCAACAGGCTCTGTACTAGGTTCGAAGAAATTGGGAATATGGAATTAGTTATCTAGACAACTGAAGCTATAAGCATTAAGAATGTTACACTAAAATAAAGTTGGTTAACTCAAGTAGTTAAGTTATCCGAGTCTTCAAGGGGTTCAATACAGGAAAAGATCAACTCACGGTTTTTTAGCATTAGGAATTATGGATAAATACAAATATCCTTCCAACTTTTGATCATCTTATAGTAATCACTAATCAATTGATATTTCTATTGCCGGACTACATAGGATGAGTTAAACAAAGAAGAAGAATCCACATGACAACTGTGTAATAAGCAAATTTTCGTAGTTCTTCTTTTTTTACCACTATTAGGAGTATCAGTATTCGACGGACCGCCATGGACGCATTTGTCAAGCTTGAAATTCTCCTTCGATTCAACATAAAAAATATTAGATGATAATATGAAATTTCATTGCATCTACGGAGGAGAAATTCTACCACGGAGTCGTCTGGTGACCAAAGGAACACGACTAGGATCAAGAACTTCCTTAAAATCCAGAATTTCTTCCACTATATGCAACCAATCTAGAAATTCATCCGACTGATGTCCCCCATTGAATTCCAGAATTTCCACTCGAAAACTTGATTCCCACCTTCGATTAGGTGATGATTGATGGCTGCGGTTGGAGGCAAATGGATTGGCTCCGAGGTTAGAGATGGTCTCCTCCCGCTCCGACACATATCGCGGTTGTTGTTGTTGCTGATGTTGTAGAGCAGCCAATTGTTGTGTTAAAAGTTTCACTTATTTTTGTAAAAAATCAACTTCATCCCTACGAATTACATCTTCGCGTTTTCTTGGCAGTATGATATCAGGATCTTACTGATTCTTGAAACCACTCTGACGCAGCATACGTAGTAAGAAATATGAATATAATCAATAACTCTTTGATTCTTGAACAAGAATACCATTTAGCGAGATTATGCGTCGCTTTATTCCCAAGACGGGGATCTTCCTTGTTTTTAGTTCAATAGCTTATATTCTTTTTATTTTGATTGAATTTAAAATAGAGAATTTTTTTAGATATTTGTGGATGAAAACTTGATCCTTGGTTTTGACAAGCTACATATTATAATTTTTTTGAAAAATCTTGGGAATCTTTTTCTCAAAATATTTCGAAAAATTATTATATACTAAATAAATGTTTTGAATAGACTCTGCTTTATGATTTCATTTCGTTTAACTCATAGTCAGAATGAATACAATAGTATTATTTAATATTTAGACCAGAACGCATTAAAATACTTATTTATTTATAATTCCACATCACCTCACAAGATAGCTAACATCACTCAAAATTTTATCCAATCACCTTTTGCCATCATTCATCTTGTGGGATCCATAACGGTCCAGATTCTCCCACGCTACGTACTCTAATTGGCTGGACTGTCATATCAAGCTCCACTACACCACAAAAATAATACTCCAAACGAGGTAAGAGTCGTGTCCAAACTAAACAAGACACATTGAGAGAACTAAGAAAAAAAACTCAAGCTTTGCATTAACTTTGTAAACTGAAAAACTCCTTCACGTTTACAATGCTTAAATAATAAAACTCTAAAAGCATAAATAAAATAAAATAAAATTACAAAAAGTTCCCTAATTAAATAAAAGGCATAATAAGTTATAAAAATCCTCCAACGGTAAAAATAGTCTTCTTAAAACATAGGATCGGCTACACCATCTTAATTTCATTAGATTTCAATTTTTGTCCTGTAATTATAAACTTCTTCTTCGATAATAGGACCAAATTGTTATTGCAGGATGAAAATTGAAACTTATTGAAAGTTAGATGACGAAATTTGTTAAGCTTATGACTAAATTTGAAATTTAGTGAAAGTTGAAGGATTAAATGTGTGCACTATAGTTATATGACTATTTATGAAAAAAATTAAAGTTAGAGGACCATTTTTGGAATTTTACCGAAAACTATTTTGATTAATTATTTGGAAGATTCTTGAGTTTTTTTTTTTTTTTGTAAAACAATTTAAGCATGATTATGATTTGTTTTGACTAGAATCTTCTTAATGTAAAATAGTTTTATTTAAACGGTGAGCTAGGTTTGATAATGTGGGTTATAGTTTGAATATATATGGAACGCTGAGATTTTGAGGATATACAACAAATAATAGGTGTCAAAATAATCAAATATTTTTAGATCAAATTTACAAAAAAATTAATTTTAATCGTTTCTTTGACTGTTACAGATGATGGATGCAATAAAATTCCAATTCTGAGAATTTATAGGCAATATGAGACGAAGAAAACAAGAATCTTCCAGACTGTATTTTTGTTAATTAGCAGCTAGATCTGATTAATAATACACTTGCCCATCAGCCCATGCTTTTTACAGGTAGATTTTACTTTTAGCATGTTTCAAGTGTATAAACTACTGTGCAATTTGGTGTTATGAAATTTAGTTTAGTTAAACTTTTAAGGTACAAACATGGAGCAAGATTTTCATTTCTCCATCCAAAATATCGAAAAGTTTCTGTTTTTGAATCAATGGAAACGAAGATAAGGTGTATTCTCAAAAATCTGTATTTCCCTTCAATCTTTCTCTTTTTCTTAATTTAGCAACATTTTTCATAATTTTTCTTAGTTTTTCCAAAACGTTTCACTACAAGAAAATTGAATTTTTGTGACAAGACATTAAGGACCTGTTTGTTTGCTCGGGTATGGCATACTATTTGGCAATCTAATTCCTTGGAATCAGATAATAATGTTTGGACAATTTTTTTGAAATTTGGGAAATGAAATATATTCCAACAAATCAGGAATCTTGTCATGAAAATATGGGAATGTGAAACTCAATTTTTCTATGGCATTATGATTCCTTTCTTGAGGGATTTGATACTAAAAATAAAAATTACATTATTGATAGTTTTATTCTTCTCCCTACATAATATTTCTCTCCCATAGCCATTGTTTTTTTTTTCTTGCGTTGTTTTCCTTCTTCAACTGCTTAAATCACATATTAAATTATCACGTTCATTTACCTACTAGTTGAATCTACTGAAATAATATAGAATATTGTTTAAATGTGAATTGATTTGAAAATATGTATATAGTTTATATGTCAATTCACATGCCAAATCCAAAACTTATGCTTCATAGCAATTCATTCTAAATTGTACGCTTAATTTTGTAATTGGTTTTGAAAGTGTTAACTTATTTATAACTATTATCAAACAACATTTTTTGTTATAGTTACATGCTTGGATTATTATGATATATTATATATATTTTTTTAAATCAATATATTTTTAATAATACTCTATAATAAATGCTGCTTTAAATTGATTTTTATTTAATATATGAGTGGGGGTATTTTTGTGAACTTTTTAATTATGTAATCCATTCTTTGCTATTACCAAACATTGGAAAAGGAATTAAATTAATTTCCTTGGTACAATCCCAAGTGTTACCGAAACACTATAATGAAATCATATTTCTGGATATCATATTTCTTAGTTTTTCCGAAACGTTTCACTACAAGAAAATTGAATTTTTGTGACAAGACATTAATAAGTGACAAGGTTAAACTTGTCACTTTTTATATCTATTAAGTGACAACAATTTAAATAATGTCACTTCATAGACATATTAGTGATAAGAATTGAGAAAAAATTGTCACTATTGACATTTAGCGATACACCAAAAGTGACAACCAAAATATTGTCACTAAATCATTGTGACAATATTTATTGTTACTAGGTTGTCAATAAAAGGGTGTCGCTAATTGTCAATAGTGACAACTTAATTACCATACTCTTGTCACTAAACGCTATTAGTGATAACTTAAAAAAGGGTTTTTATCACTATTGGAGTTGTCACTATTATTATTTTGACAACACTCAAATATTAAGCTGAGCGAAACATTCATAAAAAACGAGACTTTAATCCTTGGTTATAAGTGCTCTTTATGTCAGGACCATGAACCATATAAGATGGTCTTAACCATTACCCAAAATTTCGACTCATTTTTATTGAACATACCGAAATGTTTATATTTCTGAGTTATCAATATAGTATTTTCTACTTTGATATGTTTACTTATTTCACAATTTTTCCAAATGTTTTTCAAAGTTTTTGAATTTTTTTTGAAAATTTTTTAATATTTAATTGACAGAAATATACAACGAATATGAAATTTTAGTCCATGCCCTAAAATCTTTCACACAATTTTTCTGATTTCTAGAATTGAATGCTACAAGGTACGTGCTAATATATTTATCTTGTAATTGATAGTTTCATTCATATTAGATCTGGGCTAGAATTTAACTACAACTACTAGCGCTAAACAAACTACATGTATATGGGACCTTAGATAAACTAATTGATTATATTAATAGAATATGATTAGTATATGTATTTAATAATGGGTAAAACATATGAGAGTGGTACCGGTTACCCCTAAAGTATCAATTGTAACATTTACTATCCTATGTAATGATTTTGGACTTTTTATTCCCAAATTACCACCGTCCCTTTTATAACTAATAAATTGGTATCTTTATTAATTTATCAAAAAAAAAATGTTTCTTTATTAATTATGAAATCCTCCATCCATCTAAGAACATTAGGTTTCAAATTCTTCTTTCTTTTGTTTACTTTCATTTTTGACTCGATTTTTTTCTTTATTTCCATCTCATTTGTTCATTATTTTCGTTTCAATTTTTTCTTTGTTCTATCTTGAATTTTTCCTTACAATTTGTTTAAGTTTTTATTTGGTGGTAATCTCTTTTATTTTCATTACAAATTATTATTCCAAATATTAAGTAATTCTTCTTCAAATTCTTACTTGGAATTTTCGAACTTCACATAGGCTCCTATCGTCAATTCTTCAATCTATAATTACCTTAACTTCTTTATACGTCTATTATCAATCAAACGTAGATTCAATTCCAACACAAATCATTGCCAATAGTATGAACCTGTGTCAAGCTTGAATTTTGTGAGTAAGAATTTGAAAGGGGAATTATAATTACTCAACATTTGAAATAATAATTTGTGACAAAAATGAATGAGACAATTATCACCAAACAAAATATAAAGAAAAAAATTGAGATAGAAATATAGAAAAAAATTGAAACAAAAAATAAAGAAAACAAATTGAAATGGAAATAAAGAAAAAAACGAGATGGAACTAAATAAAAAAATTGAGACAAAAAAAAGGGAAGAAAATAAAATAAATGAAGAAATTGAAATATAATGTTCTTTGGTGGATGAAGGAATTCATGATATATGAAGAATTTTTTTTTGATAAATTAATAAATAAATAATTTATTAATTAGTTATAAAAAGGTGGGGATAAAAAGTGCAAAACTATTACAAAGGGATAAATGTTACAACTGATACTTTAGAGAGGTAAGTGGTATCACCCTATACTTTAAGAGGACAAACTGTATTTAATCTTTTAAATTATGAGAGGTGTGGTTTAAAAATCCAAATACTGTATAGAAGTTCGTTGTATTTTCAGCTTATTTTCTGTCTCTGATTTTTTTCACGTGGTAGTGTGTTAGTGTATATTAAACAAAGCAATTATTTTTTAGTAATACACAATACAGATAGGACGTAATAGAATGTTTTTTGAAAACTCTAAAAAAATTGATTAATTTGATGGGCTAAAATATACTCCATCGTTGCTAAAAAGACATCCAAATGATCCTAAAATAGCTAACGTTTTTCAGCTGGCTGTTCTCTGATTGGAACAATCGCTCCATTCCCTTTGTGCAAGCATGATAACTTATATACTGTTCTATATCTCCATGAATCTAGGAATCGAAGTTCCTACAAGGCTACAATCATGTGCTTAATACAATTGACAAACCAAAAGGGTCAAGGTTGGCCCCATTTTATTACTGTAGTAATATGTGTACTAGGCCCAACTAAAAATAACTGATGTCCAATAACAGAAAATGTGATTGATATAAATTAATTAAAAATCATTTTATCGATTAATTATATAAATAATAACAAAGCAATGTCTTTTGTGTTTAAGATACAACTGCACATAAGAATGATAAATCAATGTAACATTTTCATAATATAAACATGTATATTTGCAGCAATAGTCCCAAAAAAATAAACTGAAAAAAATACATGTTTAATAGGGATTGAAGTGAAACAATTGATAATGATACATAAAATAGGACTTTTTAATATTACGTAAATGGACGAAAATGCCCTCCAAGTAATGCACATGTTTTGCACGTGAGGTCGTCTTTGTCGTGTAATAGATGGAAAAAATTAAGAGAAACGAATGTGCTAAAGTTGACCTATAAGGAAGACGAAAATTGCAATTCACTTTTGTGAAAATTCAAATTATAATACAACATTTCACACAAAATCCAGACCAGTCTTAAATATCATTCAAAATTATAATACAACATTTCACACAAAATCAAAACCAGTCTTAAATATCATTCAAATTATAATACAACCTTTCACACGTAAAACCAAAATAGGCCTTAAAATTCATGTTTTACTTATCCGTACCAATATTTAAAGAATCTTCAAAACACAAAATAAAAACTTAATAAAAAAAAAACCATTGAAATTATCTACAAACGAGTCATAATGTTTCAGTATAGTGTCTTCGTTTTTTGTGTACACAATTGAGGTTGAAGATGTAATTGAGTGACACTTCAATTTCGACGAATGAACCAATGCTTTGTTCCGGTCCTAGCGCAGGAAACACAAGAAACAAATATAAAAATCAATAAAATTAAAGTTTAAAACCAAAAGAGAATCACAATTTCAACATTTTATCTTTATCTGTATTGATAAAACTGACTTTTGAAATTTGAAAGAGTGTTCTATATTTTTTCACAAGTTAAAAAAAGGGCTTAAAATGAATTTCAATAGTCATGAAATTTGATAGTTAAAACAATTAGAACATTGTCTAGAGCAAACAGTAAAAAAATCATCCAACAACAAAATTGACCATTGATTAAAGTAAAAAACTTAAGGTTAGAGGCTGACCTTTTTCTTTGTTAAATTTGTACCTCTCCTTTCTTTTTTGATGCATTCGTACATCTCCTTTAATACATAATGAACTTGAGATTATCTCTTGCTTCCAAGTTTCTCAGTTTTGTTGTATACCTGTCGAGCTTAACTTCAACTTGAATGACATCATTACCGTTTTCTTCTTGCTCATCTAATATATTGATTATTGAACGCACAACTGAATCACGGCAGTATTCTAATTTAATCGATCGAAGAGTTGGTATTTCTCCTATACCCAATGGTATCTCCTCCAAACTTTCCATGGACCATAGCAAAAGTTGCTCAAGGTTTGGGAAATGGATGCTATCTGCATTCCAGACCTTTAGCCTATTACACGATTGAATTGACAAGTATTTCAAGGAAAGAAATTGTCCATCAATTGGGTTCCACTCCTCTCCAATGAAGGCATCGCGTCTTAATAAGAGCATTTCAAGATTGTGCAAACTACCTATTATCGACATATGTTCCCAAGGTAAGCGACTGTTTTCTAATTCCAACTTCTTGAGTGATTGCGGAAAAGTTGGGTTTTCCAACAAATGAGTTTCTTTTAAATGAATACTTCCATAATGAAAAATAAAAAGTGATTCGAGTTTATCTAAATGTTGAAGATTGCTGAAACAATAGATCGATTTTTCTCCATCCAAAGCCCTAAAAAAATCATCACAATAAATATGTAATTTCTTAATATTGGGTATTCTCTTGACAACCCCTACATCAAATCTGGATAGGTCCCTTATTCCTGAGAGAGTATTTAGGTGTTTCAACACAAATGGAAGATATATAGGCAGATAAATTGGATACATGTCGAGATGTCTAAGTTGTTTCATCTCCCAAATTTCAGGTGGTGTAGTAGTTTCCATAGAAACTCCTACAATAATTAAGGTTTGTAGGTTCCATAGTAGCTTTAGAGTAGATGGCAACCTGACGCAATCCAGTTGATGAGGAGATGTAAACTGAATATTAAGATACCTTAAGTTGACTAGATTGAAAGCAATTTTGAATAAACCAGATTGATAACCATTCAATACCCTTATCAATCTACAACCAAGCAAGGATGGATACCTAAAACCCAACACATTATTAAATGTGATTGAACGGAGGATCTTTTTGCTCTTTTTTTCTTTCGTAACTACAGTATCAGATATGATTGAAACTGCACCTTGGTTTCTGAAATGGGCAGAATCATTTTGCTGTTTTTTTCTTCCATCAATAACAATGCGACGATGATTGTGTAAGGCTTCTGAACAGTCAGAACCTCGTTCCCCAATGACACAAATAAACTTTTCTTTTTCAGCTTCCCTTAAGCACATGTCTCCCAAAAGATCATGAATTTTGAAGGTTTCAATTTCCCCAAACTCATGCTTGTGAACCATAACGAGATTTCTATCAATAAGATCGATAAGGTACTCCTCTGCAACCTCTTCAAGGCTTTTGTCTTTATTTGGTTTTAGAAATCCCTCGGCGACCCATAGGTTGATGAGTCGGGATACTTCGATCTCATCGTCTTCGGGAAAAACTCCCATGTAGAGGAAACATGGTTTTAGATGAACAGGCAAGTTTTTATAACTCAATGATAATATTTTCGAGCATTGTCCATCATTCGCTAGACTTGCAATAGAGTTAACTTCTTTTGCGACATGAACCCACTCTTCTCGTGTCATGTTCAACTTTGCAAGGACTCCCGCGATCACCACTATGGACAAAGGGAGTCCCTTACAATTTTTAGCAATCTTCTTCCCAATTTCCTCCAATTCAATACTACATTTTTGTTGGCCAAACACCCTTTGACGAAGTAGATTCCAACTTTGATCGTCATCTAGAAATGTCACCTCAAAGCCAGGAGATCCCAATTGACTAGCCATGAGTGTAAATCTGGTTGTTATCATGATTCCACTTCCATTGCCGTTCTTTGGAAAGAACACGCTTACCTTGTCCCAGACATCGATACTCCACATATCATCCATTACAATCAAATATTTCCTATTAAATAAATATTTATGTAATTCTACACCTAATCGGCTCTCATCCATCTCTTGTATTGTTTCTTTAGCAAAAACTTTAAATTCAATCAAAAGGCTTGAAAGAATTTCTTTTATTTCATATTCTTGAGATATTGTAACCCAAGCACGATTGTCAAAATGTTGCACAATACAAGCATATTCGAAAACATTTCTAGCAAGTGTGGTCTTACCAATACCCCCCATTCCGTGAATTGGGATGATTTGGAAATTAGATTGTTGTCGGGTGAGTTTGTCCATGATCTGATACAAGACAACATCAAATCCCACCATAGCGTCTTTGCCAGCAGGTAAAGAGCTTGAAGAACTAGAAGGTATTGAATCTCTAGGTAGGTGAACTTTAAGCTCCCCTTTCCCTTTAATTTCCATCGCCTTGTCTTTCATCAAATCCATGACTTCTATCACTTCTTGCAGTTGTTGACAGAAGGTATTGGAACTCGTTCCCGCAAAACTTGTGGATTGGTTATCATGAATATAGTCCACAACTCTGGATTCAATTAGATCTTCCGCTGCATGAGATGCATCTGCGATTTGACTCACCAAGAGTTCAACATCTTTGTTGTCTACATGGGAATAGCGTTCTAGAAAGTCAACTAGATACACGGCCCTTTCTTGAAGAGATTTAATTTGTTCGTGGTTAAGTGAAAATAAATCGCGACCGTGATCCATGATCTGATCGATTATGTGCATCAGGGAAACAAGAGATGCATATGCTTCTGCCATTTTGGATCTTTATCTTTTGGTCAATCACAATGAATGGGAAAGAAGAAGTTTACTGTTTGTGGTTTGATTGAATAGGAAATGGATGAATGAATGATCAAAAAGTTGACTTATGTATGTTAGATAGAATGCAGTGTTTGTGGTCTTAAATGCTCAAACATTTTAAACCAATAGATCATAAGCAACTTGGAACATGATGACGAGAAAAGTGAGATTTATACTTCATCAATTATTACTTAGGGTAAATACCACTTTTGGTCCATCTTATCATTAACTTTTTACAGATTGGTCCCTCTTATGTTTTTTTCCCGCTTTAGTCCATACTATGTATTATTTATTTCACTTTAGTCCATACTATGAATTATGTGTTTCACTTTAGTCCTTATCAGGTGGTTCTGATAACACGTGACATGTATATGAATATTTTTTAGGGCATTTTCGTCCGTTCACTATTGAGACCATTTGAGATATTGTTTAATTGGTGAGCAATTTTGGTGTTTGAAGAAGATTTTGGGAGAAAACTTTAGTTTGGAACGAAATGGACGATTAAGTTGGATTGGAATGAAAGCCTAGTTTGGAAGATATTAAATATTTTTTTTAAATTAGAAAGACGAAAATATCCATGTTAGTTTGCTTGAAATGACGAAAATCCCTCATGTGTATATCACATGTTATCGGAACCGCCTTGGACTTGAAAGGGACTAAACTGAGACAAATAATTCATAGTAGGGACTAAAGTGGGAAAAAAAACATAAGAGGGACCACTCTGTAAAAAGTTAATGATAAGAGGGACCAAAAGTGGTGTTTACCCTATTACTTATTATTAGTTCAGTAGGTTTATATTTCGTTGGTTTTGATGAATTTTATAGATGGAATCTTTTGCTCGTTTCTGCAAATTTGATGAGGGAAAATTTTGAGTTCATTAATAGCACTAAGAAATGAGAAAAAATTGTAGGACTAAGAAATGGAAAAGGAAAATAAAGGAAAGCAAAATGAAAAGAAAGTCATTTTTTTTTTGTACATATTTGATTGTCAGGAAAATTATTTTTCATGTTCGGTTTTTTAGGAAGTTTAGGAAACTAATGTTGGGCACCATAATTGAGTGTGCGAGTGACAATAATTATCCTATCAGACCCAGTCTACGACACCGTTAGCACTATTGAGTGATTTACTTCAAGCTTTTTGCATGTCCTAGTTTAAGATAAGGCTTAGCGGTTAAAATTAAATAATTCTACAATGAAGATTATAATTGAGTTCCTCTTTATGAACTTAATTAGCTTCTTCATATCTTTTACTACGAGCAATTTTCTTTTGAGGCAAAGTATTTCTTATCCAAATATAGTCGTTGCTCCGCGCGCCCAAATCTATTGTTTTTTTAGATGTTGAATACATCATTAAATCATCACTATATATAAATCTATTCGAATCTATTTCATTGGTATCAAAGTATGTACAAAAATAAACTAATTACAAATATCATTATTAAACTAGAGAAACACCTACATTAATGGAAGTTAAACACATGCCTTCTTGGTCATGTAACCTCATCTTTAGCCAATAGATGCCTGCCTAATCGCCCCAAATCCATTGTCTTGTAAAGTAAAATTAGCCTTTTCTTGTAATCATAATCGTGACTTTAACTAAAAAAGAATCGGAACACAACCATGATATGACACATAGGGCCTGCTTGTTTAAGTTCTTGCTCGATCTGAGTACATGTTGGGTGAAACCCAGATCTCTAACACATATAATCATATATAATAAATATCAAATTTATAAAAGACAATATTTTGAAACATGTCATCTATTTTTATGAATAAAAGATACTGATTTGACACCTACCACCTACATTTTTCCTTCTAAGACTATCTACAACGGACCTCTTAAATTCATGTCTCTTATCTTAAAATTTAAGGGGTGAACAGTGTTATACATTCCCACTTTTTACTCTGCACTCCAACAGCTTGTTTATATTTTAAAATTCTACTTTTAAATAATTACACCACTCCACTCCAACTTTAACATACTACTTTTACTTTTAAAATTTCACTTTGGACTCTCATATTTGAGAGTCCAAACTTATAAAAATTTGGCATTCTTATTTTTTAAATACTCCATTGGAGTTTATTTTTTGTGCAATTCTTATGAATTTTCTTATATTTTGGGATATAAGGACTCCCTTGGAGAAGGTCTAACCCCAACATCCAAACTTAATCCATGTATAGTTTCAACTTTTTCAAAACCTAGAACTTAATATCCAAGCTCAATTCAAATGATGTCTCAAAGGTGTCAGAGAAATCACAAAATCAATTTTTTCGAAACCAAAACCAAACAAAACCGAACTAAAACCTAACCAAATAGGCCCATAAATATTTATGGTGACCAAATAACTATCATTATTTCATGAAAGTACTAAATAATGATTTCATCTTTGGAATGTGAGCTAAATTTGAATTATTTAAACATTAATATCAAGAAACCTAGCAAATTGACAAGTACAGGCTAGTTAGTCGATTCGACATACAAAAAGAATGTGAATAGAACGTAACTATCAACATTACACAGAAAGTCCATCTAATCTGATATACAACCACCTCATAACAGAAATTAAATATGGAATCAAAAAATAATCGCGTATTCTCGTCACATCCTTGAGATCATGGGTCTCTCTCCTATTCGTGGACAATATATTGACGTAAATGTATGTCCAAAAGGTAAACCATAATAAATAGATTTTAAAAATTTATTCATATAACAATAGATGATCAAGAAAATTAAGCTAGTGGATCATAACAACCGGTCACAATATAGTATCTTGATATTGTCATAAACATTTTTTGTTGTGCTTAAGTGATTTTACCCTTATACCCTTTTTTTTATTTGTAATTTCAGTCACACCCATCTTCTTCCCCCAACTTGTAAACATCCACCGCGATTCTTCTCATCTATCATTATGGCATGGTTTTATTGATTTTTTTATAGTAAATTTGCAATATTAATGAAAATTTATTCAATGTTCCCAAAATCATATTATTAGAAGAAATTCAAGTAGTTTTTTTAAACGGAGCATTTCATGAATTGTTTTAAAGGAATGGTAAAATAGACATTTAAGAATTCTACCTCAATGATTTATTAACATAAATTTGTGATTGGAAAAAAAAATATTTAGGGTTAACAATCGAATAACCATAGTTTAGGGGATGTAAGTGCAAATAGGCCCATGTGTTTGTGGTTGCCAATATTGTCATAAAGTGAGGATGCCATTAAATTATTAAAAAAAAAAAGTGGGAGTCTGTCAATTGTTGCAATGTTCACGTGATGTTGCAGGTGGGTAAGAAAAAATCTATTTCAATTTTTTTTAAATTATCTAAATCATATTGCATGAAAGTAAATATAGTATCGTTAATTAGTGAATTTGTGACCAAAATTTGAAATTTCACTCTTTAACGATTTACGGAGGGGCTAACGATAATATAAGTGTAGGTTCTCCGTTTGAAATAATTTGTGACCAATTTTGAAAATTTCACTAATTAACGATTTACGCAGGGGCTAACGATAATATAAGTGTAGGTTCTCCGTTTGAAATAATTTGTGACCAAAATTTGAAAATTTCACTAATTAACGATTTACGGAGAGGATAGTGATACTATAAGTGCAGGTTCTCCATTTGGAGTAAATTGTGACCAAAATACCAAAATTTCACTAATTAATGATTTATGGTGGGGTTAACGATACTATAAGTGTACATTCTCCGTTTGGAGTAATTTGTGACCAAAATTTGAAAATTTCACTAATTAACGAGTTACGGAGGGTTAATGATACTATAAGTGTAGGTTCTCCATTTAGAATAATTTGTAACCAAAACTTGAAAAATTCACTCTTTAACGATTTACGAAGGGGTTAATAATACTATAAGTGTAGGTTCTCCGTTTGGAGTAATTTGTGGTCAAAATTTGAAAGTTCCACTAATTAATGATTTACGGAGGGGTTAACGATACTACAAGTGTAGGTTCTCCATTTGAAGTAATTTGTGACCAAAATCTAAAAATTTCACTCTTTAACGATTTATGGAAAGTTTAACGATACTATAAGTGTAGGTTCTCCGTTTGGAGTAATTTGTGACCAAAATTTGAAAATTTCACTTATTAATGATTTACGTAGGGGTTAGTGATACTACAAGTGTATGTTCTCCATTTGGAGTATATTGTGACCAAAATTTAAAATTTTAACTAATTAAAAATTTATGGAGGGGTTAGT
This sequence comes from Penstemon davidsonii, assembly GCA_034814905.1. NCBI lineage: Eukaryota > Viridiplantae > Streptophyta > Magnoliopsida > Lamiales > Plantaginaceae > Penstemon > Penstemon davidsonii. The sequence goes on along the minus strand of JAYDYQ010001086.1, from coordinate 3,195,693 downwards.
GATATTATAAGTGTAGGTTCTCCGTTTGGAGTAAATTGTGACCAAAATAACAAAATTTCACTAATTAACGATTTAGAAATGGGTTAACGATACTATAAGTGTAGGTTCTCCGTTTGGAATAATTTGTGACAAAAATTTAAAAATTTCACTAATTAACGATTTACGGAGGGGTTAGCGATACAATAAGTGTAGGCTCTCCGTTTGGAGTCATTTGTGACCAAAATTTGAAAATTTCACTAATTAACGAATTACGTAGGGGTTAGTGATACTATAAGTGTATGTTCTCCGTTTGGAGTAAATTGTGACCAAAATTTGAAATTTTCACTAATTAAAGATTTATGGAGGGGTTACTGATACTATAAGTGTACAACCTCCCGGGCAACAATTTATGAGAAATGTCTGTCGAACAACAAGGAGTTGGTCACCAGCTATCACTCGCAATCAATGCCATGTTTATCTGAAAAATTCAATTGACAATTTCCCTTTAGGAACCTATTGCTTGATGGACAATATCACTTCGGGGACAATGTCCGAAATCCTCCATAAGAATCCTCCTGTGACAAATGAAGCAAAATTGATCACCAACAGTCCTTCACAGTCAACTCATCGTTACTGCTTGGATTGAAGCTAGATTTTCGACCTTGGATAAAAACTATGAGGTTCCAAATGGAGTTTTCTCCAAATATATGAAGCCTGCATGTATTACAAAACATTCAAACATGATTTTTGATGCCTCTCAATTGCAGCAACATGCTCTGTACTAGGTTCGAAGAAATTGGGAATATGGAATTAGTTGTCTAGTCAACTGAAGCTATAAGCATTAAGAATGTTACACTAAAATAAAGTTGGTTAACTCAAGCAGTTAAGTTATCCGAGACTTCAAGGGGTTCAAAACAGGACAAGATCAACTCACGGTTTCTAATGTTTAGCATTAGGAATTATGGATAAATACAGATATCCTTCCAACTTTTGACCATCTTATAGTAATCACTAATCAATTGATATTTCTATTGCCGGACTACATAGGATGAGTTAAACAAAGAAGAAGAATCCACATGACAACTGTGTAATAAGCAAATTTTCGTAGTTCTTCTTTTTTTACCACTATTAGGAGTATCAGTATTCGACGGACCGCCATGAACGCATTTGTCAAGCTTGAAATTCTCCTTCGATTCAACATAAAAAAATTAGATGATAATATGAACTTACATTGCATCTACGGAGGAGAAATTCTACCACGGAGTCGTCTGGTGACCAAAGGAACACGACGAGGATCAAGAACTTCCTTAAAATCCAGAATTTCTTCCACTGTATGCAACCAATCTAGAAATTCATCTGACTGATGTCCCCCATTGAATTCCAGAATTTCCACTCGAAAACTTGATTCCCACCTTCGATCAGGTGATGATTGACGGCTGCGGTTGGAGGCAAATGGATTGGCTCCGAGGTTAGAGATGGTCTCCTCCCGCTCCGACATATATCGCGGTTGTTGTTGTTGTTGATGTTGTAGAGCAGCCAATTGTTGTGTTAAAAGTTCCACTTATTGTCGTAAAAAATCAACTTCATCCCTACGAATTACATCTACGCGTTTTCTTGGCGGCATGATATCAGGATCTTACTGATTCTTGATACCACTCCGACGCAGCATACGTAGTAAGAAATATGAATATAATCAATAACCCTTTGATTCTTGAACAAGAATACCATGAGATTGCGAGAACTGAGAAAAAATCTCAAGCTTTGCATTAACTTTATAAACTGAAAAACTCCTCCAAGTTTACAATGCTTAAATAAAACTCTAAAAGCATAAATAAAATAAAATTACAAAAAGGTCCCTAATTAAATAAAAGGCATAATAAGTAATAAAAATCCTCCAACTGTAAAAATAGTCTTCTTAAAACATAGGATCGGCTACACCATCTTAATTTCATTAGATTTCAATTTTTGTCCTGCAATTATAAACTTTTTCTCCGATAATAGGACTAAATTGTTATTGCAGGACGAAAATTGAAACTTATTGAAAGTTAGATGACGAAATTTGAAATTGAGTGAAAGTTGAAGGATTAAATGTGTGCACTATAGTTATATGACTATTTATGAAAAAAATGGGGGGGGGGGTGGGGGGGGGGGGGGGTGGGGGGGGGGGGGGGTGGGGGGGGGGGGGGGTGGGGGGGGGGGGGGGTGGGGGGGGGGGGGGGTGGGGGGGGGGGGGGGTGGGGGGGGGGGGGGGTGGGGGGGGGGGGGGGTGGGGGGGGGGGGGGGTGGGGGGGGGGGGGGGTGGGGGGGGGGGGGGGTGGGGGGGGGGGGGGGTGGGGGGGGGGGGGGGTGGGGGGGGGGGGGGGTGGGGGGGGGGGGGGGTGGGGGGGGGGGGGGGTGGGGGGGGGGGGGGGTGGGGGGGGGGGGGGGTGGGGAGGGGGGGGGGGGTGGGGGGGGGGGGGGGGGGGGGGGGCGGCGGGGGGGGGGGGGGGGGGGGGGGGGGCGGCGGGCGTGGGGGGGGGGGGGGGGGGGGCGGGGGGGGGCGGGGGGGGGGGGGGGGGGGGGGGGGGGGGGGGTGGGGGTGGGAGGGCGGGTGGGCGGGGGGGGTGGGGGGGGGGGGGGGGTGGGGGGGGGCTTTGAAATTAAGGCCCTGTTTGGCCCAGCATTATCGAATCTTCGCTGGGCCAAACTTGGTGTGGGACAATTTTCATAAGCCCAAATAAAATGAAAACATTCAAAAGCTCAAATATACCATTTGTCGGCCCCCAGTCTGAATTTGATTTGACCGTACTATCGACTTGCTCTTAATAGGCGCAGACTACTTGTAAAATAAATTTTGTAGTATATTATATTGTGTATATAGACACGTAAAATCAACAGGTGATTGGTCTAATGGAAGAGACAAGTCATTACAAAGTAGCGGACTCATATATGAATTCTTATTGGGAGAGGTTCCAACTTTATGTGTCCGACGCGCCTTGAAAGGAATTAAACCCTTGGAAAACAAAAAAAAATATATATATAGACACGTAATGGATATATATACATATAAACACGTTTAAAATAATAACTTTTAGTTATTATCATAATTATTACACAGTATATTATCAATTAATTTATTTTGAAAAAACATGATATGACATCTATCAGCTAACTTTCACCTTTAAACTCTAACATCCAAAATATATAAAAAACATAACTCATTTTCAACCCAATTACTCATCTAATTAATATACGGAGTATTATTTTACTTATAAAATATTCAATTAACCAAAATACATCCAAATCTATTTTCATTTATTTCCCATAAATTTCGAATAATCTTCAAATCTCTCTACCAAAATATTATTAATTGAAAGTGGATGAAACCAAGCCAAAATAAATCCAAACATGGCCTAATTTTTTTATTATGTATTAGTTGAACGAATCACATATATGGCCAAATCTACCGTTTGTCATTGTCACCAACTGTTGCATGTACAAGGTTTGGCAATAAATGCTCTAGGTGGGAGGTCAGATCAAATTACAGTTAATGACGTGGAAATTTGTATACGTGAATGTATTATAAGGTTAGAATATGAGATTTTCATATATAAATTTATTTTAGGATTCGTGATTAAGGGCCTGTTTGTTTGGCGTTTGGAAAAGTAGTTTGGGAGAGTAGTGGAGGTTTGTGAAATAATTTCGATTTGCGTAATGTTATTTGTTTGGGTTTTGAGAGAGTGGTTTGAGAAATAAATAGGTATAGGTTTTTTTGGAAGAGTTGGGTTGTAGGTGTAAGATGTGTAAGACTTTATGTCAAATCATGTTTGTTATGTGAGATAAATTGTGTAAAAGATAGGTTACTTTATGTCAAATCAAAATAGAGTTTATATAGGTTTTGTTTAGAGATTAAAAAATTGTTATTTGTTTGGCTTTTGAGAGAGTAGTTTGAGAAAATTAATTGATGAAAAATTTATTTCGAAAAATAGAAAATATGTTTCTTTGGCATTTTCCAAACACGAAAAAATTCTGGGAAACGCCAAACAAACAGGCCCAAAGTCTTAAGTTCTACAACTGAATATCAGATTCGTGATTACATGTTTAATATCATTGGGTTTGGGAGGGGTGACAATTAAAAAGTCATTTCACCAAATCAATAAAAGGTACAATTAAAATAACAACCCATCACAAAAAAATTAAGATCATCTTCAACAACAGTTTATTTGGTCATCTAGTATTTTAGCTATCCATTTCAGCAGTTATCATCCAAAATTTACATAACTATTATATATTATTCTTCTTCTAATATTAAATTATAAATAATATTTTATTACACTAATATTTTTTAATATGTGAATAAATGGCTTTAAATTTAAAATATGCATATTTTTAAGTTATTTTTAACAATTATGTTTTTTATTTAATTGTAATTCACTTTATTAATAATTTTTTAATAAATTAAGCATCTTGATATATTCCAATAAAATAAAATACAGGAAATTCAAAATAAAGTTATATGTAAAAACTTAAAATAAAATACACGAAATCTAAAATAAAATACATGACATCATTCAACTAATAAAAATAAGATAAGATGCATCATTCTTCTAAGAATTTCTTCCTTCAAATTATTAAAATACACTGGGATATTAATTTGCTGATGTGAATGTCCATGTATAAATATACATGGGCATCCATATATACAATTTCAAAAAGATTTATGCATAGTCTATGTATGTATTACAAGACATTGTTAGAGGACAACTTTTTGACTTGTTTATGTATAATAATTCAGATTTTAGCTCTTACAAGAGCAAAAAAAAAACCAGTTGTGGATGCTCTTGCAGGTAGCAATAAAAAGGAATACAACAAAACGAAATCGTCCAATTCAAACAAACATCCCAAGATACATCCTATAAATTGAATCCTCTAGCAATATACCGAAATCTCCATTTAGGTCAATATGCCCAACATTAATTGAGCGGATTAACTAAACAATCAATTGACTAAAAGTGCATCGCTCAAATCAAAATTGATACATAAATCCCTTGTACTCAACACTCCCTCAATCTCAATTTATTCTTATTATTAGGAGTAGTATTTTAGACAAATTATACCAACATGTTATTGGTCTAGTGGAAAAGATTAATCTTCGAATTCCTGTTAATAGAAATTCCAACTTATTGTATCTGACGTGTCTCGAAAGGGACTTCAAACAAAAAAAAAATAGATTATATAATCGATTCTTCCTATTAAATAGAGGGCATCATAGCATAATATTACAAACGGTAGAAATAGAAAAAAGAAATTGGCAATTGATCAATATTACCAAACTACCCTAGCTAGCTTGAATTGTCAAGTGTGAAAAAGATAAAAAGAATTTACACCCTACAAATCCAAAAGTCAACTTTATGATCAGAAATTAAAATCAATGAAGTACTAGCTAGCTAACTCATTGATCAAATCCTGTAGTTTTCGAAATTCTGGATCTCATTTCCTGATGACGATCCTGGTGGCGCGTGGGATGACACACCACCACCACCACCACCACCACCACCACCACCACCACCACCTCCGCCGCCATGCAGATAACCATTCATCATCAACATGTTTTGTTGTTGGTTTGGATACTGCACATGTAACCCACCTGCCGGAGCTATGTTCTGCGTAAAACCGAAGTTTCCGCCACCGCCACCGTGGAGCTGTGACCTTTGAGCAAATTGGGTGGTCGGAGCTCCGGTGAACTGTTGCACCATGGCACGGAAGTTGGCGGTGTCGGTGTTGAGCAAGGTGGTGGGGGTACGTCGGGAAGTCCTCGACCGCCGTCGGAGTGGCGGCTTCGATACACGGCCTTGATCAGGGCTCAAGTTGCTGGTGGTGGTGGTGGTGGCGGCCGTGGCGGTGGCGGTGGTGGTTGTTGGGGTTTCGGATTGGGTGATATTGGAAAAGTTATTAGTTTGATAAAATTGCATCCATTCATTAGGATTTGACATGGTTTGGGAAATAGCCATGTGGGGTTGATTGAGAGTTAGCAAAAGTGAGAGCTTTGGTGAAGCCCTCTTCAATTCTTTGGATATTTTATTTGTAATGTGAAAGTGAACTATAATATTGAAATATGCCAAAGGAAAGAATAAAAAGTAGGATTGTGTGATGTTGTTGAAATATTTATAAGGGAGTGGAGGCTTAAATTATGTAATGGAAAATTACTGTTCAAATCTGAATTGATCGAACTTATCCAATCATAAAGCAAGTTTATTGCACTTACATATATTTCCTCCGATTCTTTTTTATTTGTCGTTCTGGAGGATTGCACACATATTAAGAAATTTAACAAATAACCACTTTTGTTAAGAAAAAATCCCAAAATATTCTTTTAATTGAATAATCACAACATTAATTACAACCATTAACAAGAAGGGTAAAACTGACAGAAAATAATTAATTTTACATTGAACTCCTAAAACTACAAATAAAAGTAAACAAATTTTCTTTTACCAAATCGACAAATAAAAAAAACGAAGGAGTACTAATTATTTTGGGTTTGGTTGACTGCAAAGATATTAAATGCTATGCTTTATTTTTGAATCCTATGTTACAAATAAAATATTAAATCATCTCATAGAACATTAAACATTGATTTATATTAGTTCATTTTGTTTTTTCAATTCTCTTGCTAGTTACTAAATTCGGAAAAACAAATCACTCATTTTCCTTTCAAATCTTTTAAGTGCTTAAAAATTAGTTTAATCTAAAACCACTCGTGTATAGGCAGAGAAAAGTGGAGTTCACCTTAATAGAACTGGTCAAAGAAAAGACTTTTTAGGATGGATATAATATACAAATTTCATTTTATAAAATTTTAAGGTCTCATTTTGCAGACCATCAAAAAAAAAAAAAAATTTGTTTTTTTTTTTTTGGCTAAGCAGCCTGTAAATCTAAATGGTATCTTTTCTTTCTTATTTTTTTTTTTTTTGAGTTTAAATATTATTTCAATTACAGTTGCATACATGTAAGTTCATCATAAAAGATGAAAAAATAAGTAAAAGAAAATGGTAAGATAACACGTGTATATTACGGGAATTAATTTTGGCATTTGGTGGGGTTTCTAGAAGAATTTCACCATGGTTCAGGCTTCCAAGAAGGAACATAGACAATTGAATATGGAAGCAATGACGTCATCTAGTAACATATGGCGTCAGCAGTGACTTGTCTTTGGAAGACCAATTGACTTTATGACTCGTGGTTTTTGTATAATTCTTCCATCCCATTTTTTTTTTAATCGGTTCACCGATCAACTTGATTAAATTTATAAAAATTATGGTAAGTTATTTAATTAATATATTTCACTAATGAGTTGATAATATCATATAACATCATATATATTAATATTTAAAGAAATTTATATACCATAAATGTAAATAATTTAGCATGATAAGTCACTTATAAATTTGAAAAGTTGACTGATTATTGTAGCTAATGGAGTAAAAATAATGGGATGGGGGAAGTAAATTTCTTTCTGAAGTAACTAGGAAATGAAAAATTCTTGTTCAGACTTAGATTGACCAAACTCATTCAACCACAACGCAAGTGTATTGTACTTGTTTTGTGATTGATCAATCTCTTGGAAGTTTCATCCCATCTCAAAGTAAGTATATTGCACTCACATAGTTATTCTTTATTCGGCCAAACCCGATCTGAATAAGAATCTTTTATTTTAAATTTGTTGTAGCCTTGTCAATTTTTTCAAAAATTCTAATGGGACAAATATATTGGGTCTGGATACTTGAATTTGAAAAACCTGTAATAAAATACCGGAATACGGTGCGGTTTTATGACCAAAATGTTCAATCCCAAATACCCAAACCTGCCTAGCCCAAGACCAACGCAGTGTAGCCCATCCTCTAGGCAAGACCAATAATAATACTAACAAGTGATAATGATTACTTATTAGTTATTACTCCCTCCGTTTCATATTAATTGGCACATTTGTTGTTTTCACACAGATTAGAAAATCTAATCATTACATACTTTTTGAAGGTAAAATGTCTCAAATACCCTTTATAATGATGGCTGCTTTAAAATTTTTATTAGTGAGTGGTGACCATTGAGTTTCCCAACTTCAATGAGAGAAATGGGCAAAATTGGAAAAATATACTTTGAAAATTCAAACATGTCAATTAATTTGAAACAAAAAAATTTGACAAATGTGTTAATTAATATGAAACGGATGGAGTATTTAGTTTCAGATAAAATCACTATCAATATATTTTCTCAGGTTTAAATTTTAATTAAGAAAAGAGAAAAAAGAAAATGAAAAAAACACAATCATGTCATTAATGAAAAATAAACAAAACTTCAACTACTGAATAGTATTTAATCCATTCAGATATATTAATTAGCAAATGCAGATACTTGCAGAACAAAGATTGGTTTCAAAATCACTTGCTTCTAATTAAACATGTGCTCCCATATGGACAATAGACATGTTATAGATTCCTCTCTCAATCGCAGAGATACAGGAACCAGCCAAAGCCAGAGGAATGGAAACTTAGGTGATCTTATGATTCTTATCCATTGTATAACTAAGTAATTATAAAATGTCTCTTTTTTTTGTTGGTATGAATTAAACGTCCATCCTCTAATGTTATTGCTGTTGTGGACCCCCCGCAATTCGTACTCGTCCCATCCCATAATAATTTGAATACAGGACGGGTTTGGAGCTGAAAATCCAAATTCTCAAATTTCCTACAGCCGTGTCTTTTGTTCGGAATCCGTCCCAAACCCGCTTGGGCCACCTCTAGGTGGAGGTAGTTTAAGTAATTAAATCGATTACATAGGATTGGAACGGACAAGATATATGATATGAAATTAGATACCATTGAGATTAAAATTATAGAATATGGCAATCGATGATTATATACGAATTTAGTTGAATCATGAGTGGACATAAACTCTTATTTATGTCAACGAGTTCTTTTAACTTATAGTCAATGATGCGTAATTATATCAGACCTAATATTTGTGTCTTTGAAATCCGCTGAGATATATGTCCGACAATTACTACAACAACATTGTATTCACCGTTTCAAAAATAAAAATTAAAAATAACATTAAAAGGAAGACTCTTCGACCCTATACACACTCCTACCGTATCCACGCCCCTTTAGTTCAAGACATGGGATCCAAGTTTAATCATGAAAATTTGGTCTCAAAACGTGCAGCTCAAAGTTTGATTTTCTTTGATTGGTATGCGCGCCTAATAGAAGAAGAACGAGGTTGATACCAAATATAAAGAACATCGAGACCATTCGTTGATTCGAGATAGACATGAACATAAAATCGAAGGATAAAAACCTTGTGACCAACATATCAATTTGAAGAACGAAGGAGTGAATTCCTTCTTTTACATAACTAATAATAATAATTATCATTATGAGATCTTCTTTTACTTTAATTTTATGTAAATTAGGTTTTAAAACCAGATACACAAAAATCCACTAACTTCCGCAATTAAATCGAATTAGATAATCCTATTCTCTCATGATCTACCACTTGTGTTGAATTAAACTACAACTTTTCAACGCCAAATTTTAAACTCTAGTAGCACATTTAATTATAAATTATCAACTACCAAATTAGCCCGTAGTTATGTTCAGGGCCGGCCCTTCCACTAGGCAACTCAGGCGGTTGCCTAGGGCCCCGAGGGTAGAAGGGCCCCCAATTTTTTTGGTACATGATGTATATTTTTTTATTTTTTTTGTAATTTAATAATTGAAATGTGATTTATTTTTCATACATGGTTATATAATATATAAGGACTTAGGAATTTAGTGAACAAAATAGAATCGAATAATGTATTATTCAAAATGGTTAATTTTATTTTCGAGTTTGAGATTGTATTTAATTAAATAAGACGAGCTCAAAAGAGTTTTAATCGAGTCTAACATAACTCAAGCCCGAGTAACTTTACATATATTTATATTTAGTTTATCGAGTTGATCTCGAATAAAGTTTCTAAGACTATTAGAGTTCAAGTTTGATATGTATAATAAATGTAGTCCAAACCACCTTTTATTGACCAAACTTAAATCAAATATAAAGTGATTTGGTTTAATTTTATTAGATTTTGAATTGTGTATCCATTTTGACGTTGCTTATGTCAGCCACATTTTGTAATAATATTACACGAGTATAAAAAATTTATTCTGATACATTTTAACTATATTTGATTGATTTTTGACAAGAAAAATTCATTTTCTATAAATGTGCATTTGTTATACTCATATAATTATATTTATCACATTTATGATATTTGTTTGCTGAAAAAAAATTTTAAAAATTAATTAGCTTTAATGAAAACATATTTACGACTAACTATATCAAAAAATTAAGAGTATTTGACATTTTATCTATATAGAAAGGATAGTTTGTAAAAATTACATTGTATATTAATCAATACTTTTGCATTTTAAAAAAAATATAAAAAAATAATATTTACTACACAATTTTCTTATAAAATAGGGTCCAAAATTTAACTTTCGCCTAGGGCCCCAAAATGTCTAGGGCCAGCCCTGGTTATGTTATCTTAATCCTAATGTAATGATATTAATTTATTCATAGCAGCTACCAAACGAGTTCTTAAAAAAATAACATAAGAACGAAGGAGACCAAAAGAATATAATTAATACACTAAATACCCTACTTCAAAACAAAGTTGGTCCATAAATTAGTACTATATAATAACTACTACTGATAATAAATACACTAAACAACCTCAAAAACAAATAATAACATTTTACAACCAAAAAACTCTCTAATCCAGTTTTATGCTTGGGGCTGCCATTCTCTTCAATATCCAGAGGGAAAGTCGCATTTACCATACTCTACAAAAAGAGAGAAATTTATCAATGAGTATCCGTTGATATAATTGACTAGTCAACTTGATTAAATTTATAAAACTTATAATAAATAATTTAATTAATATATTTTACTAACAATTTAATAACATTATATAACACCATATATATTTAAATGATTTAATACACCATAAATGTAAATAATTTAAAATGATAAGCCACTTAAAAAATTAAAAATTTGACCGAATATTGTAGCTAATTGGATAAAAACATGAAACGATATATTTTACCGCAACATAAGTAATTTTTTTATAACTCGCTGTCAATTTGATTGACTATTAGTCTATTAGCCTATTTTCAAGGTCTAATAAAGAAGAGGTCAAATGAGTAAGAGTCCAAAGCATGTCAGAAAAGCCCATATGCCCGTCAATCACGTGCTGCGCCATTATCTGGTGGCGTGCACAAATTTTCCAGGTCTTGTGGGACCTACGGCTCACCATTATTGAGTCCCAGCACATGTTAGCCACTCTCCCCTCAAATAAACCTAAACATGCGCCACTAGAATTCATAACCCTAAATTCAACTACTAAACCTTAAAATATTAGGTATGCACCCTTTTATGTTTTAACTATCCATTCCTAGCAATATCTTTAATTAATATGAAGGGTAAATTAGTCATAACAAAAAAAAATGGTCTAGCAACAATATGTGCTCTGCAGTCTGGCAGCAAAACCCTCACTAAATAATTTTACCTAAGAGAGAATCCAATAAAATATTTTCTAAGGCAATATAATACAAAAAATTATTTCGCAACTTGTTGGGTTTTACATTGCCCTACACAACTTATTCAATGCTATTCAAGCTAATCATGATCAAAGTTTCTGGGCCTGTTTGTTTGGTGTTTCCCAGAATTTTTTCGTGTTTGGGAAATGCCAAACAAACATGTTTTCTATTTTCCGAAATAAATTTTTCATCCATTAATTTTCTCAAACTACTCTCTCAAAAACCAAACAAACAACAATTTTCTTATCTCTAAACAAAATCTATACAAACTCTACTTTGATTTGACATAAAGTAACCTATCTCTTACACAATTTATCTCACATAACAAATATGATTTGACATAAAGTCTTACACATCTTACACCTACAACCCAACTCTTCCAAAAAAACCTACACCTACTTTATTTCTCAAACCACTCTCTCAAAACCCAAACAAACAACATTACGCAAATCGAGATTATTTCACAAACCTCCACTACTCTCCCAAACTACTTTCCCAAATGCCAAACAAACAGGCCCTCTATTTTTTCCGTCAAAAAAATCAAAATATTTCTGTTTTTAAATCAATAAAAACGAAAATAACGTACATTTTCGAAACTCCATATTTGTTGTGAAAATTTCTTTTTTTCTTAATTTAATAACTTTTTTCTTTTCGAAAATTTTCAATAATTTTCAATATTAAGCTAACCGAAACAAATCATTCATGAAAAATGAAACTTTGATCCAAGAAGCTAATTACCAACCTTTAATGTGTGGGTCCAAATTTATGTTGCCAAAATTATGTAAATTTTGACACCACAATTATTTATGTTACTTGAGTTTCATACTACCACTTAAATAGCATCAAAATTATTTTATATAGGCCAAAATTTGGAATCAGCAAAACTAACAAAATATTTTTCAAGATTTACCAAATTAACAAAATAAAAAATTTCAGAAAATGAAAAATTAAAATACTTACTAGGCTGTTGCGTGACAATAAATGCAGCGCCACCAAAAAAGCAAGAACCACCGGCACGTCCTTTCTTCTGATAATAACTATTAAACGCAAACGAAGCATGCGCCTCAACCGTATTCGGGTCAAAACAATTCGACCCGGGCTGAATCGGGTGGCAATCCGCCCCATCTCCACAAGCAAAATCTAGACCCTCCTGTAGCTTATCTTTCCCCACTTCCACTTCCTTCTTCGCCACACACCAACTCTCTCCATTCGCCGTCGAAACCCTCTGTTCCCCACCCGTCACCGGCGACCGGTCGTCCCGGTACTCCTTCAAATCCTCAACAGTAAATGGAATTTCGTAAACCTTTTTCTCATCCGGGTAAAATAACCCAAAATTTCTTTCCGATGTGGGACCCTGTTTCTTGTTCTCGTTGAAGAGGGCGAAAAGGTAGACCGTCAGATCTTGTTTCGGCCGCAATGGGGTCCCACCTCCGGTGAGGATTCGTTTCACTAGATTACCATTGTAAGCAGCGGCGTTTTGGAGACTCGCCCCGACTTCATTCGAATCTCCTTTAGAAGGCCACCCGGTTTCGGAAACTATAATGGGTATATCGGAATACCCAATCGAAGTCATTGCGGCAAAAACGGCGTCGATTTGGGCGTCGAATAATGAAAAGTACCTCAACCCATTTCCGGCATCGACGGCGCCGGGATTTTGTCGGAAAAGTGCGTAGTCAAGAGAAATTACGTCGGCGTTAGATTCGTATGCGAAAAATGGGTAGACGTTTACCATTAGTGAGGATCCCGTTTTTTTTAAGAATTCAAGCATGGGTTTGAAAACGGGTTCGATTAGTTCGGGTCGGAAGGATCCGGCTGAGGACGGGTATGAGTTTTGTAGTGCGGAGAGTGCGATGGGTGATGAGATTTTAATGACGTCATGGAGCTTGTATTTCACAAGTGCTTTGTAGATGTTGTTGAGTGCGGGTATTAGGTACCGGGTCGTGTTGTGCGGGTCGACGAATACTTCGTTTCCGACGCCGATGGCTTCGATGGTGGTGGAGGGGTAGTAAGCGGCGACGTTCCGGAAGACCCATGTGTAGGCGAAGGAAGGCCGGCGAGCAGCGGAGGAGAGGAGTTCGTTTGGGAGATTTACGGTGACCCGGATACCGGATCCGGAAAGGGACTTGAGGACGGCCGGGTCGGAGTCGTAGAGTTTGACCCGGTTTAGGTTTTGGGATTTTAGGAGTTCGACTACTTTTGTGGCGGAGGGGAGGTTGTTTGCTATTCGGCCGTAGTTTACACCGATTGAGCCACCGTCTGTAGATATATATTAAATATTAGAGATAATCACCAAGAAAATGGGATGAAAAATGTGACATTTTTTAATTGGAAAATGGGTAGTGAAAGATGGTGAAATTGAAGAAATATTGCAAAAAAATTGAACAAAAAAAAGTTGGTTCTTTTCCATTAAATGTAGAAGAATCCATAAGAAAAAAAAATAGCCACTTTCATGTAGTATAGATCCCAAGAATATAAAGAATACATACACATAAAAGCTCACATTTTGTGTCATCTAAGAAAGCATTTACAGAAATGAACCAAAAATTAAGCAAGAAACAAAAGGAACTGCATTGAAGGTAAAGTTCAATTTTTTATGTCCTTTGGAAGATACATTGTACCAAGATCCATATTGATATTAATTTAGCATTATTAAATAAAGGAAAAATGGAAATTTACCTGCAATGGAGAAAACAGAGAAGATGAGGAAGATAAGGGAGCTGAGGAACGACTCCATTGCTCCTTGAAAAACCAGAGCACTTTTAATTAATGTAAATGTGAACTCAAGTTCTTTTTATTTATTTTTTTAATTTCTCGCTAGATGAAGAAATGGGTAAGAGGAGTGGCTCTGAGAGTGGAAGAAGAAGAAGAGAGTGTGTGTGTAAATAGTGTGCAACCAAAATCTATAATGGAGTTGTGGAGATCGAGGATGTTGGGGAGTGGCCCCACCCTTAAACGTAGTAGTAACTTATTTCACTATTTAGGTGGTTTTTGGAAAAAATTAAAGTAAGTTTTTTTTCACTTTTTAGGAAGAAAGAAAGAACATAAGCAGTGTTTCCATAATGAAATTCTACTTTTATTTCTTTGAAGAGCCAAAAAGTATATGTTAATGTCAATTTATTATCCTGTGAAATATATATAATGTCTAATTTAATTCTCTGTAATTTGAAAAAGAGCATCTTACCTTTTTATGAAAATTTTAAAGAAATATTTTACCTCTTTTAGTCGGAAGTGTAACTCACTTCTTGAAATTGAGAGTGAGCATGAAAAATATTTTTTTTAATATAGGGGATAAATTGCCACATTTAATATAGGGGATAAATTGCCACATTTATCAAAATATAGGGGGTCAATTGTCACGTTTATCATAACATAGAGGGCAAACTGCCACATTATCTTAATTTAATATTATCTTAACACAGGTGTGTAAAGTGCCACATATAAAAATGTCAAAGAGGCCGTGTGAAACTTTTATAAAATTATATGAGGTAAAGTATTATTTTTCAAATCAACAAGATATAAATTAAACATTATGAATATCACAAGGGTATAAATTGCCATTAACTCTTTATTTATGGATTAATTTAATACCCTAAGTATTTTATTTGTTTTTATTTTTAATCAATATCCTAAATTATGAGTCATTTATTATTATTTCCATTCGTCAATAACTCAGTGTTAAATTTTGACGATGTTAATGTCCTATTAAAATACAAATATAAACCAAAATTATCATCACTATCCGTCTATTATCCAACTTGTTTTGTACATTTCTAAATTAATTATACCTTCCTTTGAAAGAAAAAAATAAATTTATTATTCTCCGAGCTCAAAATTATATTAAAAGAGGCAGAAATTGAAATGATTTGGTTTCTGGAAGGGGAGAGGTAAAATGGAAGTAAAGATTTTTGAGAAATTTCGATTATGTATTTTTAATGTAGGGGACGGTTTTTTTTTTTTTTTTTTTTTTTATGATTTAAAAGGCGTGATTAGGTTGGTTCACGAGAGTAATTCTGAAGAGATAATTTAAGATTTATTTTTAGGATAATTTTGGGTTTAGAGAATACTACTTATTTTCATTCTAAATGGAGGAGTAACTCGAAGATGTAAATAATTGGTTAGATTATGAAGGGATAATAATGTTTTTTTTTTTTTTTGTTGGTTTTTCAAGGGTTTAATCTCTTTCGAGATACGTCAGATACATTAAGTGGGAACCTCTCCCAATAGGTATTCGAACGTGGGTTCGCTACATTATAGTGACAAGTACCTTCCACTAAACAAATCACATGTTGGTAGTAATGTTATTTCTTGATTTATATTAAGGGCAATTATGTATCTTAGTCAAGAAAGACTAAAGTTTTACATTCGATACTTCAAGGATTATAATGGTATAACTCATACTTTCAGGTATTAAACTATTTCAACACAAAACTCCTAGTTTTTTCAAAATTTAGCCACGTTCTAGCTATGTGACTAAATTAATTGGAGAAAAATTGAAAAATAGTCTTGTCCTTCTAATATTCGGAATGGTTAATTCATTAAGTAAATTAATTTGGGATTCCAATCCTATTTCAACCCGAAATTCTTAAATGGAGTCACATGATGCAACTCAACTAATTGGGAATTTTTCCACTGTAGTGCCTAATCATCCCTCTTTTCCCACGTGGCAATTATGTTTGATGATATGGATTGTGGACACCAACTAAGACAAAATTGAAGAAAAAAAGCGTGGTGCCGAATCATCCCTCTTTTCCCACGTGGCAATTATGTATGATGATGTGGATTGTGGACACTAACAAAGACAAAATTGAAGAAAAAAACAGGAGAGAAAAAATGAAAGGGAACACTATTTTCAATCCTCAATCTATAATAAAAGCTATTGTCCTCCATTCTTCTTCATTAATTTAGTACTTTCCAACCATTTTCTTCTTCTTCTTCTTCCTTTCTTTCATTTATTTAGTTCTTCGCAACCAATAATTTTTCCCCTTCACAAAAAGTATTTAAAAAAGTATGAGATATCAACCATGGATTGCAACTGTGGGAGACAGGCTAGATTGCGCACTTCTTGGAGTAGCAGGAACCCTAGGAGAAGTTTTCATGCTTTGCAGACCATAAAGAATGCTTTCATTTTTTTCCTCTAATTGTCTTAGTTGACATCTGCATCAGTAGGCGGCACTGTCACATGGCTTGTACATGAATCAATGAGGAAAAATTAAGAATCTCTGGTTGAAATAGGAGTAAATTGTCAAATTAGTTTAGCTACAGAACTTAAATGTCACTCTGAATCTTAAATTGATTTTTTTGCCACCGAGTCTTAGTTACATGATATATTTTGCAATTTTCTCCTATTTAAGTGAGTCACGTGGCCCACAAGTGACTCAATTTGGAAAAATTAAGAATTTCGGGCTGAAATATGAATAAAATTTTCAAATTAATATATTTATAAGACTTAATTGTCAGCCTAAATTTTGAAATGATTTTTTTGTCAGCGAGTCTTAAATATGTTATATATTAACAATTCCCCCAATTACAATTGATTTGCTAAATTTTATATGAACTTTGAAATTTTCTGAAAATGATTCACAAATTTTGAATGATAGATTCATCTTTTGGAAGAGTTGTGGCTCGGGGATCTCACGTGACTGTTCCAAAATATCAATACGAATGAAACCTCAGCACATGTTTCGCGAAATTCATATATGTTTCAACTTATATATGCAAATCTAATAAATTTTAAATCTAAAAAAAATTGATTTGACAATCATCACATTTTTTTCCCTACAAACCTCAAAATTCGTACAATTTTCAATTCACATCATAACTTTTTAAAAAAAAGCTTAACCTTGTCAAATCCAATCTAATGGTGCCATAGGATAAGGAAAATAATACATAACCCAATGAGGTGAACTTTAGGCCATCTCCAATGGAGATGGCCGGGGTCGGGGGTGGGGAAGGAAGTCATCTTCAGCGGCTGGGGGTCGGGGGCAGGCGAGGCCCGGGGGGGGGAAGGGGCTGGGCACAGGGCTCGGCGGAGCCCTGCGCCCAGCCCTGGGGTCGCGTGGGAGTATTGAGTACACGCGCCCCTCGGCACCTGACTGGTTCCTCTTTTTTTTATTTCTTTTTTTTTTGTTATTTAGGGTTTTTATATATGTAAAATTAATTATTTAAAGTAATTTTAAATAAAATTAAAATTTCCTCCTAAATAAATTAAATTTGTAGAATTAAATTATTTAATAAAATATTTTAGTATATTTATTGTATATTTACTAGTAATTGATAAGTATATGTAGTCACGATTGTTTAATTGAATTATTTAATATATTCACATTTGATTTTTTTTTAAATTAAATTATATAATTTATTAATATTATTAATATTAATATTAAAAATAAAATTAAAACTAAAATTATAGGTGAGAGTGGGCAAGTCTTCAAAATGAAATTAATTCCATTTCGGAGCCCTGCTATTGGAGATGACCAGACAGGGCTCGGGGTGGGGGCAGGGACAGCCCCGGGGCTCCGGAGCCCCGAGCCCCCTACCATTGGAGATGCCCTTAATGAAAAGTACGAGGGGTCGAGATTTTTCTCACATACACAAATATAAATAATTAGTTTAATTCCATGTGTTTACCAATGAGTTGTACATCATTGTAATTGATGAGTACACTATAATCAAGCTATTTAAGTAAATAATTGATGAGGAGTATTTCTTTACACTATCTTGGAGGAGTAAAAAAAAGAGAAGGCCAAAAAAAACACAAACAACAAGATGTGCGGACAGGACACTACCAACGGCATTGCACATGGCCCCTTTACTGGTCGGACCCACATAATTCGACCGTTTTCTACATATTTTTGTGTAATTAATTGGCGTTTATTTGGTTGAGGTAATTAATGGTGAATTAATTGATGGAAAAGAAGAAAAGAAAGAAAAAATAATTATCACTGCTTCTAAATTTTACAGCTAGCTGCTGGTCATTTAGGCAGGTGTACGGATATAGATGATGCACACCACGTGTACAGTTTTCTCATTAATTGGTTTTCATCAGAAGAAAATAACAATCCAATATGAGTATCTTTGTAAGATTTAATTTAACTATTGTCGTGTACGAAATTTATATATTAATGAAATTTCATTTTAAGTGTATGCTTCGGTCGATTGAATATTTAAAAAAAATTGAGATTTTTTTGGAAATATTAATAAAAATTGTAAAAAAAGTTCGTGAATTAAGAAAAATAACAGAGTTTAAGGCAAAAAAATAATTTCGAAATTACTCCATATTTTCGTTTCTGTTGATTCAAAAACGAAAAAATTCGGTGTTTTCGACGGAAAAGGTGAAAATTTTGATCCATGATTAAAAATTAGAAAACTTTGTCCCAAAAACTTGTTGTAAAACAGTACATTAACGAAATACATTAAACCATAATTTTCTTTTTAATTTCAATTGATTTAAAAATAAAGAATATCTTTTTTTTTCGATGAAAACATATAATTTCTTTTGAAGTCCATACATCCACATAAATATTAGATACTACTACAAGCATAACCGCAAAGAATCGGAAAAAATAAAGTAGAGAATTGTTTATTGATTACAATTGTACAAGATATTAGTAATAGAGACAAGGTAAAAAATGTAAAAATAAAAGAAAAGTAAAATTTGTCACTTCTTGAATGTATTTAGTGATATAAATTCAGTTAGGTTACAATAATAATTGTGACAACTATAATAATGACAATTTTTTAAACTTGTCAATAATAACTTGTAGAGACACCATAGCTATTTAAATTTTCACTATTGATAACTAGTGACAATAAATATTGTCACAATAATTTAGTGACAAATTTGGATGTTTCTTTCCGTGTATCACTAAATGTCAATATTGACAATCAGTACAACAAAAATCGTCTGTACTCTTAGCAATCTTAAAGACATTTTGAATAAACGTCAAAAAAAAAATATATAGTCCTAATTATGGAAAATGTCATGAATCATAGTATCTCTGCATTATTATGATATTATAATGATTTTAACAACTACTAATATGACATTGATACATTTAGTCATATAACGATAAAGAGATAATTATATTTTTGGTATCCAGTTTCATGTCAATTTCTACTTTAAGTATTAAAAAAATATATGTCAACATATTTTGTACCATAATTCAATAAATCGTTTCACATTGGTACCGCCGTTAACTAAATTTAAAAATTACCGTCAAATTGATGACTTAGCCGTTAGTGTGCTCGTTTTAGAATTCGTGCAAGTAATTCATAAATACTCACCTGTTTCGTTTAGATTTGTAAATTTCTGAAACAAGTCACGAATTATATTTTAGGTCTCACCTGATTAAAGTTTTCATAAGTCGAGAATTTCTGTTAGAAAATAAATGGCATAAGTTGCATCTCTTTATGGCAAAGTAATATGCAATTTCATGTGATAGTATATTCTACGTCAAGTCAACAAGTTTCTCTTATTATTATTTATTCATCAACATTAATCGAACTAACTTCAATCATTACTAACAAAAAAGTTCACAGATTCTTTTTTTTTCTTTTTTCTTTTCATAATAGTCGATAACCTTTTTTTTTTTTTTTTGATAATTATAATAGTCGATAACTTAGTACTTTTAAATTAAACCAAAAAAGTTGATCATTGAAAATTATAATGTCCCAAGAATTATACTTTAGTTTTGCTGAATTTGCTCTTGCAAATTAAGCAATTAACTCTCCAATAGTAATGAATTATTGAATTTTAGGCATGTTAGTTTTACGATCGAATCGAACAACCCGCCATGATTTAACTGACTCATTAGATCCCATTTGTACTTCTCCAAATTACTCCCTCCGTTTCATAATATCTGTCGCTTTGAAAAGTTTTTCTTGTGCCATATTATCTGTCACTTTAGATTTCCAATAAAGCATTAATTACTCTTTTCCATTTTTGCTCTTTATGCTCATAAATTTTCTCAAACATTAGTGGAGGATAATTAATTAAAAGGGTATCTTAGTCTTTTTCATTTTTTCCTCTTAGAATTCAGCTATATTTAATAATTTTCTTAAATTATGGGCATACATGTGAAACGGAGGGAGTAGTACTTATACTACGTACAAGTGGTACTCCTATATAATAGTTATGCTTGAGGCACAAAACATTTTTTTTTTAATCAAAATGTGCATGTAAATGTGAAATTGAAATGAGATAAATGATCTAAAAAAGAAATCGTTAATTGAATGTGTGGGTATATATCATGAATAAATGAGAAGTCGTTTCATGACATTTTGAATAAATAGATTAAACTTTATGTAAATAATCCTTTCACATGTTACGGTCTAAAAGTCGTATATTCGTGGGGCAAGAAGAATTTCAAAAGATACACATAAAGTTACTCCATGCATATATAATGCACTGTGAAGATATCCCACATATTAATTCAAGCATATACATTTACATATTTCCAATGTTATTTTAACTACTCATTCCAACAATTAATATTCAAATTTTAGATAACTAGTATAATTTTTAAATGTTATATTCTAAATAATGTTTCGTATACCTTTACATCTAAATAATAAATTGAGATTTTAATGTTTTGATTATTTTAGATATAATAATTATAAATAATAAATTTATAAATAAAGTAACTAAAATGTTTTTTTATATGTCAAATAAATTGCTTTAAATTCAAACATACATATTCTAACGATTTAATTAAATTATTAAATTCAAGTCAACATATTCAAACCGATATTCAAGTAGACACTTAAATTTTCATAACCAAGATGACTTTTATTAGGCCACTCAAAATTTACATAACATTGTTGGAAGTCAATTTTTTCACTTGGTTATGTAAATTTCAGTTTTTTGCTCTCCAACAAGGAAAAAATTGAGGAAATTCTTATCCACATCGGGTTTCATCAAACCAAAGTAACTACATGACAATTGAAATACACTTGTTTTTGGGATTAAATGTAACTCCCGGAAGAATGATCAATCACAGAGCAAGTGCAATACACTTGCTTGGTGGTTAGATGGATTTAGCCAAACCAGATTTAGACAAAAAAATTCTAAAAAATTGATTCTAGAGATACTCTCAAAATACCTTATATAACTAATTGAGAAAACTCCGTTTTAGTAGTTAGTTCAGAATAATATAATGTCTTCTTAGATAAAATCACTTGCACAAATATAAGATGAAAGATAAGATATAAAGTGAAGGAATTGGATAAATGACCTTTTCCAAAGTTAAAAGTAAAATTCGTTTTTTTCTTTATAAGAAACTAATAAAGTTAACTAGTGTGTGAAATGAAAAAAGTATTTAAAGAATCATGGATCACTATTATGATAGAAGGAAAAGTTTTGTCCAAGTCTGCTTGATCAAATTCGGCCAAGTAAATATATTGTATTTACTTTGTGATTGGCCACTCTCCCGGGAGTTATATCCAATCCTAAAATAAATGTATTGCACTTGTCATGTAGTTACTTTGAGTTCGGTCAAATCCGATATGGGTAAGAGTTTCCCCTATGAGAAATATATTGATTTCTATTCATTTTTTTTTTCAAATAAATACACATATATACTATAATGGAAAAAGTAACTTGTCATAACTTGCACGATAAAGGTATAGATTGATTTCTATGGGCCCATGTGGCTGGGCTTTGGCCCGGTCTCGCGGGTTTTGCGAGGTCGGGTCAAAACTTTTTTAAATGAGTTTTCGTCAAATCAGTGAAACTCATAAAACCCAACATACAAAACCTAACTTATTGGATTTCAAAGATTTCATCAAAACCACTCAAATCATTTTTTTGAAACTGAGACACGCAAATCCGAGCAAAAATCCTTCCAAATAGACCCTATATTTTCATTTCATATCATTTGAGATTTTTTTTTTATATATTATGAAAAGTAAATTTTAGCGAGTTGCGGCAGAAAAACCATCGCTAAAATATAGTTTGAGGAGGTAGTAGCGGTTTTCCATTCAAAATTTGAGGTTGGTCATTTGTCTAAAAAATTTAGTATCAAATGTGTCTTTTCAAAGGATTGGTACCGAACTCTTAAATTGAATATGGTGTTTTCGCAGCTATTGTTATTCTCTCATTTTTTTCTCCAAGTAATATGATGTTTTCGCGGTTTATTGTAGAGGTATAATCAATTGTCATTTTCATACAAATTTTGAAGATTACTCGCATGTTGCGGAATTTACACATGCAAATAAACGCAAGTGCACGTATCGAACAAGTAATAAAGAGTAAGTATAAGAGTACCGTCTCCACAGGGACTTGGCTAAATATCTACCAATTTCAATTCCTAATTTACTTTTAATATGGTTCCAAATTCACATATGTTTTTGGGTTTAAATTAACTAAATGAATTAACTAATCTAAGTACTTGGATTGAGTTCGAATAATGAGAAGAGAAACATAGGGTTATAATCCACTATGTTATCTATTGATTGCTCAATTGAGATTTCCGTAGTTATTATGGTGACAAGAGTG
Organism: Penstemon davidsonii; assembly: GCA_034814905.1. Classification (NCBI taxonomy): domain Eukaryota; kingdom Viridiplantae; phylum Streptophyta; class Magnoliopsida; order Lamiales; family Plantaginaceae; genus Penstemon; species Penstemon davidsonii. Next base: position 3,172,602 of record JAYDYQ010001086.1, on the reverse strand, counting down.
CTACCCGAGGATTCAAGTATTTTCCTACGTATCTTCCGAATTACGTAAGAACTAATGTATTATCCAAATCAACTCTATTCCTAGGTGATTCGTAAATAAAACAAAGCATTAAACACAAACCTCATGTAACGGGTATAAATGCCTTAGGTATATTCCTATCCTAAGGGTCGTTTACTATTCAATTTCTATCTAATCACAATCTCCCTTTTCCAAGTTCAAAAAGAATATTAAATCTAACAACTAGGTGATCAATCAAGTTGCAAGCATAGAGAACGAAATTGAATCAAACACAAGAATTGCCACTAACTACGAATAATCCAATAGAAATAATCAAAGTAACATAGTTTCATAAAATACCATAGATCCTAAAGAATTAGTTCAAGATAAATATATGAAGAAAAATAATAAAGAAAAACAAATCTGAGTTCATGTGGTTTTATAGACAAAACGATGAATCCAAGATAAAGATCTTCAATATTGTGTTCTTCTTGCTTGGGTGATCTTCAAGGCTTCTCTCTTTTCTTCTTCAATCTTTCTCCAAGTAGATCTTTGATGTTCTAAGTGTATTCTGTGAGAAAAGTGTGTTGAAAGCTGATCAAAGATGTGTAATTTCGTGACCTAGAAGTCCTTAAATAGATCTACCAAGTTGAGGCCTAGTAGGAGACTTTGGGCCCAAGTTTTCTCTTAAAATCCCGCTGAAAATCGCGTCAGCTTTGCGCAACAGTTTTGCAAGTGGCATAACTTTTAGCTCCGAACTCCAAATCAAGATCCGTAAAGTCTGTGTTGTAGATAACTCTTTCCTCTATAATATAGTCGAATTTCAGATTAATTGGAACTTTCTTGAAAGAGTTATGGTCCTCAGAGTGCACAACAACATTTCTGGCAGCTTTTTCCTTGTTCGTTCTTGCACTACTTGACTTCATTTGATCTTTAATTCGTTGTTCTTCACTTCCAATCATGTCCTTAGATCCACATTAGCTTAGACCTACAAATATGAGCACAATATATAAGAAAATACCTCAATTCATGCATAAAATAAATAAACCAATAACTTGAGCGAACAAAACACAAAACTAACTAAAATTGCCTAAGATTCTACCAAAACTCGAATAAAAGTAAACCAACAAGTAAAGGAAATAGACTTGATAACACTGTTTTCACAGAGTTATCATCGCACTTACAATAAATGAATCGTACTGCAGCTTGAGACGAAACCAAAATACAATTAAAAAAGAAAAACATAAGTTTTTTGTTAATAAAAATAACGTAATTTTTTCCCCTATAGGGTGGTGTTTTATTTTAGTGTTGAGTTTACACATAGAGAAACAAAATACAGGAATTGTAAATAAATAAAGGGAAATTTAATTATCCTAAAACAGGCAGCTTTAAGAGATAGAATATGACGAAATATTTCGTTTTCATTACATTCATTCCAAACCACAGTTAACACATCAATTAATAATCGAATAAAATGCAAAAGTGCCCCTTATATTTTTTAAAATTGACAGAAGACCCCCTAGATTAAATTAACCGGAAAATCCACTTGTATATATTAAGGCCATCTCCAATGGAGAGGGCCAGCCCCGGGGCTCCAGAGCCCCGAGCCAGCCCTGCCCCACCCCCGAGCCCTGCTTGGTCGTCTCCAATGGTAGGGCTCCGATGTTGATTTAATTCAATTTCCAATTCTTGCCCACTCTCACTTATAATTATAGTTTTAATTTTATTTTTAATATTAAAATTAATATTATTAATAACTATAATAATAATATTTAAATATTAATAATAAAATTAAAATTGATTCAAAACACGAGGTACAACATTAAATAAATGGCACACACAAAAATAAGAAGAAAATTAAATTGTTTGTGTAAGTGTTTAATTATTATTTCAACTAATTCGATATTTTTATAAATAAATTTGATAAGTATAAAAATTCATTCGGGTCTTTGCGGAATTATATTCTACTCCGTTAGTAGATTAAAACGGTATATGGTAAGTCCAAATCGGAGTTCGGGTGAATGATAAATTGATTCTCAAAGATCACCCTTTGAAATGGAAAAAAAAAATTATTTCAGAAAATAAAAAATATATTTGTTTGACATTTTCCAAACACGAAATAATTTTGGGAGAGGCCAAACAAACAGGCCCAAAATCTTTCTTTAATTAACTTTAGCACCCTACTCCACCCCACCTCGACGATAGAATGGCGGTGATTATGGATGAACACACACCAATTTGGGAAGAAATTGATTGCACCGAAAGGTAATTTCCCCCAAAAAAATCAATAATAATTCTTAAAGAAATAACTTCAGCAGCCATGGTTTTTGTACAGTCCTTGAAACAATTACAAAGAAATAAAGAAAAAAAAAACAAACTAAGAGGGGCGCGTGCAAACACGCGCCCCTCTTCTTCTTCAATTAACCCACGCGGCCCCCGGGCCGCAGCAAGGGCTCGCCGCGCCCCGCAGCCCGCCCCGTTCCCTGCCCCGAGCTGAGCCCGCCCCGCAGCCCCAACCACTGGACTTCATTTTCCCTCCCACCCCGACCCCTGCCCCGAGCCCGGCCATCTCCATTGGAGATGGCCTAACAAGTCAAGGCATTGACCCCCTCCAAGGATGCAATGTGTATTATTCACTCTAAATACGAGTATTGTTCATCATTTGTAGGGAAAGTGACAAATATACCCCTAGATATTGTTTTTTCTTTTTGAATAAAATGCAAAAATTGCCATTTTTCACTAAAAAAATTGACAATAACTCTACTTGAAACTTAGAAAATTGATAATAGCTCCATTGTTCTATAAAAATATTAACAATAATTACCTTGCGAATAATTATTAATCCTCAAATGGGTACAATGCACTAATAAAATGATAACAAGCAAAGTTTTTTGCTAACAAAAATATCATATAATTATTTTTACAAATAAAAAATTTCTACTAATTAAAAGTAATAAATGAGATATTTTTGCATTTTACTCGTTCATAATCCGTTGATTCCCTCTTGAATGCTATGTACAAGGGACGAAAAGATTTTGGAAATTGTTTTTTTCTCTTTCCATTTTCTGATTTTGGTATAATATGACCCTTTATGTAACTTGTTTGGCCCAACATTTTCAATTTTTCTCTGGGCCAAACATGGTTTGGAACCACTTTAATCAGCCCAAGAAGAATGAATTGAAACGATTTTCACCGACCAAACTCATGAATAGAGGTTTCAACATGGTAATACTTTCAATCAAATTTATAGTCATACGATCTATACAATATAATATTAATTTCAATTCCAAAAGACATGATTTTACATCTTCCACATAACTTTTCTCCTCAAATCTCATTCAAAACCACAACCTATATTTTCAATCCAACTCACCATTAAATTAACTTTATTTTACATTCAAAAGATTCTAACCAAATTATCATAGTCATGTGTAAATTGTTTTGCATAAGTTACAAGAATTTTTTTAAAATACCTAATCAAAATATTTTTCACCAAAACCAAATGAAAATTGGACCAAATTACATCAAAACACAATCTACATTTTTCGGCCAGAGACTAAAATAGGGATCTTAGCCACATAACCCTATTTTCCAATTGTATCTCTATTCAATTTTTTTTTTAATCATTTCAACTTAAAATTTTATTTTTTCCAATCACTATCTCAATTATTATATACTTCCTCCGTCATATTTATTTTGTTCTATTTGCTACAATACCCGGTCAAACTTTTTAATTTTTTAAGTGACTTGTCATGTTAAATTATTCACATTTTTTTGTATAAACATTTTAAATATTAATATATATGGTGTCATATGATATTATTAACTTATGAGTGAAATATATTAATTAAATTATTTATTATAATTTTTATACATTTAGTCAAGTTGACTGATCAATTAATACATTTTGAAAAGACATAACATGATATTTAGGGACAGAGCCAAGATTTGGGATCAAGGGGGGGCGAGACCATGAATCAGAATTTTGTTTCTAATATATGTTTTGGTCAATTAAATATTGATAACTTTTTTAAAGTTTTTTTGATAGCGTTTCAAAAATATTATGAAAAAGGAAAATGATTATATAACAGTCCAAACTTGACAGTCTTTTTTATAGTAATATTTTAAGCTTTTGAAGTTAATTATATTATCTACTACTTGTTTAACAGGTTTAGAATTTAGAATTTCAAAGTTTTGGGTTTAATATTTACAAACAAAGTTTATATTTTCTTGATAATTATTTATGTATCATATAATTAATTTTTTTTATATACATTAAAATATATAAATGACAAAAAAAAAGAAAAAAGAAAAAGCCACAACATATACTGTCGGTTGTGGATTGTATGAATAGCACTACTCTTATAAAAATTAGAAACGTATCTCTTAATATATTTTAAATTGGGCCCCTCTCTCCTTCTAGTAACTAATTGGACTATTAATTATTATTTGATAAATTAAAAATATCTCTTCAACATACGTATGTATGCCTTCCTTGGAGCCCCACGTGGCTCCGCCACCGTTACCAAGTAACTTTCATTCCCAAATACCAATATCCTGAAAATATAACTTACAACTTTCAACTCGATCAGCTACACGTTTAATTAATATATAAAATAGTTTAACCAATATACACTCAAGTTTTTTTTTTTTTTTATTTCAATTCTTTTAGCACAAACTATACAAGAAGAATTTTAAAACTTCAACCAAAACATTTTTAGTGCAAGATGTATGAAACTGAGCCAAAATAACTCCAAACATGACCATAATTTCTAATCCATTTATTTCTAATTGAATAAAAGGGGACTTCTAAGGTGACGTCAAGTTATGTGGTGTCAATTTAATTTAAGGCATTTGATCATAAATATAAAATCACAACCACATAAATTTCATAATATAGAATAAAATTAAACTTATTTAATTATGAGTTACCTGTTTAATAGGTTAAAACTATAATTTATGGTAAATTCTTTAATATCCCAAAGTTAACTACCATAAATATTTCTACTTTCCTTCTTTTCTTTTTTCTACCCAAATTAATATCAAATCTCCATAAAAATTGTATGATTTCACATTGTATGGTACTAGTTCATATATAATAGTACAACACCATCAATGTGTATAATTCTTCACATTACATAGTATAATGTATCACATGTAATAGTATTTACTCCACATACTTAGTATTGTCTCATATTAGTAGTAATTAATCACATTATATAGTATTACCATTAGTACTAACTAATTTATGGATAATTCTTCACAATACATGGTATATGTCTCACATGTAATAGTATAGACTCACATAGCATAGTATTGACTCCACAAACTTAGTACGATCTCATATTAGTAGTAATTAGTCACATTATGAAGTATTATCATTAGTGCTAACCAATGTATATAATTCTTCACATTACATATTATAATGTCTCACATGTAATAGTATCGACTCCACATACTTTGTACGGTCTCATATTAGTAGTAAATTAGTTACATTATATAGTATTACTATTAGTACTAACCAATTTACTGATAATTCTTCACAATGGTATATGTCTAACATGTAGTAATATAGACTCACATAGCATAGTATTGACTCCACAAACTTAGTACGATCTCATATTAGTAGTAATTAGCCACATTATGTCGTATTATCATTAGTACTAACCACTGTGTATAATTCTTCATATTACATAGTATAATGTCTCACATGTAATAGTATTGGTTCCACATATTTTGTACGGTATCATATTAGTAGTAATTAGTCACATTATATAGTATTACGATTAGAAATAATCAGTTTACTGATAATTCATCGTATTACATGATATATGTCTCACATGTAGTAGTATATACTCACATTGCATAGTATTGACTTCACATACTTAGTAGGGTCTTATAATAGTGGTAATTAGTCACATTATATAGTATTATATTTAGTCATAACCAAATTACTGATAATTCTTTATATTACATGTTATATGTTTCACATGTAGTAGTGTAGACTCACATATCATAATATTTACTCATATACTTAGTACAATCCCATATTAATAGTAATTTTCCACATTATGAAGTATTACCATTAGTACTAACCAATTTATATAATTCTTCACATTACATGGTATATGTTTCATATGTAGTAGTATAGACTCACATAGCACAATATTGTCTTCACATACATAGTACGGTCCAATATTAGTAGTAATTAGCCGCATTATGAAGTATTACAGTTAATACTATCCAATGTCTATTAAAGTATAAATTATGTGTATTAAATTATATTATGAATTTTTTCAAAGGTTAATATTAATTACTCAACACGAAATATTATTTATCGTTTATTATAAAATATTATTTATACAATTATTTATTTATTTTTATAATAATTTATTAGTTTGTAATTTACTATTGATGTAGTTAAATATTACAATTAATGTGATCAAATAATAGTATATGTACAACTACTTATGGTAATAATATTATAACTTGTTATTAACCTGTTAAGTAGGTAATTATTAATGAGGTGTAATAATTTAACTAGTTATAACTTACGTCATGTGACGTGACGTCACCTTAGAATTTGAATAAAATAGTTATCCCTAAAATGGAAATTGTATTAAGCTAGCTTACAATAATTGAACCAGATAACCAATAATTGAACCAGATAACTAATGTCATATTCAAACCAACGACTCCAATCAATTATTTATATCTTATCTCAAAAATTCAAAATAGTCAAACAGTAAGATATACAAATTTAATATGGTAACATGTTTAATATTTATTTGTTATATAGCCCGAATCATTTATATGATGACAATATTTATTTTCATCATACAACTTACAAAAATCTCTTCATATAACTTTTTTTTTTTATATTTTTTTTCAACTTATAGAAAAAATCGAAATAAGGAGACGAAATTAATGTTTTCTTATACTATCAGACTTATTAGTCCACATTAAGACACTAGTACAATTTATAAACGTCAGCACTTAGTCAACGGTCAACTCTTCCTCTGTTTCTCTCTTTTACGTTTCTTTCTCTTCTTTCTGTTAATGCTATTTATCATGAATTAATAATTTAAATTAATATTAATAAAGAGGAGTATTATTTTTGAAAAGATACAAGTGAGTGATGATGAATCGTCTTCTTCATTCGACTCTCAGAAATTCCAGTCAGGTTCAGTATTTTCCTCACTAATTAATTCTTGTGTGTGAATATGTATATTATCTGTATCTATAGATGTATTTATCTTTATTAATGGGTGATTTTCTTTTAATTTTTTGCAAATACCCTTTTCAGCATATTTAATTATTTGCCTCTTCTTTTCCATTTTCATACCTGATTCTGGATAATTCGTGTAGATATTTACTTAATAGTTTCTTTGGTATTTTTATGTCAACAAGATTTGATTTTTATAGGGTGGTTAAGTTGTATTAGAACTTGTTACATTGTTATTAATTTTTAGATTTTAATTGATTGTGTGATGCTCAAAATACTGAATAAATTTGGGGGTAAGAATGATTCTTTCCTCAAAATTCTTTTTTTTTTTTGATGCAATAGCATTAGGCATATTCCATATTGTCGGTTTCTGGAGTTGTTTTTAAATTTCTATTGGAATTTTCTTTGTCTAATTCTATTGTGGTTTTTTTCTAATAGCTTTTTCAGTTTGTCAATTAAGTACTAATTTTATTAGCGATAATAATGCAATTCAAAGCATGACAAAAATGATCAAGGCCACTGTGTAAATTGTAACGGTTTTGAGAAAAATACGGTTTTGAACATTGAGCTTTATTTGTTAATTATTTTCATTTTTTTAATCATTTTCCTCACTCGGATTCAAGTTCAAAACATAGTGTAAGTAAATCGCATATAATCAATTGATTTTAGATATCAACTTCCCTTTGTTGCTTACTAAGTTTAGCTTTTGATGTTAATATTGCATTGGATTACATTAGGCGATTATAAAAATTCAAAGCTCTATTAGTTGATATTGCACATCTTGTTTTTGCGTCTAGTTTTCCTTACCTCTCCTAAAAACATAACATTTGAAAATTTCAGTTAAAATTGGATTTTTTGGTATCTGCGGATATGGAAATTTGTTGCTTTTGATTAATTGCAATCAAGGGCGTGCAAACCATCTCTAAAAAATGTCGTGCTGTAATATGTAGGTTTCCGGGAAAAAAAAAATATCTTTGAACATTCAAGCTACAACTAGGCCCATTTACTTATCATTGACCATTCTGTTTTATGGTCCACTTTTCTTCATGAAAAGTCAATCAAACTTATTGGAAGAACTAAGATGGTCGAGTGTGCCTTAAGATCAATAAATTTTACTTTGTTCTTCTCGTTTCATGGTTTTCTTTATCACATACAATTTGCAATATGACAGGCTACTTACTACGTAAAGGATATTCCAGCTAGTAGAAGTTTATTGAATCATATAGTTCAGGCTCCTATAGTTGAGAAATGGTATAGTACAGATGCATCTTTGCAGAAGGATGTTTCACCTGCCGATGATAAAGGGTATGTGCCTTTTCTTTCTTTTTATCATTCTCAACTTTTCATGCATATAAGCCTTTTAAGTTCGTAATTTCCTTTGTCTTTATTGTCATAGTAAAATATTTAAATATTTCTCCAATAATAGTACTCTACGACCTTTGACCTAAAGTCATTTTGTTTGCTCATTTTCATTAACTATCGGCACTTGTAGCTTCAAGGGCCATGATATGTTGGCACCCTTTACTTCCGGAAGTCAAACTTCGGATTTGCACCCTCTAGTAATCGAGAAGTCAGAGGTATAAAAGTTAGTTTCTTCATTTAAAGTTTCTTACTTTGAAATATATTCGACATTCCAATTATAGGTATTATATTCTTGTTTTGTTGAAGGGCTCCTATGTTTATGATACTAATGGGAAAAAGTATCTTGATGCTCTTGCCGGGTTATGGTGCACTGCTCTAGGTATTCAATCTCCCAAAATGAAACCCAAATTTTGCCAATTTTCGAAAAAAGATAAACATCACATATATAATTTCTTGCAGGTGGGAGCGAACCTCGTTTAGTTGCTGCTGCGACAAAACAACTTAACACATTGCCCTTCTACCACTCCTTTTGGAACCGAACCACACGACCTTCTTTGGTACAATGATTTCAATTTCATTTGAAGTTGCCTATACGTAAAATTGGCTAACTCTTTTTTATATGTATAGGATCTTGCTAGTGAACTTTTGGAGATGTTCACTGCAAAAAAAATGGCTAAGGTCTTCTTCACAAATAGTGGATCAGAAGCCAATGATTCACAGGTTTGACCATCTATATAACATAAAAGATAGAGTTTTACAATAACTATGGACTAAATCTATCTAGTTTTTTCTTTCTTTTTGTAGGTGAAGTTGGTGTGGTATTACAATAATGCCCTTGGAAGGCCTAACAAGAAGAAGTTTATTGCTCGAGAAAAATCGTAACGATTTGTTTTCCTATGTTAGCCTATTTTACTTGCGTATATTTTCTCCTCTCTCATTTATAATATTCCATTCTTCATTTTGATAGATACCATGGTTCGACACTTATTTCGGCCAGTCTTACAGGGTATGTTTGTCATTTATCAAATTTTCAGATCATATAACCTTTATATATTATGTAGTGAAACTTGTTAATAAACTACGGAAATGTCTTTGACAGTCTACCTGCACTACACCAGAATTTTGATCTTCCGGCTCCATTCGTCTTGCACACTGATTGCCCACATTATTGGCGTTATCATCTTCCAGGTTTTAAAGAACTCCTTTTTGGCCTTCTATATTTTGCAGTCTTCCACGATATTATCAAATTTCTTTTAAGGGTATATTTGATTCATGAATTTCAGTGAGTTTCTCATATTTTCATGAAAGATCATGCAACTTTATTTTCTAATTATTTTCATTTTCTTTATCGTTTTACTGACTAAAAGCCAAGTTCCAATCATAGCCTAAATGAAACATCTCAGGTGAATCTGAGGAGGAATTTTCGACCCGATTGGCCAATAATTTGGAAAATCTTATCATCAAAGAGGGGCCGGAAACGGTAACTTACGTTTAATTTCGTGATTTTTTTAATTTTATTTTTGCACCCTTCCTATTTTCAGTAATGTAAAAGAGGTTAGTATTTCAGATTGCTGCTTTTATTGCGGAACCGGTTATGGGGGCAGGTGGTGTGATTCCTCCACCAGCAACTTACTTTGAAAAGGTTAGTTTCTTTTTATACACTATGTAAAACCATGATTCTAGAACAATGAGCTTCATTTCTATCAGGGGACTTGTTTAACGAGGATTTTGATTAAAAAAAAAAAAAAAGGTGTTTAGACTATTTTACCAAAACACCCCTTACTAGAACAACACTTACAAGAGGACCCCTTACAATTTATGGAAATATTTACCAAAACACCCCCTGTAAGGATTGTACTCGTAATTTCTGGAACTACAAGGGGTTTTTGGTAACTATGGTTTACCTGGGGGGGTCCGGTCATAAATTAGCCAAAAATCAAATTACTGATTACTCCATCAGTGGTGAAATTCAAGTTTATCATTTTGGTCAAAAGAATATTACAGATTAGATACTTAAGGAATTCAAATCCCATACAAAATCAAATTATAGCAGCAAGAATAAGATTCCTCAGATCCAAATGAAACTGTTTACTAGAAGTTATTGTCAAGAAAATGTTTAAATTAGTATTCCTATTGCTTCTTCTGAAATAAAGACATGTGGCTTGATAAATGATATATATAACCGAATGTATGGACTTTATGTTATCATTTTTTCTTAAACTTAAGTCCAAATTAAGGAGAAACTGTCCTACAAAGTTTGTGCTCATTTTTTTGTATTTTTTTTATTCTAATGTGCAGATTCAGGCTGTTATCAAGAAATATGATATTCTTCTCATAGCAGATGAGGTAATATGTGCCTTTGGAAGGCTTGGAACAATGTTTGGCTCTGACAAATATGGCATCAAACCCGATCTCGTCTCTTTAGCAAAGGTAAAAATTCAAAAAAATCGAATCAAACATTGCCTAATCTTGCACATTTACTTAATTTCATCCACTCTTGATTATGTGGCAGGCTCTTTCTTCTGGGTATGTGCCTATTGGTGCTGTTCTTGTGAGCCCGGAAGTAAATGATGTCATATATTCTCAAAGCAACAAGCTTGGTATGTGCCGACTTTTAAACTTAAGTGTCGAAAATAAAATTCTTCATAATAAATAAAGTTTACTAAGTTGACTTATATTTTATTTTTTTCAGGTTCTTTCTCCCATGGATTCACTTATTCTGGACATCCCGTAGCATGCGCTGTTGCACTTGAAGCTCTCAAGATCTATAAGTATGTTTTTCAAACTATGCTTGATCGATTAAACCCCTCCTCACAACCCAAGTAAAAGATATAATGAAGAACGAACTCAACTTGTTGATTGAAGATTTACACAAATAAATTTTTACCCTCTCGTGAAATACGTTTGTGATATTTAACTTCTCGTAAGAAATAAACTTTTTGATTGAGAAACAAAGCTCATTACATCTTTATACACCTGAGTATAATGTGCAGTAAACTTTTTTTTTAAACATAAGAGGGTTAAACGCCATCTTATTTTCCCATAGGAGATAAGTGCCATATTTCACAGGCAAAATGAATTATAGCCTATGTTTTTTTGAGTGAAATGCAAAGTACCCCTTATTGCTTTGCCTAATTAGCAAAAGCTCCCCTATGTTATTTTTATTACCAAAACCCCCCTGTGCTATTTTATTAGCAAAAAACCCCTCCTATTTTGCAGGAATAATGACAATAATCCCCATGTTAACTTTGAAAGTTGGCAATAACCTCCCCTGTTCGAAGCACAGGGGGTATTTATGCATTTAGCTCTTTTTTTTTTCGGTGAAACAAGTTTACGAGGCTTCCTTGTCTGCAGGGAAGATAATATTCTTGATCAAGTAAATAGCATAGCTCCAAAATTTCAAGGCCTGAAAGCATTTTCCGACAGTCCAATCATCGGGGAGGTACCATAAAGAAACATATTGTTATTTTCATTATGTATATATACTAGATTGTTTTTTTTTCTTTTTCTTTTTTCGTTTATTTGGCTAACACTCGTTATCTTGAAGATACGAGGAACTGGTTTGATTCTCGGGACAGAATTTACAGACAACAAATCACCAAACGACCATTTCCCTCCTGAATGGGGTACGTAAGCCTTCCTTTATATCAACATGTCTTTTACAACAACGATTTTTTCTTTAAGTACCTCATACTTTTAAACATATTTCAGGGGTGGGTGCTTATTTTGGAGCACATTGTCAGAAGAATGGAATGTTAGTACGTATTGCCGGTGACACTATAATGATGTCTCCTCCGTTTATAATGACTCACGGAGAAGTTGACGAGGTAAGTTTACGTAAAATATCTCGATTTATGATTCTCTAATTTGGGTCTGAAACCATTTTTCTTGTTTTCCTTTTTTTAGCTAATAGAAATCTACGGAAACGCTCTGAAGGCAACGGAAGAACGGGTGTTGGAGCTCAGGTCTCAGAAGAAGTAATGGATGTAAGTGTAAGAAAAATGGACAATGATGAAAAATTGGATTTGGTTTTTTAAATGTAAAGTAAACTCAGATGACTTTTCTTGCCCAGAACTGGATATGCAAAACCTTAAATGGTAATGCAATATTTAATAGGACTTTGAAATAAAGAACCAATTTCCCTTTTGTTCTTATAATATTGCAGAGGAACTTGAAATATAATAAAGAACTATTTATTCTATTCATATTATGGGAAAACTGAATTTTAGATCCAGAAGACCGACTCCTCGACTCTTTTACCTCGTAATTTATGAAATTGTATTTTAATCTCAATTTTATTTAAAATATTTTGCATTGTTAGTTCAATAAAATATATATTCTCTGTTTTAAAACTTTTGGTCCCTGACTTAGTTTTGCATGTTTGACCTCAAATTGGAAGAAAAAGAAGCAATAGGATGATAATTGCTATATAATTTTAAACTGGGACCAATAATACAATTTTGTAAAGTGCGGGCCCAAATTTTTTGAAGGCCCGGTTATGTGGGACTAAAAATGCAATAAATTTGGTTTTATTTGGTCTCAATTGGATGGAAAAGAGGCAGTATGACTAAGAGTACAAATATTTTGTAATTTGGACTAAAATTTAAATTTTGTGTAAGTATTGGATTAAAAGGGATGAGTATCTAGCTCCGAGGGCTAAAAATAGAACTATTCAGGAGAAATACTCAAACCACCCCTGATGTTTAGTGTAATTGCACTGACCACCCATGTACTGGAAATTGCTCAAACTATTCTTGAGGTATTGGATTCATTACATTTATCCCCTTACAACATTAGTTTCATCAAAAAAAGTTTGAATTTCAGAAAAAAACTGTCTAATAAATCACAAATCTCAAGGGTGATAAAGTTTAAACCAATTTCCCCCATTTCTCCACCAATTTCATCTTTTTTTTGGCCCACTTCTTTTCATCAATTATTTTCACCGATTTAGCCCCAATTGCAACCTTTTCTTCCACCATTTGTTTTTTCACATCATAAGTTTTTTTATGAGAATCGTCAGAAATTAATGTCGTAAAGGGGTAACTGTGAATCTAATACCTCAAAGATAGTTTGTGTAATTTCTTAAATATGATTGGTGTCATTACACTAAACCTCATAAATAATTTACATAATTCTCCCTTTAGATCAATCTCAAAGACCTAATTTCAATTGTATGTTAAATGGAATTTAAATTCAAAAGGATGTTCATTAAGCAGTCTGCATTATGGTCAAACAGGAAAAGAAATTACATAGAAAGAAAATACAAAAATGATTTTGAATGATATGAGATTATGAGACCAACGGCACTGGTTACATGTTGGTAGTGGTACTAGACCTAGATATTAGACCTTAATTAAGTCACATGAACGCCTTAAAAATTCAAATATCAAGTAATTAGTAAGAAATACGATGTGGTCCAAAAAAATGAAAAAAGGGAGCAAACTTATTCAGTCATAGTACACAAAATCCATTCAAAAAATTCCAGTTGCGATATTCCCGTGCCAAACAGTAATTAAGATTCTATTTTAATCTACAAAATTGACACCATATTTCGTATCGCCTACGTGGCTCTGACATGTACATCAAAGTCAAACTTTTCTGAATAAGTCAAATGAACGTACTACAGTATATCGATTTAAATGACTCAACCAACATTCGACCTTGACCCCTAAGTGATCGAATTTCAAATTGCTTTATAATCGATCGCCCATCTTGAACTTGGTCTCCCATTCGATCAGAATTGATGCAACCTCTTTAGGATGATCCATTAGAAACAGAATCACCTCTCGGTTCGATAATTGCATAGACAATCTTGATCTTTAGGCGCATAATCAACTAAGTTAGCTCGTATTCTCGACCAAAGTTCTCGATCAAGACCCGTAGCCTGGTAAACTTATCCCTCACTGCGTACAATAGGACAGAACATCTTACAATTGAGATTACAGGGACGTCATTTCATCTAAGTCCGAATAGTGCAATTCGCAAGAATATTTCACCTATAAATAGGGGTACTTTTAATACAAAAAAAACCCTTTTCAAGACTCATCAAGATCAAACCTTTATGCTCAAGACCATGTATTTCGACCTACCTTTACTTGATATTCCTGTTGGTGTCTAACAATTTGTGTACTTGAATATTTCATAAAAAATATTTCTAACTTAAATATCATCATTGAACAAATATAAATAATCTTACATATATTAACTTTAATAAAATTAGATTATATATCAACGTAAAAACTAGTAAGAAATACTTACTTGGATCGAAATAAACCAAACACTTCAATCAATACACGAAAACTAGGAAAATGAGACTGAGGCTTGCCGAAGCAATTTCCTTACGACAATATTTCCGAGGCTGTCATGGTGCATGCAGTTTGATTCCCGGTAGTCTCCCAAGATACAACAGTTTGTTGTTCATTATTTGCACAAATAATGAACCCACGACGAACCGAAGCAAACAAAAAATTTGACATAATTTTAAAGTAGAGAATAGAGTAATTTCTGATTATTGTCAGAAAAATTATACTTAATTGGCCAGATTAAGTCTCCTATTTATAGAAAGAAATGTCTTATCACAAGAGACACATCGTTTGGATTGCACTGTTTCGGTCCAAAGGGTACCTCTTTAGATCGAACAGACGCGATCCCTTACTCTCAACTAATTTTGTTCACATATAAATAGAGGGAATTGCATTTTTCATACCAAACTTTTACCTACTTTATACATTTGGTACCAAACCTTTGAAAAAGACACATATAATACCAAAATTGAAGGATTTTTTTTACATTTGCTTGAGCTTTTTGGTATGTTTAAAATTCTGTTCCAAAATTTTTACCATAGCATGCTTATGTGCCCTATATCATATTTGGAAATTATTGTGCCATGATTCCTCGTAGATTATGACATATGATTTAATTTTGATTAATATCCCGAAACTTTGTTAATTTTCTGCGGATTATTTATTGCGTTTCATGAACTGAAACTTATACCATTAGAAAGCTCTCGTCAAGAGCTTTCCAGCCACATAAAGAACATAAAATTTGACCTTGTAAATTGACGGAGAAAGAAAATGTGCAAAAAGTCATTCAATTTTGGTATTAAATGTGTATTTTTCAAAGGTTTGGTACCAAATGTATAAAGTAGGTAAAAATTTGGTATGAAAAATGCAATTCCCTCCATATAAATATAAATTCCAACAATTCGTTGAGCACTGATCAATTCCCACTTCTATTAGAAATTCATCAGCCCTTTATAGAATTTCGTACTGGACCGTGACATCTCAACATTCATTTTACTCCAAAAAAAATGACATACTTATCTTAATATATGTGTATATTTCATATATTGTTGGTCGCATTGCATATGTCATACTTATGAGGGGAGCTAATTAAAATAACATGAAATTTTTAATTAGAAATAATATATACCACCAAAACAAAGTGGTCACTATAATCAATGATTTCATATTAAGAACACATCCAAGTCACAAAGCTATGGCCTCCAAAAGAGGAAAGGTCGACTCATTCTTTCTATTTATAAATATATATTGAGGTGGGGAGAGGAGATTATACGGGACGGCTAATCCATAGGCGCCGGCCACAAGAATTTGACTAGTTGCAATTTGAAAATTAAAGGCTACTTCGAAATGGTCAATATATAATAAGCAATTCTCCTAATTTGACTTCACATAGCATTCTGAATTTTAGAATATTCTCCCAAATCACAACTTTAAGGTCAAAGAAAAGTACTTATATTATTGTTTATTGATTTTGGCTATGGAATGGCTTGTTTGCATGTTATTCTCCGTCTATTTGCAAAAGAAAATTTATAGTAGTAGTAAATAATAGATGGTGTTTGGTGAAGTATTTTTAGATTGTAAAACAAGAGGTACCAAATTCACGACCTCCTTGTAAAATTTTGGCTACTAGCAAACTGAGCTACCAACTATATGATCAACCGTAATATTGAAATGAATTGTACCACAAATTTAGTATTTTAAATTTTTCTCCTAGTTTAATACTAGTGTTTGTTGACTGATTTTTTTTTTATATTTAATTGTAATTCAATATATTTTTTATTTAGTAATATTGATCTAATTATCGTTTCTTATAAAAAATAATAATAAAAACTTACGTAGTTCATGCAATGTATCATTACTGTGAAATTGTTGTTGTGTGTGTTGAATTTTTTTCCGAAATAGGCTTAATGGCAAAGAAATTTGCCAATATGTCTTTGTTGCCAAAGTAATTACCAGAATGTGCTTTTAGCTTAAACTCGCAGTTGGCAACTGCGATTCTTCAAAATAATCGTAGTTGGCAACTGCGAGTTTCCTTAAAAAAAATTTTAAATAAAAATAAAAATTTAAACTCGCAGTTAGCAACTGTGAGTTTTCACTACCTATAGATTAATTAATTAGCTTCGCTCTAATTAATTAAAAACAAACTCGCAGCTGCCAACTGCGTGTTTAAATAAACTCGCAGGTGCCAATTGCGAGTTTGTTTAAGTTAACTCGCAGGTGCCAACCGCGAGTCTTAAATTAAAGCTATATCCGACTCCAGGAAGCCACTTTCACCTCTGTTAAATCACATATTTCCATCGTCAGCCAAGCACTCTTCACTCTCTCTGTCTATATCTTGCAACATATACAATTATACATACATACAGAAATAGCAAAAAAAACGTAATCTGCAATTCCCCCGAATTGAGAATTTAAAACCCTAATTTCCACAGGAAGTTCCGTTTCTTGACACTCTAATCTCAATCTTTCTCTTTAATTCACCAGTTTGTATATCTCCAACTTTTGATTCGAGTTCTCCTGTGAAAAACCCTAGCTTTTAAATCTTGCACTGCTGAAACCTCACAACCGCAACCATTGCCAGTAGAGATTCGGTTAATTTCGGGATTTTTGTGTTTATTTATCAGGTATGCATTTGGATTTTCAATTTTTTTTATGATTTGGGGTGGAATGTATGCATGGAGTTAATGCGATCTCGGTGTTTTATTTACGGATAATGCTTGTTTTGCCAGTTTAGAGAAAATTATTTTCTTTTGTTTTTAATCCGAGTGGTCATCAAAATGGGCTCCTTCGTGGAGGAACATGACTTATGAGGTCAATGTTTTTCTAGCATTCACTTTCTGCAGATTAGTTTTTCTAGTGTTAAGCCATTTGATGTAAATACATGAGTTTTGATGCATTTGGATCGGAGTTAGTTTTGTAACTTCTTAAGGGATGTTTGCTATTTGGTTAACCGATCAAATCGAGTTGGAATAGAAAAAAAATTAGTTTTCAGTTTGGTTTGGTGGATATAATTCCGACTGATAAGTTATACTTAAAGTACTATTATATATCAAATTCAATGAAAGTTACTGGTGAAGAACTACATTGACAGATTGACTTGTTCGACTTGTGCGATCTCTAATAGTTTAGATGAATGTTGTTTAGAGAAAATACAAGTATGAAAAACGATTTAGTCCTTACTGATTGAAAGTGGTTTTTACTCTCATATCCGTTGATACTTGAATGATCATATTTGATATCCTATTTATTGTTGTTTGTCTAACTTTTTTTTTTTTTTTTATAGAGATGAACACCGGTGAACGAGTTATTCATCCGGGGCCAATTGATCCGTCTGTACTCACTCTACAAAATGAGCATCGTTCTAGTCATATTTGGAATGGGCATGAGTTTGAGGCCCTCAATTGTCGTCGTGCGGACTCGTGCCTTAAAGACATGTAGGCTGGTTTCGACCATAGAGTGATGCCATATTTGATAAGCTCCGGATTTTATGGAGTTTATTGTATCGGAAGAATAAAATATGACTGATCATTAATTATTGCCTTGATTGAGCGTTGGCGTGAAGAGACTCATACATTTCACCTACGCATCGGCGAGGCTACCATTACCCTACAAGAAGTAGGAGTAATACTTGGTCTCCCGATTGAGGTACACGTTGTTAGTAGTAGTGATCCAAAACGTACGATGTCTGAATGGCAGGATCTTTGTGAAGAGTTATTGGGTGTTAGACCGCCCCGGAATGCCATTGATGGAGTTTCTTTGAAGTTAAAATGATTGGTGGATGAATTGGTGGAACTACCCTTGAATGCCACTCTCGACAGGGTTCAACAACACGCTCGAGCTATTATTCTAGCATTGATTGGTGGTGTTGCCCTACCCAACAAAACAGGGAATAAGGTAGATATGAAATATCTTCCCCTTCTACAAGATATTAAAATGATTGGGGCTTTTAGTTAGGGTAGTGCGGCTTTATCATGTTTATATAACGAGCTATGCGAAGCTACTAAACCTGATATTAAGCAGATTGGTGTGTGCTTGACCCTATTACAGGTATCAATCATTACTTCGTTGGTGGACTTATTAATTATAATATCTTCAATTTATATACTTATTTGATTTATGTAAAATAGATCTGGGCATAGGAGAGATTTTGTTGCATGCGGCCAAATATTGAACAAAACGTTCAATATTTGCCTATATTAGACCCTCGTGGACCTCTTGGGTACAAATAAGTAAGCATACTCCTTATTTAATTATGAATGAACCACTCAACAATAGATTGACTAATTCGATGTTTTTTAACCATAATTAGGTGGCGTGCAACTAAGTTGCTACTTGATGTTCCCACCCATGTACTAAAAGTGTATCGAGACCAGCTGGACCAGCTCAGTGACGATCAGTTTGAGTGGCGGCCATACGTGCTAGAGGAGTTGCCTGATTATTGTCTTCGTGGAATGCCTCAGTTATGGATGAGCAAGGTCCCACTGATATGCTTTGAAAGGGTGGAGTTCATTTTCCCAGATCGGGTGCTTCGACAGTTTGGAATGTTGCAAGGTATCCCTGTTCCATGTGACACAATTAGGGACCTACACATGATAGATCGTCGGGGAAAAAAATATGTTCGTTGGGCTGATGAGCACCAGTATTATATCAACTTATAGGTGAATTATGAACAGTTTGTTGTGAATGGAGATATTGGTGTAGAGTATATGGGATATAATCATGAATATATGATGTGGTATCGGCGTATCACGTGGATGTTTGTAGGAAATTCATATCCCATTCCGGCACAGATAGATGGGGGAGATGGGGGAGCTCACACAAGGTACAGGGGTATCAACGGCGGAGTTGAGGGTCTTGTATGACAACTAACACTATAACCTACTAATATATATTTTCTATTGTATAAATATATTATAACGTATTTACTTTCGCATGATACAGCTTCAACAACTACAGAGAATCGACTTTTTACTTGGGCAAGTTGATCATTCATGTCCTCAAGCTACTGAATCTCGCAATATCATTGCAAATACTTTCACCAATTATAGAGAGCACGATCGACTTGAAGCAGAACAATTAGAGTTGCCTCCTCTGTATTATACTGCCCCTCATACATAATAGCCGAAAGAACGACGTCGTGGTCAAGAATCAGGCCCCCCAGCCCATCCTACAACTCCATCATCTTCTCAAACATCTCCACCTCCTACCCAACGTGAGTTCATTCCACCACCACGGTTTACTCACGCCTAGTATACTACACCCAACTTCACTCCATCTCAGCATGAATCCCAATTTTATTGTGTTACTCAGGCTGACATGCAAACACATATTGGTACAAATTCTCAGGGCGACAATGTGCAGGTTGGTACTCAGGGTAATTCTATGCAGGTTGGTACTCGGGGTGAAAATTTGAGGTCGATTGAGCATCAAACCTCCGTAAAAAATTTCAGGAAAAGGTTCTCACAAAGGGACAAGAGAGCGCCAAACCGCTATACACCGAACTAACACTTGATATGTTTGATTGAACTAACACAGATCATTTTATTATGACTTATGAGACGTATTTTATTTTTTTAGACTTGAGTACTGGTGGATATGTTTGATTGTGTAGTGTTGATATGTTTGGATTGGCTTGCTTTGGTCATTGTCTAGTAGGCAATATTAATTTTTGTAATGATATTATATGTGAGGAAAATATCAGTTTTATTGCAAAAGTTAGTGTCTTGAGTCGCTTTGGATTTCAGTTTTTTTGTTGGTGTCAATATTGCACAAAGCAGAGAAAAAAACCCCCTTATACCTTCCATGTAGAAAAGTACCATCAATGCTAATAACTGGACGACAATGCGTGAAGGCTTCAATACAAGGCCCAAATGCCCAAAAAACACGACATAATTTATTTTTTGTCTAAATATGTGATTCTCCTTATGTAATGTTGATATTTGAAAATTGTAATTGAATATGTGATTATGGTTGTTTAATGTTGATATTTGGAAATTATAATTGCACTTTGGTACTGCGCTTTAGGCCAATTCCCACTTTTTATACATCATTTTTTGTATCCAACACAATTGGTACACCGTTTTAACAAATTATGACATATTTGGTACTTCCGTTAAAAATTCCCGTTAAGTGATGACGTGACATTTAAGTTGTATTGCAAATTTAATCTATTTAATATTTTATTAAAATAATAAATTATATAATAAAAATTATATAATATTTATTAAAATATAAATTATATATAATTTTAATTTAATTTAAAATAAATTCTCTAGAATGTAAACATAACATCAACAATTTAATTATAAATAATTTAATTTTAATTCTCTAGAATGTAAACATAACATCAACATTAAATTCGAATTACATAAAACAAAATTTTCACGTAGAATGATTCAGTCATTAGCCCATGTACATATTAAACATTCGAATTACATTAAACTTCAGTCATTATCCCTATTTTTTGTGCATGTGATGCGTATGTCCCTCATTCCCACAAGTTGAACAATGAATTACCCATTTGTCGGCTTGAAAATCCATTTCATTGCGAATGCACCTTGATTTTGGTCGACTTTTCTTGCGTTCAAGTTTGGGGTTAGGTTTGAATACTTGACCATTATACTCATTGCAATATGCCTCGTTCTCCAAGGGTTCGAATGTTCCACCCCATGTCATCGCGTACTTCTCGACAGTATAAAATGATGATACAAAAGATGAAGGATCAACATTTTGATTATTGCAACATGCAAGAACGTGGGAACAATGAACATGATACGCAACTCACTTCCCACATGTGCACGTCTTTTTGCCAAAACATACAATTTGAACATGACCTCCCTTGGTTCCGCGACGATCGGTAATTACAGAATAAACCCCCCCCCCCACGTACAGAATTGTTGAAAATTGTAACATGCATACCACCAACCTTGCTGTTGTGTAGTAGCATATTATAAACTTTGGGGCTAAATGTATTTTGTGGTTGAGTGTTTGGTAGACCAATATTTTTCAATGCTTGTGTAGCAATACCAATTCTTTGTTGAAAGTAGTAAACACAACGATAAAATGTAGTCTCAATAATTGTTGTAACAGGCATACACCGAGCTCCTTTCATGACACCATTAAAAACTTCTGAAATGTTAGTTGTCATTAGGCCATACCTATAACCACCATCATGTGCAATCGTCTACTTCTTCGGGTCGAGTTTATTCAACCACCGTCGAGCATCAGGATTCAATAGGTCAATTTGATCCAACACATAATTTAACTTGAGCTCCTGGTGTGAGCAACCCACCTTCCAAACTAACATTTTTAAATTACCACCCGTATGGACTTTGCAAAAATTAGCTCGTACATGCCTCAAACAATACCGATGACGTAAATTTGTCAATCCACTTGCTCGCATTGCTTTAATTGCATTCAATATATCGTTGTGACGGTCAGAAATCAAGCATATATCACGACCTTTGACAACATGTTTTTGCACAAGGTTCAAGAACCAATTACAATTCTTAAATGACTCATTCTTTACAATAGCAAAGGCAAGAGGAAATATACTATCATTTGCATCACAACCCATTGCAATAAGTAAAACTCCCTTATACATTCCATGTAGAAAAGTACCATCAATGCTAACAACTGGACGACAATGCGTGAAGGCTTCAATACAAGGCCCAAATGCCCAAAAAACACGACGGAATATACCCATTTGACCAGGTGGTGGACATTTGTAGTACTCGACGATTGTTGAAGGATTATATTGTTTGATAGCTGTGAGTACCTTTGGCAACCTTTGATAAGATTCATCCTAATCTCCATAGATACGTGCAATTGCTTTTTGTTTCCCACACCATGCTTTTTTATATGATATTTCTTTATTGAAGCTTTTCGTCACAGATTCAACAATGACACGAGTCTTCAATTATGGATCTACCTTAACAAGATTTCGGACATCCCAAGCGATCAACTTAGAGTCCAAATGGAAATGATCTTGGCCTAATCCTGCACACAAGCAAGTATGCGTTCCCCAATAACGTGTCACTTCCCACAATTTATGCTTCTTGGCCAATAAACTAGCACGAAGATAGAAGTTGCATGGGTACTCTTTGTTATGACAACATATTACCCATGTTTCATTAGTGCTCTTCTGTACCCTGTAATGCCAATTTTTTTGTATGTGATATTTTTTAACAGCACACTGCATGTCAGTTTTTGAATTAAAGAGTAAGCCTTTGCTAAGCTGATCACTCTCCGACATTCGAGTTTGACTTGCACGAATATCTGTGGCATATGATCCTTCACCAATCTCCCTATAAAATGAACAATCTATTTCACTTAAATGATTTTCAGGTTGATCATTGGCAACCGTTGTGTCGTTCCCAATAGCATTTTCCTCAATGTCACTACTACTACTGCTACTTACATCGTCCCCTTCCATTATCCTGATTTCAAAATTTTCTTCATCATCTTCAGAATCAGTCTCCAAATCATCATTTAGTCTTCCATTTCAATGCACATGATGACGAATATTTGAGTGTACTACTAAATGGTCTATTTGTCTACTTGTACCTACGTCTGACTGAAACGTAAACGGAACAGTGTTACACACATCATGGTTAGAAGGTGGATAATTTAGGTTATCTTCATCCACATGTGAATCATGGGTGCCACCAATGTATGGTTGTCTATCGAGTCTATCTCCAAGTACAATTGTAAAGTGCGCCCATAATAATAAGTAAAAACATCAAACATAGCTCCAACACTGATATTATCGTTAATGGAAAATGCAGTAAAACTAGCAGTATTCCCGAAACAAATAGGATATCTACATGTCACTCCCAACTTGAACTCTCGTTTGTTTAGCCCAGTAGCTCTGTACAACTCTGTTAATAGCTCATCATAACTCCATCTACTATCCGCCCTAAGGGGCTATTTAGGTGGAATATCGTACTCACAACCATTGGATGGGTTTGATATTTTTCCTCCCAGGAGCACAAAAACGTAACTGGTAAACAATCCATTACAAACCTGATAGAATATGAAAAAAATATTACATAACCTTTTAGAAAACAAAGTTACTTAATGTAAGAAAATATTTTACTATATATAATGATTTAAACTGAGAAAAATATGTCATCCATTAATTCAATCAAAAACAAATGTTACAATACTACTTAATTTCGTAAATGAATAAATTGGTTAGTACTAAATACAACTTTGAGGAAAATATTAAACCCTAAACAAACAAAAATAATACTTGGTATTTCAAATAAAATATGTTGAGAAAATTACTTGAAAAATAATACTTGGAATACATGTTGAACCTTTTTAGAATGTTTTTTACCAAAATTACAACACAATTCCTCAAAATACTAAAATTAGTATTATATCAAGAGAGAATATAAAAACAGAAAAGTAGGGAAGTAAGAATTTACATTATGCAAATATATTCACATAAATATACCTGATCGAGAGAGAGTGAGAGAAGAGTCTGTAAATCGCCTGAGCTTCTGCCTCTGTGTTTATTTTTTCGCAATGGAGAAAAAATGGAATCTGTTTACGCAGCTAGGGCTTAAATCAAATATTTTAAGACTCGCAGGTGCCACCGCAGTTGTGAACTGCGAATAACTTAAACAAACTCGCAGTTGGCAGCTGCGAGTTTGTCTTTAATTAATTGGCGGGAAGGTAATTAATTAATCTATAGTTAGTGAAAACTCACAGTTGCCAGCTGCGAGTTTTAATTTTTTTTTTTTTTTTTTTTTTTTTTTTTTTTTTTTAAGTAAACTCGCAGTTGCCAACTGCGGTTCTTTTGAAAAATCGCAGTTGCCAACTGCGAGTTTAAGCAAAAGGCACATTCCGGGAATTACTTTAGCAACAAAGACATATTGGGAAATTTCTTTGCCATGAAGGTTATTTCGGAAAAAAATTCTATGTTGATTTGATTCATGTAAAAGATTTGATTGATGAATATAAGTAGTGGTTCGGACCGAAGTAGTAATATTGATTTGATTGATGAATATAAGTAAAAAATGTAAAAGATTCATCAATCAAATTACTCGAGCTCGACTTGTTAAATTTACGTACTTCGCGCGGATGTTATTCGGTTCAATGGGCTTTTAAGTTTTAGGTCAAAACATTAATTAAATATTCTCCAAAAAGATAATATTTTGTTGAAGCCCAAACCAAAGCCCGAGACCAGACCGTGCTGAGCCAACGGCGGTGGCGCGCGTATGGTGAACCCATGGTCACGTAGGTCTTCTCCCCTTATAAAACTTGGTACCCCCAAGAGGCCAACTCTTAGTCCAAATTTTTGCATTATAAGTAGCAAAAGCTTCTTCATTTCTCTCCATGTGGAATGAAGACATTTTCCCTCTTCCAACTTTCATTCATTTCTTATTTCATGGACTTAACTCCAATTGGGCACAAATCAATTGGCTTAAAAGCCATATAAATCCAACAATTGTTTAAATTATATCTACAAAATTGCAAGATAATTTAGTAACTCACACACCACAAGTAAAACAATAATTATGTACATAAAACTCACAAACATAAATAAAATAGATGGAGTGTCACACCACATAGATGTTGTCTTAAATTTACGATTAAGCCTCTATTATGTGCAGATTCTGACTTATCAAATTGAATTTTTTATATTTATGATGTTTTGCACAATTGATTAATATAAGTAGTGTTATATAATATTATTAAACTAACTATTATAAACATATTTTTGATAAATTAATTTTTTAAATTTATTTAAGTTGATCGGCTAACGTACCAGAAAGTTATATGTGACGGAAAGAGTATATCAATATATAATAATATTGAAATGACTAATATTGTTATGCAATTATTAATCGATTTATCAAAAAATATTTTCACGATAGATTGATTCTAATTTGGACCATGGTCTTCTTAGAATGCATTCAGTCTAGCTAAAATTAATGTTATCAGCTATAGATAACATAATTATATTGTCGAATAGATCCAAACATTTCTTTTTCATTTTTGTTATCAAACTTGAGATTCTTTTTAACTTGCTTTGATTTTTAAGTGGACCGATTCGAACTAGCTTTAATTAAGTCGAGCTCACTAATTTGATTGAGGAATCTTTTACATTTGTTTTATTTCATTTTCACCTATTTAAGATCAATTCCAGCTTCAGAAATTATTAAACGAAAAAAAATTAAATTACTTTACATATAAATGAATTGATATTAAACGAACTTTTATCAATCTAACAAAATTTCGAATTACTTGAAATTCCAACTATTAGTGCGTCTGGTCCTGTTTGATATGCTATTTTAAAAAAAGAAAAAAAGAAAAAAGTTGGTGGAGGTATATGATGACTAGGAATAAATTAAAGAGACGAGAAGCTTGCACATAACCATAATACCAATGTGTTTCATGTTGGACAGAAAGGCTGATTCAGCCCCAAAAAATGAGAGAAAATTATGGAACAAAATATACATTAAAACAGAAAAATTACTTCTTTAATTAAGGAACCTGAGAAGTCAAGAATTTAGGGGTGTAAATAAGTTAATTAGTGAACGACACATAATTTAATTTTAATTTAATTTTTTTATCGAGTTTAAGACCACGTATCATTTAGTTTGATCTTAATCGAACCGAGCTTGAATAACTAGATTTTTAGTCATAGTCAAAATTAATAACTACTCCATGGCATCAATAATTAATGATAGTTTAATAAAAAATGCTGATGAAATCAAAAAAAAATTAATATTTTTTTGCTGCAAAATGGAAAAGAAGAAATTAGGAAATTTCGTAATAGTTTTTATGTCGTTATCGAATTGGACGCCCACAGGTCATCTTTGCAAAGCCTACTGGCCGGTTTGGTCGGTCGCCTGTGGCCGCCACCACCTTTACCTTTTTAAGTAGAAAATTATCTCAGAGTATTTGACATGGACCCTCACCAAACCTTTCTTCATGTTTGAAAACAAGAAATTCCAAAGGTTGTCTTAATTCATTTTTGCACAAAATCTTATTAATTAGATCCTTATTACCAGAAAATTATTTTATTTCAAAGTTTTTATTTTGATAATTTATTTTAATTCCAAGTTATCATAAACAAAAGTTGTTAGACATATTACAAATATAGATTTAAATTGATATTATCCGTTAAGAATCAGATATAATAAATAACACAAACATTAGTTAATACATTAAATTAGAGTTACTATATATACCATAAAAAAACAATTAGATGATTTGCTAAGGTAAAATTATTAAACAAAATCTAGGATTTTAATGCTCTATAAGGTAATTGTATATGAGACTCTTGTAATATCTTGGCAATTTTCTCTAATTCATATTAATCCAAACATAATCAAGTGTGAGGATTGTCCTATCACAGTGTAATATAGGGGTGGGCGTCGGGTTAGGGTAACCCAAACCCGACCCATCCCGTATTTTAAAAAATCCGAACGGGACAGGTATTTTTAAGTTTGGGTACCCGAATTTAGAATATCCGTATTTTGTTATGAGAATACGGGGTGGGTTTGGGATTGGTCTCTCCAACCCCGAATACCCGAACCCGCCTATATCTCTCTAATATTAAATAACGTATACACTTTACTTAATTACAACTACGAGATTATTTAGCTACTTAATTGACACCATTTAAAGAATTCTTTTACTTAAACCTAAAACCTAATATTCTTTTTTTTTAAAATATTACCACTCTAGTACATACATATTACATTATGACTTTAGATAATTATGTGGTATCATTATATAGTTTTAAATCGTATTTGAATATGTTTGAAATGACTTTTAATTTGTTATGTTTATGTAAATAATAGATAAAAAAAAAATGATTCATTTTAGTAAAAGAAAAGGGATGAGAAATTAATTATGTA
The DNA here is from genome assembly GCA_034814905.1 of Penstemon davidsonii. NCBI lineage: Eukaryota > Viridiplantae > Streptophyta > Magnoliopsida > Lamiales > Plantaginaceae > Penstemon > Penstemon davidsonii. Next base: position 3,144,838 of record JAYDYQ010001086.1, on the reverse strand, counting down.
ATTTACTTTTATTAGGTATGTGGAGAATTTTTGTGTAAGAAAAATATGGAACCCGCAATCCCGACCCGTCCCGTGCCGCAATAATTCGGGTACCCGAAAGCGGGTACCCGTATTATTACGGGACGGATTTGGAATTTAAAGTGTCAATCCCGAAATTTACTATACCCGTATCTTTAGTCCCGAACACGTCCCAAACCCGCCCCGCGCCCACCCCTAGTGTAATATCTTGGCAATTTTAATATTATATCAAAACCACACAATTATTTTGATAATTTGATCACACATACAAAATAAAAAAAGGATTATTTTGATAATTTACCCATAATCTATTGAGAAAGGGGAGTTAATGGCAATTGACCTCCTGTGATATTCATAATATTCAATTTGTCATATGTGTTATGATAAATGTGACAATTTACCCCTCTATGTTACAAAAATACTTTTCATGCATGATGCATGCTCCAAAGTCCAGTCAATTCATTGCTTCCTGTTTTACCTAAAAATCGAAGGTCACACGCCGGGGTGGGGGTTGTCGACGGAACCTCCTCTGATGCTTAAGTCAACAGGTTGCTTGAAACTTAAACAACTTGAATTGCCGAGAAGGAGGCGGCAGAGCAGAATTGTGTATTAAGGTTATAATGTGTATTAGGGTTATAATGATCATACCAGATGTGTATTTATATCAGTAGGAAGATATTTGAATTTGTTGAGATCTTCCTTGATTATGGGGATTTAATTTGTATGCACGAAAACTTTTCCTTAGATAAAGTCCTTGTCCCTAAAACGAGTATTGGTACATATCTTGTAAAGATCCTCCTGTTTTTACGTAGCGTGGTTATTACCCCGCGGGTTTGTCCAAGGTCGGTGGATTGGCCAGGTATTATATTGACCTCGCTGAAGATAATGAGATACGAGGATCTCGCCCTGTAGGGTACTAAGGGTCGCGTCCTGAGATCTTCCTGTTCGTGGGTTGCTTTACGGGTCTGACCCAAATTCGGACCCGTGATATATCAATGCCCACTCTCAATTTCGATAAGTGAGATACTCTTAAATGACTGAGAAAGGTAAATTATTTTTTTAAATTTTTTACCGAAGGTAAAGTGCTTTTTTTAAATTATAGAAAAGTACCCAAGGTGGTTGGGCCAAGTGGTAGTGACTTGCGACCCCCAGAGGCGAGACTCAAGTTCGAATCCTACTTGAGACATCACACTGGGGAGGACCTATACCCTTTGCACTATTCGGTCCGAGCTGTAAATACAGTCTAGTAGATCAAAAAAAAAAAAAAAAAGTAAATTAAATATTATTTACGAGAAATGGCCCGCCACACCTCGTCTGTCTCTCGAGCGCGTAGGGCATAGGAGGGGACTCTTTCTTCATTCTTCACTCGACAGTCGACACCCCCTAACCCCACCCCCGACCCACCCAAAGTATCACACTATTAATTCCAAATTTCTAATTACAATTTCTCTCCACTCCAATAACATTCTCTTTCTCTCTCTAAAAAAGCACTCACACAAACAGTTTTTCTTTCTACCAAAAAGCAGAGCAAAGCAAAAATCAATCGCAATCGATCGATCTCTGATCAGGCAAGTGTATATTCTTCATTTAATTTATGTTTTTCAGTTGTTGATCTCACTTGCGCATATGTTTAAGTTAATTTGTTAAATGTTTGGTTGATTGGAGTTTGCTTGCTTTTTAGTCTGATGCGCTGATCTAATTTGTATCTGTTTAATCCGTTTCAATCAAATTGTTCTGTATATTCCGAATCTAGTAGTATTGTTGTTGTTGATGATGATTTTGTGAACTGACTGTTGGATTATCTGGTGATTATCAATATCTAGAATCAGTTTTTAATTTGTTTTTCCATTAAACGAAGATTCATTAAGCTATTTTTAATCAAATTAACATGTCTGTATAATTACAATTTTTTTTTTCAAATTTTCGAGTTTTTAATTTTGATATGGTATACAGTTCTCTTCTCTTTGACTCAATGAATACTCTTCATGTTTATTTTTTGAATTTTTTTATTTTTATCTCTGAAAAGTTGGGTGGGGGGGGGGGGGGGTGGGGGGGGGGGGGGGTGGGGGGGGGGGGGGGTGGGGGGGGGGGGGGGTGGGGGGGGGGGGGGGTGGGGGGGGGGGGGGGTGGGGGGGGGGGGGGGTGGGGGGGGGGGGGGGTGGGGGGGGGGGGGGGTGGGGGGGGGGGGGGGTGGGGGGGGGGGGGGGTGGGGGGGGGGGGGGGTGGGGGGGGGGGGGGGTGGGGGGGGGGGGGGGTGGGGGGGGGGGGGGGTGGGGGGGGGGGGGGGTGGGGGGGGGGGGGGGTGGGGGGGGGGGGGGGTGGGGGGGGGGGGGGGTGGGGGGGGGGGGGGGTGGGGGGGGGGGGGGGTGGGGGGGGGGGGGGGTGGGGGGGGGGGGGGGTGGGGGGGGGGGGGGGTGGGGGGGGGGGGGGGTGGGGGGGGGGGGGGGTGGGGGGGGGGGGGGGTGGGGGGGGGGGGGGGTGGGGGGGGGGGGGGGTGGGGGGGGGGGGGGGTGGGGGGGGGGGGGGGCAACCAAAATGACGAATCCTCCTCCGTCGGCTCCACCGCCGCCAACAAATCCCTCCACTCGATCTCCTCCCTAATCCGCATATTCTTCTCTGGACTTTCTAAACCCCTGCAATACGTCTTTATCTCAACTAATCACTCCTTCCCCACGCTGCCTCCCTTTGCTCGTAGAAGATTTCGATAGCGAAATCGAGCAGAACAGAATGGGTAGACATCAATATTAATGCTTACTCAACTGGCATATTCAACAATCGTTTTGGCCTCTACTCCAATTATCTATTGCATCACTTTTTTCCTCTGCCTTCTTTTCACAATGGAAGATGAAGAACAAAGAAAAACATCACTACAAAAAATTGTTATTTACAATCTCTCTAACTAACTCTATGTTTCTTTGATATAATGGCCTTAGAAAGTGTGTAAGACTTGTATCTATTTAAGCCATTTTCACAGGCCTTCACTTTCTTTCCGTATGAAGCTGCTTATTTCGGCATATCTTCTAAGCTTTTCACTTTGGAGAGTGATGAAAAAGATTCCGATTTCCCTTATTCATATTCGTAATACAATTCGAATTTACTGATTACAATGGAAGCAAAGTCAATCTAAAACCATTAATCCACGATCGCAGATGACACAACCAACTCCTAAGCCCTCTAGAAAATATAAACAAAACTGAATAAATTTAGCCAACCATGGAGGTAAAACGCTATGTTTAGAGAGAGATTCAAAAGAGGGAAAAATCACACAATTTTTCTTTATTTTGAGAAGAAGCGATGTAGTCAGATTAAAAAAACCATCATTTTTCTTTATTTTTGTTGAAAAGAAGCCATTAAGTTAAGTGGAGATTAAAAAGGATAATTTTGTCTTCAGAAAGCTTTAAAAAAGGGTAAATTTGTATTTAAGAAAATATATTATTTAAATTTAAATTTTAGTAGTACATATATCATCAAGTTAAATGCTATCTTATATGCTCTCCGTTTCTCGAAATCTCATTTTAGACGAACCCAGGTTTATTAGATAAAAATCGATCGATTTAACTAATGCAAAGATATATATATATATATATGAGAATGGTCTTTTCACCAAATTGGACCAAAATTCTTTTTTCTCCTAATTTTGAATTATTTTTATTGTATTAAATCATTTATAATAGTTTATAATTAATATACATTTACAAGGAGTTACAAAAACAAATTGTTACAACCAATGGCTAAATTTGTGGAAAAACGTATCTGAACATAATCTAACTAATTGCACAATTTATCCATTAATTTAAAAAAAAATGTTACAAGCTAAGCATGGAAATACGTATTAGATCATGGGAGTCTAACTAATTGCACAAAATTAGGCATTTATCATCGACCAAAACATATGTATTTGGACATGAGAATCTAATTAATTGCACAAATTATCAACTTATTACAAAATACAAAAAAAAATGTTACAAGCTAAACATGGAAAAATGTATCATATCTTGCACAAAATTAGGCATTTATTCATCCACTAAAACATTTAACCGATTTTTTTTTTTTTAATTTAGTGCAATTATTTAGTATTCTGATTTTACATTTAATATGAAAGAGTTAAAGGAACTTTCCAAACCATATACATAATATGTTTATTTCATTGTCTTAATCTTGCTTAAAAAATTCAATTTAACTCCACCTTTGGAATTAGGACATCTATCTCTCAAAAACAATTCTCTATTTTGTAAGCATCTAATCAAATGCATGGTTATTTTGTTACGGTTAATTTTTGTAATTTACTTTTGTAACTGCACCTTTGGAATTTGGACGCTTCTGATATTTTTTGTTTTAATTTATTGATTGGACATATATATATATATATGTTGTGGAGAACTACGCTTTTGTGAACAGGTACATCATATTTTATAATTAGTATATTGGCTTTTCTCATATTAAGGTACATTTGAACCCTCATGTTATATATTTTAAATTCTTTATTATTGATTAGAGAAAATGTTTTTTTTTTGGTAGTTTTCAGGAAATTTTTATAGGAAATAGTGGATGAGACTTAATATCTAAGGTAATTTATATATTTTAAGTATTTGATTATTGATTCAGAAATAGTTTTTTAATTATGATAATTTTGGGGGATATGTTATAAGAAAAAGTAGATGAGACTTAATATGTAAGGTTTTGAGCTCTTTTTTTCTAAACTTTTGTGTTGATTATGATCTTCAAATATTGATAATTATTATTTTTAATGTTATTAAGTTTCCCCCGTAAAGCTACAATTTTGATTCAATGAAATTTTTTCGTAGTTTTTTTATTGTGTAGAACTCTTACTGGTAGGAATTTTTTTTAAATTTTTTTTATCATATCTTTTGTTATCGTTTTCTTTTCACAACAATCACATTTGTTAATGTCATAGTAATTTATTTTAGTGACTGGCCTATTTACATATTCTTTTGAAGAAAAAAAATTAAACAATTAATATAATAGTAAAATTTTATCAATTTTCTACTACTTTAAAAAGAGTAAAATTTGGTTTCCAATTTAAAAGAAATTAATACCTTAGCTACATGTTAAGAAAGTATATGCTTTTACATCCACATAATTTTGACACTGCTAAACATTAAGTACTTACCAAAATTCCCAATTAAAAAGATTTTAACTAACTTAAAGAAAATGTTTTAAACAATTAATATATAAATATAAAATAAATTTTTTATCATATTTTTTGTTATATATATATATATATATATATTTTTTTTTTTCACAACAATCACATTTTGTTAATGTGATAGTACTTTATTTCAGTGGCTGGCCTATTTACATATTCTTTTGAAGAAAAAAATTAAACAATTAATATAATAGTAAAATTTTGTCCATTTTCTACTACTTTAAAAATGGTAAAATTTGGCTTCCAATTTAAAAGAAATTAATACCTTAGCCACATGTTAAGAAAGTATATGCTTCTACATCCACATAATTTTGACACTACTAAACCTTATTACTTATCGAAATTCCCAATTAAAAAGATTTTAACTACCTTAAAGAAAATGGTTTAAACAATTAATATATATATTTAAACAAAATATGATTGGTTGAGTTTCCATCTTTTAACTTTAAAAATTGTAAAATCGAGTCACCGAAATTAAAATAAATTAACTCCCTTAAAATGTGCCAAAGAAATAGCTAGAAGTTAAGAGAATATATGCTCCACGTAATATTTCCAATAAAAAAAAATTTAACTACCGAAATTCCCAATAAAAAAGATATTAAATACCTTAAAGAAATAGCTTCTACATCCACACAATTTTGACACTACTAAACCTTATTACTTACCAAAATTCCCAATTAAAAATAATTTAACTACCTTAAAGAAAATTGTTTAAACAATTAATATATAAAATACCTTAAAGAAAATAAATTACATTAAAAAATAGCCCAAATAATATTTATAAAATATAAATGTAATTTATACTTCTATATTTAGAGATTTTTCAAACAAAAATCTAATTGGTAAGAGTTTTCATCTTCTACTATTTTAAAAATGGTAAAAATTTTACTTCCAAAATAAATGGCTATTATATAATAAAAAAGAAAAAAAAAACTTTCACCCGAAAATTTTCCAATTTAAAAGACTAATCATTCCCTAAAATTGTGCGAAATAAATAGCTAAGAGAATATTGTGCCAAACAAATAACTAGAATATAACAAAAAATTTCAATTAAAGAAATATTAAATTAAATACCTTAAAGTGTGCCAAGCAAATAGCTAAAAGTTAAGGGTAAATTGCTTTAAACAATTACTACAAAATTTTATAAGATATCATAGTTTAATGTGAAAAAATAGTCCAAATAATATTTATGAAATATAAATGTAATTTATACTTCTATATTTAGAGCTTTTTCAAACAAAAATTTGATTGGTAAGAGTTTTCATCTTCTACTACTTTAAAAATGGTGAAATTTTACTTTCAAAATAAATGGATATTATTTAATAAATAAAAAGAATTCACCCGAAAATTTTCCAATTTAAAAACTATTCATTCCCTAAAATTGTGCCAAATAAATAGTTAAGAGAATATTGTGCCAAACAAATAGCTAGAATATAACAAAAATTTTCAATTAAAGAAATATTAAATTAAATACCTTAAAGTGTGCCAAGTAAATAGCTAAAGTTAAGAGTAAATTACTTAAAACAATTAATACAATATTTTATAAGATATCATAATTTAATGTTAAAAAATAGTTCTAATAATATTTATAAAATATGAATGTAATTTATTTATTTTAAATTTGTATTTATAATGTGAGTAAGTGCGAAGATAGTTTTCAATTTGATTTCTACTATTGTGTTGGTTAGATTGAAACTAACACAAAAAAATCATATAGTGTTATTTTTTTTAAATGTGATAAATGTACGTAAATTTTTATGATAATTTTATCCTATTGTGGCAACCTTTGATTGTTGGACTAATCATGTTTTACTTTGATTGGCTAGCTTGAGAGCTTTGCTCTTTTTTGTTATAGGTTTTGATAAATCATAAATTAATCGAAAACTTTATATTTGTACAAACCTAAAAAATAATCTAGGGATATATTAATACAGATTTCTGTGCACGCTTTCTTAGTGAGTAAATTATTAATTATAACTTGACTCTACATTATAGTATATTCATGTTATGTATATATTAATTATCTCAAAAAAGAATTGTTTGAACTGAAATATATATAACTTTTATTTTTCATATACAAATATTGTTTATTGATGTATTTGTTTATATGCAATTTGTGAAGAATATTCTAGAATTTTACTTGCTTCATTTCATATTATGTGATTGTCTATTTATCACTATTAAGTTGTTTATTTGTGTATTTATCATTATTAATCTAGAATTACTCTTAAAGATATCATTATTTATGTGATTATATATTTATCATTATTAATATACTTACATAAACTACACTATTTACCTGTTCTTTTTTTTACTTTTTGTTAGTCATAGACTCACAGTATAATAGTAACAAACTACACCTAAACTTTTTAGAATTATAACTCATGAGTCTTAGTAGCGTCAATATACCTTTCTGTAAAGCACAACATTTATCAAATAAACTATATTTCCAATATTAACATACTTTTAGTCATAAATAGAGGGCAATTGGCACTGGGACAAAATTGAGCATGCGGTTTTCGTTAATGGGTGTAACAAAATTGATGCAAGTATATTATTTCTTTTAGTTTGTTTTATCATTCTTTTAGTCATTTTGTGCATAGCACGAGTAGGCTAGTTATACAAAGTGGACGAATAAAAATCGAGCTATTTACAAATTTAGTGCACACATGTAAAACTAATTATTAATAGGTTTGTGGAGAAATATTGATTTATTTAACTAAGGTAAATTATGAAACTAATTTACAGACTTTTGCAATACTGATTACAAATAACATTAAAAGGAATCAATAGAATAGGTTTGTTGAAGAAGTGTTGATCTATTTAACTATTGAAAAAAGTATTTATAGAGTATAAAGTAACAGATATACTAATTCTTTATGATTAAAGACCGAAAGTAACAAAGTAGACCTTCAATGAAGCACACAACTTGGATAATTTCAATCCGCCACAACATCCAAATACCCCATGACAGTAGGAGCTCGATAAAAACTAGAATACCCAAGACTACTCGAAATATAACTAGCCCGATTTTCCGAAACTTTAGTTTCTAGTAAAAAGATAATATCAGGATTGTGTAACCAACTCCCTGAAGTTTGTTCAAAACTTATCGTTTTCCGCTCCCAGACAATTCCATGTTAGGACTTTCATTGATGACAATTCGAGATGATGTGGTAATATGGGATCGCTAGATGCTCTTCCCGGCATGTGCTCCAAAATTTGGTGTACCATACTCGTCGCCAACATTCCCTGTCGAACATCCTCCACAAGACTTGATTCTAGACTCATGTCCACACTCCTTAGTACTCCTATTGGCCGAATTAGCTCCACCGAAATCCTCATCTATAAACAAGGTCAATTTTTTTTGCTAGAGGTGAATCATGAGCTTACTTGGAACCTCGTGTAGCAGGACCTTAAATTTTATAATTGTGATTATAATTTAATATTATATTTTTAAGTAAATAGAAGATAATTAGTTTTTTTAAAACATAGATGATATATATAACTCTGAAATATCATAAACGAGGGGTGGTTTAGCACTTATACTTGATAAACAAAAATATATATGATTCTGTTATAAATCAACTGTATGCGGATGTCACATAATAATTTTACATTTCTTATGGATATATGTATTAACCCATTATCTCATATACATGTAACCTTTTACTTTAATTCTTCTTAGATGCATGAAACATATATATCTTATCAATCTGTTATGCATATAAATAGATGATCTATTTGTTTGTATGATGGATATAGAGAAATGGAAAAATGTTTATACATCTATTATATTTATTGTCCTCTCTCTTGTTCTTTCAATTTACTATTATTTCACAATACGTTATCATCACAATTTTATTTTATAAGATTAATCCGAAATAAAAACAAAAGGACATGTTCCTCTTTGTTTGCAACCACTGTCGAGAGAGCGATCCAAATGACAAATTTATCAAGGATATTTGGGCTTTCATAGAAAACAAAGCCTATTGTGATCACATGCCACAATGCCACCATGATCTCGAGTTGTGTGTGAAAACTATTGCGGTAGATGTGATTACTGTTGTGATAGATTCTCTTACTATTGCGGTAAATTCTCCAAGAAGTAGGCCAATCTAGGGGTGTACATTTGGGACCGGGTTTCGGGTATCCGTCCCGTCCCGACTGGGTTTTTCCCAAATTGAAACGGGAAAAATGGATTTTACCGGGTTTCGGGAAACCCAAAAACCCGGTAAAGGATAATCGGGATGAGTTTCGGGTAGTGTCCCCAATCGTCCGGGGAACCTGTCCCGATGTATGTCTGGTATTATTAGCCTTTTCCTAGTAGTTAATATTATTCACTAGAAAAGTATCACAATTTCTAGTAAATTCACAAACTCTACCCATCCTCTAAATCACCATCGCTACTCTGATTTGTCTTCATCCTCTCTCAGACATTGCTCTCCTTCGTCGCCCGTTACAGTTCACATCTTCACTCTCTAATTTCACTTGGATTTGTAATATGTCCAGTAGCTTCTAAAATGCTCTTTCAATCGTGTAACACCAATGGGTTTTAAAATTGTATTGTTTTTCATAAAAAAATTATGATTTTAGTTTCACTATTTGCTAAAGAAGTATCACTATTGCCACTTTATGAGCTTACTTCTATGTTTTATGTCTGGGCAGGAAACATAGAACAAGACTTTGTTTTCTAACCGGGTGTCCCGATCCCACCCTGAAATCCCGAGACCAAATCGGGTACCCGAACTATCAGGTACTTGGCTATTATCACCGGGTTTCGGGTAGTAAATTTGAGATCCCGAAATCCGTTATCCCGTTCCGAAATACCCGAATTTCTGAAAACCCGTCCCGATCCCACCCCTAAGCTAACCTTACTCATGTCGTTCATTGTGTGTTTCGTTTACTGAAAAATTAGCCACGAAGGAAGCCAAGCTTGCTCATGAAATTCGTTGTTTTCCTTCTTCTTGAAAAATACTTTGTATAAAATCTTAAGGGCGTTTCTTTATAAACTAATTTTTTTTAACGAACTCAAATAACCTACCGAATTTAATGATATGCCGCGCTTTTAAGTAATATCTAATATTGAATCCCTACATTGTTGGACTAAACGGAGAAAAAAAAAGGGAAGTTAGTCTAGACATGGTGTGGGCAGTGAGTTAGGGATAATTCAGATTCTGATCAAGTTCGAACCAGATATGAATGGCTACCTCTATTTATACAATCACCTCGTCAAATAGATGGTGGAGATCAATCATATTTTACTATGAGGAATTATCTAGAGAATTCTACAAAGTACATACAACAATGTAAAAGGTTCTCTAATGTTCTACAATGTTCTAGAGTGTTCTACATGGTTCTAAGGTCTTCCACAATTTTCTATTACATTTTAGAGAAGTCTAGAATGCTCTACAATGTTCTCTTTTAGTGTAGACCCTTCCAGAACCTTTGGGAATCTTCCGGACTTGTGTAGACCACTCCATATATCTCTAGAAACCTCTATGCAACACTACAAAAATAAGAGTTTTTGGTGGCGAACATTTGTTATCACTATATGTATTATAGTTGTCACTAATACTAGCTAGTGACAACTTTTAAGGTCGTTACTGGTTGACACAATAATTCCTCTCACTAAAAGTTATAGTAGCGACTTATAAAGTTCATCACTATAACTTAAAGCTTTAGTCATGTATAAATTATCACTATAGTAGATGTTATAGTTGCATACCATACTTCGTCACTAAAACACAACAATTTAGTCATGGACAACATTACATCACTATAACAAAGAGCTTTAGTCTCACGCATCTCTTTGTCACTATAACACAATAGTTTAGTCGCACACCACTATTTATCACTATAATACAACATTTCAGTGATGTATATACTTTGCGACTAAAGTACAACATTTCAGTTGCAAAACAAATGATTATCACTAAAGATTAATTGCTATTTGTAACAATTTTTTTACTATCACTAACTTCAAATGTAGTTGTCACTATAGCTATTTCTGATATAATTTTTAATTAAAAAAGAATTGAAAATTTTAATAATTTGTGATGAATTATATTCATGGCTATTGGAAGTGACAACAAAAACTCAATCGGGTGATGACACTATTTTTTTGGTTATTTTCTCACATTCGCATTTGTATTTTCAATTCAACAAGGAATAATATTGCAAAAGATATTTCATTATAAAAAGTTTCTAATATAAGGAACTTAAGTTAAAATATAATTAAGTACATACATTAAAGTGAAAACGTAAAACTAGAAATCTAATAAGCATCACTACTCACAAATCTACTAACTAATAAAGTCAAAACAATAAAACTAAAAATCTAATAAGCAGTACTAAGCACTAATCTACTAACTAATAAAATCAAAACTAGAAATCTAATAACCACCACTAATCACTAATATACTAGTTACTTGTTGCTTGGGTACATCAAGTAGCAATCGCCTCCATCACATCAGATTCTTCAAACCTGTAAAGAATGAAATAAATTATATTTAGATAATGTCAATATTACAAGTAAAACCAAAGATGTGATAAATTCAAGTAAATCACTACAAGAAATGTATCAAGACAAACATATGAAATTGCAGTGGATTAACTGAGATACAACCATGCAAGAGACTAAGCGAAGATTAATATATATCTCAATGGCTATACAAGTAGAGTGATATGGTACAAAAATTATATCATATGATACAACAATACTATATACGAACGAAGTACATATAAAGTTTACATTGCATTAAAAAAAAAGGAAAAAACCAAACAATACCCCAAGTATCCAAATTTTGGAGCACCATAACTTCATGTACCTCTAGTTGGTAGCAAATAAGACACATTCTAACAAAAATATCTATGTACTCAACATAACATAAAATGTGGTACATTCCAGTAAAAGTAAAACAAACCAAAAAGTTATATGAAAACTATAACAATATCTCAGAATATTCTACTAGATAGACATAGTTGAATACATAGAACAAATTACTAGAGCAAAAAACTGAAGATAAGAAAAGAGATTTGAGAACATGAATAAAACTGTCAAGAATGGTAATTGATTCCAAAGTGTAGCCAAACAATAGACCACATATGTCTGCATGCAATTTCATCCTAGAACAAACCTTGACCCAACCATCTACATGGAATAAGTATCATTGGCTAACATATTTGCATATACATCATTTAATTCTTAAATAGTAAAAAGATTATTTAATAGCATTTGAGTCATCAAACTCTTTAAGTGCAACTAACAAATTATTAATTTCATAACAAACTTAATAAACTAACATTACAAACAGAACAATAGATTTTCATATATTTAAACGGGTAACTCACATTGGTAGAGTTTGACCAAATTGGCCCAAGTTTTGAAGGATGGCAGGAAGTTGATTTTTGAGAATAGCATGCACTTGAAGTTAGACTTGATCTTCTTGATTGCTAACTAAGGAATCAATTGTCTTCTTTAACGACTCCAAAGAGTCTTTTTTTTTCTTCAGCTTGCTTCTTCAGTTCTTCGTTCTCCTTTTGCAGTTCCTTGTTTATAGATTGACCTCTTTTAGAAGGTGGCTTCAATCCATCCCCGCAGCCACGTAGTCGATTAGATTTCTCCGGTCCTAGCGCCTTTATAAAGGCTTCATCTTCAGTAAAGGGATCTTGACCATCTTCAGCCGCTTCATTTTGGTATCTAACGATATCTTCCTGGAGATTATATATTAGTATTGACACTTACCCATTGTGATATAAAATCAATGGCTAACTTACATAAGCTTGTCGTGAAGCCTCGTCGACCCAAGCTTTCTTCTTGTCATTAGATCGAGTTATTTGCCATGCACAAGTTCGTGTTGGCTCTTCCCTGGTTTCAACATCACGCTGTTATTTAGATGTATAAGTTTTGTAAATGAAAAATAATTTAGTTCAAGTATAGGAAGATTAAAGAACTTACATCCTCATAGCAATATTGTGCTGTAGATTTTGTTCCACAAGAATGGCTCATCTTCAAGCTCTTTCGATTCTCCTTATTTCGATCACTTTTATCCTGCAAGTAGAAGAAATTAAGTTTAATCACTAATATGATAATATATATATATATATATATATATATATATATATATATATATATATATTAAGTGGTTAAGTTTTTCTTATTGAAAAGCACATTAGACCTGCTATTGATATCTCTGTTTTAGGTAGTTGGAACCATTTCAATAAAAAGAACTAAATGAAGAAGTAACAAGCTTAGATACCCTCTGTGATTGCAAAAGTTACACATTTAATCAAGTTATCAACCGAGCAAAACCACCGGCACAAGTCGTAGTACTTATAAGGTAGGAACCCTAATGGTATACTTTTTGAAGCATCACAACATAAACGATAAATTTTACCTAAATGGATTGTTTTTTTTACAACAAACATATATAATTTACATTATTTTGACCAAACATTAAATAAAATGAATAAGCATTTTTCCGCAGTTTCCTAAGCTGATTATTATCTCAAAATACTAACTTAGTGATGCTTCTCCAATGCCTTGATATATTGCATTCAACTATTAACATCAACATGCAATTGTGGGCTTTTCCATGTATTCTTTTCTTGAAGCAATGATCATACTACTACTTTTAATAAACTATACAATACTCACAGAACAAAATAACTAAGCATCTAGATTTTCTATTACTATCTAAAACTACGGAAACAATTTTAGTTAAAAATGACTGAATTTAATTATATTTCTTTCAAGAACTAACCATGGATATTGTCATATTTTGCTTACCTTAAAAGCACCACTCTCAAAATAGTTGATCAACATCTTCCAATCATCTTCACTCACTCCACTAGGAGGTCGCTTTAATATGTCTACATCACCCTTGATCTTAAGGTAGTATTCATGCAGCTTGTATCGACGACTTCTGTATTGTCGATTCAGTTGTTTAAAAACCACATTTTTAGTTTGAATATCCTCTTGGATATTGAACTTTTGCTGCAATTTATGGAATAAACAAAATTAGTGCATTTTATTTGTCAAATAGAATATAATGAGTTTGGCAATTATTACCTTCATTGAAATCCATATCTTCTTCTTGTCATCATCTGGAATATCCATCCAACGTGAATATTTGATTGGTGCATGTTGCTTGAGAACAACGCAAGCTTCTGTCTTAAAATCCTTAGCATTTTCACCGACAATTCGTCGACGATCTGGATGAATAGTGATGTCCAACTTCTGACTAGTCCTACGTCTTTTCTTATCAACTGAAGCACCTTTCTTCACCCCTCTAATTCCTTTCTTAGAAGATGCCCCTATGTTACATCAAAATATGTTACTCGTGATCTCAAGATCTACATAGATTATTATAAAGTTCAAAGTAATATAGGGAGAAAGTTTAATAAACCATTGGTAGTGTGATGTTGATCTGGGCTAAATCATCTACTTGCTCATAAGAGTCATTATGAACATCAATTTGAATGTTTCTATCTTGTCCAGCTGCAGGCATGTCCAAATCTATATCTAGAAAATTTCAGCATATAGTTCAATTAGCATAATTTTATTATATCATACAACTAGAATGAAAATATAATAGCAGCAAGTTCTCTTCTTAACTACAAAAATGACTAAAAACAGATGTAACAAGTATAAATATCATACAATATGTATGTTAAGATTTAATGAGGATTGCATTTGTGAATATTTTTTTACCAATACAGGGACAACAAAACAAATATAGGAAATGAACAAAATTAATGATCACAAGCTTCAAATAGTCATGGTGGGTCTTTCTCAGATGTTAACTTTGAAAACTTGAAAAAAGGAACTTCAAATGGGTTTTCTTTTAAATAAATATATATGGACGATTTTACTAATAAATATATATATATATATATATATATATATTGTTTGTATAAGTATTTATTTCATATTAATCTTATTAGAAGGAAAATATTCATTACTTTTCGATAACATAAACAATTCAAAAAGTTCTATCTTAAATGTTATTTTTTTTTGACATGGTAAAACTTCTTGATTAAAGTAGTGATGAATTCTATGCCGTCGTTATTTCAATTAAGAGTAGTGATAATTTTGATCATCTATTATTTTTCAATTTGTAGTGATAAGTTTTCTCGTCACAAAAATATTACCTTTTAAGTGATAATTTTTTGTTGACACTGCAACATTTTGATTCAAATAGTGATAATGTTTTATAGTATCACAACTTTACTTGACAATAGTGATAACTTTTAATAATGTCACTACTTTAACTGACAATAGTGACGAACTTTTTTTCCCACTATTTAGAATTTATTGTAGTGACAAACTTTTCTCATCACCAATACTAGTATGTTTGAAGTGACAACATTTTGTTGACACTAAAATACTACGACTCAAAAAGTGATAATTTTTTGTATTTGTCATTATATGAATTTGACAATAATGACAAAATACAATATTGTCACTTGTAAAAATTAGTGACAACATAAAATATTGTCACTATACTATGGTATATAGTGATGACAACTGTCTTGTAACTAAGATTTTAGTCACTGAAAATAGTTTTTTTTTTTTGTAGTGATGCAATGTTTTAGTTAAAGAAATACTTGAGTGTTGGACCATGTTCTGGACATTTTATTTAGGCTGGGGCGTTACGTTACCCCAACCTAAATAAATGAATTTGTGGTTGGTCGGTTTAAGCTACTTTTTTGTACTAGTGAAATTGGCAATGGACATAATCTATTTAAAATCCTATTTCTTTATAGCAACTCTATTAAACAAAAAGAAGGAAATATTATAACATCATGTTTCAGTAGTTTGCTTCACTGTTAACTCATTTTTAAAATCCTATTTCTTTATAGCAACTCTATTAAACAAAAAGAAGGAAATATTATAACATCATGTTTCAGTAGTTTGCTTCACTGTTAACTCATTTTTGTCCATTGAACATCATAATCAAGAGTCATTTTATATAATGACAGAAATACTATGTTTAAAATTCTGGCAATATATATTACCGACGCATCTTTTGAGTAATGTAAATATACACCATTGTCGTTGACATATATATATACTTCGGGATATCCTGAGGTAAGTTCAATTTAAATTACAAAAATCCTCCTCACATTTGTTATCATCTTATAATTAGTTAACTATCCCTGAAAAGTTTCAATTTTGTAATGTTTGTGATATTTTATAAAATTTTAAAACTTAGGTATTAATAGTAATATCTCATAAGTTATAAAACTAGTAATTATATATTTAACAAAATAAGTTGATAAAATTGTAAAACTTCACATAGGTCTCAATAAATATATTTTTTATATATTTATTAACAATTTAAGTTTCATAATAACAATTTATATAGAATTTTAATAATAATATTGCTAAATGTTATAATTTATATTTACACATTTAATTAAATAAATTTAATTGAAGTTTAATATTATAAACGAGATAATTGCATTTTTGGTATTGAGTTTTAGGTCAATTCCAACTTTTGGAACACAGCTTTATGTGTCCAACACATTTGGTACAACGCTTTAATAAATTGTGACACATTTGGTACAACCGTTAAAAATTGCTGTTAAATGGTGACGTGGCAGTTAAGTCTAATTGCAAAGTTGATGCCATTACTTATGTTGACTGATAATTTTACCCCATAACATTTCAGGCTACCAAAAAACACCCACATCTCCAAATTTAGTGACGATTTTAGTCTACATTGTTGCCAAATTTCAAAAATGACTTGACCAAGATCACGTGCAGACCAATTTCAAAATTGACTCGACCAATTTTAAATATTAAATTATAATAAATTGTTATTTTAAATTATAATTATTTATTATTTTAATAAATATTAAATATTTTAATTATATAATTTATTATTTTTATAAATATTAAATATATTAATACTATTATATAAATCTTATATTTGAAAAGAATATGTTTTCTTAATTTTTTTTGATATTTATGTTAAAGTATTATTTAATTTATTAATATTGTTTATAAATCAAATTAGTTATTTAAATAAAATAAGTAAAATTTTCAAATTGGTTTGCACGATGTCTTGTTCGAGTCAATTTTGAAATTTGACAACAATTTAGACTAAAATCGTCACTAAATTTGAAGATGTTGGGTTTTTTTGGTATGCTGAAATGTTATGGGGTAAAATTATCAGTCAAAATAAGTAATGGCATCAACTTTGCAATTAGACTTAACTGCCACGTCACCATTTAACAGCAATTTTTAACGACTGTACCAAATGTGTCACAATTTATTAAAGCACTGTACCAAATGTGTTGGACACATAAAATTGTGCACCAAAAGTGGGAACTGACCTAAAGCTCAGTACCAAAAATACGATTATCTCTATTATAAACATAAAAAGGAATATTAAAAAGTACTTATATTGTGTAAATAAAAATTTTGTTTAAAGTTTAATATTATAAATATTTAAGTTTTATTTATTTAATTTAATGTGTAAATAATTTTTTATAACATATTATTATTGAAGTTCTAGATAATTTATTATTATAAAAATTAAATTTTAAGTAAATATGTAAAAAGATTTTTTTAATATTTGTTGAAACTTATGTGCAACTTTACAATTTTATCAGGTTTTTGTGATAAGTATTTAATTTTTAGTTTTTGTAATTTATGAAATATTACAATCTATACCCAAGTTTTAAAATTTTATAAGATATTACAAACATTACAAATAACTCCTAGGGGTAAAATTGAAACTTTTCAAGGGTAAGAGCCTAATTGTAAGACGGTGACAAAATACTTGACCAGAAATTCTGTACTACCCAATATGCAATTGTAATTTGACCTTACCCCTGGGATTATCCAAAATATACCCTATATTTTTTTTGGGTGCAAAAGTTGTTTATAATAATCCGGTTGCACAAGCATAAGGTTCCTAATTGTTAAATTCTATCAAGTGTCATAGCAATTCTAAAGAAAAATGAGTACAAGTTTTTCTATTTTTGTACTCTACTACCTATTGGGGGGGGGGGGTGGGGGGGGGGGGGGGTGGGGGGGGGGGGGGGTGGGGGGGGGGGGGGGTGGGGGGGGGGGGGGGTGGGGGGGGGGGGGGGTGGGGGGGGGGGGGGGTGGGGGGGGGGGGGGGTGGGGGGGGGGGGGGGTGGGGGGGGGGGGGGGTGGGGGGGGGGGGGGGTGGGGGGGGGGGGGGGTGGGGGGGGGGGGGGGTGGGGGGGGGGGGGGGTGGGGGGGGGGGGGGGTGGGGGGGGGGGGGGGTGGGGGGGGGGGGGGGTGGGGGGGGGGGGGGGTGGGGGGGGGGGGGGGTGGGGGG
Source organism: Penstemon davidsonii (assembly GCA_034814905.1). Lineage (NCBI taxonomy): Eukaryota > Viridiplantae > Streptophyta > Magnoliopsida > Lamiales > Plantaginaceae > Penstemon > Penstemon davidsonii. The sequence goes on along the minus strand of JAYDYQ010001086.1, from coordinate 3,126,334 downwards.
GGGGGGGGGTGGGGGGGGGGGGGGGTGGGGGGGGGGGGGGGTGGGGGGGGGGGGGGGTGGGGGGGGGGGGGGGTGGGGGGGGGGGGGGGTGGGGGGGGGGGGGGGTGGGGGGGGGGGGGGGTGGGGGGGGGGGGGGGTGGGGGGGTGAGCGGGGGGGGGGGGGGGGGGGGGGGGGGGGGGGGGGGGGGGTGGGGGGGCAGCCATTTATTCGTCTAACTCAGAATCAGGGACATCACGTGATGACTCTACTGAAGGAGAGACACCTGCACTGCTCTGTCTCATGGCCAAAGAATCAGAGGATTCTGACGATGAGGTAACTCTCTCTGAAAATGAAATTGAGCTATTTAGCTCATTTGAGCAAACGATGAAAAACAACTCAGGAGTTGTTAATGAATTTGCAAAGCTTAAGGACGAGATGATCTTGCTGAAAAAGCAAAATGCTAAACTGAAACTTAATGTTGAAAAACAACAAGATTCAGATAAGTATAAAAAGCTTTCGCATGAATGTGAATCTCTGAGAGCAGAATGTGAAGTTTACAAAGGACAAATCATGGAACTTGAAGCAATAATAGCTCTTCATGGTAAATCGTCTGTTGTATCAGTAGATACATCTAATGAACAGAGAACACCTTTAGTAAAAGAGAATTTAGAACTGAACAAAACTGAGAAATTCATATATGCTGATAACAGTAATGTTATTTTATATGTTCAGACTGCTAAATCTACTTCACTTGAGATTGAGAAAAAGGAGAAGAAATCTCCCAAGGCTAAAAAGGGTAAAAAGCCTGAAAATGAAAAACAGACTGGTAAAACCAAACAGCAGAGTAGTCCTAAGAAGTCTGCTGATAAGAGTAAAACCAATCAGACTAGTAAAGCTAAGTCGTCTGTTAAAGAGCAAGTAAAAAACAGACCCAAGAAGCAAAGAAATTATAACAATAATGCTTGGTATGGAAATGAGTCTTATTATGTGCAACCTGCTTATTCACCTTATTATGCTGCACCTCATTATCCACCTTATTATGCTGCATATCCTGCTCATCAACCAATGCATGCTTACCCTGCTTATCATGCATCTTACCCTGCTTATGAGCATTATCCACATCATAATGATTATCAATATAATATGCCTGCTGATTATGATGAAGAAAAAGTTGCTCATGCTCCTGCTAAAATTCGAAAGCCTAAGAAGCCTAAGACTTCAACATCTTGGGTTGTCAAAGGTGAAACTAATCCACCAGGACCCTCTCAATAAAGGGTACCTAAAACATTTTTATTTTGTTTTGTAGGTTAGGATTAGGAGTAGGAGTAAAGTAGTGAAGAAATGGTACTTGGACAGTGGATGTTCAAGGCACATGTGTGGAGACATACATGAACTGACAGATGCTGTTGCTGTGAATGGTCCAAGAGTCACTTTTGGAGACAGCAAAGAAGGCAAGGTTGTTGCTGTTGGAAAGTTAATCAAAGGAAACATAGAGATATCTGACGTCTCTTATGTTAATGGCCTGAAGTACAATCTGCTGAGCATAAGTCAATTTTGTGACAAGGGATTTTCTGTAATGTTTTCATCAGATAAGTGATATGTTGAACAAGTTGGAACAAAGAAGGTTATTTTATCTGGAAGAAGACAGGGAAATATCTATGTAGTCGACTGGAATTCTGTGGACAAGAATTCTAATGTTTGTTTGGTGGCTTCTACACCAAGTGAAATCAGTTGGCTGTGGCACAAAAGAATGAATCATTTGAATTTCAAGACCATAAACAGATTGATAAAGAATGATTTGGTAGAAGGAATTCCAAAGACAGTCATGAGCAAAGACAAGCTTTGTGACGCATGTCAGAAGGGTAAACAAGTGAAGTCCACTTTCAAAAGCAAGAAGCACCAATCTTCAACCAGAATTTTGGAGCTGTTACATATGGATTTGTTTGGCCCTATTGATCCTATCAGCAATGGTGGAAAGAAATACTGCCTAGCTGTTGTGGATGATTTTTCAAGATTTACTTGGGTGATTTTCATGAAGAAGAAAAGTGAAACCAAGGAACATCTTACAAATCTGATGGAACTGATCCAGAATGAGAAGAGTCAAAGAATATTGAAGATCAGATCAGATAGAGGGACTGAATTTACAAACTCTACTGTTGAAGAGTATTGTAACTCCAGAGGAATCAATCATGAGTACTCTGCTGCCAGAACCCCTCAACAAAATGGAGTTGCTGAAAGGAGAAACATAACTCTAAAGGAAGCTACCAGAACAATGATAGCTGAAGCAAAGCTGCCCCAAAGATTCTGGGCAGAAGCCACAAATACAACATGTTATACACAGAACAGATGTATGATCAACAAAAGTCAAAACAAGACACCTTATGAGCTATGGAACAATAGAAAGCCTAATTTACATTATCTTAGGATTTTTGGTTGTAAATGTTATGTTTTGAATAATGGGAAAAATCACCTTACTGCATTTGCAGAGAAGGCTGATGAAGCTGTTTTTGTAGGTTACTCTACTGTTAGTAAAGCTTACAGAGTCTTTAACAAAGAAACTTTACTTGTAGAAGAATCTATTCATGTAGTGTTTGATGAACCAAACCAATCTTCTGAAAAGAATCAAAGTGCAAATCCAGAGATATCTGCTGACCTTCAGAAATTGAGTATGGAAAGAAAAGAAGAATATGTTCCCATCATACTACCTGATTTAAGCCAAGTTGTTAACTCAAGTGCTGTTCAAAATCAGTCTGCTGATTGTCTAATAGAGGAGTTGCAAACAGCTGACAGACCAGAGCCTGTTCAACAGACTGCTACTGAGACTCCAACAGTAGTGTTGCAAGATCAATCAAGAGGACAACATCCAGATTTGCAACCTGATCTCAGATGGCTCAGAGATCACCCAGCTGATTTAGTGATTGGTGATCCACTGGGTAGAGTGAGAACTAGAAGGTCAACTGCAAATGAAACAATGTTTGTAAGTTTTCTTTCAAAAATTGAGCCTAAGTTGATTGATGAAGCTCTTAGTGATTCTCACTGGATTGAAGCAATGCAAGAAGAGTTGAATCAATTTGAAAGGAATGAAGTCTGGTACTTAGTTTCCAGACCTACTCATCAAAGGGTAATTGGCACTAAGTGGGTATTCAGGAATAAAATAAATGAAGATGGTATTGTTACCAGAAATAAAGCAAGACTAGTTGCCAAAGGTTACTGCCAAGAAGAAGGCATTGATTTTGATGAGACATTCGCACCAGTTTCAAGGCTTGAATCGATCAGATTATTCTTAGCCTATGCTGCTCACAAGAACTTCACTGTCTATCAGATGGATGTGAAGTCTGCTTTTCTCGATGGAGAATTGCAAGAGAAAGTTTATGTTGAACAACCTCCTGGTTTTGAAGCTTATCAACAAGGAGACAAAGTTTATCGTCTGAAGAAAGCTCTCTATGGACTGAAACAGGCTCCAAGAGCATGGTATGATACTTTATCTGATTTTCTTTTAGTTAAAGGATTTCGCAAAGGTAAAGTAGATAAGACTTTGTTCACTATTGAATGGGATAATCATATATTTTTAGTTCAAATATATGTGGACGATATTATTTTTGGTTCAACTAACAAACAGATGTGTGAGAAGTTCTCTAAGCTGATGCAGAACAAGTTTGAAATGAGCATGATGGGAGAACTAAATTACTTTCTTGGATTACAAGTTAAACAGCTACCTGATGGTACCTTTATTAATCAAGCATAGTACACAAAAGATCTGTTCAAGAAATTTGGTATGGAAACTAGCTCATCTGTTAGTGTTCCTATGTCTACTGGACTTCGTCTGGACAAGGATGAAGATGGCAAATCAGTTGACATCACCAAGTACAGAGGCATAATTGGGTCACTGTTATACTTAACAGCTAGCAGACCTGATATTATGTATTCTGTTGGGGTTTGTGCGAGATTTCAATCAAATCCTAAGGAATCTCATCTCTTAGCTGCTAAAAGGATTTCAAAGGCACACAAGAATTGGGATTTGAACCTACTGGATATTCAGATTCAGACCTTGCTGGCTGTAAAATTGATAGGAAGAGTACTACAGGTACTTGTCAATTTTTAGGCAGTCGTCTGATCTCATAGATGAGTAAGAAACAGACTTCAGTATCCATATCTACTGCTGAAGCTGAATACATTGCTGCTGGAGCATGAAGTGCACAAATACTTTGGTTGAAGCATCAACTAGAAGACTATAATCTCAAGATCAGTGGAATCCGTATCTACTGTGACAATACAAGTGCAATCTCACTTACTCAGAATACTACTAGTCATTCCAGGACTAAGCATATTGAGATCAAACATCACTTCATCAGAGACCATGTTGAAAAAGGAAATGTTATTATTGAGTATGTTCATACAGACAGTCAGATTGCTGACATTTTCATCAAACCATTAAGTGATGCAAGATTTTCTACTCTAAGAGTGGAACTGGGCTTGTTAAAATTGGATTCATAAGCTGAGGGGGAATCTATCAGAAGACTGGGTTCAACAGCTGACTAATCTGATAACAACAAGTGTTACACTTCAAGAAGACTGACTCTCAACAGACTAGTTGACTGATGAATTCTTGAATTTAGGGGGAACGTGTAAGACTAGCGGTACTCCTGTTTTAAAGATGAAATCTTCAATGACAGTTAGTTGAAGTTGTTTTAATCAGAAGATTTGTTCTTAATTCTTGAAGACTTGAAGATTATTTATCTTGCTGGATTGACAAACAGCAAAGGAAGATCACTAGATATTGGCTTTCACTAGTGATATATTGTATCAGACAAGTCGTCTATCAGATAAGTATTATTTTACTCATCTGTTTTATTTATGTCAGCTTATATTTAAAGTGTTGTGTTGAAAACGTTTTTATTAGAAACACGCTTTTATAAGTAACAGACAAGTGGCGTTTCAAATTCCCGTATGTCTGACATAATTAATGATTTTTTGAAATCTGCATATATCGTTCACACGATCTGCTTTTCAGTAACTGATCTAACGGTTGACACTAATCATGGAAACCGGCAATGAACCAACATCTATAAATCCAGATCTGATCAGCTTACTAAGCTTTTTCGCACCCTCAAAATTTCAAAAGAACACAGAGCAATTTTGCACTCTATCTACTGCAAATTTCTCGTTTTCCTTAATCTTTTTCAGAGATGTCTACCAAAGAAGCTAGCGTTGAAGGTATGTTCTTGAACTACCTGACGTATCACACAACTGGCACTCCGTTGATGAAGGAAATACTGGAAAAATTCAAAGCGGCTACTCTAGTTAACTTCATGGAGGCTCATGAAGATATGGTGTTTAAAGACCAAATTATGGAGTTTTATGGCTCGGAGGAGAAGCCTAACCATGAAAAGTTGGAGATAAAAGCCAAAATTGGGGATAAGGTTATATGTGTAACCCCCAAGCTATTGAATGAGAGATACGGGCTATCTCTTGAAGGCTCCACTGAGATTTCAACCCTTGTTGAACCTTTTGAAGCAGATTTCTGGAATCTGGTTTCAAAGAAGAATGAAGTTTGGTCTAGAAGCATCAAGAAGAATCAACCGAAGGATGAATTTCAACGTATGGCAGATTTAGTTGCCAAAGTACTGGAGAATTGCACATTCTCATTGGATAGCGTGCCAATGAAGAGGTTTCATACCATGATTGCTATCTTTTATGGTTTGAAGGTGAGCTGGGCAACCTTCATCTGGTACATACTTGCTGATCACAAGGAGCGTGGTCAAACACTTCACAGAATATTCCTTAGTCATCTGCTGGTGAATTTGGGATGTACAGTGACAAATGGCAAGGACGTTCACAAGGACAAGGAATTAAAGATTTATGAACCAATGAAATCTGGAAGGTCTAAAGGACCTACTGATGTGCCAGAAAAGAGGCAAACAAAGAGGAAGGCTAATGAGCCTAAAGAGCCTGCTGATAAGGCCAAGAAAAGTAAGCCAGCTGTTCAAGCCAGAACAGTTTTGTCAAAGAAGAAGGATGTTGTTGATTTGATTGTTGATGAAACATTCAAGGAAATTGATGAGATGGTAATTGAATCATCTCCTGAAAGAACCATTTCAGCTGAAGTGCCTGCTGAAAATGTGTCTAAAAGGACAATGAGCGCTTTGAAAGACACTGCCACATCTGCTGATGTTCCTTATACAAAGAAAACTGCCACTACAAAAATCAGTCAAAATAGCGACGGAATCAGTGACGGATTTTGGAGAAAAATCCGTCGCTAATCGATTTAGCTACGGATTTAGCGACGGATCAAAATCCGTCGCTAAAACCTTCGTCGCTAACTTTCAGCGACGGATTTAGCGACGGATTACTCAGCGGCGGATTTAGCGACGGTTTTAGTCCATCACTGTTTATTTAGCGACGGAAATCTAAATCCGTCGCTATATATCATCTTAGCGACGGAAACAATTTCCGTCGCTAAAAATTAACTTAGCGACGGAAATTATATCCGTTGCTGCTGTTTATTTTAGCGACGGATTATATTTCCGTCGCTAAGATGATATATAGCGACGGAAATAATTTCCGTCGCTGTTAGTGTGTGTTTAGCGACGGATTTTCAATCCGTCGCTGATTTAACTTTAATTTCGATTTCTTTTTTAAAATAAATATTTTTTTATTTTTTTAAAAATAATAATTATTTTTTATTTTTGCCAAAATAACCAGTATTACCGCAATTAATCCAATAATTCACTACCACAAACATTCCAACAATTCAACACCACACAAATAATCCAACAATTCAATTCCACAATCACATACATGAAATAAATTAATTAGTACTCAATAATTCAATACCACAATCACATACATGAAATAATCCAACAATTCAATACCACAATCACATACATGAAATAAATTAACTTTAACATTCCAACAATTCAATACCACACAAATAATCCAACAATTCAATACCACAATCACATACATGAAGGACTAGGAATATTATCTAAAGGAGGCATGTATGTGTCCATAGGTGCTGCAATCGATCGTCTTCCACCTCCTCTACTTGACATCTGCAAGAAAATTAAGTAATATGCATTGAAAGATTAATATAAGCATTGACAATTACACAAATAATCTTAGTTAATTGGACATGATAAATTGGAAGATAAAATATTAAAGTAAACTATATTTAGCTTGACACTTATACAATTAAAGAGTTAGTTTCACAAAAGTTCTTAGCAAAGTTAACTAAATACAAAAAATATGATTCAAGTCATGTTTAAATTACGATAATATGAAAGCAACAACTTGCCTAATGAGTTCCCCCTACCTAAACTCGAATAGCTACTAGTAAAATTACGATAAATGATCTTCTATCACACTTTATGTGTCACATTTGCATTTAATTTACTACATAATTAAGAGTGACTAACAATAATTAAAGTAACGAAACAAAAAAACATACGTAATTATCCTACAAGTCAATGAACTATCTAACAATGGATTCAAAATATGGTGCCAAATTCAAGAGGCAAAGCACAAATTCAATAGAAATATGCAAATAGCCAAATTATTCAACAATGATGCCTTTCCACTCACATTACCATCACCATCACCGGAAAATATTCAACCACCGATATAAACCAAATTATACGCACCGGAATCGCTAATTCCGGCCAATCACATAAAGCCCAAAAACTCAAAACACCAATTGAATGACACGATATATATAAAAATTAAGAAAAATCCCCACAAGAAATAAGAGCTTAACAAAAACATGTTGAAAATTAAAATTGGCTAAAAGAATATACCTCTTCTTGGCTTTGACGCAAGCTTACAAACAGGATTTCGGGAGCAGGGCGGGCTGGGCTGGGCTGGGCCGCGTCGCACGAGTTCAGGAGCAGGGCTGGCTGGGCTGGGCTGGGCCGCGTCGCACGCACGAGTTCAGGAACAGGGCGGGCTGGTCTGGGCTGGGCCGCGTCGCACGCACGAGTTCAGGAGCAGGGCGGGCTGGTCTGGGCTGGGCCGCGTCGCACGCACAAGTTCAGGAGCAGGGCGGGCTGGTCTCAGGAGCAGGGCAGGCTGGCGGCGCGGCTGGGCTGGGTTGGATTGGGCGGCGTGAGTTCGGCAGGAGCAGGGGAGAGAGTGGTGGCCGGTGGAGAGAGATAGAAGAAGAGTCGCGGTGGAGAGAGATAGAGGAAGGCCGGCGGCGTGGAGATGGGAGGGAGAGGAGGCGGCTTGGAGTGGGAGAGAGAGGGAATTTAGGGTTTTTCTTGGCTTAGAGTGAGGAAGATGAAATTAAGTGTATTTTTTTGTTATTTTTTTATCTTAAATTATAAATTATTATTAACTTTTTTAAATCAACTAATTACATTATTGCAAAAAAATGATGAAATTGAAAGTGTTAAATCAATTGAAAACGAGTTAATTGAGGTTATTTGAAGTTAAATTGATATTTGGTTCATAACTAGTTATCTAGATCATAACTCAAAATTATTTACTATTTTTGTACATTGGCTCAAAATTAATTAAGTAGTCGTTATGAAAATTGTTGACTATTTGGTTATTTACATTGAGATTATTCGCAATCAGATCGATCGATTCTCAATTTGCAACGTTAATTGACCATAGTCAACATTGTTGACATTTGAGGTTATGTACATTAAGGTTATTCGAAATCAAATCGATACTTGGCTCGAAATTACTTAATTAGTAACTAATTCCAAATTATTTACTATATTGTTATGTATGTTGAGGTTGTTCGCAATCAGATCGATCGATTCTCGATTTGCTCGTTAATTGACCAATAGTTGACCTTAGTGTTATATATTTCAATTATATTGAGGTTATTCGCAATTATATTTTATTTCATCGGAAACAAATTATCTAAATAAAAAAATTATTTCCTTAATATTAAAATAAAAAAATTATTTATCTTAGCGACGGAAACACATTTCCGTCGCTAAATTCATGTAATTCAGCGACGGAAACACATTTCCGTCGCTAAGTGCATGTAATTCAGCGATGGAAATAAATTTCCGTCGCTCAACATTAATTATTGGGAGAGTAATTCAGCGACGGAAATGTTTTTCCGTCGCTAAGTTCATGTAATTCAGCGACGGAAATATATTTTCCGTCGCTAAATTTTAAATATTTTTATTTCAGCGACGGAAATATGTTTTCCGTCGCTGAATTAATTTTTTCTTTTTTTTATTTTTTTATTAGACCATTTCGTAGTGATGGAAATAGAGAGGGATCTAGCGACGGAAATTTTTAGAGACGGAATTTAGCGATAGATGTACACTTCGTCGCTATTTTGGTCAGGTGTAGCGACGAAATTATATAGCGACGGAATTTAGCGACGGAATTGCCGACGGAATTATATAGCGACGGAATTTAGCTATTCCGTCGCTATTTAAGTGAAAATTAGCGACGGAATTCATATCCGCCACTAAATTCCGTCGCTAAAAACAGTTTTTCTAGTAGTGTGCCAGAAAGAAGATGACGTTTGTTGATGTGATAGAATAGTGTCCGGCAAGCCAACTGTATGGCTGCCATTTATTGTAATAAATAAAGGAACTATTCAATTTAGATTAATAAATGCATCTTTATTATATGGTCAACTTTATCTTATGTAATAATTATCTACGCATAAGGATATAAGTCCTTAGATCACAGGGCTATGGGACAACCCGTGGACTGATCTCCAAGGCCGTGATCTAGAAAATATTCAAGAGTCGTAGAATCCAATCGAGATAGGACATCGTTGGATTCGGTTAGACTCTCACTAATGTGTATAATCCGATGAACTGAAGGACGCTAGGGTCCACGAGCGTGACTGGGATAGTCGATACACATAAGTGGGTGACTTGCTGGGATGGCAAGTGCACTGAATACCCTAATAAGGAAATAACTCAACATGGAAGCGGTAGTCGCATATCGGAGTTTAAGTTATTCCAATTTACGATAGTATACGAGGAATGATCCCTAAATACTTGAGGTGATAGGGTTTATCTGGTGCGAGAACGTCTATACTTAGATGTGAGTTCCGACCGACTAGAGATTGCCAGAGAGTCTCTGTGGATTCACATTGGGTATAGAGGGACTCGTATGCAGGTTCATATCATCAACAAAGGATCCATTGACCCGACTTGATAGGTTGGGAATTCTCCTATGGATTTCTGTGAGAAATTAATTCTGGTAAAATCCTTGGCCAAGGTATCTGACGGCTTTATGAAAGTAGCTCATAGAGATTAAGTCAAAGAGAATTATTTCGAGATCAGAATGCATAAAGTCAAAACGAATTAAAAGGGAACCGATGAAAAATCCATGCCCTTAAGTATTGACTGGGAGATCGATCGATGGAGAGATTATAGCGTATATGGAAATTGTAAATGATTAAAAGGTTCACTGAATTAATTCACCAGTGATTGAGCTCCATGGGCTTGTGGCCAGACATCGACCGTGGAGTGTGGAAGAATTCCCAAATTGGCAGGGGTGCTAATTTTGGAATGATCAGTCGACAGAGTGTTCGATTGATTTAGAGTATTTAATACTCGAGTAATTAAATGAATATTTAATTATAACCCACGGCCAATTATGTGGTGAACCTACGGGGGCATACACAATACACATGAAGCGAAAGCGAGGAAATGTAGAACGACTGAGTCAACTAAATCGACTGGGTCGACCCATTTGGAGCGAAAATGATCCGATTGGAATTAGATCATGACTGAAAATTAAATTGGAATTTAATTTGTGAGTTAGTTAATTAAATTGGATTTAATTAATAATGGGAATATTTAATTAAATAGACTTAGAGTCTAATTTGATTAAATGAGAAATAAATAAATTAATTGGGCTATTTAATTGGGAATTAAATAAAGACCCAATTAATTAAATCAAGTATGGGCCATGAATTAATTAGAAGACTTAGTCTTCCAATTAAAAGGGCCATGGCCCATGTAGGAGAGTTAGAAGACTTGGGAGTCCTAATCCTAGGAGGATTAGGATTATGAGATTCCTATAAATAGGAGACTTGAGGTCATATCTCATATACACTAATCAAGAACCAAAAGCCAAGTCAAGAAAAATACTCTCTCCCTCTCTCCCTAGAAATCGGCCGAACTCATATCAAGAGGTCCTTAAAATTTTAATTTCCGCTGTGCGTAGGGCTGTTTATCTTACCGAATCCCAACAGTGGTATCAGAGCCAACTCTGGCTTTGTATATATATGAATTTGCAAATTCTGTGTTTTAAATCATATGTTTGATTTATGTATGGCTAGTTCTTTAACTGTGCTTGTTTTAGAACGTAGATCTGATTAACTTGGAGTTAATAGAAAATTTTGATTCGAAATTTTATCATGTTAATTTTTATTTTGGATTATGATTTAATTAATTGGATCTGTTTTAATTGAATCAAAAGTAATCAAGAAAACAAAAAACAAAAAAAAAATTTTTAGAACCCAACCGCGGTGGCACGCGGCGGTGCGCAGCAGCGCACCGTGGCTAGGCGGCCACCGTGAGCTGCTGCCCGCAGCAGTGTGAAAGCAGCACGCTGGATGCGCATGCGGCACACGGCAGCAGCCTACGGGCTGCCTGCCGTGTGCTGTCACGCGCAGCCGCCTGCTGCCGTGAGCAGTCCACGCGCGGCCCTTGTGGGCCGAGTGTGGGTTGGCCACGTGGCAGTCCTCGATTGGTCACTATGTGGCTGATTTTTGGTTGGTCTCTAATTTGCCTATTTTGGAAAGTCTGAAAATCTTGGAGATTTGTGAGATTAGGAAACTTGGAGTTTTGGATAAGGTAGGAATCTAGGAAGATTTGGGAACTACCTTAGTTATCTAATCTAGTCAAAATAGGATTATCTTGAGAATCTCGGAGATTTGAAAATTGGGAAACTTAGAGTTTTGGACAAGATAGGAATCTTGGAAGATTTGTAACTATCTTAATTAACCAACTTAATCAAGATAAATATTGTAGATTACTTAGAACTCAAGTAAGAGTTAATTAATCTTAGAGATTAATTATTAATTCAAAATTAATTAACTTGGATAATTTTTATGAATTAAAATTAAAGGAGCCGATAAATTTACATTTTTGTCATTATGTGAATTTATGTATGTTCTTGAGTGAATATGTGGATTGATCGATTTATGCCCCTAAGCCCTGTGTAGTTTTTGGTTTAATTTTGGGAAAATCCCACTTTCCCCCCTAACATTTAGACCTTTTTGCACTTTCCCCCCTATCCTTTGAAAGTTCGCAGTTACCCACCCAACCTTTCTTAAAAGTCGCAGATTACCCCTTGAGGCCATTAAAGATGGCATATTCCGTCCAGATTCTCTCATGTGCCAGTCACATGCAACTTATCAAGGGCAAAATAGTCCTTGCAAGAGATTGAATTTCTCAAACATAAGATTCAACTGTTACTCCATTTTCCCTCAAATCTAATACAGCTAGAACCTAGGAATTTGAAAGAGCAAATTTGTGTGCCTCTTAAGTCTTAATACGACCAAAAATGGGCTGGAAAATTATTCCAATGACACTTCCCCTTGGAATGCTCACTGGATTATGTAGAAAGAAAAGAGAAAATAAAATTCACAACTCTTTCAATTCCTATAAAAATGTGACTTCTTCACAGTTAAATTTTAAATCTCTTTTGATAACTAAACTAATTCTTCTCATGAGCAAATATTCAATTAAGAAAATTTAACCCTCAAGCACAGCTGTGATGTATTAATAGACTTCAAGAGCTTATATGTATGTAATAGACTTCAAGAGCTTATATGTTTGTACAGGCACAGGTGGATGAAACCCAGACATGAAATTTAGCCGAACCGAACACATGAAGTGTATCTCCTCCCTTGTTTAAGATCAGTCAACAAATTTTTATTTATTTTGTTAAATGTTTTCCACAATTGTCGCCAACTTTTGAAAATTATTTTGTTCCTTGTGAGCCCTAATTGAGGAGAAGAAATTGAGGAGAGACAAATTGTGGGTGAACTTTGCCGGAAAATCACAGGGGATTTGATGTTATAACTTTTATCAATTTTCTGACTGAAACAACTATTTTGCCCTTGATAAGTTGCATGTGACCGGCACATGAGAGAATCTGGACATAATATAACATCTTTAATGGCCTCAGGGGGTAATCTGCAACTTTTAAGAAAGGTTGGGTGGGTAACTGCGAACTTTCAAAGGATAGGGGGGAGAGTGCAAAAAGACCTAAAGGATAGGGGGAAAGTGGGATTTTCCCTTTAATTTTTATGGGTTGTAATTAAATGGGCCTGATTGGTGCCCCTTGCTTGCGCAATTAAAATGTAATAGAATAGGGCTATTTTAAGTTAGACTTAGTTTAGGCTTGGAGCCGAGAAGACCTCATGAAGATTTGGAGATCCACTTGGAGGCCCATTACCTTGGAGGACATGGAGGCCCAATTAAATACATGGAGGCCCAATCAAGGAGGATATTACAAGAAGGCCCATGCATGTATGAGTTTGAAAATTGTAATAGTTAGGACATTTAATTTCCACCCTAGACTGACCAATTGATCCATCGCATGGCTCGTGATGGATCGCATAGGATGGGCAATCGATCAATCATATCTTGCTAGGTGATGTATGTTTACTTATTATTCTTTGATGTATGTCATGCATGCTTAGAATAGATAACGTAAACAAGATGAAGCATAATCTGATGAGACCTCGCACAAGAAAATTAAAAAACCTCCAATTGAACTTTAAAACTCAATTATAATATTAAATCGAATAACGGGCGCATATGAATGGTGTCTATGGTCCTAGCCTATCCAATTACTAGGTCTTAGGCATATTGTACGAATATATCTCGATGTCTCACGAGTCGTGGGTCGAGCTATAGGAAGATAATATGTTTATTGCCTCGATGCACAGTTTAGTGCCAAGGGAGGGGATAGCAAGGTTCTAGGCGCTGTCTCACGAGTCGTGGGGCGTCTAGGATTGAACTATTTCTCTCCACGAGTATTGGACATGATTTAACGCTAGTAAATATGGATGTCTCACGAGTCGTGGGTCCATAACGAAAAACGAGGCTAAATGAACTCAAGGGTTAGCTGCGATGGTTAACCGACGACGATGTCGACCACCAAGTGGATCTAATAGTATGGCCAACGAGTCGTGGGTACTAGAAGATTGCATTTGGGCCTTGAGCCCGCTAGGATATTTTAATATTCCCGAAACTTATGTGGGGGCATAAGATTTTGATTAAAATAGTGGGAGTAATTTACAAATAAAAATCATGTTTGTAAATTGTGCATTTAAAATTAATCATTCGCGTATTTATTACTTCTATCGTCTTTTTGTAGATATAATGTCTAAGAATCCGATTTCCATCATACTTGAACAAAACAAATTGACTGGACCCAACTTTCATGACTGGGTCAGAAACCTTAAGATCATTCTAGCTTCTAAGAAACGATCTTTTGTCCTTGATGGGCCCCCACCTGAAATTGTTTTGGATGCTAGTGACACTTAGAAAGAGGCTACTGAATTGTGGCACGACGATGACTTACAGTCACGTTGTCTTATGCTAGCATCCATGTCGAATGAGCTTCAAAAGCAGCATGAGCATATGAAATCTGCTTTTGAAATCTACACACACCTCAATGGCCTCTTTGGGGTGCAAAATAGATATGAGCGGTATGAAACTGCTAAGACTCTGCAACAAACGAGGATGGCAGAGGGTACTGATGTCCGCTCTCACTGTATCAAAATGATTGGGCTTATTGAAAAGCTTGGTCAACTTGAGGTGAAAATGGACAAGTCGTACTGCCAGGATATAATCCTCCAATCGTTGCCAAGATCATTCGAGCAATTCGTAGTGAACTACAACATGCACAAGATGAATGTTGAACTTCACGAGTTGGCAAATATGCTCGCCACTGCAGAGGCTTCCATGAAAAGAGAGAAGCCAGTGATGGTTGCTACTTCCACCCAATCGAGGTCTAAAATGACCAAGAAAGGGAAAGGGAAGGGAAATGCTCCTCCGAGCAAAGCAAAAGGACCATCTGGGCCCATAGGAAAAGGAAAGAAGAGAAAAGCTTCTACTGGTGAACAGAAATGTTTCTACTGCAAGAAACCTGGACACTGGAAGAGGAACTGCAAGGAGTTCTTGGAGAGCTCCAAAGGTATATTCCTTGTTGAAGTTAATTTATCAATTAACTGTGCATCTTGGGTGTTGGACACTGCTTGTGGTTCTCATCTTTGTAATGATTTACAGGTGATGGGAGCAACAAGGCCACTTAGGCCTGGGGATTGGATCCTACGATTTGGCAATGGAGCTAGAGCTGCTGCCGAGGCCATAGGCGAAGTGGAGTTAGATTTAGGTGGTAATAAGTTAGTCCTTAGGAACGTTCTTTATGTACCTGGATTGGTGAAAAATATTATTTCTATTCCCGTTTTAGATAATGAAGGTTTTAATTTTAATATTAATAAAGGTTCCTTTTCATTATTTATGAATGATCATTTGTTTTTCACTGGTACATTAAGAGATGGACTATACACCATAGAACCACCTAAATTAGTTATGCACGTACAACAAAACAAAAGAAAACAAGATAATGAAATATCTGCCCAATTATGGCACGCTCGACTTGGACATATATCCAAGTCAAGGATTCAAAAGTTAGCATCATCTGGCGCGCTTGAAATCAAGCACATTGATGAAATGCCAACATGTGAACCATGTATAAAGGGTAAAATGGCTAAGCTGCCATTTAAAGGAAACCCTGAGCGAACCAAGCAAACATTGGACTTGATACATACTGATGTATGTGGACCACTAAGGAAAAGCGCCCGAGGTGGCTACGACTACTTCATTACCTTCACTGACGACTATAGTCGTTATGGGTATGTGTTCTTGCTGAAACACAAGTCTGAAGCCTTTGAGCGATTCAAAGAATTCAAGATGGAAATAGAGAATCAACTTGGTCATACGATAAAGGTTCTTCGTTCTGACCGAGGTGGAGAATTTCTTAGTAACGAATTTCTGAATTATCTTGTAGAGCATGGAAAATTATCTCAGTGGACTCCTCCTGCTACACCGCAATTAAATGGAGTAGCTGAGAGAAGGAATCGAACCTTGATGGATATGGTTCGATCCATGATGAGTGCCACTGACCTTCCTCTTTCATTTTGGGGACATGCCTTCCTCACGGCAACGAAGATACTAAATATGGTACCTTCTAAATCCGTACAAAAGACACCATACAAATTATGGTTTGGCAAGGCACCCTCATACGCATTCATGCGCATATGGGGATCTCCCGCTTACGTCAAGAAGCTAGTGGGAGATAAATTGGAAACAAAATCCACTTTGTGCAAATTCGTGGGGTATCCAGAAAACTCGATAGGATACGAGTTCTATGATCCTACAAGACAAACTACGTTTGTCTCAAGGAACGCACACTTCTTAGAGAAGGATTTCTTGGAGGACAAGAAAGAAAATAACATAGAACTGGATGAGGTCACTGAAGCTGAAAAGGCCGAAGAGGTCGAACAAGCTGACCCATCACCACAGGCAGTGAGAGAACAAGAGCATGAAAGTGCACCAGTAAGTACACCAATACTTCGTAGGTCAGAAAGACAACGTAGAGAACCTGAGAGGTACTACGGTCTGCTGCACGAGACTGGACAGTCTCTAACCGACCCAAGGACTTACGATGAAGCTATGTTGGACATAGATTTGGGAAAATGGCGCGAAGCCATGGAATCCGAATTGGACTCCATGCACTCAAACAAGGTCTGGACCTTGGTAGATCCACCAGTGGGAGTGACTCCCGTGGGTTACAAGTGGATCTATAAGCGAAAGCTAGGAGTGAACGGAGAGGTAATAACCTACAAGGCGCGACTAGTGGCAAAAGGATACACTCAAAGACCAGGAATTGACTTTGAGGAAACCTTCTCGCCCGTCGCTATGCCTAAATCCATTCGAATCTTGCTAGCCATAGCTGCGTGGTATAACTACGAGATATGACAAATGGATGTAAAGACCGCCTTCCTCAATGGAGACATTGATAAGGATATCTACATGGAGCAACCAAAAGGATATGCATCCAAAGGAGATGAGCACAAGGTGTGCAAACTCCAGAGGTCCATTTATGGACTGAAGCAAGCTTCCCGAAGTTGGAACATCCGTTTCGATGAAACAATCCAAACTTTTGGATTCATCAAAAACGTGTTCGAACCTTGTGTGTACAAGAAGATCAATGGGAGTACAGTTGAATTTTTGGTGCTTTACGTTGATGACATAATTCTCATTGGAAACAATGTAAAGGTGTTATCCAAAACGAAAGCATGGTTGTCTACACAATTCTCAATGAAGGATTTGGGAGAAGCATCATTTGTACTAGGTATAAGGATCTACCGAGATAGATCAAAAGGACTGATGGGCCTCTCCCAATCACAGTACATAGATAAAATACTGAAGAGATTCCGTATGGAAGAATCCAAGAGAGGATTACTTCCAATGAGACATGGAATTGCACTCTCTAAGTCTATGGCCCCAAAGACACCTGAAGAGAGAAGCAATATGTCTCAAATACCATATGCCTCCGCTATTGGAAGCATAATGTATGGTATGCTATGTACTAGACCAGACGTGGCGTACGCATTAAGCGTTACGAGTCGCTATCAGTCTGATCCAGGAGAGCAGCACTGGATAGCCGTAAAGGCAATTCTGAAGTACCTGAGAAGGACTAAGGAATTGTTCTTGGTATACGGTGGAGGAGAATTGAAATTGGAAGGCTTTACAGATTCGAGCTTCCAATGCGATGTAGACGATTTCAAGTCAACATCTGGATACGTATTTTGCCTCAATGGTGGTGCGGTAAGCTGGAAAAGCTCCAAGCAAGATACTACCGCAGATTCAACCACCGAAGCAGAGTACATTGCAGCATGTGAAGCCGCAAAGGAAGGTGTTTAGATGAAAAACTTCATCCAGGAATTGGATGTGATACCTAGCATTGCTGAGCCCATTACTATCTTCTGTGATAATAATGGAGCAATAGCGCAAGCAAAGTAGCCGAGATCTCATCAGAAATCCAAGCACGTACTTCGACGATACCATTTGATAAGGGATATCATTGGTAGAGGAGACATAAATATGGAACGTGTCGACTCGGAAGCTAATACCGCGGACCCGCTTACGAAGCCACTGCCTCAAAAGGCATACGAGAAACATCTGATAAAGATGGGACTCAAGAACATAGAAAGTTGACTTTAGGACAAGTGGGAGATTGATAGAATAGTGTCCGGCAAGCCAACTGTATGGCTGCCATTTATTGTAATAAATAAATGAACTATTCAATTTAGATTAATAAATGCATCTTTATTATATGATCAACTTTATCTTATGTAATAATTATCTACGCATAAGGATATAAGCCCTTAGATCACAGGGCTATGGGACAACCCGTGGACTGATCTCCAAGGCCGTGATCTAGAAAATATTCAAGAGTCGTAGAATCCAATCGAGATAGGACATCGTTGGATTCGGTTAGACTCTCACTAATGTGTATACTCCGATGAACTGGAGGACGCTGGGGTCCACGAGCGTGACTGGGATAGTCGATACACATAAGTGGGTGACTTGCTGGGATGGCAAGTGCACTGAATACCCCAATAAGGAAATAACTCAACATGGAAGCGGTAGTCGCATATCGGAGTTGAAGTTATTCCAATTTACGATAGTATACGAGGAATGATCCCTAAATACTTGAGGTGATAGGGTTTATCTGGTGCGAGAACGTCTATACTTAGATGTGAGTTCCGACCGACTGGAGATTGCCAGAAAGTCTCTGTGGATTCACATTGGGTATAGAGGGACTCGTATGCAGGTTCATATCATCAACAAAGGATCCATTGACCCGACTTGATAGGTTGGGAATTCTCCTATGGATTTCTGTGAGAAATTAATTCTGGTAAAATCCTTGGCCAAGGTATCTGACGGCTTTATGAAAGTAGCTCATAAAGATTAAGTCAAAGAAAATTATTTCGAGATCAGAATGCATAAAGTCAAAACGAATTAAAAGGGAACCGATGAAAAATCCATGCCCTTAAGTATTGACTGGGAGATCGATCGATGGAGAGATTATAGCGTATATGGAAATTGTAAATGATTAAAAGGTTCACTGAATTAATTCACCAGTGATTGGGCTCCATGGGCTTGTGGCCAGACATCGACCGTGGAGTGTGGGAGAATTCCCAAATTGGCAGGGGTGCTAATTTTGGAATGATCAGTCGACAGAGTGTTCGATTGATTTAGAGTATTTAATACTCGAGTAATTAAATGAATATTTAATTATAACCCACGGCCAATTATGTGGTGAACCTACGGGGGCATACACAATACACATGAAGCGAAAGCGAGGAAATGTAGAACAACTGAGTCAACTAAATCGACTGGGTCGACTGGGTCGACCCATTTGGAGCGAAAATGATCCGATTGGAATTGGATCTAGACTGAAAATTAAATTGGAATTTAATTTGTGAGTTAGTTAATTAAATTGGATTTAATTAATAATGGGAATATTTAATTAAATAGACTTAGAGTCTAATTTGATTAAATGAGAAATAAATAAATTAATTGGGCTATTTAATTAGGGCCATGAATTAATTAGAAGACTTAGTCTTCCAATTAAAAGGGCCATGGCCCATGTAGGAGAGTTAGAAGACTTGGGAGTCCTAATCCTAGGAGGATTAGGATTATGAGATTCCTATAAATAGGAGACTTGAGGTCATATCTCATATACACTAATCAAGAGCCAAAAGCCAAGTCAAGAAAAATACTCTCTCCCTCTCTCCCTAGAAATCGGCCGAACTCATCTCTTCCATTTGGAAGAATTTTTTGATTTCGTTATTCGTTCCAATCTTGTTCTCTAATCCTAGATATTAATATATCCCATGTTCTAGCCGATTAGGATATATTATATTTCGTGATATTGTGGTGTATCAACTCGTAGAGGCGCAACACGTGGGGCGCTACAACAAGGCTTGGATCGATTCTACCGAGGGAGAAAGAACAACGACTTTGCTAGTCACTTGGATTTGCTAGGAGACAGGTATACTTTGGATCTAATTATTCTTGTCGTTTTAATATTCATATATATACAACCAGTTTAGTATCCTGGCAAGATTCCGTAAGAGGTCCTTAAAATTTTAATTTCCGCTGTGCTTAGGGCTGTTTATCTTACCGAATCCCAACATGATGAAGATACTGAACTTTCTGAGCTAGTTAAGAAAAGTCCTCCAACAGCAGAGAGGCCTGTTGGATCTGAAAAGGAGTCTGCTGCCGTGAAGTCAGCTGATGAAAGTATGAAACAGACTTCTGCACCAACAGCTGAGGTTGCCCAACCTCAAAAGGATCCTGAAGTGCAGATCCTTGAACCAATTGCTGCTGCACCAGTAGCGATTGCTGCTCCAGAACCAACAGCTGCGGCACCAGTTATTGAATCAAGAGCTGCCAGGAAGAGAAGGACTGGCAAAGCTAAAGTTTCAGCTTATCACAAGAAGAAGCGCGAGGAAGCTGAGCAAAGAAAACGTGATGAGGCTGAGCTCAAGAGAGCTTTAGAAGCAAGCAAGAAAGAAGCTGATGTCAAGAATATGACTGAGGCTGAATTGGCTGCCAAGGAGGAAGCAGACTTGGCAAAGGCTTTAGACAGTAAGAAGGATGCTTATGGACCAAGGAGGTCAGAAGGCATCGTGATTGGAGGAAAACCCAAGGAAGGACAGTTTGTTCTACCAAGGGCAGAACCAATTAAAAGAAAGAAGTTTGAAGTCAGAAGAGCAATTGAAGTTGTTCAGAGTGACTCTACTGCTTTCAAAAGATTTGAAGCTGAGCTAGAAAGGTTAAATTAGCTGCTTCAATCAAGAACTACCTTTCTCCCAGAAAAGATCAGATACAACAGATGGAGGGAGTACATGTTGAACAAGTCTGAGGAAGAGATCCAAGCTTGGAAAGAGTTTGATGCAGAAGGACGCTGGGTCTTGAACTGGCTGCAAACCACTTCTGTTGCGAAGGCGTTGGATTCAGACTTTGTAAGAGACAGACTACATGACTTTGCAAGAGTCATTGTAAGTCAGGAGGCAACTGCTATCAAGGACTCATTGCCAAATAAGCCTGGTCCTGCTGATGACCGAGTTGATAGAGCAGTTAAAATTGTTGTTTATACAACGTTGGAGAAATGGGCTGAGAGATCAAGGTTTGAACCAGGAACATCAAGTACAATGCCCATTCTGCCAAGTTTACAGCATATTGCCTTTGGCTCAGAGATCAGTACTTATCAAGAAAAGCTGAGTATTCAACAGACTACTTCACCTTTTGTTCCAGCTGACTTGATTCGTCAGAAGACTGTAGTGTCTGCTGATGGTACTGAGATCATTCACATTGCCGATGAGCCAGTTAGTGAAGAACGGAAGAAAGACCACCAAGCTGAAGAGATAAATCTAGATACATCAACCAAGCTGCCTGCTGAAGTCAAAGATTTAGTTCCTTTAGCCATTGAATGGAAGGCTGAAGAAACTCAAGTTCTTCATGAAGCTCCTGTTCAACAGGAAGAACCTGCTGAAACATCAAACTCTGCTCCTACTGCTGACTTGCATTCTTCACTGAGGGAGTCAATGCAGATGCTGATTGAAAATGCCATGAAGGAGATGGAGAAGAGAAATCAGCTGATGTTAAAGCAAATGCAGGAGGAATATGCAAAGATGGTGAAAGATGCCATAGAGAATTTTCCTCTACCACCAGACAATTCCCTTGCACTGACTCAGATTATATTGAGCATGAACAGAAACATTGAAGACGTGAAGGCTGATGTGAATCACCTGCACACTGCTCTTCAAAGGCATGAATCTGATATTGCAGGAATTGCCAGAGTCATGAAGTAAGTTGGTGAAGCAGAGGTAGAGAAGAATGTTGCATTAATGCAAGAGTTCACTGCTGTCACTAATAAAGCTCAAAGTGAAATATCAACACTTCAACTGAATGTTGATTGTTTAAATGACCAATCTAGTGAGATAAAGACTACTCAACTTCGCATGGAAGCTACTCTGAATCATCTCTCTGATCAACACATAGTTATGGATCAAAACATCAGAAAGCTTTGTGTTGCTGTCAACATAACTCCTGATCAACTCAACCCTGCTGCTGATGACAAAAAGGGGGAAGAGGAATCAGCTAAGAGGACTGTTGTTGCTGCAACTGTTCAAGTACAAGACCAACGTGCTGCTGCTGAAAAGCCAAGTGAAGATGAAGTACTTGAAGAGGAAGCTGAAGATGAAGCTGATGATGAAGTAGAGCCTAAAGATGTAGCTAAGACTGACAAAGAGTTAGCTGCCTCTAAGTACTCTGCTGAAGAACAACTTAATCCATACGTGAAGTATAAGAGAATTGAGGACATCAAAGCAAAATTCGAAGTTGATGAAAGAAGAGAAAAATTAAAGAATCTTGCTGATGCTTTCTCAAGTGGTGAAGATGAAAGTAGTGATGAAGTTGAAGAAGAGGAAGAAGAAGAAGATGAAGAAGCTGAGGACTAGACTAGGTTTTCTATACTAGATTATCTGTTGAAAATATGTAATCAGCTTACTTTACTTGTAATTTTTCACTTAGAGTTCATTTTCCTTGTAACTTGTACTGTAATTTCAAAAGAATATCTATAAAAGTTCAAGCTTCTAACATATAATTTCTATCTCAGAAATTCTTGAGGACTCAACTTTAGTTTTAGGTACAGGTACTTAGCTGAAGTTTTGTCATCATCAAAAAGGGGGAAATTGTTGGATGAAGATGAAGACTTTGAAGTGAAGGGAGGTTTTGATGATTCCCAAAAGTCATCAGCTAAGTATGGAAACTTAGTACAAACCTTAGAAGATATTTGACCAATGAAGAATTTATTTCAGACGAGTCAAATATGGTCCAGAAGACTACTGATCTGTTGCTGAAGAAAGGAATCAGACTGGTGGACTTTCAGCCGACTCAAATCAGATTAGTTCAAGTTTGGGATCAGCCGAGTATACATCAGACGAGTGATTTCGATCAGCAGAGTGGAAGTGGATCAGAAGTTATTTCAACGGTAATAAATGCACTTGGAGTAATAAATGCTGAAGAGGAAGGGTATTTATGACACATGATTGAAGAGAAACCTCGTATCAGCTTGATGCATTTATTGCGGACTGACAGAAGGTACAGCAGAGTGTACAGTGTTCAGTCGCAGGTAGCCGTTTCTGCAGAAGGGACCAGTACTCGAGGATTTGAACACCTGTCGATCTCTCAACGGGCAGATTTTCAAATCTCAAGTATAAATAGTTCAGTTCATGAGTTGAAGAAGAAGATACAACATAACTGAGATTATTATCGAAGCAAAATTCTTCTAAGTCTCAACCTCAAGAACAGAACACTCATCAGCCGAGTCATTTGTTGACGAAGCTGAATAGAGAGAAAACAGAATATACATATAAATCTGAGTGATTTTGTTAGAATCGTGTTGTGAGAAGTAGATATCCATCTAAGTGAGTGATATTACTTCAGAGAGTAGGAGTTTCTTTGTGATTTCCTATTGCGCACTTGTGGCCTTTTCATTTGTTGATTGGCGCAAGCATTGTATACTGTAATCTGTGTGATATAGTATAACCCAAGATCTAAGTGACCTGGAAGAGTGGACTAAAGGATTTATATCCATATAACCACTATAAAAATCCTTTGTGTTAAACTTGCATTATTTTCTGCATATTTCAAAGAGCACTCTTTAACACGTAAAAGTTAACTGTTGAAAATTTTTAAAAAGGAGTTTGCAAAACTGGGGATAAAACATTTTCTAAGTTAAGAAAACAACTTGTGAAAAACACTACAAAAATCCGCTGCAAGTTAGTTATTTTAAAACTCTGATTTTGATAAAATCAGCTAAGTAAAATCAGAAGAGTGATCAACTCTGCTGTTCAAAGCTTTGTGCGAGATCAGCTTAGTCAACTTACGATTCCTGATCAGCTTAGTCTGCTGACAGAAAAAGTTAGAGATTTTGAAAGATAAATTTTTAGAGGTCTATTCCCCCCCCCCCCCCCCCCCCCCTCCTCAAGACCTCATCTGACCACTTGGGACCAACAATGGGGCTTATTTATAGATCTTGTAATCCTAGCCCCACTAGGATTCCTAACAAGATCTAACTCCTAAATGGGCTAAGCCTTTTAATTAATGCAAGACTTCATTAATTAAATGGTCTTGTCTTTTAATTAGTCTTGGGCCCATCTAAATCTCCAAGATTAATTGGCCCACTAATTAAAAATCCATTTATCCTAATTAATTAAATTGGACTCCTAGCCCAATTAATTAATTCCCATTAATCTTTATTTAATTAAATTAAACTTCAAGTTTAATTAGTTAAATCTTCTCTCTCCTCAATTAATTAAATATAATTTAATTAATTATTCTCATCAAATTAAAAACCTATTTAATTTGACATTTTGATCCAACACAATTGGATCGGATTCTCGCGCCCAAACGGATCGACCCAGTCGAATCCAACTTTCTTCGTTTCCTGTTTCCGCTCGATGTGTTTGTGTATGTCCCCGTAGGTTCACCACATAATTGGCCGCGGGTTAAAACTAAATGTGCATTTAATTATTCGAGTAAACTTATACTCTAAATCAATCGAACACTCTGTCGATTGACCATTCCAAAATTAGCACCCCTGCTAATTTGGGAATTCTCCCACACTCCACAGTCGATGTCTGTCCACAAGCCCGTGGAGCCCAATCACTGGTGAATTAATTCAGTGAACCTTTAACTTTTACAATTACCATGTACGACTTAATCCTTCCATTAGTTGGTCTCCCAGTCAAGACTAAGGTTATGGACTTTCATCGGTTTCCTTACTTGTCTCGACTTTATGTATTCTGGTCTCGAAACTATTCCCTTTGACTTAAACTTTATGAGCTACTTTCATAAAGCCGTCAGATACCTTGGCCAAGGATTTACCAGAATATGTTTCTCACAGATATTTATAGGAGAAGCTCCCAACCTATCAAGTCGGGTCAACGGATCCTCTGTTGATGATATGAACCTGCATACACGTTCCTCTATACCCAACATGAACCCACATAGACCTTCTGGTAGACTCCAGTCAGTCGGGACTCATATCAAAGCATAGACGTTCGTGCACCAGATAAACCCTATCACCTCAAGTAATAAGGATCGTTCCTCGTACACTATTGTAAATAGGAATAACTTCATCCCCGATATGCGACTACCGCTTCCATGGTGAGTTATTTCCTAGGTGGGGTATTCAGTGCGCTTGCCATCCCAGCAAGCCACCCACTCATGTGTATCGACTATCCCAGTCACGCTCGTGTACCCCAGCGTCCTCCAGTTCATCGGAGTATACATACTCGTGAGGGTCTAACCGAATCCATTGATGTCCCATCTCAAATGGATTCTACGACCCTTGAATTAGTTTTAGATCACGGCATTGGAGATCAGTCCACGGATTGTCCCATAGCCCTGTGATCTAAGGACTTCCATCCTTATGTTAGATAATTATTCATAAGATGAAGGTGACCATATAAATAAATGCATTTATTAATCGAATTGAATAGTTCTTTTAATTATTACTAATTAAATGCAGCCAAAACAGTTGGCTTGCAGGACACTATTTTATCATTTTTTGGACCAATTTCACCTGAATTTTCATTGATTTCACATATCTTCACAAACTTTAGCTTTTTTTTTTTCCACCAATTTAACCCATTTTCATATATTTCATTGATTTCACCTATTTTTTTCCATTTTTCTTGAATGTCACCCATATTTTCATCGATTTCACATGTATTTATCGATTTTATCGGCACTTTTTATTATCGATTTCACCAATTTTTCCACCAACTTCACCAATGTTCATAAATTTCACCCGGATCGATTTCACATGTTTTCATCAATTACATGGTATTTACTTTATCTGTTTCACCAATTTTCATTGATTTTCACCCATTTTTTCCACTTATTTCACACGTTTTTTGCGAAAGATTTACATGAAAATTTAAGGTAATGCATGTCTTGGATACTCTTTATATTTTATTTCTCAGGCCAAAGAGAGATTACTTAGTTCGCAAAGTCATGAGCATTTTTTATTCATTCATAGGTAAGATGCGACTCTCCTTTTTTTTTTTTTTTGTAGCCTTTATGATATTTAGGAGTGTTATATTGTACTAAACATTTAAATGATACAAATAATATTTTTTACTTAAAAATATATGATACATTAAAATAATATTACATATATATTTTAGCAACTATTAAAATTAATAGTGTTTTTTATTTTTATGTGTCATAGGAGAAGAAGAATGAAATTGTCTAAATATATCTCTTATGACATGTTGAATATATAATTTTGCTTTTCTTCCATATTAATTTTTTGAAAGGTAATTTTTATTTTCTTGTATGGTGTTTGGTTAGCAGAAAAAAAAAGTAACAAATTTTCCTAAAATATTTTCCTACCAATTTTTTCATGAGAAAATTAATGAAAAATTCATATCTAGTTATACTTTATCAATATTACTTTATAACTTGAATAATGACATTTTTGTCTTCGCAAAAATAAAAATAAAAACTTAAATTATTTATACTTTTAGCATTAGTATAGATAGATAGATAGAAAATCCATATCTAATTATATTTTATCAATATTACTTTACAACTTGAATAAGGGCATTTTTGTCTTCACAAAAAAAGAAAAAAACTGAAATTATTCACATATTTATTTTCGTTACAAATTATTATTCCAAATATTAAGTAATTCTCCTTCAAATTCTTACTTGAAATTTTCGAACTTCACATAGGCTCCTATCCTCTATTCTTCAATCTATAATCACCTTAACTTCTTTATACATCTATTATCAATCAAACGTAGATTCAATTCCAACACAAATCATTGCCAATAGAATGAACTTGTGTCAAGCTTGAATTTTGCGAGTAAGAATTTGAAGGGGAATTATAATTACTCAACATTTGAAATAATAATTTGTAACAAAAATGAATGAGATAATTATCACCAAACAAAAATTGAAAAAAAATATAAAGAAAAAAATTGAGATAGAAATATAGAAAAAAAATTGAAACAAAAAATAAAGAAAACAAATTGAAATGGAAAAGGAAATGGAAATAAAGAAAAAAGGAGACGGAACTAAATAAAAAAATTGATACAAAAAAAGGGAAGAAAATAAAATAAATGAAGAAATTAAAATATAATGTTCTTTGGTGGATGAAGGAATTCATAATATATGAAGAATTTTTTTTTTGATAAATTAATAAATAAATAATTTATTAATTAGTTATAAAAAGGTGGGGGTAATTTTGGAACAAAAAGTGCAATACTATTACAGAGGGATAAATGTTACAACTAATACTTTAGGGAGGTAAGTGCTATCACCCTATACTTTAAGGGGACAAACTGTATTTAATCTTTTAATATAGGAGAGGCGTGGTTTAAAAATCCAAATATTGTATAGAAGTTCGTTGTATTTTCAGCTTATTTTCTCTGTCTCTGATTTTTTTCACGTGGTAGTGTGTTAGTGTATATTAAACAAAGCAAATATTTTTTAATTTTTTTTAGTAATACACAATATAGATAGGACGTAATAGAATGTTATTGGAAAACTCTAAAAAAATTGATTAATTTGATGGGCTAAAATATACTCCATCGTTGCTAAAAAGACATCCAAACAGTCCTAAAATCGAAGTTCCTACAAGGCTACAATCATGGGCTTAATGCAATCGACAAACCAAAAGGGTCAAGGTTGGCCCCATTTTATTGCAGTAGTACTATATGTGTACTAGGCCCAACTAAAAATAACTGATGTCCAATATCAGAAAATGTGATTGTTATTGAAATTAATTAAAAATCATTTTATCGATTAATTATATAAATAATAACAAAGCAATGTCTTTTGTGTTTAAGATACAACTGCACATAAGAATGATAATCAATGTAACATTTTCACAATATAAACATATATATTTGCAGCAATAGTCCCAAAAAAAAAAAACTGAAAAAATACATGTTTAATAGGGATTAAAGTGAAACAATTGATAATGTTATATAAAATAGGATTTTTTAATATTATGTGAATGGACGAAAATGCCCTCCAAGTAATGCACATGTTTTGCACGTGAGGTCGTCTTTGTCGTGTAATAGATGGAAAAAATTAAAAGGAACGAATGTACTAAAGACCTATAAGGAAGACGAAAAGTGCAATTCACTCTTGTGAAAATTCAAATTATAATACAACCTTTCACAGAAAATCAAGACCAGTCTTAAATATCATTCAAAATTATAATACAACATTTCACACAAAATCAAAACAAGTCTTAAATATCATTGAAATTATAATACAACCTTTCACACGTAAAACCAAAATAGGTCTTAAAATTCATGTTTTACTTATTCGTACCAATATTTAAAGAATCTTCAAAACACACAATCAAAACTTTAAAAAAAAAAAAAAAAAAAAAAAACCATTGAAATTATCTCCAAACGAGTCATAATGTTTCAGTATAGTGTCTTCGTTTTTTGTGTACACAATTGAGGTTGAAGAAGTTATTGAGTGACACTTCAATTTCGACGAATGAACTACCAATGCTTTGTTCCGGTCCTAACGCGGGAAACAAAAGAAACAAAGACCAAATCAATAAAATTAAAGTTTAAAAGAGAATCAAAATTTCAACATTTTATCTTTATCCGCATTGATAAAACTGACTTTTGAAATTTGAAAATGTTCTATTATTTCACAAGTTAAAAACAGAGGCTTAAAATGATTTCCAATAGTCATGAAATTTGATAGTTAAAACAATTAGAACATTGTCTAGAGCAAACAGTAAAAAAATCATCCAACAGCCAAATTGACCATTCATTAAAGTAAAAAACTTAAGGTTAGAGGCTGACCTTTTTCTTTGGTTAAATTTGTACCTCTCCTTTCTTTTTTTGATGCATTCGTACATCTCCTTTAATACATAGTGAACTTGAGATTATCTCTTGCTTTCAAATCCCCCAGTTTGGTACAACTGTTGAGCGTAACTTCAACTTGAATGCCGTCATTATCGTCTTGCTCATCTAATATATTGATTACTGAACTAACAACTGAATCACAGCAAAGTTCTAATTTAATCGATCGAAAAGTTGGTATTTCTCCTATACCCAATGGTATCTCCTTCAAACTTTCCATGAACAATAGCGCAAGTTGCTCAAGGTTTGGGAAATGGATGCTCTCTGCATTCCAGACCTTTAGCGTATTACACGATTGAATTGACAAGTATTTGAGGGAAAGGAATTGATCCTCAATTGGGTTCCACTCCTCTCCAAAGAATGCATCTTCTCCTAATATGAGCATTTCAAGATTGGGCAAACTATGATCGTCATACGTTCCCAAGGTAAGCGACTTTTCACTAAAACCAACTTCTTGAGTGATTGCGGAAAAGTTAGGTATTCCAACAAATGAGTTTCTTTTAAATGAATACTTAGATTATAAAGGAAAATAGAAAGTGATTCGAGTTTATCTAAATGTTGAAGATTGTTGAGACAATAGTCTTCTCCTCTATCCAAAGCCCCAAAAAAATCATCATAATGAATACTTAATTTCCTAATATTGGGTATTCTCTTGACAACCCCTACATCACAACATGTTAGTTTATATATTTCTAAGAGAGTACTTAGGTGTTTCAACACAATTGGAAGATATATAGGCAGAGAAGTTGGATAGATGTGGAGATGTCTAAGTTGTTTCATCTCCCAAATTTCAGTTGGGGTAGGAATTTCAATAAGAGCTCCTGCAATAGTTAAGGTTTGTAGGTTCCATAGTAGCTTTAGTGTAGATGGCAGCCTGAGAGTAACACTAGACATAATATTAAGGAACTTAAGTTGACTAGATTGAAAGCGTTTTTGAATAAATCAGATTGATCACCATTCAATACCCTTATCAATCTACAATCAAGCAAGGGTGAATACCTAAAACCCAACACATTATTAAATGTGATTGAACGGAGGATCTTTTTGCTCTTTTTTTCTTTCGTAACTACAGTATCATATATGATTGATACTGCACCTTGGTTTCTGAAATGGGTAGAATCTTTTTGCAGTTTTTTTCTTCCGTCAATAACAATGCGACGATGATTGTGTAAGGCTTGTGAACTGTCAGAACCTCGTCCCCCTATGACACAAATAAACTTTTCTTTTTCAGCTTCCGTTAAGCATATGTCTCCCAAAAGATCATGAATTTTGAAGGTTTCAATTTCCCCACTATACCCATACTTGTGAACCATAACGAGATTTCTCTCAGTAAGATCGACAAGGTACTCCTCTGCAACCTCTTCAAGGATTTTGTCTTTATTTGGTTTTAGAAATCCTTCGGCAACCCATAGTTTGATGACCCGGGATACATAGATCTCATCATCTTCGGGAAAAACTCCCATGTAGAGGAAACATGGTTTTAGATGAACAGGCAAGTTTTTATAACTCAATGATAATATTTTCGAGCACTGTCCATCATCCGCTAGACTTGCAATAGAGTTAACTTATTTTGCGACATGAACCCACTCTTCTCGTGTCATGTTCGACTTTGCAAGGATTCCCGCGATCACCACTATGGACAAAGGGAGTCCCTTACAATTTTTAGCAATCTTCTTCTCAATTTTCTCCAATTCAATAATACATTCTTGTTGGCCAAACACCTTTTGACAAAGTAGATTCCAACTTTGATCTTCGTCTAGAAAATTCACCTCAAGGCCAGGAGATCCCAAATGACTAGCCATGAGTGTAAGTCTGGTTGTTATCATGATTCCACTTCCGTTGCCGTTATTTGGAAAGGACAACTTTACCTTGTTCCAGACATCGATACTCCACATATCATCCATTACAATCAAATATTTCCTATTAAATAAATATTTATGTAATTGTTCACCTAATTGGCTCTCATTCATCCCTTGTACAGTTTCTTTGGTATCAAATTCAATCAAAAGGCTTGTAATAATTTCTTTATTTCATATTCTTGAGATATTGTAACCCAAGCACTGTAGTCAAAATGTCGCACAATATAAGGATTTTCGTAAACATTTCTAGTAAGTGTGGTCTTACCAATACCCCCCATTCCGTAAATTGGAATGATTTGGAAATTAGATTGTTGTCGGGTGAGTTTGTCCATGATCTGAATCAAGACATCATCAAATCCCACCATTGCGTCTTTGCCAGCCGGTAAAGAGCTTGAAGAACTAGAAGGTATTGAATCTCTAGGTAGGTGAACTTTAAGCACTTGTCTTTCATCAAATCCATGACTTCTATCACTTCTGCGATTTGACTCTCC
The DNA here is from genome assembly GCA_034814905.1 of Penstemon davidsonii. Taxonomy (NCBI): domain Eukaryota; kingdom Viridiplantae; phylum Streptophyta; class Magnoliopsida; order Lamiales; family Plantaginaceae; genus Penstemon; species Penstemon davidsonii. Next base: position 3,095,006 of record JAYDYQ010001086.1, on the reverse strand, counting down.
AAGCCTTCAACATCTTTGTTGTCTACATGGGAATAGCGTTCTAGAAAGTCAACTAGATACATATGAATCGCGACCATGATCCATGATCTGATCGATTATGTGCATCAGGGAAACAAGAGATGCATATGCTTCTGCCATTTTGGATGTGAAAGAAGAAGTTTACTGTTTGTGGTTTGATACACGGCCCTTTCTTGAAGAGATTTAATTTGTTCGTGGTTAAGTGAAAATAAATCGCGACCGTGATCCATGATCTGATCGATTATGTGCATCAGGGAAACAAGAGATGCATATGCTTCTGCCATTTTGGATCTTTACCTTTTGGTCAATCACAGACTCACAGTGAATGGGAAAGAAGAAGTTTACTGTTTGTGGTGTTTGTTGTGCATATTCAGTTTTTTAACAAGAGCACCGCTTATCACAGAGCGGTTACGCGATTCCGCCACCGCCGGCAGGTTACCCGATGAATTACGGTGAACAGAGGCGATGGCTTCTGGAAGGGATGGTGAGTCGTCTTAATTACTGTTTTCTTCAACTGAGGAGAAGAATTATATATCTAATTAAATACACTATATAACAATAATTAGTCGTGCTTAATTATAAGATTTTTAATATCTATAATACTATGTATTCATATATTAATCCATATATTAATGATTTTATTTGTGTATATAGACCTTCTTTAAAAGAGAAGTATTAGGCTTTTCATATGCTTTTAAGATTTATATGAAAATTTGTTCTCAAAACAAAAACAAAAAAATGAAAATCTATATTATTGTGCTTAAAAACTTAGAATATAAATTTTGAAAAATATATATTCCTCAGTCCTATTTTTCTTTATCTCTTACTACAGTTGAGCAATCAACTTAATTAAATTTATAAAAATTACTGTATAATAAAAAAATTATTTAATATATTTTACTAACAAGTTGATAATATCATATAACACCATATATATTAATATTTAAAATGTTTAATACACCACAAATATGAATAATTTAATATGATAAGTCACTTAAAAGATTGAAAAATTTGACCGAGTTTTATAGTTAATAATGGAGTAAAAATAATGGTACGGAGGGAGTAATCTATATACATATATTTTTGGGGAGCAATCAATGACCGTAATTCAATAATTTTGACGAAAAACTTGGATTTTCTTTCTTTATATGAACCTTAATATCTAAAGAAAATATAGGTATTCTTTATATGCTTATAAGATTTATGAAAGCTAGTATGTAATTAAGATTTACATAAATTAAAAAAAAGAATATTAATCACACTAATTGAGCTTAACGAATATTTGTTGGTGTTTGTTGCAGTTGTGCTTTTGAGGATATATATAAGAGATAGATTCACAGTCGTTAGACTTTCCTTTACTGTTGTGGGAGGTGACATTCGAAAATTTTGCACTCATTAGTGTATGATTGTTCCCAGAAAAATTAGACAATTTAATTTGTTATCACTTTTAAAAGCAAGAGAAAAAGTTAGTAGCCAAAGTTAAATCTGGCTATACATATCACAATAATTACTTTCCAACAACATGAGACGTGCATATTTGATTGGATGGTCAAATGGATAGGCAAATTTCATTCTTGAGTAAATTTGACAATCAAATAATGAGTTAATAGCAATTTATTCCTTGTGATATTTAAAATTTCAATTTACTTTTCTGTGACTTAAAAAAAAATATTTTACCCGTAATCTTATAAAAGTTTCACACCGTTTTCCGGATATTTTTATATATGACACTTTGATCCCATGTGTTATGACAGTGTGACAATTTACTCCATGTGTTATGATAAATGAAGCAATTTACCCCCTTTTTATGATAAATGAGACAATTTATCATAATACATGGGGTAAATTGCCACATTAATCATAGCATAGTGTGGGCAAAACGCCACATAATCATAACTTAGGGTGGTAAAGTGCCACATATAAAAATATCAGGGAGACTGTGTAAAACTTTTATAAGATTATAGGGGGGTAAAATGCTATTTTTGAAATCATAAGGAGATAAACTGAATATTATGAATATAACGAGGGTAAAATTGCCATTAACTCTAATTTTCAACATTGATAGTACCTAAGTGTTGTAAAGCTCAGGTTTTTTTTTCTTTTTTCTTTTCCTTTACTTAAAGCTTAATATAGAAAATTGAGAATTTAAGAGTCCATCTGAAGTTACAATTATGAGTTTGTTTAGTTTCTCATCACATAACTCAATTACATAAATAAATAGCAAATCCCCCAAAATAAAACAAACAGAGAAAGGAGAATGCATGTCATTTCAAGGTTCTTGGATCCATTTTTTAATCTTATGGTAGATATATAGAATACATCTTCATGACAAATTGGCTCTTTTAGGCTACTTAATTTATTCATTCCAATTAATTAATACAGTTTTGACATAATAGATGTTACCTGATCCAAAAAATAGTTGGATAGTTACACGGGAAAATTGCAAAATACGTCTATAACTTTTATAATTCCTTGATAACATGACTTTGTATAGTCCGATAATTAAGCAATTTACATCTCTTAATTTTTACGAATTTGTGATAACAAGACCTTTCATATATATTTTGATAACCAATTTACATCCCTTGAAATAACTATCATGTGAGCTAAATTTGAATTATTTAAACATTAATATCAAGAAAGCTAACAATTAATTAACAAGTAGATGCAAGTTAGTCAATTTGACATACAAAAAGAATGGGAATAGAACTTAACTCCATTTAATCAAGATTACACAGAAAGTCCATCTAATCTCATATACGACCACCTAATTACAAGGAAAATTAAATAAACGCGTATTCTCGTCACATCCTTGAGATCATGACTCTCTCTCCTATTCGTGGACAATATTCCGTTGACGATGTTTGTCCAAAAGGTAAGCCATAATAATTAGATTTTAAAAATTTATTGAAGGAAAAAAAATTAATTTTTGCCATGTTAGTATGAAATTTTAATTGACGATGAAATGGTGGTGCATTTGGTTTCTGTGTTGTGTGGGCATTGTATTTACTAACCATTGATTTTAGTTGATTGAGGGAGATTACCATAATTAATTTATCGTCCTTTATAGGATAAGTAACATTGTAACAAAATATATAAAGATATATATGTGATGGCAAATCAATATATGTATTTACATGCGAAGAATTTGGACATATTTGGTTGAAGGATTTTGTCGATTTTTTAGGTGGCTGACTCTATAAGTGATATATACATATATCTAATGAAAATAGTACACATAGCTAATCTATTATGTCATGTTTTCACTAAAATTTATGTCATTAGGTTCATTTTCTTTAAGACCCGCTAACCAAATTTAGAATAGTTCAAGTCACCTAGTCTACATCTAGCCTTAAATTCTAAGTCTAAATTCAAACTTGCAATAACGCATATCGTGGACTTTTTTTAAAATGAAGTACATTTTATATATTTTTCTAAATGATAATTATAAATTTAAACTAAGAGTCTAAGATATATAAAAACAGTAAACCAAAACATTTTAGTTCATTAATTCCAAAATAAGTCCTAAATACTAAAAAATAATAATAAAAACTCTAAAAAACAAGCAAATAAACTGAAAGTACCAGAAATGTATAACAATTAGTTAACCCAAAAGTATGATATCTAACTCTAAAGCCTAAACCACATCAATCATCAAGCTCCTCATCACTTGACTCTCCATCTTTAGATTCTTTAATAGAACTAGATAGTTTAGATTTATAGCAATCGTTATTTTCCTCCTCAGATTCTGAATTATAATCGTCACTGGCTACTTAGTGTTTTTACTTTTGACTTTTGTAAAGAAGAAACTAGGTTAAAAGGGCTAGAGCTGCTAGAACACTTACAAAAATGGTTTTTTTTTTTTTTTTTTTTTTTTTAATTTTTTTAATTTTCTGCCTTCAAAAGGCAGAAAACAATATCGCCTCTAGTAGTGCGCTTTTGCGCTAAAGCGACACGTGGGGCGGGCTAAGTTGATAGCGACTGCGCAGGGCGGAACGACGCGATGCACCAGGGCTATATCGCATATAAGACCAACCTCATTTACTAAAATAGGTAATGGATTACTTTTGACTAGTTTATTTTAGTAGTTCTTCTTTTTGTACCTCTTTGCACTTATTAGGAGTATCAGTATTGGACGGACCGCCATGGACACATTTGTCAAGTTTGAAATTCTCCTTCGATTCAACATAAAAAGTATTTGATGGTAATATGAATTTAATTGTATCTAAGGAGAAGAAAGGAACAAAATAGATCGATTGAAACGAAAATATAGAATTGTTTAGTAGGAGAAAGGAACATAATAGATCTATCTAAACGAAAATATAGAGTTCTTTCAATTTTTGACTAGTTTATTTTAGTAGTATTTCCTTTTGCACACCATTTGCACCTATTAGCAGTATCAATATTCGGCGGAGCGTCATGGATGTATTTGTCAAGCTAAAAATTCTCCTTCGATTAACATAAAAAAAGTTAGGTGGTAATATGGATTTACACTTCATCTAAGTGGGAGGAAGAAATAATATGTCGAATTGAAACACATCTAAGTAGGAGAAAAGAACATAATAGATCGAACCGAAATAAAATACATAATTGTTTTTCAATTTTTGGGTGGATAGAGATAGGTGAATCTAAGGAAATGAGGGAAAGTTGTAAGAAAAGGAAAAGGAAAAGAAAGTAATTTTACTGTATGTGTGTCAATAAAATGAGGGAAAGTTGCAGGAAAAGGAATAACAAAAGAAAGGAAAGAAAAATGAAAATAAAATCATTTTCATTTTCATGTTTGGTTGTCTAGAAAACTATATATTTTCTTGAAGATGTTTGATTGTTAAGAAAGTTTAGAAAAATAATATTTTTGATAAATATCTTTTTTTTTATTATAAATATTTTCAAAATGATAAAATATATTAAAAGTGATTACAAATTTAAAATTATCAAATTAATCTCAAGAAAATAAAAGTACTAATTGAGTTATGGAATCAAATAAAAACTAACAATAATGAAAAAAATAGCTTAAAATAAATTATAAAAATCACATTTTCTTCTTTGATAAAATATTATATTGATAATCAAGTTTTTCATTATATTAACTTTATTATAAATTAATTTGATGCTATTTTATATCTTTTAGTCATGGATTTTGTATCAGATAATTTTTTAGTTCATTTGTATTACAAAATCAGACATACTCACGGAAAAAACAATATAGATAAATAAGTAAAAAAAAACTACAAAACCCCCTTTATTGGCAAAAAAAAAAACCATTTCAAATTTCTCCATAAATTATAGGGAGGTTTTTGTCAAATTTATTCTGTGAACAAGGGGGGGGTTAATGTCAATTTTCAAAGTTAACAAGGGGTTATTGATATTATTTTAGGTAAAGATGGGTATTTTGGCATTCTTTGGAAGCGGGTATAATTGTCATTATGGATTGAGAGAGTTTCTTTTGCTATTAATAAATAAGCAGGTGGATAGTTTGGTAATAAATATAACACATGGGGGTTTTGATACCTAGGCACCACAAGGGGTGTTTTTGTATCCACTCTAAAATTTTCCAACGATTCCCATTCAAATTAGTGGGAAATTTTTTGTATGTAAAATTTTCCAGCAAGAAAGTTGAACGAAGATGATAACTTTCTCCAAACAACAAGTGCGGAAATAAAAACTGTTTTCCCTCACTTTAAAGAAGCAATGTCAACCAAACAAGCTATAAGGAGCTAATGTCAATGTACACACCTAAGAAATACATAATGTTCAATTTACCCAATTGTGAAAATTTTAGAAAAGCAATTTTCTTCAGTTGAAGAGTACTCACTTGCCGAAATTAAGAGTGGGCATGCAAAATGTTTTTGTAACATAGATGGAGGGGATAAAATGCTCTTTTTCATATCAAATAAAATATATAAAAAATTATGAATTTTACAGAGGATAAATTGTCATTAACTTTGAACCCAAGGGGAGAAATGAATATAAACAGATTTGGCCATGATATTGTCCGATTGTTTTTAGGTTTAGGGCACTATGCCAAATTGTTAGTTTGATTTTGTCTAAATAAATTAATTTAAAACAATTTTAATTTTTGTGCAAATGTAACCTTTAATTTTTAGAAGATATTTCACAAAGCATTTCAAAGTTTTCTGAAAAGCTAAACAAACAACTATTTTTTTTTATAAAAAATAACCTTTTCTTATCTCAATTCTAAAAAAATATTTCATTTTAAAACAATTATTAATCAAAGAATAAACATAAATAAACTCTATTTTTATTTAACATACACAAAATTATGTTATACACTATTTATCTCACAAAACAAACATGATTTAATTTAAAATGTATGTCTTGTACTATTTCTCTTTTTTCCATGATCTCTAAAAAGAATCTACTAATTTGTAAAACTTATATATAATATTTATTTCGTTTCAAAAAACTCAAATAGACAAAATTACGAAAATCGTATTTTTTCTTCTGAAATTTGATACCTAAGAGGGGGGGTGAATTAGGTATATAACATTTTTAAAGTGTTTCGTTCCAGAAGACAATTAGATGAATGTTCCAGTAACTTTAAACAGAAGCTAGATGTTCCAGTGATTTTAAGTTTAAAGTTCCGATATGATTAAGTTCAAAGTTCCAGTGAAGTAAAGTGCAGAAAATAAATAAAGTAAGAATGCAAACACCGTTTATAGAGGTTCGCGCCCAAAAGGCCTACTTCCTCTCTTCCAGCACCCCTGGGTAAAATTCACTAAGAGATCGTGGCTTGCAGGACAAACCTTCGCCACCCGAGATTACAAGATTTCAATTCTTACTCTCGATACGAGCTTGCTAGGCCTAACCTATCGCTCAACTCAACAAAAACGTGCTTGCTAGGTTCCTACCTATCGCACAAAAATCGTGCTTGCTAGAACGCTTAGTCCTATTGCACTACGAGCTTGCAAGTACACAACTTTCGCTCAAAAATAATTATAAAATTTGATTACAAAAGATTGCTCCAAAATGAGCGGAAATTTTGCAAGACTAAACACTCTTCTTTTTTCCTTCTATTACTTAGAGTAAATTCAAGATTTAAGAGCAAGAAGAAAAAGGTTTTTCAAGAGCTTTTGAGAAAAATAATTTATGCAAAATTAAAGAACACTCAAAGACTTTAAGCTTGGAGAAAATGATTTAGCAAAGTAATTTTCAGAAATGAATTGTGTTTTGGTCGATGGAGTATGGCTCCCTATTTATAGGTGAGTGGAGTTGGTTCAATAGGGAAAGATTTTGATATTAAAAAAATATTTTGCCACTTTTAAAATGATTTTACAAGATTAAAACATGTGACAAAGTCTTCAATGAATGTAGACATGATTTAGTAAATAGATGAAGACCAAATCTTTCCAAAAGAATTGATTTTGAAAATATATTCAAAAGATCAAATAAACAAGGTAAGATTTTAGCTAGACAAATTTACTTGTTCGCTAAGTTAATTGATCTTGAAAAAATCTTTCCATTAAAAGTTGGCTTGAAAGATAATTGAAATTTTAATAGCCAAAGTTTAATTTAATTTTCAGAAGTTAAAAACTTAATTAACAAACTAATTTTCGGCCATATTTAATAAGAAAAAGTTACGGCTCTTTTGCACAAGGAAGACAGCTAACTTTTGTTCAAAACATTTTTTGGACAAAGGGCCAAAGATGTTGGGCCAATTTATTAAAGAAAATTTTGGGCTAAGAATTTTCTTGCTCTCTTAATCAATTGAATTTACTTACTAAGTTGACCATAATTTTCTTGAATCGAAAATTGGGCCCTTCAAGGGTGCTAGGGGCTTCGATCTTGATCTTCAATCATAACGAGCCTACTTTTCCAATTGGGCTTCTCATGAACTAACTTCCAATTTCGTACAAGCCTTTTCTTCAAAATTGGTCTTTCTTCATTATTGGGCTTTCGAGTATTCATCAAAGAATGAGTTAATCTTGCTTGAGCCTTTTTATCTTTGATTGATCAATTTCTCGTAAACGAGTCTTTCTTCAATTAATGAGCTTCTCAATAATTCCTGCTAAGGTAAACTCAAGAAACAAACTCAAATATCAAATTATTTGTTAATCATTAATCATTCGGCTAACAAAATCTCAATTGGTTTCTGAACCCACTTCAAAAAAAAAAAAAAAAAAAAACTAGACAAGCAGGCCCTATAACCTTGAAACAAGTGTGTCTGGTACTTTGGTTCATTTTAAATGAAATACCTTAAATTAACATATTTTGGGATAATAATAATTACCAATGGCACTCCTTTTTTTTTGGATAATGATAATTACCATTAGCACTATTGAGTGATTTACTTCATGCTTTTCTCATGTCCTATTTTAAGATGATTTAGGCTTAGCGGTTAAAGTTAAATAATTCTAGAATGAAGATTATAATTGAGTTTCTCTTATGAACTTAATTAGCTTCTTCATATCTTTTAGTACGAGCAATTTTCTTTCGAGGCAAAGTATTTCTTATCCAAATATAGCCGTTGCTCCGCCCAAATCTATTATTTTTTTAGACGGTGAATACATCATTGCATCAATCAATATATAGAAATTTATTCGAATCTATTTCATTGGTATCAAAGTACAAAGACAAACTAATTACAAAGACTACTATTAAACTAGAGAAACAATCACACTAGTGAGAGTTGAACTCATGACTTCTTGGTCATGTAACCTCAATTTTAGCCACCAGACGACGGCCTAATCACCCCAAATCCATTGTCTTGTAAAGTAAAATTAGCCTTTTTTCTTGTAATCATAATCGTGACTTAAACTAAAAAGAATCTAAACACAACCATGATATGACATATAGGGCTCGGTCCGATTACATGCTTAGCGAAACCCAAATTTCAACTCATATCTCCATATATAATAAATATCTAACCTATAAAAGAAAATATTTTGACACATGCCACCTATTTTTGTGTATAAAATACATTGATTTGACACCTACCACTTACTTTTTCCCCCTAACCCCAAAACTCAAACAAGTAAAGTTTCAACTTTCTCAAAACCTAAAACCCAACATTCAATTGCTCAATCCAAATAAGGTTTCATAGAAATCACAAAAACCAATTTTTCGAAAAAATCAAACTAAACCGAACAAAAACCTAACCAAATAGGCCCATAATTATTGATGGTCACCAAATAACTATCATGATTTCATGAATATACTAAATAATGATTTCATATTTGAAATGTGAGCTAAATATAAATTATTTAAACATTAATATCAAGAAACTTAACAAATTAACAAGTAGAGGCAAGTTAGTCGATTCTACATACAAAAAGAATGGGAATAGAAAGTAAGTCCACTTAATCAAGACTAAACAGAAAGTTCATCTAATCTCCTATAATATCACCTCATAAAAAAATAAATACATAGATATATAAATAAAATGGGATGCATTTGCTACGAAAAAATTTAAAAGGGACGAATGTGCAAAAGTCGACCTATAAAGAGGACGAAAAGTGCAATTACTCTTGTGAAAATTCAAATTATAATACAACCTTTCACACAAAATCAAGACCAGTCTTAAATATCATTCAAAAATTATACTACAACATTTCACACAAAATCAAAATCAGTCTTAAATATCGATCAAATTATAATACAACCTTTCACACGTAAACCCAAATAGGTCTTAAAATTCATGTTTTACACTTATTCGTACCAATATTGAAAGAATCTTCAAAACACACAATCAAAACTTGAAAAAAAAAAACCATTGAAATTATCTCCAAAGGAGTCATAATGTTTCAGTGTAGTGTCTTCGTTTTTGTGTACACAGTTGAGGTTCAAGATGTTATTGAGTGACACTTCAATTTCGACGAATGAACCAATGCTTTGTTCCGGTCCTAAAGCGGGAAACACAAGAAACAAAGATAAAAATCAAGAAAATTAAAGTTTAAAATCAAAAGAGAATCACAATTTCAACATTTTATCTTTATCCGCATTGATAAAACTGACTTTTGAAATTTGAAAGAGTGTTCTATAATTTCACAAGTTAAAAAAAGGGGGATTAAAATAATTTCCAATAGTCATGAAATTTGATAGTTAAAACAATTAGAACATTGTCTAGAGCAAACAGTAAAAAAATCATCCAACAGCCAAACTGACCATTGATTAAACTAAAAAACTTAAGGTTAGAGGCTGACCTTTTTCTTTGTTAAATTTGTACCTCTGCTTTCTTTTTTGATGCATTCGTATATCTCCTTTACATAGTTAACTTGAGATTATCTCGTGCTTTCAAAATCCCCTGTTTGTTCAGACTGCTGAGCTTAACTTCAACTTGAATGCCATCATTATCGTCTTGCTCATCTAATATATCGATGACTGAACGCACAACTGAATCACAGCAGAATTCTAATTTAATCGATTGAAGAGTTGGTATTTCTCCTATACCCAATGGTATCTCCTCCAACCTTACCATGACCGATAGAAAAAGTTGCTCAAGGCTTGGGAAATGGATACTATCTGCGTTCCAGACCTTTAGCGTAATACACTCATCAATTAACAAGTATTTCAGGGAATGGAACTGTCCCTCAATTGGGTCCCACTCCTCACCAATGAAGGCATCGTCTTCTAATCTGAGCATTTCAAGATTGGGCAAACTACCTATTATCGTCATACGTTCCCAAGGTAAGCGACTGTTCTTTAAAACCAACTTCTTGAGTGATTGCGGAAAAGTTAGGTTTTCCAACAAACGAGTTTCTTCTGTAAAACTAAGATGAAGGGAAATAAAAAGTGATTCGAGTTTATCTAAATGTTGAAGATTGCTGAGACTATAGACTTTTTCTCCATCAAAAACCCAGAAAAATAATTTATCATAATAAATTTGTAATTTCTTAATATTGGGTATTCTCTTGACAACCCCTACATCACAACTGGTTAGGTTACGTATTTCTGAGAGAGTATTTAGGTGTTTCAACACAATTGGAAGATATATAGGCAGAAAAACTGGATACAAGTCGAGATGTCTAAGTTGTTTCATCTCCCAAATTTCAGGTGGTGTAGTTGCCGTAGAAGCTCCTCCAATAAAAACTTCAGATGGTGTAGTTGCCATAGAAGCTCCTCCAATAATTAAGGTTTGTAGGTTCCATAGTAGCTTTAGCGTAGATGGCAGCCTACGAAGACACTTGTGACCTTGCAAGGATGGATTCATAAAATAAGACATAATATTAAGGTACCTTAAGTTGACTAGATTGAAAGCGATTTCGAATAAATCAGATTGATCACCATTCAATACCCTTATCAATCTACAACCAAGCAAGGATGAATACGTAAAATCCAACACATTATTAAATGTGATTGAGCGGAGGATATTTTTGCACTTTTTTTCTTTCGTAACTACTGTATCAGATATGATTGATACTGAACCTTGGTTTCCAAAATGGGCTGAATCTTTTTGCTGTTTTTTTCTTCCATCAATAACAATGCGACGATGATTGTGTAAGGCTTCTGAACAGTCAGAACCTCGTTCCCCAATGACACAAATAAACTTTTCTTTTTCAGCTTCCCTTAAGCACATGTCTCCCAAAAGATCATGAATTTTGAAGGTTTCAATTTCCCCAAACTCATGCTTGTGAACCATAACGAGATTTCTATCAATAAGATCGATAAGGTACTTCTCTGCAACCTCTTCAAGGATTTTGTCTTTATTTGGTTTTAGAAATCCCTCGGCAACCCATAGTTTGATGAGCCGGGATACTTCGATCTCATCGTCTTCGGGAAAAACTCCCATGTAGAGGAAACATGGTTTTAGATGAACTGGCAAATTTTTATAACTCAATGATAATATTTTCGAGCATTGTCTATCATTCGCTAGACTTGCAGTAGATTTAACTTCTTTTGCGACATGAACCCACTCTTCTCGTGTCATGTTCGACTTTGCAAGGATTCCCGCGATCACCACTATGGACAAAGGGAGTCCCTTACAATTTTTAGCAATCTTCTTCCCAATTTCCTCCAATTCAATACTACATTTTTGTTGGCCAAACACCCTTTGACGAAGTAGATTCCAACTTTGATCGTCATCTAGAAATGTCACCTTAAAGCCAGGAGATCCCAATTGACTAGCCATGAGTGTAAATCTGGTTGTTATCATGATTCCACTTCCGTTGCCGTTATTTGGAAAGGACACGCTTACCTTTTCCCAGACATCGATACTCCACATATCATCCATTACAATCAAATATTTCCTATTAAATAAATATTTATGTAATTCTACACCTAATTGGCTCTCATTCATCTCTTGTATTGTTTCTTTAGTGAGAACTTTAAATTCAATCAAAAGGCTTGAAAGAATTTCTTGTATTTCATATTCTTGGGATATTGTAACCCAAGCACGGTTGTCAAAATGTTGCACAATACAAGCATTTTCGTAAACATTTCTAGCAAGTGTGGTCTTACCAATACCTGCCATTCCGTGAATTGGGATGATTTGGAAATTAGATTGTTGTTGGGTGAGTTTGTCCATGATCTGATACAAGACATCATCAAATCCCACCATTGTGTCTTTGCCCGCAGGTAAAGAGCTTGAAGAACTAGAAGGTATCGAATCTCTAGGTAGGTGAACTTTAGGCTCCCCTTTCCCTTCAATTTCCATCGCCTTGTTTTTCATCAAATCCATGACTTCTATCACTTCTTGCAGCTGTTGACAGAAGGTGGTATTGGAACTCGTTCCCGCAAAACTTGTGGATTGATTATCATGAATATAGTCCGCAACTCTGGATTCAATTAGATCTTCCGCTGCATGAGATGCATCTGCGATTTGACTCACCAAGACTTCAACATCTTTGTTGTCTACATGGGAATAGAGTTCAAAACTTGACTAGAGACGCGGCCCTTTCTTGAAGAGATTCAATTTGTTCGTGGTTAAGTGAAAATGAATCGCGACCATGATCCATGATCTGATCGATTATGTGCATCAGGGAAACAAGAGATGCATATGCTTCTGCCATTTTGGATCTTTATCTTTTGGATGGGAAAGAAGAAGTTTACTGTTTGTGGTTTGATTGAATAGGAAATGGATGAATGAATGATCAAAAAGTTGACTTATGTATGTTAGATAGAATGCAGTGTTTAGCCTTAATACATTTAAAACCAATAGATCATAAGCAACTTGGAATGCTTAATTAGTTTTTTAATAATTAATCATTTAGTGTAGTTGTTATTTAGAACTTATAGGTCAGTCAACTCCATGGAACATGATGAGGAGAAAGTGAGATCTAGTCGTGTGTAGTTGTTAGATTATAAGCAACTTGCAGATAATTAAATGCGTGTTGCATCTATCAGTATTAATTTATTAATTTATACTTCATCAATTATTGCTTATTTATTAGTTCAGTAGTTTATACTTAGTTGGTTTTGATGAATTTTTCAGATGGAATCTTTTGCTCGTGTCTGCAATTTTGATAAGGGAAAATTTGGAGTTCATTAATAGCATGCTCAGTGGTAAAAAAAAAAAAGAGAAAAATTGTAGGAAATGGAAAAGGAAAAGAAAGGAAAACAAAATGAAAAGAAAGTCATTTTATTGTACATGTTTGATTGTCTGGAAAATAATTTTACATGTTTGGTTTTTTAGAAAGTTTAGGAGACTAATGTTGGGCACCATAATTGAGTGTGTGGGTGACAATAATTGTCCTATGGCACCCTCTCTGAGTGTGCGGATGAAATCACAATCGAATATCGTGAACGTTTGTGTGAATGCAGAGGCAAAGTATTTCTTATCCAAATATAGCCATTGCTCCACCCATATCTATTGTTTTTTTAGACGCTGAATACATCATTACATCAATCAGGGTTTTTTGCACTTTGCACCCCCGAAACATGGGAAATAGGCACTTTGCACCCCCGAAACTTAGATTTAGCACTTTGCACCCTCGAAATATGAAAAATGCAGCACTTTGCACCCTCTTTTATTTTTAGGCAAAAACTCAAGGGCAAAATAGGTAATTCAATTATAAATCTTTGGCACTTTGCACCCCCAAAACTTGAGAAATTGGCACTTTGCACCCCCGAAATAAAATTAACAATTAACACCCCCAAATTAAAAATAAATTAGCAACTTGCACCCCCGAAACACAATAAATGGGCATTTTACACCCCGAAACACAAAATTAACACTTAACACCCTCAAATTAAAAAAAAACTCAAACCCCTCGTTTTTTCCGAAAAAGTTGACCATCAGGGTGAAAAAAATCTGAACAACCTAGAAAATTGAATGTTTTTTTTTTTTTCAAAAAAAAATTAGCAAATTGATTGTTGGATGGAACTTTGTCGTCTAACTGAAAAACACATCCATGGATTTGGTAATAGGGTCCCAGAATCCGACGAGATTTGAGAAATTAATTAGAAAATTAAGATATGTGAAGAAAACAAAAACAAAAATTGATGGAAAATTCATAATCACTGTCATAGAAATTTGGTGAAAGACTTCTCTCTATTAATTAAGAAAAAAATGTTGACTTTTAATTTCTTTCAGTATCGAAAGAACTTATTTAAAAGATTTTAATCTCTTGAAGTATAAAATCGTGAGGACAAAAGAACAAATTACATAATTAAAATATGAGGTTTGAAATTCGAATAGTATAATTATTTTTTTTTAAATATAATGTGATTATAATTGAAAGAATTGAAATCATAATAACGTGATATATTTGATCGTTTCAATAATAGCAATTATTGTGACATGTATTTTGCAAAATTTAAGGAAAAAAAATGAATTACCTATTTTGCCTAAGATTTTTTTCACCCTGATGGTCAACTTTGTCGGAAAAAACGAGGGGTTTGAGTTTTTTTTTAATTTGAGGGTGTTAAGTGTTAATTTTGTGTTTCGGGGTGCAAAATGACCATTTATTGTGTTTCGGGGGTGCAAGTTGCTGATTTATTTTTAATTCGAGGGTGTTAATTGTTAATTTTATTTCGGGGGTGCAAAGTGCCAATTTTTCAAGTTTTGGGGGTGCAAAGTGCCAAAGATTTATAATTGAATTACCTATTTTGCCCTTGAGTTTTTGCCTAAAAATAAAAGAGGGTGCAAAGTGCTGCATTTTTCATATTTCGATGGTGCAAAGTGCTAAATCTAAGTTTCGGGGGTGCAAAGTGCCTATTTCCCATGTTTCGGGGGTGCAAAGTGCAAAAAACCCCATCAATCACTATATAGAAATTCATAAACTGATAAACTCCTCCAAGTTTACAATGCTTAAATAAAACTCTAAAAGCATAAATAAAATAACATTACAAAAAAGGTCCCTAATTAAATAAAAGGCATAATAAGTAATAAAAATCCTACAACGTTAAAAATAGTCTTCTTAAAATATAGGATCGGCTACACCATCTAAATTTCATTAGATTTTAATTTTTGTCCTGCAATTATAAACTTTTTATCCGATAATAGGACCAAATTGTTATTGCAGGACGAAAATTGAAACTTATTGAAAATTAGAGGATGAAATTTGTTACGCTTAGGACTAAATTTGAAATTGAGTGAAAGTTGAAGGACTAAATATGTGTTCACTATAGTTTATGAAAAAAATTAAAGTTAAATGACCATTTTTGGAATTTTACCGAAAACTATTTTGATTAATTATTTGGAAGATTCTTGTGATTTTTATTTTTATTTTTTTTGTAAAACAACTTAAGCATGATTTTGATTTATTTTGACTAAAATCTTCTTAATGTAAAATAGTTTTATTTAAACGGTGAGCTAGGTTTGATAACGTGGGTTATAGTTTGAATATATATTGAATGCTGTTATTTTGAGGATATACAACAAATAATAGGTGTCAAAATAATCAAATATTTTTAGAGCTTGGCCCAGGCGCCGGCGCAGGCGCAGGTCCCCCAACGTCTTCAAAAGTATCCGCTTGTGCACCATAAGCCATAAAAGCCACAATGTAGACAAACAAAACAATAACACTCATTTTTTTCCCCTCCATTTTTGAAGAAATTTAATTTTAACCGTTTCTTTGACTGTTACAGATGATGGATGCAATAAAATTCCAATTCTGAGAATTTATAGGCAATATGAGACGAACAAAGCAAGAATCTTCCAGAGTGTATTTTTGTTAATTAGCAGCTAGAACTGATTAATAATACACTTGCCCATGCTTTTTACAGGTAGATTTTACTTTTAGCATGTTTCAAGTGTATAAACTACTGTGCAATTTGGTGTTATGAAATTTAGTTTAGTTAAACTTTTAAGGTACAAACATGGAGCAAAATTTTCATTTCTCCGTCGAAAACATCGAAAAGTTTTTGTTTTTGAATCAATGGAAACGAAGATAAGGTGTATTCTCGAAAATCTGTATTTGCCTTGAA
Organism: Penstemon davidsonii; assembly: GCA_034814905.1. Lineage (NCBI taxonomy): Eukaryota > Viridiplantae > Streptophyta > Magnoliopsida > Lamiales > Plantaginaceae > Penstemon > Penstemon davidsonii. The sequence continues at coordinate 3,078,665 of JAYDYQ010001086.1, read as the reverse complement.
ACTTTCTCTTTTTCTTAATTTAGCAACATTTTTCATAATTTTTCTTAGTTTTTCCGAAACATTTCCAATTTTTTTCCGTAAAGTTTCAAATATTAAGCTAACCGAAACATTCATCGAAAACGAGACTTTGATCCTTGGGTATAATTGCTCTTTAATGTCAGGACCATAGACCATATAAGATGGTCTTAACCATTACCCAAAATTTCGAAACATTTTCATTGAACATACCGAAATGTTTATATTTCTGAGTTATCAATATAGTATTTTCTACTTCGATATGTTTACTTATTTCACAATTTTTCCAAATGTTTTTCAAAGTTTCAGAAAAATTCTCAAAATTTTTCTAATATTTAACTAACAAAAATATACAACGAATATGAAATTTAATCCATGCCCTAACATCTTTCACACAATTTTTCTGATTTCTAGAATTGAATGCTACTGCTAATATATTTATCTTGTAATTGATAGTTTCATTCATATTAGATCTGGGCTAGAATTTAACTACAACTACTAACGCTAAACAAACTACATGTATATGGACCTTAGATAAACTAATTGATTATAATATTAATAGAATATGATTAGTATATGTATTTAATAATAGGTAAAATACAGTTTACCCCCTTAAAGTATGAGAGTGGTACAAGTTACCCCTAAAGTATCAATTGTAATATTTACTCTCCTATGTAATGGTTTTGGACTTTTTATTCCAAAATTACCCCTGTCACTTTTATAACTAATAAATTGTAAGTGGTACAAGTTACCCCTAAGGCCATCTTCAGTCGTCGGGGCAGAAATGCCCCCTTCCCTGCTCCCCCTCCCCCTCCCCGTCCCCACCCCCCTCCCCCTCCCCCTTTGTAGTCGTCTTCAATAGTTAGGGGCATATTTATGTTTTTATTTTTCACCGCCACTCTCACCATAATAATAATAATAACAACAACAACAACAACAATAATAATCATAACAATAATAATAATAATAATAATAATAAAATAGAGATGTGATAATTAATAATAATAAAATAGAGTTACAATTAACAATAAAAAACAAAACTTAATTTAAAGAAAATTACACAATCACACCAATACTAATATAACAAAGACTTAACAACGTTTTTTTAGAAGTTCCTTGGATCAAAATCATTGTCGCCTAGATTTGATGAATCTCCAAATATTTATTGTTAATCCAAGATGTGGTGAATTATCCATGGACCAACGCGAGATGTTAATCCAAGATGTGGTGAATTATCCATGGAGAATTATATGATGCGCCAACAAGCAATACGATCGGTAGTAGCCAATCGTAAACTTCGGGATGACTTAATTGCCCATGTGTGGGAAAGGCACGGTCGATGATTTAATAACGAAATTTTTAGTATGTATTCTTATTTGTTTAAATATTTTTAGTCTTGTTTAAGTGTTCTATTATGAAGTTTAACTTTTTTAATATATAATTTTGTTAAATTAAATCGTATTTTTATAAAAGGTTATATTTTAATCTAAAAAAAAATCATAATCACTTATACCCACAAATGATTATTTGAGTTAAAATTATTTATAAGAAAAAAATTAAATGTAAGAAGGTTTATCATTGAGGTTTTTTTAAGGTTTTTAAAAAATGTTTTTATTAAGAATTTCTTTTAAATAATTTAAACATTATAAAATTAATTAAAATTTAAAATAATTTAATTTGGGTTGATTATTTTATGAATAAGAATAACTAGATAAATACTACTTTTAATTGTTACTATATTTTACAAAATTAAATTTTTGCCTACTATATATAAAAGAAGAATAAAAAAAATGAAAAAAAAATTAATTGGAACAAGCAAGTGGCGCCACCTGCTTGGCTGCCAGGACGCGTGGGGGGAGGGGAAAGAAGGGCAAGCCTTTGCCCTTTATTCCCCCCTCCCCCTCCCACTTTACCTCCCCTCCCCATTTCCCCCACTATTGAGAGGGGAAACAAGGGCAAGCCTTTGCCCTTTATTCCCCCCTCCCCCTCCCACTTTCCCTCCCCTCCCCCTTTCCCTTCCCCCCACTATTGAAGAATGTTTCTTTTTCCCCCCCAAAATTCCCCCTCCCCCTAACTATTAGAGATGCACTAAAGCAATTACCCCCTATGTAATGGTTTTGAACTTTTTATTCCAAAATTACCCCTGTCACATTTATAACTAATAAATTGGTATCTTTATTAATTTATCAAAAAAAAATGTTTCTTTATTAATAATGAAATCCTTCATCCATCAAAGAACATTAGGCTTCAAATTCTTCATTTCTTTTATTTACTTTCATTTTTGTCTCGATTTTTTTCTTTATTTCCATCTCATTTGTTCTTTATTTTCGTTTCAATTTTTTCTTTGTTCTATCTTGAATTTTTTCTTTACAATTTGTTTAAGTTTTTATTTGGTGGTAATCTCTTTTATTTTCGTTACAAATTATTATTCCAAATATTAAGTAATTCTCCTTCAAATTCTTACTTGAAATTTTCGAACTTCACATAAGCTCCTATCGTCAATTCTTCAATCTATAATTACCCTAACATCTTTATACGTCTATTTTCAATCAAACGTAGATTCAATATACCAGCACAAATCATGGTCAATAGTATGAACATTTGTCAAGCTTGAATTTTGCGAGTAAGAATTTGAAGGGGAATTACTCAACATTTGAAATAATAATTTGTAACAAAATTAAATGAGATAATTATCACCAAACAAAAATTGAGAAAAAATATAATAAAGAAAATTGAGATAGAAATATAGAAAAACAATTGAAACAGAAAATAAAGAAAACAAATTGAAATGGAAATGAAAATAAAGAAAAAAATGAGATGGAACTAAAGAAAAAAATTGAGACAAAAAAGGGAAGAAATAAAATAAATGAAGAAATTGAAATATAATGTTCTTTGGTGGATGAAAGAATTCATAATATATAAATAATTTTCTTTTGATAAATTAATAAATAAATAATTTACTAATTAAAAAGATGGGGGTAATTTTGGAACAAAAAGTTCAAAATTATTACAGAGAGATAAGTGTTACAACTGACACTTTAAAGGGGTAACCCTTTAATATATAAGAGGGGTGGTTTAAAGGAGTGTCCCCCATCTGGATGTGGAAATTTGGTCATTTGCGAGTCCAAATTAAGTTTTTTTCTTAAAAATAATTAATCTGAATTAAAATAAAATGTTTTTATAAATGAATGAGCTCAAAGAGCCAAAAAAATGCAAATACTGTATTGAAGTTCGTTGTATTTTCAGCTTATTTTCTCTGTCTCTGATTTTATTTCACGTGGTAGTGTGTTAGTGTATATTAAACAAAGCAATTTTTTTTTAATTTTTTTTAGTAATACACAATATAGATAGGACGTAATATAATGTTTTTGGAAAACTCTAAAAAAATTGATTAATTTGATGGGCTAAAACATACTCCATCGTTGCTAAAAAGACATCCAAACAGCCCTAAAATCGAAGTTCCTACAAGGCTACAATCATGGGCTTAATACAAACGACTTATATAATGTGTCAAGGTTGGCCCCATTTTCTTACAGTTGTACTATATGTGTAATAGGCCCAACTAAAAATAACTGATGTTCAATAACAGAAAATGTGATTGTTATAGAAATTAATTAAAAAACATTTTATCGACTAATTATATAAATAATAACAAAGCAATGTCTTTTGTGTTAAGATACGACTGCACATAAGAGTGATAAATCAATGTAACATTTTCATAATATAAACATATATATAGGTTCCATAGTAGCTCTAGTTTATATAACCTGAGAAGACCTCTGTTCTCATGATATTTAAACTGAATATTAATGTACCTTAAGTTGACTAGATTGAAAGCGATTTTGAATAAGTCAGGTTGATAACCATTCAATACCATTATCAATCTACAACCAAGCAACGATGAATACCTAAAACCCAACACATTATTAAATGAGATTGAACGGAGGATCTTTTTGCTCTTTTTTTCTTTCGTAACTACTGTATCAGATATGATTGATACTGCACCTTGGTTTCTGAAATGGGCAGAATCTATTTGCTGTTTTTTTTCATCCGTCAATAACAATGCGACTATGATTGTGTAAGGCTTGTGAACTGTCAGAACCTTGTTCCCCTATGACACAAATAAACTTTTCTTTTTCAGCTTCCCTTAAGCATATGTCTCTCAAAAGATCATGAATTTTGATGGTTTCAATTTCCCCACTATACCCATGCTTGTGAACCGTAACGAGATTTCTATCAATAAGATCGATAAGGTACTCCTCTGCAACCTCTTCAAGGCTTTTATCTTTATTTGGTTTTAGAAATCCCTCGACAACCCATAGTTTGATGAGCCGGGATACTTCGATCTCATCGTCTTCGGGAAAAACTCCTATGTAGAGGAAACATGGTTTTAGATGAACAGGCAAGTTTTTATAACTCAATGCTAATATTTTCGAACACTGTCCATCATCGGCTAGACTTGTAATAGAGTTAACTTCTTTTGCGACATGAACCCACTATTTTCGTGTCATGTTCGACTTTGCAAGGATTCCCGCAATCACCACTATTGACAAAGGGAGTCCCTTACAATTTTTAGCAATCTTCTTCCCAATTTCCTCCAATTCAATACTACATTCTTGTTGACCAAACACCTTTTGACGAAGTAGATTCCAACTTTGATCTAGAAAATTCAACTCATGACCACGAGATCCCAAATAACTAGCCATGAGTGTAAGTCTGGTTGTTATCATGATTCCACTTCCGTTGCCGTTATCTGGAAAGAACAAATGTACCTTGTCCCAGACATTGATACTCCACATATCATCCATTACAATCAAATATTTCCTATTAAATAAATATTTATGTAATTGTTCACCTAATTGGCTCTCATTCATCCCTTGTACAGTTTCTTTGGTGAGAAAATCAAATTCAATCAAAAGGCTTGAAAGAATTTCTTTTATTTCATATTTTTGGGATATTGTAACCCAAGCATGGTAGTCAAAATGTTGCACAATATAAGGATTTTCGTAAACATTTCTAGTAAGTGTAGTCTTACCAATACCCCCCATTCCGTAAATTGGGATGATTTGGAATTTAGATTGTTGTCGGGTGAGTATGTCCATGATTTGAATCAAGTTATCATCAAATCCATCGCCTTTAAGCTCCCCCTTCCCTTTAATTTCCATCGCCTTGTCTTTCATCAAATCCATGAATTCTATCACTTCTTGCAGTTGTTGACAGAAGGTATTGGAACTCGTTCCCGCAAAACTTGTGGATTGGTTATCATGAATATAGTCCACAACTCTGGATTCAATTAGATCTTCTGCTGCATGAGATGCATCTACGATTTGACTCTCCAAGCCTTCAACATCTTTGTTGTCTACATGGGAATAGGGTTCTAGAAAGTCAACTAGATACGCGGCCCTTTCTTGAAGAGATTCAATTTGTTCGTGGTTAAGTGAAAATGAATCGCGGGCATGATCCATGATCTGATCGATTATGTGCATCAGGGAAACAAGAGATGCATATGCTTCTGCCATTTTGGATGTGAAAGAAGAAGTTTACTGTTTGTGGTTTGATTGAATAGGAAATGGATGAATGAATGATCAAAAAGTTGTAGATAGAATGCAGTGTTTGTGGTTTTAAATGCTCAAACATTTTAAACCAATAGATCATAAGCAACTTGGAACATGATGAGGAGAAAAGTCAGATTTATACTTCATCAATTATTACTTATTATTAGTTCAGTTGCTTTATATTTCGTTGGTTTTGATGAATTTTATAGATGGAATCTTTTGCTCGTATCTGTAAATTTGATAAGGGAAAATTTTGAGTTCATTTTCGGTGGTAAAAATTTGAGAGAAAAATTGTAGGACTAAGGAATGGGAAAGGAAAATAAAGGAAAGCAAAATGAAAAGAAAGTCATTTTTTTGTACATATTTAATTGTCAGGAAAATTATTTTTCATGTTTGGTTTTTTAGGAAGTTTAGAAAACTAATGTTGGGCACCATAATTGAGTGTGCGAGTGACAATAATTATCCTATCAGACCCAATCTACGACACCGTTAGCACTATTGAGTGATTTACTAAAAGCTTTTCTCCAGTCCTAGTTTAAGATAATGCTTAGCAGTTAAAATTAAATAATTCTACAATGAAGATTATAACTGAGTTCCTCTTTATGAACTTAATTAGCTTCTTCATATCTTTTACTACGAGCAATTTTCTTTTGAGGCAAAGTATTTCTTATCCAAATATAGTCGTTGCTCCGCCCAAATCTATTGTTTTTTTAGATGTTGAATACATCATTACATCATCACTATATATAAATCTATTCGAATCTATTTCATTGATATCAAAGTATGTACAAAGATAAACTAATTACAAAAACCATTATTAAACTAGAGAAACACCTACACTAATGCGAGTTAAACACATCTCTTGTATCATAATTGTGACTTGTACTAAAAAAGAAACACAACCATGATATGACACATAGGGCCTGCTTGTTTAAGTTCTTGCTCGATCTCAGTACATGTTTGGTGAAACCCAGATCTCAACTCATATAATCATACATAATAAATATAAAATCATAAAAAACAATATTTTGACACATGCCACCTACTTTTGTGAATGAAAGACACGACACCTACCACTTACTTTTTTTCTCCTAACCCCAACATCCAAACTTAATCCATGTACTTAATATCCAAGCTCAATCCAAATGAGGTCTCAAAGGTTTCAGAAAAATCACAAAATCAATTTTTTCGAAACAAAAACCAAACAAAACCGGGCCAAAACCTAACCAAATAGACCCATAATTATTTATGGTCACCAAATAACTATCATTATTTCATGAACGTACTAAATAATGATTTCATCTTTGGAATGTGGGCTAATAAATTTGAATTATTTAAACATTAATATCAAGAAACCTAACAAATTAACTAGTACAGGCTAGTTAGTCGATTCGACATACAAAAAGAATGGGAATAGAACGTAACTATCAACATTACACAGAAAGTCCATCTAATGTGATATATAACCACCTCATAACAGAAATTAAATATGGAATCAAAAAATAATCGCGTATTCTCGTCACATCCTTGAGATCATGGCTCTCTCTCCTCTTTGTGGACAATATTTTGACGTAAATGTATGTCCAAAAGGTAAGCCATTATAATTAGATTTTAAAAATTTATTCATATAACAATAGATGATCAAGAAAATTAAGCTAGTGGAGATCGATCAACATACACGGTGACAATAGTGGTAAGGAAGCTTGTGATTGAAAACTTTGCAATGGCCTCCTTTAATGCAACCTTATTTGCACATTTGATCACACATATCATCGTCTTCTCCAGGCCTGAATACATCAACCAATATGGTAGTCATAGCAGCATGTTAAGTTCTGCCCTTCTATGGTACCATGATTAATATCTACAATGAGAAAAAAAAAATCGATCATTGATTAATCTCTAACATATAAGATTATTCTAAATGCTTATTAAGAAACTTGTACTCCTATTAGTATATTTTCATTTGAAGGAAAATAAGATAGAAAAACTCTACAGCAAATACGGTGCATCAGTTCCAAATCAATGTTCACAACTCTGAAATGGTGGTGCATGGTTGATGTTTACTTAGTACAATAGATGTTCTGCATTTGGTTTCTGTGTGTTTTGTGGGCATCGTATATACTAACCATTTTTAGGGAAATTTACATAGACACCCCCTGGCTATTACCCTAATTACAGGAACTTACCCTCTTGTTTCAAATATTACAATGACACCCCCTCGACCGAAAACTATATTACAAGGACACCCCCTGTAACATAAAATATATTACCAATACACCCCCTAAAATATATTACCAATACACCCCTTGAGGGGGTGTCTTTGTAATAGATTACCATAATTGATTTATTGTACTTTCTATGATAAGTAAGATTGTTACAAAATATATACAGACATATATCTGATCATGCAAAGAATTTGAACAGATTTGGTTCAAAGATTTTGTAGAGTTTTTAGGTGGCTGACTATTGAGCAAATAAGTAATTTGATACATATATCTAAAGAAAATAGTGTGTATACAACTACGTACACATACCTAATCAATTATGTATAATATACTATTGCGACCTTTTCACTAAAATTTGGACGCTAAACTGGACTCGGGATAGAATTTACATCATGTTTCTTTCTTACTAGTAATCAAGTCACTTTCTTTAAAAGTATGCATGGGCTAGGTTCATTTTCTTTAAAACCCGCTAACCAAATTTGGAGTAAGTTCAAGTCAACCTAGCCTGTCTCGAGCCTAAAATTCTAAGTCTTAAGTTCAAACTTGGCGGGTTAGAGTTACATGATTTCAAGATAGAATTTAGACATGATAATGAAGGCATATGATATTCCTTACTATATTTAGAAGTAAACTAATACCATAGACCTAGTACGAGAGGTTCTAATTTCCAAATTAAATCATTTCCACCTTCATTTGTCAGTTGCAGAATTGAGTTTTGATCAAAGTCAAAATAGTATCTTCATATAAACACTAAGCATTTGACCAATAAACAGTCATAGTTTACGAAGATGGAGGGGAACAGGGGGTGGTGGTGGCAATAAATACACTGGAGTAAAGCAAATTAGAGGGAATAAGCCTTTGAGAATACGTAAAAAGAACTTACCAAATGGACTTCACATTAATGCACCAATCCCTTGCTACCATAAGAGGTTTCATTCAACTGTACCTTTAACGAATCATAACGAAAGCCTCTCCAAGGCAGAACTTACCTGTACTTTCGATACATTACCAGAAAACTGAAAGATAATAAGCAGCATGGCTGCACAAACCACCAACATCCTAGCCATTTGCTTTTTATTATAATCTTTTGGATTTAGAATTGTTATAATCTACAAATAAAATAAAGAAATTAAAATATACCATTGATGATAAATAAAAAGAAATATAGTAAAGAAACGCACAAAGAAAAGAATTGGCACTAACACAAATATGAACATATAGATAGGAGGCATGATACCAAAAAATTAAATGATACAAAATACAAAAGAAAAAATTGTGAAAATTTGTGCAATTTTATTAATCAACAAATTTTGCATGTTAAAGATAGTATAAGTTTGACCAACGCTTGTTGCGGAATGGTGATTGAAACAATGATATATTTACCATTCCACCTGGATTTAATTCAAGTGGATTAAATCGAAATAGATGTCCATGTGAAATCGAAATTATCATTATTTTGAAGAAGTCATAGTTAGACAATGAAATTATAATCGAATTTCTTATAAAAAAACATCAATGGTAAGAATTAGCTTTTTAATTAAATTTTTCAATTTTAATTTGATGCTCAAATAATAATTAGCAAGTATATATATAGCTGACATATTTTCATTTTGATCTAATTTAGACTATGCAATAACAATTAAAAAATACATATAAATTAAGAATATTTTTATAAAATAATTTGGCACACTAAAAAATGTTCATCAAAGTATATAGATTTTCATTTGATCAGACTTACCTTTGGTGTGATCCGACGAGAAATTGGCTCCGTAAATGAAATATATAATTTTATGTGGTGAGTTTATATGCAAGTTTTCATTGAACTTATATAGTATAGACATGTCAACACAATTTTGGTTCAAATTATTGTCGATTGGTATTATATCTCTATTGAAAGCATATTACTAAATAATTGCCTTAATCCAAAAGACGTGGTCAAATTTAAACTTAGAAACTAACCATGAATATAAAATACCGTATATTATTACTCCTTAGTCCTAGACAAAATTTAGGTTAAAATATTACCATATAGAAAAATGGCCAATACTACAATAACTACCTTGTTAAACCATTATTATATATAATGCGTGTGTTTATATAATGATTTTTATTTTCGAAATTAATGCATCTTGCAAACAGGTTATTTCCGTCTATTTCAAAATTTCACTGCTTTTATGGAAATGATTGGTTTTTATTTCCCAAATGAATACATCTAGCTTTAGGAAAAGAAATATTGCATCTTGAGAATAGGAGAAATTTTATAGTATAACGCCTAGGAATAGGTGGTCAAATAAAAAAAGATTTTTCACAAAAAAAAAAAAAAAAAAAAAATCAAACAGAATTTTATTAAATCTTACCATAGAATATTTCATTAAACGGTTCCATTTATATTGTTTCCATTTGTGTTATTTATATCATTAATATATCTATGACCATAACAACAATAGTCAAATCTAATTTGGAATGAAAATAATTCCAAAACCTGAGAAAATTATATACTATCATAAGTATATAATTGAGGAATGCATATGGTTTTGCTTAACTAAAGTTCAAGAATGCTTATTCTTGAGGAATTATTAAGTTAAAATCATGGATCAAATTTGGGATTTTGAAATTTTACACTTTAAAAATATAGAGTTTTGACACTTTGCATCCTGACTTTAAATTTTTTTGGCACTCTGCACTCTGCAAATACAATTTATTTGGCATTTTGCACCCGAGTGTGTATTTTGGTGAGAAAATTATCATGTAGAAAGGGTAGATAAGTCATTTTTTATTTTTTTTGCACTTTGCACCCTGAAAATATAGATTTTGGCCCTATGTATCCCAAAATATTGAATGCTGGCACTTTGCACTCTGAAAATATTTTTTTTTTTGTACTTTTTACCCCGACTTAAAATTTCGGCACATTTTTTATTTTAACGAAATTACTAGGTGTAAGTAATGAGGTAAGAACTATTTTTATTTTTCTGAAATTCCAAAATTTAATATGCTAGTAGTTAATAATTATAGATTTGTAGAGTATGTCGTGTAAAAAAATTAGGAAAGATTACATGTGAAACAAAAGATATCATGCAATAAGATAAGGTGTTAGATTTGTAGACGTAATTTTTAGATACATTGTCAACAATCCAGAGAATACCTGAAAACAACACGAAAACAATGTCTTTTTCCCTTGATTTAAGTTTTACATAGAAAAAATGTTAAAAGAAGTTAGTCAAACTAAAATAAATTAAAAATAACATGTTAATGATATATTTTTAATAATTAAGAAGTTTAAGATTGACTATGTCACAAAAATCACTAAATAAACTATTTTTTTTTTGATGAAAAATGCTATAAAAACCATAGTATCAAATTTTAATTAATACTTCTATTTTATGAGAACAATTTATTTATTTATTATATAATAGACAAAACATTCAGATGATTAGCAACTTGCACCCTGGAATTACCTTACTTTGGCCTTTCACCCTTGAATTAAAACTTTGACACTATGCACCCTAGAATACATAATCTTTGGCATTTTGCACCCTACTATGTTTTCCGGTGAGAATGCAAGCTCATACCAGTTAGTGGAGGGTCAAAATTAAATAGTAATTTCAAGACTGGTAAACCATTAGGAAAATGAACTATATATGTACCATTACGAAGTTCTGTTCCATTGCAAAATCAAACAATAAGAAAATTGATCAATAAGGCAAAATAGAAAAAACACGAGTGAACAAAAAATCAAGGGGAATTGAACTAAAAATAAAATAAAATACGAAGATAAATTGGAAAAAAAAAAGGTGAGAATAAAACTAATAAGCTGAAGTCATAGTATGTATAACGCAGTGTATATTATTTATGTTATGATTACATTATACATCTAAACATGGAAGTGGATCAATATATTGTGATACCATAAATTATTTTCTAATTAATACTATAATATACCGAAATCCATACCTAAAATATTGAAGTAACCAATTATTTATTTTTGTAAAATTGTTGAAACTTAAAATTTTAAATTGATTGACTATGAATTAATCTAAGGACATCAACATATCTTTTTTTTTTTTAAGAAGGGACATCAACATTTTCTTAGGGTGAGTTTGGTCCGGGGATGGGAGCACTTCTAAATATTTATTGTGATTTTTAAAGTGTTTGAAAGGATACAAATAAAAGAGACTGAGTGATTGAAAGGTCAAATTTCCGAGTTCAAGCGACACCAAAAATAGAAACAACGGTAAAATATCAATTCAAACAGCAACAAGCAAAGTCGCAGACATTCAGAATGGTCGTTGTAGAACAGTATTACAGACTTTCCAAGTGGATATATGTTTATCTTACTTGCAACTCAGTTCAGCATTAAAATAGATTTCACTCTCATAATCATATGCCACATTTCTTAGCATGAATAAACAAACATAGAATCTTAAGAGATAAAACAATTTTAAGACTCTTAATTCAAAACCCAAACACATAGAAGTGACCATATAGCAATTTCGCAATCTTTGATCAAAAGCGAGCTAGTGATAAAGAAATTCAAAAGGGGGGTTGGATCGGAGAAGCTTGAAATCGAGGAACCCTAATTTTCCGAAAAGTGCCCAATTCAATTTACCGATCAAGAAGCTGTTCCGTTCTCGGACTCGGACGCAGTCGGGATCCAATCACAAAGACCCATTTTATGTCACGAATCACAAGCCAGACCAATAAGACCCTTTTGGACTAAAATAGGGAAATGAGTACTTTTGACTAGTTTACTAGTTCTTCTTTTTGTACCCTTTTGGACCTATTAGGAGTATTAGTATTCGGCGAACGCCATATACACATTTGTCAAGGTTGAAATTCTCCTTCGATTCAACATAAAAAGTATTAGAATAATATGAACTAACATTGCATCTAAGATGGATCGAAACGAAAATATAGAGTTATTTCAATTTTTGGATAAATAGGTGTTCTAAAGGGAGAAATAATATAGATAGTTTCAAACATGATATTGTCCATATTTTTAGTTTTAGGTTTAGGGCACTATGTCAAATTGTTCGTGCAAAGTGAATATGTTAGTTTAGTTTAAATTTGTCTTAATAAAGTAATTTGAAAAGTGTAAATACAACGTTTGGTTCTTCATATGTATTTTTGTTAATAGTTTGGTCCTTCTTGTATTTTTCTTGACATTTTACTCACACTATCCGTTATCTGTTTCACTTTAGTCCTTTTTCAGGTTCACGTAGCTTTTTTTTTTTATGTCTTAATATATTTATTTATTTATGATTGATATTCAATTTATTTTTTTATAAAATTTATTTCCAAATTGTTTTTTTTTTCCCCTCAAGAACCTAATACTATATATTATTGAATCGTGTTTATGTCTCCATTAATCATGTTTTTACTTAATTTTGCTTCAGGCACAAGCAGGATTTGAACAAGAAGATAGTGAACTTGAAGACTATATAGAGCTATTTGATAGCATTTTCGACCCGGATACTATTGAAAAAACATGTTTGGCGCTGGATATGCCTCTAGATATGATGGACACCTTTAAATCTTCTTTACCCAAACCACAAACAAAACGTTTCATAATCAGATGGAAATTCCCACAAAAGTAGTGCTCCAAACTAATTATGCAGAAAAATCCCCTCAAGAGGTACTACTACTACATATATAGTTTGCCCCGATGGAAGCATTATTATGAGTCTGTCTAATGGTCATTTGTGGTCAAGACCCCTTTATGCGCAGAGTGTACAGCAGTATGGTGGGATCCCGAGGCTTGGTGGAGGCACATCCCGCGATTTACATCCTTCAGGGTTCTAGGGCAAGGGTTCTGAGAGTCCAGGATTAGTCTGGTGTAAGCTTGGACACCTGGATTATCAAAAAAAATAAAAAAAAATAAAGAGGTAAACTTAATGTGAATGTGAATGAATTAATTATAAGTCTAATGTTACTACTACGTACTCTTTCGTGTAGAGGAAAAAAACTAGAATGCCTCATGAATCGTACGTGGATGCCATAGACCTAGTACGAGAGGTTCTAGCTTCCAAATTAAATCTCCTTGAACACTAAGCATAATTGAGTTTTGATGTTGGAAATTGAATCTCGTTGAACACTAAGCATAATTAAATCTATGTTAGTACGGGCTTTGGCTTATTCTATGGTATGAAAATTGATTTTTTGCCATTGTAAAATATATTAAAAGTGATTGTGAAATGAAAATTATCAATTTAATCTCTAGAAATTATTAAGTGCAAATTGAGTTATGGAATCAAATAAAAACTAACGATATTTAAAATAGCTTAAAATAAATCATAAAAATCTCCAAATTAGTCAAAAATGTTTCTTATTTTTATTTAATGCCTTCTGAAGACAGAAAAAAATAGCGCCTCTATAGTGCGCTTTCGCGCTAAAACGACACGTGGGTCGCGCTATGTTGAAAAAACATGTTTGGCACTGGATATGCTTCTAGATATGATGGACACCTTTAATTCTTCTTTACCCAAACCAAAAACAAAACGTTTGATAATCAAATGGAAATTCCCACAAAAGTAGTGTTCCAAACTAATTATGCAGAAAATCCCCTCAAGAGGTACTAAATCATAAGAGACTAAGGGAATCTGATGGCACTACTACTACATATATATGTAATGGCAAATCAATATATGTATTCACATGCGAAGAATTTGAAGAGATTTGGTTGAAAGTTTTGTAGAGTTTTTAGGTGACTGACTATATAAGTAATTTAATACATATATAAGTAGATTTATATGATTTCAATATAGAATCTAGACATGACAATGAAGGCACATGATATTTCTGACTATATTTAAAATAAAGTAGCCAGAGGCGTATAGCGCAGCGACGAGCAAAAGGCTTCTGGGGCTATAGAGCATAGCGCAGCGCGATAGTGCGGACTTTTTTAAAAATGAATCATATTTTATATATTTTTATGAATGAAAATTATAAGTTTAAACTAAGAGTCTAAGATATATAAAATTAATAAAATAAAAATATCTTAGTTCATTAATTTCAAAAAAGTCCTAGATACCCAAAATAATAGTAAAAACTCAGAAAAACAAGCAAATAAACTGAAAGTACTAGATATTTATAATAATTAGTTAACCCAAAAGTATGATATCTAAAATCTAAAGCCTAAACAACATCAATCATCAAGCTCCTCGTCACTTGACTCTCCATCTTAAGATTCTTCACTACAACTAAATAGTTTAGATTTATAGTAATCGCAATTTTCCCTCCCAGATTCTGAATTACAATCATCAATGGTCGCTTTTTATTTTTACTAGACTTTTATTAAAAAAAATTGGTTAAAATGTTCAAAAGAGTTGGACATGCTGGAACACGTTAAAAAAATGTTTTTTTATTATTTTCTGCATTTTAAAGGTAGAAAACATTAGCTCGTTATTTGCAGAGCCTCGCTTAGTGCGTCGAATGGAAAATCAAATTTTCTCAATTTTTTTTAAAAAAGGAAAATTGGGATCCTCAGAAGTCGTGAGTTGTGTTTGCATAAACTTCAATGCTTTGCTTGAGGGTTTTAAGTTTCTCTGTTTTATTGATTTTAGTTTTTTTTTTCAATTTTATGTGCATATTAGACTTGTACATTCTGGATTACATGAAAAGAAAGAACATGCACACACCTGCTGATATTTTTGCCACAGAGGCTAATATTTGTACCAGTGAAGTTGGTATATATATACACTCTTTTCTCAATTTCTTATAAGATTCATAAATTTAATTTTTTGATTTTAATGTTTACTCGAAATGAAAGAGGCTAATTTACTCGAAATTAAAGAGGCTAATGTTTGTACCAGTGGAGTTGGTATATATATATTTGGTACTGTGAACATTTGAACAAAAGCAAGCTAGTGTTAAAGAAATTCAACAGGAGAGTTGGAAAAGCTTGAAATCGAGAAACCCTAATTTTCAGAAAAGTGCCCAATTCAATTTACCGATCGAAAAGCTGTTCCGTTCTCGGACTCAGCCGCAACGGGATCCAGTCACCGCCTATTACCATTTTATGTCATCTGAAATAGGGAAATGTGTATTGTTGACTAGTTTATTTTATTATTCTTCATTTTGTACACCCTTTGCACCTAAGTATTCGGCCACCATGGACGCATTTATCAAGCTTGAAATTCTCCTTCGATTCAACATAAAAATTATTAGATGTTAGGATGTCTCCATTGATGAAGGGGAGGGGGAGTCCATGGAGGAAAGGGAAATTTTGTAAAAAAAAAATGATAAGGCAGAAAATAATAGCGCGCTATTTGTAGCGCCTCACTTAGTGCGCTTTTGCGCTAAAGCACCACATGGGGCGCGATAAGTTGATAGCCACTGCACATGGCACAGCGATGCGATGCACCAAGGCCATAGCGCATATAAGACCAACATCATTTACTAAAATAGGGAAATGAGTACTTTTGAATAGTTTATTTTAGTAGTTTTTCTTTTTGTACCCCCCTTTACACCTATTGGAGTATCAGTATTCAGCGGACCGCCATGGACGCATTTGTCAAGTTTGAAATTCTCCTTCGATTCAACATAAAAAGTATAAGATGGTAATATGAACTTACATTGTATCTAAGAAGGAGAAAATAACATAATCGATCGATTGAAAGACGAATATATATAATTGTTTGGTAGGAGAAATGAACATAATAGATCTATCTAAACGAAAATATAGAGTTGTTTCATTTTTTGACTAGTTTATTTTAGTTGTCTTTCATTTTTTACACCATTTGCACCTATTAGCAGTATCAGTATTCAGTGGACCGTCATTGACGCATTTGTCAAGCTTGAAATTCTCATTCGATTTAACATAAAATGGTAATATGGATTTACACTTCATCTAAGTAGGAGAAAGAAATAATAGCTCGAATTGAAACACATATAAGTAGGAGAAAAGAACATAATAGATCGAATAGGAACGAAAATATAGAATTATTTTTCGATTATTGGATGAATAGAGATAGGTGAACCTAAGGAAATGAGGAAAGTTGTAAGAAAAGGAAAAGGAAAAGAAAGTCATTTTCTTGTACGTGTGTCAATAAAATAAAATGGGGGAAAAGGAAAAACAAAAGGAAAGAAAAAGAAAAAGGAAATCATTTTCTTGTAAATGTTTGGTTGTCTGAAAAATTATTTTCTTGCAGATGTTTGATTGTTAAGAAAGTTTAGAAAAATAATGTTTTCGATAAATATGTTTTTTATTATAAATATATTCAAAATTGTGAAATATATTAAAAGTGATTGCAAAATAAAAATTATCAAATTAATCTCTAGAAAATAAAAGTACTAATTGAGTTATAGAATCAAATAAAAACTAACAATAATTAAATAAATTAATTAAAATAGCTTAAAATAAAATATAAAAATCACGTTTTCTTCTTTGATAAAATATTATATGGATAATCACGTTTTTCATTATATTAACTTTATTATAAATTAATTTGATCCTATTGTTTATTTTTTAGTCATCGAATTTGAATCAATTTTTGAAACCTGAAGATAATCTTTTAGTTCATTTGTATTACTAAATCAGACTTACTCACAAAAAAAAAAAGATAAAATAATTATGATTAAGTAAAAAAAATTATAAAACCCCCCTTTATTGGCAAAAAAAATCCATGTTTTTTTTATTAGTAAAATAACCAATTTCAAATTTCTCCATAAATTATAGGGAGGTTTTGTCAAATTTATTATGTAAACAAGGTGGATAATCCATGTTTTTTTTATTAGTAAAATAACCAATTTCAAATTTCTCCATAAATTATAGGGAGGTTTTTGTCAAATTTATTATGTAAACAATGGGGATAAGACTTTTGCTGCTATAGAGCATAGCACAGCGCGATAGCGCGGACCTTTTTGAAAATGAATCATATTTTATATATTTTTATGAATGATAATTATAAATTTAAACTAAGAGTCTAAGATATATAAAAATAATAAAACCAAAACATCTTAATTCATTAATTTAAAATGACGTCCTAAATACCCAAAACAATAGTAAAAACTCTGAAAAACAAGCAAATAAACTGCAAGTACTTGATATTTATAATAACTAGAAAAGTGCATGTACGTTGTACGTGTCTAATTTTAATTTTATGGGTATTTTTCATATATTGGATTAAGATTAGCTTTTTTTATGTCTTAAAATATCATATATTTATGATTTATATTCAATTTATTTTTTATAAAATTTATTTCCAAATTGTTTTTTTTTTTTTTTGCCTCAAGAACCTAATACTATATATTATTGAATCGTGTTTATGTCTCCATTAATCATGTTTTTACTTAATTTTACCTCAGCCACAAGCAGGATTTGAACAAGAAGATAGAGAACTTGAAGATTATATAGAGCTATTTGATAGCATTTTCGACCAGGATACTATTGAAAAAACATGTTTGGCGTTGGATATGCTTCTAGATATGATGGACACCTTTAATTCTTCTTTACCCAAACCAAAAACAAAACGTTTGATAATCAGATGGAAATTCCCACAAAAATAGTGTTCCAAACTAATTATGCAGAAAATCCCCTCAAGAGGTACTAAATCATAAGAGACTAAGGGAATCTGATGGCACTACTACTACTACATATATATGTAATGGCAAATCAATATATGTATTCACATGCGAAGAATTTGAAGAGATTTGGTTGAAAGTTTTGTAGAGTTTTTAGGTGGCTGACTATATAAGTAATTTAATACATATATAAGTAGATTTATATGATTTCAATATATATTGGAATTATTCTTAGTTTAATATTTTCCTTGTTTAGTAGCTGTAAATTAGCATTATATAGCCGTTAGTATTCTATGTAATCTCTTAATTATTTTCTTGTCTTTTTCTTTCCTTGTTTAGGTAGTTTATTATGTATATAAATAGAGCAGGGATCAATAGCTCTTGGTAAGTCAGTTTTGTACCATTTTATTTTTCAATAATAAGATGTACACTACTTTTCATATGAAATTTTAGACTTAACATGGTATCATTAGAAGAGAAATAATTTTTCCATTCCGCTGCCTTATTCATCCACTGCAATCTCAAGATCTCAAGATTGTAGTGTGTTTGTTTTTTTTTTTTCCTTCCCTCATGGCCAATTCCACAAACACCAGATCTGCAAAGTCTCCTTGTGATGATCCTTCATCTCATTATTATCTCCATCCATCTGATGGCCCAGCCCTTACTCTTGTATCCAATTTATTGGAAGAACATAATTACATATCATGGAGTCGTTCAATGACAATCTCACTCACGGTCAAGAACAAACTTGGGTTCGTTGACGGCACAATCCCAAAGCCTGCGTTAGATGACCCTCTTTTGATCACAGCGTGGGAAAGAAACAATGGAATTGTGATTTCTTGGTTATTGAATTCTGTTTCCAAAGACATTACACCAAGTATCTTATACAACACCACTGCAAAAGCCATTTGGGATGATTTGAAGGAACGTTTTCAACAAGGACATGGACCAAGAATCTTCCAATTAAAGCGTGAAATCCTGTCTCTTGCGCAAGATAACACCACTGTAAGTGTTTACTTTACAAAGCTCAAAATTTTGTGGGATGAGTTGAGTAATTACAGGCCTATATGCTCATGTGGGAAGTGTGATTGTGGAGGAGTAAACAAGTTGAATGATTTCTATCAATTAGAATACGTGATGACCTTCCTCATGGGACTCCATGATTCCCTATCCCAAACTCGAGGGCAAGTTTTACTTATGGATCCTCTTCCACCAATAAACAAAGTTTTTGCCTTGGTGTCCGAAGAAGAGAAACAAAAAGAAATAGCCGATAACAACAAAAATCTTGATCATTCTAATTCTGTAGCCTTTGCCGTCAAAACAAATCAGCCAAGAAAAACCCCTTACCAACCCTACAATTCTACTCACAATCAGGGAAACACCTATAATAACAAACCTAAACCAAGGCCTTACTGTACACACTGTAATCTGGCAGGTCACACAATCGAAAAATGTTATCGAATTCATGGTTTTCCTCCAGGTTTTAGATCTAAACATAAACAGGGAGAAATATCTACTCATAGAGCAAATCAAATTTCCACTTCTGAGAATCACCAAGATTCCCCTAATACTGTCAACACCATGCTGCAATCCCTCACTAGCACACAATGTCATCAACTTGTGGATCTGTTGTCAAGTCACCTCAACTCTAATACCATTCACTCAAAGGATCAGGCCAATCTCACTGAACCAACAGGTATATCAGGTATTTGTTCTTCTGCACTATCCAAATCTCATTTCTTACATAATAACTTTTGGATTGTGGATTCGGGGGCGTCCCACCATATTTGTAAAGATTTGAACTTATTTAGTGCAACAAGACAAACTGCTAATTCCAAAGTTATACTCCCTGATAAATCTCACTTGACAGTATCCTTGATAGGTGATATTAAATTAAGTTCAACTCTTATTCTTGTAGATGTTTTATATGTGCCTCAATTTCAGTTTAACTTACTTTATGTTGGAGCTTTAAATAAAAATAATAATGTCAGTATAACCTTTTCACATACATCCTTTACTATTCAGGAAAACAATACAGGGAGGATGATTGGCAAGGGTAGCTTATTTGAGGGACTTTATATACTAGAAGATAATGCTTTCAAGCCCAAGAATATCACATATTGTAATAGAGTTTCTGCTTTGACTTGGCATAACAGATTAGGTCACCTTTCTCCTCATGGATTGGAATTATTAAAGGATTCTTTAGATATTGAAAATTTACATTTGTTAAATAAACAACCTTGTTTCATTTGTCCATTGGCAAAACATAAAAGGCTTTTTTTTCCTTCTGAAAATAACATGTCTACTTGTGCTTTTGATATTGTGCATTGTGATATTTGGGGACCTTATAGTATACCCTCTTATAATAAACACAGATTTTTTATTACATTGGTTGATGATTATAGCAGATTCACATGGGTTTTTATGATTAAAAACAAATCTGAAGCTAGCATAGTTATTCCTAGGTTCATTAATATTATCAAAAATCAGTTTAATGCTTCTATCAAGATTTTTCGATCCGACAATGCTAAAGAACTTGTATTCTCTAAGCTTTTCAGTGATTTAGGGATTCTCCACCAATTCTCATGTGTTGAGACATCACAACAAAATTCGGTGGTGGAAAGAAAACACCAACACATTCTAAATGTTGCTAGATCTTTATTTTTTCAATCTAAAGTTCCTATTTCATTTTGGTCAGATTGTATTTTAACAGCTGTTTACTTGATCAATAGAATCCCTTCACCCATACTTGCTAATGCATCACCTTACCATAGACTTTTCAATAAACCTGTCCAATATGATCAACTTAGAGTTTTTGGGTCTCTCGTTTTTGCTTCTACTCTTCGAAATAAAAGATCAAAGTTCCATCCTAGAGCTAGAACTTGCATACTGATTGGATATCCCCCGGGTATAAAGGGTTATAAACTTTATGACATAAATAATCATGAAATTTTTATCTCTAGAGATGTGACTTTTCATGAGCACATTTTTCCCTTCCACAACAACACAAATTCTTCACCTGTTATTGATCCCTTTCCTAACATTGTTATACCTTCTGGTCAACCCACACATGTCATTGATAATCCCACTAGTGATCATGAATCTTCTTTGAATGGTGACTCTGAACCTAACTTGCATACACTAAATGACACTGCTCGTCTTAGAAGATCCTCTAGGCCTACAAGAACTCCTTCCTATCTCAATGATTATCATTGTCATAATGTGAACTCAGACCAAGTAAGATACCCCATCTCTCAAGTATTAAACTATGCAAACTTATCTAATACTCACAAAGCTTTTATTGCTAATATTTCAAGTATTGTTGAACCACATACTTTTAAACAAGCTGTAAAGTATCCAGAATGGACACAAGCTATTAATGATGAATTAAAAGCTATGGAGTTGAATGATACTTGGTCTGTTGTACCTTTACCTGAAGGGAAATTTCCTATTGGTTGCAAGTGGATTTTCAAAGCCAAAATGAACCCTGATGGAACCATTGAAAGGCACAAAGCCAGACTAGTAGCCAAAGGCTTCACTCAATAAGAAGGTGTGGACTTTACGGACACCTTTTCTCCTGTGGCCAAATTGGTAACGGTAAGACTTTTGTTAGCACTTTCTGCTACAAATCAGTGGCATTTGCATCAATTGGATATTAATAATGCTTTTTTAAATGGGGATTTAACAGAAGAAGTTTATATGGAATTACCAAAAGGTTATGTAACACCCTCTAGTAACACAACCAACAAAAAATTGGTATGCAAACTTAATAAGTCAATATATGGACTTAAACAGGCCTCTAGACAGTGGAACTCAAAACTAACCGAGGCTCTTTCTATTATGGGATTTTTTCAATCCAAATCTGACTACTCTTTGTTCATTAAAGGTAAAGGTCCAACTTTTATTGCCTTGTTGGTTTATGTTGATGATATAATTCTTGCATCTCCAAGTTCTCAGGTTATTACAGAAACAAAGAGGTCTTTGAACAGCTTGTTTAAGCTTAGGGACTTGGGTGTACTCAAGTATTTTTTGGGTATTGAAGTGGCTCATTCTTCCAAGGGTCTAGTCATTTCTCAACGAAAATACACCCTTCAACTATTGCAAGACACAGGATATCTTGGAAGCAAACCAGCTTCTCTACCAATGGATCCTAAACAACAACTCCAATTCTCACCCGATGATCTATTGGATGACCCTTCTTCTTATAGAAGATTGGTGGGCAGGTTATTGTATTTAACCATCACTAGACCTGACATTTCCTTCTCTGTTCATAAACTTAGTCAATTTATATCCAAGTCTAACAACTCTCATGTTAAAGCTGCACATCATCTCCTTAGATATTTAAAATCTACTCCAGGACAGGGACTTTATTATTCTTCAACTTCAAATAACAAGCTCACTGCATTTACTGACGCTGATTGGGCGTCATGTCCAGAAACAAGGAAATCAACTACTGGATTTTGTACCTTTTTGGGAGATTCTTTAATATCTTGGAGAGCTAAGAGGCAACCTACACTGGCTCGTTCTTCAGCAGAGGCGGAATACCGTGCTTTGGCTTCTTTTACTTGTGAGGTTTTATGGTTGAAACAATTGTTACTGGATTTTCAAGTTTCATGCTCTTCACCTCCTTTGGTGTTTTGTGATAATCAAGCAGCTATCCACATTGCATCAAATCCAACCTTTCATGAAAGAACAAAGCATATCGAGATTGATTGCCACTTTGTTCGTGATCATGTGACTAAAGAATCAATCAAGCTCTTGCCTATCAGATCGGAGCATCAAATAGCTGATATATTCACAAAAGCATTGCCGCTCGCCTCATTCAAACATATTATGTCCAAGATGTGCATAAAGAACATTTATGGCACATCTTGAGGGGGCATATTGGAATTATTCTTAGTTTAATATTTTCCTTGTTTAGTAGCTGTAAATTAGCATTATATAGCCGTTAGTATTCTATGTAATCTCTTAATTATTTTCTTTTCTTTTTCTTTCCTTGTTTAGGTAGTTTATTATGTATATAAATAGAGCAGGGATCAATAGCTCTTGGTAAGTCAGTTTTGTACCATTTTATTTTTCAATAATAAGATGTACACTACTTTTCATATGAAATTTTAGACTTAACAATATAGAATCTAGACATGACAATGAAGGCACATGATGTTTCTGACTATATTTAGAATAAAGTAGCCAGAGGCGTGTAGCCAGAGACGTGTAGCCAGAGGCGTATAGCGCAGCGACGCGCAAAAGGTTTCTGGGGCTATAGAGCATAGCGCAGCGCGATAGCGCGGACTTTTTTTAAAATGAATCATATTTTATATATTTTTATGATTGAAAATTATAAGTTTAAACTAAGAGTCTAAGATATATAAAAGTAATAAAATAAAAATATCTTAGTTCATTAATTTCAAAAAAGTCCTAGATACCCAAAATAATAGTAAAAACTCTGAAAAACAAGCAAATAAATTGAAAGTACTAGATATTTATAATAATTAGTTAACCCAAAAGTATGATATCTAAAATCTAAAGCCAAAACAACATCAATCATCAAGCTCCTCGTCACTTGACTCTCCATCTTAAGATTCTTCACTACAACTAAATAGTTTAGATTTATAGTAATCGCAATTTTCCCTCCCAGATTCTGAATTACAATCATCAATGGTCGCTTTATATTTTTACTAGACTTTTGTTAAAAAAAAATTGGTTAAAATGTTTAAAAGGGTTGGACATGCTGGAACACGTTAAAAAAAAAATTATAATTTTCTGCATTTTAAAGGTAGAAAACATTAGCGCGTTATTTGCAGAGCCTCGCTTAGTGCGTTGAATGGAAAATCAAATTTTTTCAATTTTTTTTAAAAAGGAAAATTGGGATCCTTAGAAGTCGTGAGTTGTGTTTGCATAAACTTCAATGCTTTGCTTGAGGGTTTTAAGTTTCTCTGTTTTATTGATTTTAGTTTTTTTTTTCAATTTTATGTGCATATTAGACTTGTACAATCTGGATTACATGAAAAGAAAGAACATGCACACAACTGCTGATATTTTTGCCACAGAGGCTAATGTTTGTACCAGTGAAGTTGGTATATATATACACTCTTTTCTCAATTTCTTATAAGATTCATAAATTTAATTTTTCGATTTTAATGTTTACTCGAAATTAAAGAGGCTAATGTTTGTACCAGTGAAATTGGTATATATATATTTGGTACTGTGAACATTTGAATAAAAGCAAGCTAGTGTTAAAGAAATTCAACAGGAGAGTTGGAAAAGCTTGAAATCGAGAAACGCTAATTTTCCGAAAAGTGCCCAATTCAATTTAACGATCAAAAAGCTGTTCCGTTCTCGGACTCAGCCGCAACGGGATCCAGTCACCGTCTATTACCATTTTATGTCATCTGAAATAGGGAAATGAGTATTGTTGACTAGTTTATTTTATTATTCTTCATTTTGTACACCCTTTGCACCTAAGTATTCGACACCAAAATAGAAACAACAGTAAAAAGTCGGTAAAATATCAATTCAAACAATAGATAGCGAAGTCGCAGACATTCATAATGGTCGTTGTACAACAGTATTACAGACTTCCAAGTTGATACAAGTATATCTTACTTGCAACTCAGTTCAACATTAAATTATGGTCACAGTACCAAATGTATTTCACTCTCATAATCAAATGTTCACATTATATTTCACATATAATTTACATGGATTTACACGGTTAGCTTAAGAGAAAAAACAATTTTAAGACCTTTCATTCAAAACCCAAATACATAGAGTGACAAAAATAGCAATTTCTCAATAGCAAGTCACCCTAATAAATCAGAAACCTAAGTGACAAAAATAGCAATTTCGCAAAAATAACAAAAAAGGTATGAATAATTAAATAATCCATTTGAAAAAAAGCAGGCTAGTGTTAAAGAAATTCAACAGGAGAGTTGGAAAAATTTGAAATCGAGAAACCATAATAAATCAGAAACCCTAATTTTCTGAAAAGTGCCCAATTCAATTTACCGATCGAAAAGCTATTCCGTTCTCGGACTCTGACGCGACGGGATCCAGTCTACGCCTATTACCATTTTTTGTCACCAAAAGAGAATCATATGCCTGAAAATTCAATTAAGAGCGCGTTATTTGTAGCGCCTCACTTAGTGCGCTTTTGCGCTAAAGCACTACGTGGGGCGTGCTAAGTTGATAGCGACTGCACATGGCGCAGCGACGCGATGCACAAAAGGCTATAGCGCATATAAGACCAGACTCATTTACTAAAATAGGGAAATGAGTACTTTTGAATAGTTTATTTTAGTAGTTTTTCTTTTTGTACCCCCTTTGCACCTATTAGAGTATCAGTATTCGGCGGACCGCCATGGACGCATTTGTGAAGTTTTAAATTCTAATTCGATTCAACATATAAGAAGTATTTGATGGTAGTATGAACTTACATTGTATCTAAGAAGAAGAAAAGAACAAATAGATTGATTGAAACACGAATATATAATTGTTTGGTCGGAGAAAGGAACATTATTGATCTATCTAAATGAAAATATCGAGTTGTTTCAATTTTTGACTTGTTTATTTTAGTAGTCTTTCTTTTTGTACACCATTTGCACCTATTAGCATTATTAGTATTCGGCGGACCATCGGGGACGTATTTGTCAAGCTTGAAATTCTCATTCGATTTAACATAAAAAAAATAGGATGTAATATGGATTTACACTTCATCTATGTAGGAGAAATAAATAATAGCTCGAATCGAAACACATCTAAGTAGGAGAAAAGAACAGAATAGATCGAATAGGAACAAAAATATAGAATTGTTCTTCAATTATTGGATGGATAGAGATAGGTGAACCTAAGGAAATGAGGAAAGTTGTAAGAAAATGAAAAGGAAAAGAATGTCATTTTCTTGTACGTGTGTCAATAAAATAAAATGAGGGAAAAGGAGAAACAAAAGGAAAGAAAAAGAAAAACAAAATCATTTTCTTGTACTTGTTTGGTTGTCTGAAAAACTATTTTCTTGCAGATGCTTGATTGTTAAGAAAGTTTAGGAAAATAATATTTTCGGTAAATATATTTTTTTATTATAAATAATTTCAAAATTGTAAATTAATATATTAAAAGTGATTGCAAAATAAAAATTATCAAATTAATATCTAGAAAATAAAAGTACTAATTGAGTTATAGAATCAAATAAAAACTAACAATAATTAAATAATAAATTAAAATAGCTTAAAATAAATTATAAAAACCACGTTTTCTTCTTTGATAAAATATATGGATAATCATGGTTTTCATTATATTAACTTTATTATAAATTAATTTGATGCTATTGTATATTTTTAGTCATAAAATCTTAATCATCTTTTGAACTGAAGATAATCTTTTAGTTCATTTGTATTTCTAAATCAGACATACTCACAAAAAAAAAAAAATATAGATAAAATAATTATGATTAAGTTAAAAAATACTATAAAACCTCCTCTATTGGCAAAAAATAAATCCACGTTTTTTTATTAGTAAAATAACCAATTTCAAATTCCTCCATAAATTATAGGGAGGTTTTTGTCAAATTTACTATGTAAACAAGGGGGTAATGTCAATTTTTAAAGTTAATAGGGGGTTTACTAATATTATTTAGGTAAAGATGGGTGTTTTAGCATCTTTTGTTAGCGGGTATAATTGTCATTATGGCTTGAGAGAGTTTTTTTGCTAATAATAAATAAGCATGTGGTAGTTTGGTAATAAATATAACAATGGGGGATTTTGAAAGTTAGGCAGCACAATGGGTGTTTTTGCATTTCACTTTAAAATTTTCCTAGGATTTCCCATTCAAATTAGTCTGATTTTTTTTTGTATATAATATTTTCCAACAGGAAAGTTGAATGAAGATGATAACTTTCTTTCCTGTTATCCAAACAACAAGTGCGGAAATAAATATTATTTTTTCCACACTTTCTAAACAACCAAACAAGCTATAAGGAGCTAATGTCAATGTACACACCTAAGTAATGCACAATGTTCAATTTGTCCCATTGTGAAAATTTAATGAAACAATTTGTCTCCTTTAATCTATGAGTATAACTCACTTGCAGAACTTGATCAAGTGGCCATGAAAAGTGTTTTTGTAACATGGGGAAGGGAGGGTAAAACGATTTTTTTAAAACCATATAAAAATAAATCGAACATTATGAATATCACAGGTAATAAATTGCCATTAACTTTGAACCTAAGGGGAGAAATGAATATAAATATATTCGGCCATGATATTGTCCGATTGTTTTTAGGTTTAGGCACTATGCCAAATTGTTTGACTAGTGAATTAGTTTGATTTTATATGTTTATCTGTTTTACTGATTTTAGGGGTTTTTTTTCAATTTTATGTGCAAGTTAGACTTGTACATTCTGAATTACATGAAAAGAAAGAACATGCACACAACTGCTGATATTTTTGCCACAGAGGCTGATGTCTGCACCAGTGAAGTTGATATATTTATACACGTACCCTATTCTCAATTTCTTATAAGATTCATAAATTTAATTTTTCGATTATAATGTTTACTCGAAATTAAGGAGGCTAATGTTTGTACCAGCGGAGTTGGTATATATATATTTGGTATTGTGACCATTTGAACAAAAGCAAGCTAGTGTTGAAGAAATTCAACAGGAGAGTTGTAAAAGCTTGAAATCGAGAAACCCTAATTTTCCGAAAAGTGCCCAATTCAATTTACCGATCGAAAAGTTGTTCCGTTCTCGATCTCAGACACAACGGGATCCAGTCACCATCTATTACCATTTTATGTCACCAAAAGAGAATCACATGCCTGACAATTCAATTAATAACGCACTACTTGTAGCGCATCACTTAGTGCGCTTTTGCGCTAAAGCACCACGTGGCGTGCGCTAAGTTCATATAGCGTATAAAAAACCAATTTATTTGCAAAAAACGATAAAAAAAAACCCTTTATTTGCAAAAAAAAAAAATCAACGTTTTTTTATTAGTAAAATAACCAATTTCAAATTCCTCCGTAAATTATAGGGAGGTTTTTGTCAAAATTATTATGTAAACAAGGGGGTAATTGGGGTGGGGGGGGGGGGGGGTGGGGGGGGGGGGGGGTGGGGGGGGGGGGGGGTGGGGGGGGGGGGGGGTGGGGGGGGGGGGGGGTGGGGGGGGGGGGGGGTGGGGGGGGGGGGGGGTGGGGGGGGGGGGGGGTGGGGGGGGGGGGGGGTGGGGGGGGGGGGGGGTGGGGGGGGGGGGGGGTGGGGGGGGGGGGGGGTGGGGGGGGGGGGGGGTGGGGGGGGGGGGGGGTGGGGGGGGGGGGGGGTGGGGGGGGGGGGGGGTGGGGGGGGGGGGGGGTGGGGGGGGGGGGGGGTGGGGGGGGGGGGGGGTGGGGGGGGGGGGGGGTGGGGGGGGGGGGGGGTGGGGGGGGGGGGGGGTGGGGGGGGGGGGGGGTGGGGGGGGGGGGGGGTGGGGGGGGGGGGGGGTGGGGGGGGGGGGGGGTGGGGGGGGGGGGGGGTGGGGGGGGGGGGGGGGGGGGGGGGGGGGGGGGGGGGGGGGGGGGGGGGGGGGGGGGGGGGGGAATTCACCTATTTGTATAAATATGAATTAGAAAATAGTAAAAAAATAGTAAAAAAAATGTTTATTCTTGAAATAAACATCGGCAACCCCTCTCGCTTCTCCCAAATGGCAGCGACCAAATTGACAGAGGTTTCTATTATTGCAGCAACTTTGGAAAATAAAAGTGGAGTAATAAATTATTGTAATTTACCAATATATACAATTTATAACATTATTTTTCATAAAAAAAATAATAGAAATATGATTTCAAATAAAATACATTTTCATCAGACCCTTTGGTATGGTCTCTCGTGATATATATATTTAGGATTCCCACCCCATCCACCCTCTCCCTCACTAGTGACGACAACCAAAATTGGCCGAGCCGTTCAGGTCGCTGCCAACTGGGGCAAGGGGGAGCTGTTTTTTATTATTATTTTTAGAAAAAAATTATTTAGGTTTTGATTTTTTTAATTATTTTCTAATTTATATTTATACAAATAGGTTAATTGTTAATATTTTATTTTGATTATTTTATAATTTATATTGATACAAATAGATGAATTATTTTTTTTATTTGATTTTTTTTTTAAAAGAAAGTATTTTCGATTAATTTAATTATATTCTAATTCATATTGATACAAATAGGTGACTTATTATTTAATTTTTTAATTTTCGATTCTTTTAATTATTTTCTAAAATATTTAGATACAATAGATGAACTATTTTTTTATTTTGATTTTTTTAAAATGATTTTTGATTTATAAATATTAATTTTAAATGATTTTTTTTTTAAAATTATTATGTCTCATTAAAGTCAGGGACTAAATTGTTACAAAAAAGTTTTATGGGGGACTTAAGTGTAACACTATCATAGTGAACGAACGAAAATACCTCTAAAAATGATCATGTGCAATTCACGTGAGCCTGAAATGACTAAATTGAAACTAACAACGGATAGTAAGGAATAAAAATGTAAGAAAACACAAGGAGCATCAAATTGCTAAAAAAAGAACATAATGAGAACCGAAAGTGGTATTCTAATTATTGTGAAAATGTCACTTTCATTTTGAGAAGATATTAGGGTTTCTTTGTCTCGCTTTTCACAAAACATAACGAGAGTTCTCTTGAAAACGAAACAAACAACTATTTTTCTTTTTAGAAATAAACTTTTCTCATATCAATTTTAAAAAAAAATATTTCATTTGAAAAAGATATTTTGATAAAATTTAAATAAACTAGATTTTAATTTGACATATAACCTATCTTTTACACTATTTATCTCACATAACAGACACTAATTAGTACAAAACATATGTCTTACACTATTATGATTTAGTATAAAACACATGTCCAACATTATTTCTCTTTTTTCCATGATCTTTAAAAAGAACCTAATAATTTCGGAAACTTATATCTAATATTCATTTCATCTCAAACTCTCAAATAGATTTCAATTGATTTATGAAATCACCTTTAAAAAACAAGACAAGCAGGCCTATAACTTTGAAGTAAGTGTGTCTGGTACTCTGCTTCATTTCTAATAAAAATACCTTAAATTATCAATAATGTTGTAAATATTATATATTAGTGGATATTTCTATTATTAATGTAATAGTTCAGAGACTTACTTGTAATATATCCATTTATGAGCTTACATCTTGTATATGGGCTTTGTACCGTACTTGTAACTTATTTGGATATAAATAAGAGTTCTCATGTCCCCAAGAATACAACCATAATTTACTCTACGTATTATATCTCTGTGTTCTTCTTTCTTTCTCTTTATAGTTATTATATTGTTCATCAATCTCTTTACCTCAATCACTAAACCAAAGAGCTAACTTAATAAATTATTTACAACAAATAGCAATTTATAGTGTTATAGCTTACAAATTTGTCTTCTTTTCTCAAATAAATTACAAGTAATAATCTTATTTTTTCCAATGAGTTCTGATGCTAACTTTAAGAGTAGCACCTGAAACCCTCTACATAATCATTTAATGTGCATGATCCAACTCACTGCATATCCAAGGTTTGAGGGGCGAGGGCAGCCTTTTTTTTTTTTCTTCTTAATCCACCAAGGGTACTCAAATCTTGGACCAGACTTAATTTATTTCATGATGCGTCACACAAATTATATCAGAACCTCTCCCAGTGAGATATGATGTCGAGGTTTTTTTTTTTTTGTCGAAAGGAATAAATAAAGAACATTGTACTAAATCTTTGGACAACAGATGTCGAACACTTTCAGGGGGATCCTCCCATTTAATAGCTCCTTTCCGATTTGATGACCGCTTTTAGCAATGGCATTTGAGGCTTAATTCACTGATTTTCTAATATGCAAAAGTCTAACGGTCCAAGGCTTCCTATAGAATCTCCTATAGTCCTCCAAGATAAGATCCAAAGGGTGCTCCGACGTGAATATTTTATTAACCAATTGACAAATCACCTCAGACCCAATCTCAACGACCAGCTCACTCGGTCCTTTTTTCCCAAGTCCACTTAAGACCCTCCTGAAGCGTAAGTAACTCTGCTTGGGTAATAATATAGATTCCCAAGCCATCACTCAATTCGGATACCCATAGCCCTTCTGCATTTCTGATAGCCCCGCTCAGCTCTGCTAAGTTAATAGTGGGCATCCAACTCCCATCCGTGTTAAGATTTCACCCTCATCTCACTGGGCCCATCTCAAATTAGGGAAAACTCTAGGTTGTCGAGACCTTGGACCATTCTTATAAAACTCCATAGCAAGCTATTTGATTCTGCCGACAACCACCTGGAGTGGTTTCTCTTTATTTTCGAAAACAAAAAGGATTTTTGCCTTCCAAATATTTCATATGGCAGCCAAGAAGATCATTCGCCACTCACAATGTGGGAGAATATTACTTCGAAAATGAAGACACAAGTTTTGTTCCACCTAGGAACTCCTACCCACCAATATGAACTCTAACAAGTCTGTCGCAAATATTAAAGTGTCCCAACTATTCGATGCCCGAGAGCACTCTCTCATGATATGAGAAGAATCCTCCCTAACTGCACAACCTCCCAGGCAACAATTTATGAGAAATGTCTATCGAACAACATGGAGTTGGTCACCAGCTATCACGCGCAATCAATGCCATGTTTATCTGAAAAATTCAATTGACAATTTCTCTTCAGGAACCTATTGCTTGATGGATTCCAGTTGGCTTTGCCAAATAATAAAAAAAAACAATATTTCAAAGTGAAGCATAAGGATGCCAATATCACTTCAGGGGTGTAAGCAAGAATGTTTTTATATTCATTGATATTAAACTAATGAACATACAAAGTATTTATATAGGTAGGAACTCCGAATTGTTCCTCAAGAAATCATCTCCTATCAATTAAATGACCTATACAATCTTCTATGTAAGGAAATAGAATAGAATTGATCTCCACAATATCTTGACAATATCAATACTCCCCCTCAAGTTGGTGCATAGATGTCATACATGCACAACTTGTTTGAGAACTTAGAGAACACTTGATTAGATACTGCTTTGATAAGGATATCAGCTAACTGATCTTCTAACCGAATCTTTGTTAGTTCCACAATTTTTTCGTCTAGTTTTTCTTTACTGAAGAACCTATCTATCTCTACATGTTTTGTACGGCCATGCTGAACTAGATTATGGGCTATATCACATGCAACTTTGTTGTCACAATATACCTGAATTGGTTGCTCTGAAGAGTAACCTAAGTCCTTTAAAAGAAACTTCAACCATAGTGCTTCACAAATTCCTAAGGCCATTTCTCTATACTCAGCCTCAACACTAGATCGTGCAACAACATTTTGTTTCTTGCTTCTCCATGTCACTAGCTTCCCTCCTACAAAAGTAAAATATCCCGAGGTTGACGGCCTATCATCAATTGCTCCAGCCCATTCAGCATCTGTATACACTTCAATATTTTTTTTTGTCTGTTTCGAGAGAATAGAATTCCCTGTCCTGGAGCTGATTTCAGATATCTCAAAATACGCATTAGAGCATTCATGTGTTGTTCACTAGGATTATGCATGAATTGACTGACTATACTCAGAGCATAGGCGAGGTCTGGTCTTGTGTGAGCTAAATACATCAATCTTCCAACAAGCCTTTGGTATCTCCCCTGTCCACTGGTACTTGGTTTTTTTTAATACACAACTTCATTCCTTCTTCTACAGGAGTTTCAGCTGGTTGGCAGGCTAACATACCAGTTTCATGTAGTAGATCTAAGGCATACTTTCTTTGAGATAAGAAGATTCCTTTACTTGATCTAGAAACTTCAATTCCCAGAAAGTATTTTAAGGGGCCTAAGTCTTTCATCTTAAATTCCTAGGATAAGTACTTTCTGCAAAGTTCTTATTTCTTCGGGATCGTTTCCTGTGACAATCATGTCATCTACATATACAATGAGTGCAGTAATTATCTCCCCTCCCCTTTTCAAGAATAATGTGTGATCTGAATTACTCTGTTTGTAACCAAATGTTATCATTGATTTGGTAAATCTTCCAAACCAGGCTCTAGGGGACTGTTTTAGTCCATATAGTGATTTCTTCAACCTGCAAACCTTTTGGTGTTGTCTTTCTGTTACCATGTATCCTGGCGGGAGATCCATGTAGATTTATTCTGATAGTTCACCATGTAGGAATGCGTTCTTCACATCGAACTGTTGTAATGGCCAATCAAAATTTTCTGCTAAGGATAACAGGACCCGAACTGTGTTGATTTTTGCTACTAGTGCAAATGTTTCAGTGTAGTCAATTCCATACGTCTGAGTGTATCCTTTTGCCACCAACCTTGCCTTAAAACGTTCGATTGTACCATCAACTTTGTATTTCACAATAAAGATCCATCGACATCCAACTGGTTTTTTTCCAATGGGACGATCAACGAGTTCCCAAGTTTGATTCTTTTGCAAGGACGCCATCTCTTCATTCATCGCAGCTTTCCATCTTGGATCATCTAAGGCTTCCTACACACTGTTAGGTATAGATACAGTAGATAATTGATTGACAAATGACTGATTTTTTTCTGACAAGCGATGTGTAGACACATAATGGTTCATGGGGTATCTTACTTTACTAGATAATTGAGGTTCATATGAAACTTTTGGAAGTAGACACATAATGGTTCATGGGGTATCTTAATTTACTAGATAATTGAGGTTCATATGAAACTTTTGGAATACCTCTGGTGATACATGGTGGTAACTGTCTTCTGGATGACTCAGGTGATGTATAAGGAATTTCCTCAGATAACGATTGGTTTGGTGTGTCAATTGGGAGAGAATCAGACTCCATTTCAGGTATTTCCTGACTTTTTAGATGCTCTTTTTCACTTTGATTCAAGGGTTGACCACTGTGTTCAACCTCATCCACCTCTACGCTTATTGTGTCGTGTAGAACTTCCCCACTTAAACTAGGATCTATAGCATCCACATTTTGATCTACTATTTCAATCACAACTTCCTCAATCTCGTATACAAGAGTTTGGATTTCCTCAAGATGCTCCCCCTGAGATTCAGACTCGGAGAAATACATGCTATCTTCATGAAAGACAACATCCATGGTGACATACATGCGTTTAATAGGGGGTGATAACACCTGTATCCTTTCTGATGAATACCATATCCAACAAATACACATTTCAAGGCACATGGCATTAACTTACTATGTTGATGTGGGTGAAGATGAACATATGCAACACAACCGAAGATATGGGGAGGAAGATTTTGAACTATGGGATCAACTATTGTTTTTGCAAGGGCCTGAAATGGTGTGTTGAAGTTGAGAGATCGAGAGGGAACACGGTTGATAAGATATGCAACAGAGAGTAGGGCTTCACCCCAGTAATGTAATGGCATATGAGCCTCGATGAGGGATGCGCGAACAACCTCCAATAAATGTCTATTTTTCCGCTCGGCTACACCATTTTGTTGGGGTGTATCGGGACAACTATTTTGATGTATAGCACCATGAGAGTCCAAAAACTGTTGAAGGTCAGAACTACGATATTCCCCTCCATTATCACTACGTAACACTTGTATGCGTGCATTATACTGAGTTTGAATGGAATGATAAAACTTTTGAAACAACAAGTTAACTTCAGATTTGGATCTCATCAAACACAACCAAGTCATCCTAGTACAATCATCGATAAATGTAACAAACCAACGTGATCCACCCAAAGTGGAAACTTTGGATGGACCCCAAACATCATAGTGAATAATCATAAAAGGAAGAGGACTTTTATTTAAAATCAAAGGAAAAGATGTACGGTGGCTCTTTGCAAGTTCACACACATCACATTTAAATAAAGAACTATCCACACTAGTAAACAAACTAGGAAATAATTTTTTCAAATAACCAAGTGAGGCATGTCCCAAGCGGCGATGCCAAATCCAAATCTCGGTAATCTTCTTTGATGAACCAATGCTCTTTACTGCTAATACTTGTAGTTTGCTGGAAGTCTCTGATGCCAAGTCTAAGTAATACAGCTTTCCCTTTTTAACACCATAACCAATCGTTTTCTGAGTCTGAATGTCCTTAAAAACACAATGATCAGGCCAAAAAATAACAACACAAGATAATGTAGCAGTAATTTGAGAAACTGACAAAAGATTATAATCCAAAGAAGGAACAACTAACACGGAATTAAGATGTAAATCATTTGTAAGTGATGATGACCCTTCCCCGACAACCGGGATGGTATTACCGTTGGCTGTAGAGACACAATTTTGGGAGGATGGGTAAAGATTTATAACGTGTCTAACATCAGGTATCATGTGATCAGTAGCACCACAATCAATTATCCATGCACTATTCAAAACATGTGTAGAAATGTTCGAGACCTTACCTCCCGTTTTGGTAGTGGTTACTAATGCTGATGATGTGAGGGCTGCATCAACTTCCTTTGTCTGAGCAACTGCTGAGTTGAAGGCCGCATGGAATTTCGATGTTGTGTTGGATCCCACCATTCTGGATATCCAATAAGTTCAAAACAATAACTTTTTGAATGGCATGTTTGATTGCAATGAGTGCATTTGTATGTTGATTTGTCTAAATTAATGGAACTCTTCGAATTGTTGGATCTGGATCGATCTTGCAAAGTCCGACTAGGTCGATGGTGGGAAATCATAGCGGAAGCATCAGGTTTGTCAATGTCCTCACTAAAAGTAGTAGAGCGTATGGCTTCACGACGGACTAAGGAAAAACACACTTCCAAACTTAGAGGTGGATCGTGACGTAAAATTTCTCGACGAATTTGATCAAACATTTTATCCAACCCATCAAGAAATATATGCACTCGAATCCGTTCATTGGACTGCTGGTATGCTATAACATCATCGGGATCTTTCATGACTACTTTATCACGATGATCAAGTTCGTGAAAGATTTCTGTGATTTCCCCATAATAAACAGAAAGAGAATTGTTACCTTGTTTGGCTGAGAAGGCTTTATGATGCAAAGAATAGACGTGCATCTCGTCCGTACCATCATAAAATACTTTAGAAAGGGTACTCCAAATTTCACGGGCAGTGGGAATACGGAGATAGCGTTTCATGATGTCTGGAGACATAGACATCAAAAGCCATCGTTTCACCTTCTGATTTTCATCATACCATTTTTCACATCCATTGTCGGACACAGCAGGTGGTGGAGTTTTGCCGATGATGTATGTGAGTTTTTCTCGTTCAACAATATGCATTTCCATCAATTGAGACCACACATCGTAATTTGTTTTAGTAAGTAAGATGCCAACATTAAAGGCACCTTCAGACTGAACAAAACCTGGAACATATTTGAATTCAATTTTTTCACTCATTTTTTATTTTTATTTTTTTTATTGTATGGATGAATTTGGGTATAAAGTGTCTGAGAATTTTTTTTTTTTGGCTTTAGATGCAAGATTTACAAAACCTTATTCGGCTCTGGTACCATCTAAGCAAGAATGTTTTTATATTCATTGATATTAAACTAATGAACATACAAAGTATTTATATAGGTAGGAACTCCGAATTGTTCCTCAAGAAATCATCTCCTATCAATTAAATGACCTATACAATCTTCTATGTAAGGAAATATAATAGAATTGATCTCCACAATATCTAGCCAATATCACTCCAGGGAATAATGTGCGAAATCCTTCGGTTAAGAATCCCCCTGTGACAAATGAAGCAAAATTGATCACCAACAGTCCTTCACGGTTAAATCATCGTTACTGCTTGGATTGAAGCTAGATTTTCGACCTTGGATAAAACTATGAGTTTCCAAATTGGAGTTTTCTCCAAATATATGAAGCCTGCATGTATTACAAAACATTAAAACATGATTTTTTATGCCTCTCAATTGCAGCAACAGGCTCTGTAGTAGGTTCGAAGAAATTGGGAATATGGAATTAGTTATCTAGACAACTGAAACTATAAGCATTGAGAATGTTACACTAAAATAAAGTTGGTTAACTCAAGCAGTTAAGTTATCCGAGACTTCAAGGGGTTCAATACAGGAAAAGATCAACTCTCGGTTTCCAGTGTTTAGCATTAGGAATTATGGATAAATACAGATATCCTTCCAACTTTTGACCATCTTATAGTAATCACTAATCAATTGATATTTCTATTGCCGGACTACATAGGATGAGTTAAACAAAGAAGAAGAATCCACATGACAACTGTGAAATAAGCAAATTTTCGTAGTTCTTCTTTTTTACCACTATTAGGAGTATCTGTATTCGACGGACCGCCATGGACGCATTTGTCAAGCTTGAAATTCTCCTTCGATTCAACATAAAAAATATTAGATGATAATATGAAATTTCATTGCATCTACGGAGGAGAAATTCTACCACGGAGTCGTCTGGTGACCAAAGGAACACGACTAGGATCAAGAACTTCCTTAAAATCCAGAATTTCTTCCACTATATGCAACCAATCTAGAAATTCATCCGACTGATGTCCCCCATTGACTTCCAGAATTTCCACTCGAAAACTTGATTCCCACCTTCGATTAGGTGATGATTGATGGCTGCGGTTGGAGGCAAATGGATTGGCTCCGAGGTTAGAGATGGTCTCCTCCCGCTCCGACACATATCGCGGTTGTTGTTGTTGCTGATGTTGTAGAGCAGCCAATTGTTGTGTTAAAAGTTTCACTTATTTTTGTAAAAAATCAACTTCATCCCTACGAATTACATCTTCGCGTTTTCTTGGCAGTATGATATCAGGATCTTACTGATTCTTGAAACCACTCTGACGCAGCATACGTAGTAAGAAATATGAATATAATCAATAACTCTTTGATTCTTGAACAAGAATACCATGACATTGAGAGAACTAAGAAAAAAAACTCAAGCTTTGCATTAACTTTGTAAACTGAAAAACTCCTTCAGGTTTACAATGCTTAAATAATAAAACTCTAAAAGCATAAATAAAATAAAATAAAATTACAAAAAGTTCCCTAATTAAATAAAAGGCATAATAAGTTATAAAAATCCTCCAACGGTAAAAATAGTCTTCTTAAAACATAGGATCGGCTACACCATCTTAATTTCATTAGATTTCAATTTTTGTCCTGTAATTATAAACTTTTTCTTCGATAATAGGACCAAATTGTTATTGCAGGATGAAAATTGAAACTTATTGAAAGTTAGATGACGAAATTTGTTAAGCTTATGACTAAATTTGAAATTTAGTGAAAGTTGAAGGATTAAATGTGTGCACTGTAGTTATATGACTATTTATGAAAAAAATTAAAGTTAGAGGACCATTTTTGGAATTTTACCGAAAACTATTTTGATTAATTATTTGGAAGATTGTTGTGGTTTTTTTTTTTTTTTTTTTTTTTTTTTTTTTTTTTTTTTGTAAAACAACTTAAGCATGATTATGATTTGTTTTGACTAGAATCTTCTTAATGTAAAATAGTTTTATTTAAACGGTGAGCTAGGTTTGATAATGTGGGTTATAGTTTGAATATATATTGAACGCTGAGATTTTGAGGGTATACAACAAATAATAGGTGTCAAAATAATCAAATAAACAAGAAATTTAATTTTAACCGTTTCTTTGACTGTTACAAATGATGGATGCAATAAAATTCCAATTCTGAGAATTTATAGGCAATATGAGACGAAGAAAACAAGAATCTTCCAGACTGTATTTTTGTTAATTAGCAGCTAGATCTGATTAATAATACACTTGCCCATGCTTTTTACAGGTAGATTTTACTTTTAGCATGTTTCAAGTGTATGTTACTGTGCAATTTGGTGTTATGAAATTTAGTTTAGTTAAACTTTTAAGGTACAAACATGGAGCAAGATTTTCATTTCTCCATCCAAAATAACGAAAAGTTTCTTTTTTAAATCAATGGAAACTATAATAAGGAGTATTTTCAAAATTCGATATTTGCCTTGAAACTTTCTCTTTTTCTTAATTTAGAAGAATTTTTCATAAATTTTCTTAGTTTTTCCGGAACGTTTCACTAGAAGAAAATTGAATTTTTGTGACAAGACATTAATGACCCGTTTGTTTGCTCGGGTATGGCATACTATTTGGCAATCTAATTCCTTGGAATCAGATAATAATGTTTGAACAATTTTTTTGAAATTTGGGAAAGGAAATATATTCCAACAAATCAGGAATCTTGTCATGAAAATATGGGAATGTGAAACCCAATTTTTCTATGGTATTATGATTCCTTTCCTGAGGGATTTGATACTAAAAATAAAAAATACATTATTGATAGTTTTATTCTTCTCCCTACATAATATTTCTCTCCCATAGCCATTGTTTTTTTGTTTCTTGCGTTGTTTTCCATCTTCAACTGCTTAAATCACATATTAAATTATCATGTTCATTTACCTACTAGTTGAATCTACTGAAATAATATAGAATATTGTTTAAATGTGAATTGATTTGAAAATATGTATATAGTTTATATGTCAATTCACATGCCAAATCCAAAACTTATGCTTCATAGCAATTCATTCTAAATTGTACGCTTAATTTTGTAATTGCTTTTGAAAGTGTTAACTTATTTATAACTATTATCAAACAACATTTTTTGTGATAGTTACATTCTTGGATTATTATGATATATTATACATATTTTTTTAAATCAATATATTTTTAATAATACTCTATAATAAATGCTGCTTTAAATTGATTTTTATTTAATATATGAGTGGGGGTATTTTTGTGAACTTTTTAATTATGTAATTCATTCTTTGCTATTACCAAACATTGGAAAAGGAATTAAATTAATTTCCTTGGTACAATCCCAAGTGTTACCCAAACACTATAATGAAATCATATTTCTGGATATCATATTTCTTAGTTTTTCCGAAACGTTTCACTACAAGAAAATTGAATTTTTGTGACAAGACATAATAAGTGACAAGGTTAAACTTGTCAATCTCTATATCTATTAAGTCACAATAACTTAGATATTGTCACTTCATAGACATGTTAGTGACAAGGATTGAAAAAAAATTGTCAATATTAACATTTAGTTATACCCCAAAAGTGATAACCAAAATATTATCACTTAATCATTGTGATAATCTTTATTGTCACTAGGTGTCTATAAAGGGGTGTCGTTAATTGTCAATAGTGACAACTTAATTACCATACTCTTGTCACTAAACGCTATTATTGATAACTTAAAAAAGGGTTTTTATCACTATTGGAGTTGTCACTATTATTATTTTGACAACACTCAAATATTAAGCTGAGCGAAACATTCATAAAAAACGAGACTTTAATCCTTGGTTATAAGTGCTCTTTATGTCAGGACCATGAACCATATAAGATGGTCTTAACCATTACCCAAAATTTCGAAACATTTTTATTGAACATACCGAAATGTTTATATTTCTGAGTTATCAATATAGTATTTTCTACTTTGATATGTTTACTTATTTCACAATTTTTCCAAATGTTTTTCAAAGTTTTTGAATTTTTTTTGAAAAATTTCTAATATTTAATTGACAGAAATATACAACGAATATGAAATTTTAGTCCATGCCCTAAAATCTTTCACACAATTTTTCTGATTTCTAGAATTGAATGCTACAAGGTACGTGCTAATATATTTATCTTGTAATTGATAGTTTCATTCATATTAGATCTGGGCTAGAATTTAACTACAACTACTAGCGCTAAACAAACTACATGTATATGGGACCTTAGATAAACTAATTGATTATATTAATAGAATATGATTAGTATATGTATTTAATAATGGGTAAAACATATGAGAGTGGTACCGGTTACCACTAAAGTATCAATTGTAACATTTACTATCCTATGTAATGGTTTTGGACTTTTTATTCCCAAATTACCACCGTCCCTTTTATAACTAATAAATTGGTATCTTTATTAATTTATCAAAAAAAAAATGTTTCTTTATTAATTATGAAATCCTCCATCCATCTAAGAACATTAGGTTTCAAATTCTTCATTCTTTTGTTTACTTTCATTTTTGACTCGATTTTTTTCTTTATTTCCATCTCATTTGTTCATTATTTTCGTTTCAATTTTTCTTTGTTCTATCTTGAATTTTTCCTTACAATTTGTTTAAGTTTTTATTTGGTGGTAATCTCTTTTATTTTCATTACAAATTATTATTCCAAATATTAAGTAATTCTTCTTCAAATTCTTACTTGGAATTTTCGAACTTCACATAGGCTCCTATCGTCCATTTTTCCATCTATACTTACCTTAACTTCTTTATACGTCTATTATCAATCAAACGTAGATTCAATTCCAACACAAATCATTGCCAATAGTATGAACCTGTGTCAAGCTTGAATTTTGTGAGTAAGAATTTGAAAGGGGAATTATAATTACTCAACATTTGAAATAATAATTTGTGACAAAAATGAATGAGACAATTATCACCAAACAAAATATAAAGAAAAAAATTGAGATAGAAATATAGAAAAAAATTGAAACAGAAAATAAAGAAAACAAATTGAGATGGAAATAAAGAAAAAATTGAGACAAAAAAAAGGGAAGAAAACCAAAGAAATAAAGAAATTGAAACATAATATTCTTTGATGGATGCAGGAATTCATAAAATATAAAGAAATTAATATTTTTTTATGATAAATGAATAAATAAAAAATTTATTAATCAGTTATAAAAAGGTGGGGATAAACAGTGCAAAACTATTACAAAGGGATAAATGTTACAACTGATATTTTAGAGAGGTAAGTGGTATCACCCTATACTTTAAGAGGACAAACTGTATTTAATCTTTTAAATAATGAGAGGTGTGGTTTAAAAATCCAAATAATGTATAGAAGTTCGTTGTATTTTCAGCTTATTTTATGTCTCTGATTTTTTTCACGTGGTAGTGTGTTAGTGTATATTAAACAAAGCAATTATTTTTTAGTATACACAATACAGATAGGACGTAATAGAATGTTTTTTGCAAACTCTAAAAAAATTGATTAATTTGATGGGCTAAAATATACTCCATCGTTGCTAAAAAGACATCCAAACGGTCCTAAAATAGCTAACGTTTTTCAGCTGGCTGTTCTCTGATTGGAACAATAG
Source organism: Penstemon davidsonii (assembly GCA_034814905.1). Lineage (NCBI taxonomy): Eukaryota > Viridiplantae > Streptophyta > Magnoliopsida > Lamiales > Plantaginaceae > Penstemon > Penstemon davidsonii. Next base: position 3,036,246 of record JAYDYQ010001086.1, on the reverse strand, counting down.
CTCCATTCCCTTTGTGCAAGCATGATAACTTATATACTGTTCTATATCTCCATGAATCTAGGAATCGAAGTTCCTACAAGGCTACAATCATGTGCTTAATACAATTGACAAACCAAAAGGGTCAAGGTTGGCCCCATTTTATTACTGTAGTAATATGTGTACTAGGCCCAACTAAAAATAACTGATGTCCAATAACAGAAAATGTGATTGATATAAATTAATTAAAAATCATTTTATCGATTAATTATATAAATAATAACAAAGCAATGTCTTTTGTGTTTAAGATACAACTGCACATAAGAATGATAAATCAATGTAACATTTTCATAATATAAACATGTATATTTGCAGCAATAGTCCCAAAAAAATAAACTGAAACAAACACATGTCTCATAGGGTTTGAAGTGAAACAATTGATAATGATACATAAAATAGGACTTTTTAATCTTACGTAAATGGACGAAAATGCCCTCCAAGTAATGCACATGTTTTGCACGTGAGGTCGTCTTTGTCGTGTAATAGATGGAAAAAATTAAGAGAAACGAATGTGCTAAAGTTGACCTATAAGGAAGACAAAAATTGCAATTCACTTTTGTGAAAATTCAAATTATAATACAACACTTCACACAAAATCCAGACCAGTCTTAAATATCATTCAAAATTATAATACAACATTTCACACAAAATCAAAACCAGTCTTAAATATCATTCAAATTATAATACAACCTTTCACACGTAAAACCAAAATAGGCCTTAAAATTCATGTTTTACTTATCCGTACCAATATTTAAAGAATCTTCAAAACACAAAATAAAAACTTAATAAAAAAAAAAAACCATTGAAATTATCTACAAATGAGTCATAATGTTTCAGTATAGTGTCTTCGTTTTTTGTGTACACAATTGAGGTTGAAGATGTTATTGAGTGACACTTCAATTTCGACGAATGAACCAATGCTTTGTTCCGGTCCTAGCGCAGGAAACACAAGAAACAAATATAAAAATCAATAAAATTAAAGTTTAAAACCAAAAGAGAATCACAATTTCAACATTTTATCTTTATCTGTATTGATAAAACTGACTTTTGAAATTTGAAACAGTGTTCTATATTTTTTCACAAAATTGACTTATGCTCAGCAGATTGTACTTCAGGCCATTAACATATGAGACGTCAGATATCTCTATGTTTCCTTTGATAAGCTTTCCAACAGCTACAACCTTGCCTTCTTTGCTGTCTCCAAAAGTAACTCTTGGACCATTCACAGCAACAGCATCTGCCAGTTCATGTATGTCTCCACACATGTGCCTTGAACATCCACTGTCCAAGTACCATTTCTTCACTACTTTACTCCTACTCCTAATCCTAACCTACAAGACAAAATAAAAATGTTTTAGGTACCCTTTATTGAGAGGGTCCTGGTGGATTAGTGTCACCTTTGACAACCCAAGATGTTGAAGTCTTAGGCTTCTTAGGCTTTAGAGTTTTAGCAGGAGCATGAGCAATTTCATTTTCATCATAATTAGCAGGCATGTTATGTTGATAATCATTATGATGATGATAAGGCTCATAAGCAGGATAGGATGCATGATAAGCAGGGTAAGCATGCATTGGTTGGTGAGCAGGATATGCAGCAAAATGAGGTGGATAATGAGGTGCAGCATAATATGGTGGATAAGCAGGTTGCACATAATAAGACTCATTTCCATACCAAGCATTATTGTCATAATTTCTTTGCTTCTTGGGTTTGCTCTTAACTTGCTCTTTAACAGACGACTTAGGTTTACTAGTCTGATTGGTTTTACTCTTATCAGCAGACTTCTTGGGACTACTCTGCTGTTTTGTTTTACCAGTCTGTTTTTCATTTTCAGGCTTTTTACCCTTTTTAGCCTTAGGAGGACTCTTCTCCTTTTTCTCTATTTCCAGTGAAGTAGATTTAGCAGTCTGAACATACAGGACAATATTACTATTATCAGCAGATATAAACTTTTCAGCTTTGTTCAGTTCTAACTTTTCTTTTACTAAGGGAGTGCTCCGTTCAATAGGTTTCTCTATTTGCACAACAGACGACTTATTATATAAGTTTATTGTTGCTTCGAGTTCCATGATTTTTCCCTTGTAGACTTCACATTCTGCTTTCAGAGATTCACATTCGTGTGAAAGCTTTTTATACATGGCTGATTCTTCAGGTTTTTCAACCTTAAGTTTCAGTTTAGTATTTTGCTTTTTCAGTAGAATCATCTCGTCCTTAAGCTTAGCAAGCTCATTTACAACATCTACTTTGTTGTTCATCATTTGCTCAAATGAGCTAAATAGTTCAAGCTCACTTTCAGAGAGTATTACCTCATTGTCAGAATCATCAGATTCCTTTGCCATGAGACACAGCAGTGCAGGTGTTTCGTCAAAAACAGAGTCATCACTTGAAGTGCCAGATTCTGTGTTTGATGAGTAGATGGCTGCCATCTTTTCAGCTTCAGCCAACAGCACCTTCCTCTTTTGGTATCTCTTTTCTTTTCTCTCTCTTCTTTGTCTCTTTTCTTCCTCTGTGTATTTCTCTGCTTTAGGATATGGACAGTCCTTGATGAAGTGTCCCAATTTCCTGCAATTATAGCACATTAGCTTGGATTTATAATCATCCTTACTATCATGAGAAAATGAGGTAGGTTTAGAAGTAGAAGCATTGTTATATTTGTTCTTCATTTTTCTTTTATAGAACTTTTTGAATCCGTTTAGTAACAACGCAACATCGCCAGCAGTGTACTCCTTTTTACTCAGCACTGTGGTCTCATCAGATGAGTCCACTTCTATAGTTCTCCCGGCTGATCTTCTGGATTTCTCTGCAGCAACCAGGGCAGCAGTGGGACTAGAAGTTGAGGTCTCTTCTATACCCATTCTTGGCATTTTATACTCGTACGCCTTGAGTACTGAAAACAGCTCCGTCAGAGAGATCTTCCCCAGATCCCTAGATTCTTCCATAGCTGTGATCTTCATGTTGAATTTGGGTGGTAGCGCCTTCAGGACTTTGAGAGTAATCTCTTTGTCTGTGAACGTCTTTCCCAGCTTCAACACGTTGTTTAGCACTTTGGTAAACCTTGAACTCATCTGTTCAATGGTTTCTCCAGGCTTCATTTTGAAGTTCTCAAACTTCTCCATGGCAACACTTAGATTGTGTTCCTTGATGGCTTCATTTCCTTCACTCATATCACTGACTTTGTCCCACATCTCTTTTGATGTTTTACAGTGTTTGACATAGTCAAACCTTTCATTGTCCAGGGCTTTAGTCATGATGAAAATTCCAACTTTATCAAGATTTTTCAACTTGATTTCTTCAGGTGTCATCTCTTCTTCATCTTTGTCCACGATCACTTCTTGATCATTGACTTTGATGGTTTTTGTGATTCTTATCGGACATTTGGTTATGCATCTGAACATATTATCATTATAAGAAGCAAGGAAAATTTCCATGCGTATTTTCCAGTCCTCAAAGCTCATACCGCCAATGTGGGGAACATGGCCGATACAGTCCATTTTTCAAAAAGTTTTTCTTTTTCAAAAAGATGCTTTTTTTTTAAAACTTTTGAAAACCTTTGAAAAACACTGTAGGATCAAGCTCGTTGATCAGGCAAATGATTCAAATGAACCACCTGCTCTGATACCACTTGTTGGTCCCAAGTGGTCAGATGAGGTTTAGGGGGGGGGGGGGGGGGGAATAAACCTCTTTAAAATTTTTCCCTTTTTAAAACTTCTAACTTTTCTGTCAGCAGACTAAGCTGATCTCGCACAAAGCTTTGAACAGCAGAGTTGACCACTCTTCTGATTTTACTTAGCTGATTTTATCAAAATCAGAGTTTCAAAATTAACTATCTTGCAGCGGATTTATAAAGTGTTTTTCACAAGTAGTTTCTTTTAACTTTGAAATAGTTTTATCCCCAGTTTTAACAAACTCCTTTTAAAACTTTTCAAACAGTTAACCTTTAAGTGTTTTCAGTATGCTGTTTTAAATATGCAGAAAATAATGCAAGTTAAAAACACAAAGGATTTTTATAGTGGTTATATGGATGTAAATCCTTTAGTCCACTCTTCCAAGTCACTTAGATCTTGGGTTATACTAAATCACACAGATTACAGTATACGCTTCTTACGCCAAACAACAAATGAAGTGGCCGTAAGTTCACAATAGGAAATCACAAAGAAATTCCTAACCTCTGAAGTAATATCGCTCACAAAGATTGATATCTACTCCTCACAACACAATCTAACAAAATCACTCAGATTTTACAAGTATTTTCTGTTTTCTCTCTATTTAGCTTCGTCAACAAATGACTCGGCTGATGAGTGTTCTGTTCTTTGAGTTTGAGACTTAGAAAAGTTCTGGTTCAGATTTTTGCTCTCAAAGTGTGTTGTCTCAGTGTTGTGTCTCTTCTTCAACTCACGAACTGAATTATTTATACTTGGAGATTTGAATTTCTGCCCGTTGAGAGATCGACAACTGTTCAAATCCTCGAGTACTGGTCCTTTCTGCAGAAACGGCTACCTGCGACTGAACACTGTACACTCTGTTGTACTTGCTGTCAGATCGCATTAAATGCACCAATCTGATACGAGGTTTCTCTTCAATCATTTGTCATTAATACCCTTCCTCTTCAGCATTTATTACTCCAAGTGCATTTATTACCGTTGCACTGATCTTCTGATCTACTTCCACTTAGCTGATCGAAATTACTCGTCTGATGTATACTCGACTGATCCCAAACTTGAACTAATCTGATTTGAGTCGGCTGATTGTCCACCAGTCTGATTTCTTCTTCAGCAATAGATCAGTAATTTTCTGGACCATATTTGACTAGTCTGAATAAGTCTTCCTTAGTCAAATATCTTCGAAGGTTTTTACTAAGCTTTCATACTTAGCTGATTCTGATGTTTTGGAAATCATCAAAACCTCCCTTCACTTTATGCCTTCTATCTTCATCTTCATCCAACACCTTAAATTATCAATAATGTTGTAAATATTATATATTAGTGGATATTTCTATTATTAATGTAATAGTTCAGAGACTTACTTGTAATATATCCATTTATGAGCTTACATCTTGTATATGGGCTTTGTACCGTACTTGTAACTTATTTGGATATAAATAAGAGTTCTCATGTCCCCAAGAATACAACCATAATTTACTCTATGTATTATATCTCTGTGTTCTTCTTTCTTTCTCTTTATAGTTATTATATTGTTCATCAATCTCTTTACCTCAATCACTAAACCAAAGAGCTAACTTAATAAATTATTTACAACAAATAGCAATTTATAGTGTTATAGCTTACAAATTTGTCTTCTTTTCTCAAATAAATTACAAGTAATAATCTTATTTTTTCCAATGAGTTCTGAGGCTAACTTTTAGAGTAGCACCTGAAACCCTCTACATAATCATTTAATGTGCATGATCCAACTCACTGCATATCCAAGGTTTGAGGGGCGAGGGCAGCCTTTTTTTTTTTTTTCTTCTTAATCCACCAAGGGTACTCAAATCTTGGACCAGACTTAATTTATTTCATGATGCGTCACACAAATTATATCAGAACCTCTCCCAGTGAGATATGATGTCGAGGTTTTTTTTTTTGTCGAAAGGAATAAATAAAGAACATTGTACTAAATCTTTGGACAACAGATGTCGAACACTTTCAGGGGGATCCTCCCATTTAATAGCTCCTTTCCGATTTGATGACCGCTTTTAGCAATGGCATTTGAGGCTTAATTCACTGATTTTCTAATATGCAAAAGTCTAACGGTCCAAGGCTTCCTATAGAATCTCCTATAGTCCTCCAAGATAAGATCCAAAGGGTGCTCCGACGTGAATATTTTATTAACCAATTGACAAATCACCTCAGACCCAATCTCAACGACCAACTCACTCGGTCCTTTTTTTCCAAGTCCACTTAAGACCCTCCTGAAGCGTAAGTAACTCTGCTTGGGTAATAATATAGATTCCCAAGCCATCACTCAATTCGGATACCCATAGCCCTTCTGCATTTCTGATAGCCCCGCTCAGCTCTGCTAAGTTAATAGTGGGCATCCAACTCCCATCCGTGTTAAGATTTCACCCTCATCTCACTGGGCCCATCTCAAATTAGGGAAAACTCTAGGTTGTCGAGACCTTGGACCATTCTTATAAAACTCCATAGCAAGCTATTTGATTCTGCCGACAACCACCTGGAGTGGTTTCTCTTTATTTTCGAAAACAAAAAGGATTTTTGCCTTCCAAATATTTCATATGGCAGCCAAGAAGATCCTTCGCCACTCACAATGTGGGAGAATATTACTTCGAAAATGAAGACACAAGTTTTGTTCCACTTAGGGACTCCTACCCACCAATATGAACTCTAACAAGTCTGTCGCAAATATTAAAGTGTCCCAACTATTCGATGCCCGAGAGCACTCTCTCATGATATGAGAAGAATCCTCCCTAACTGCACAACCTCCCAGGCAACAATTTATGAGAAATGTCTATCGAACAACAAGGAGTTGGTCACCAGCTATCACGCGCAATCAATGCCATGTTTATCTGAAAAATTCAATTGACAATTTCTCTTCAGGAACCTATTGCTTGATGGATTCCAGTTGGCTTTGCCAAATAATAAAAAAAAAACAATATTTCAAAGTGAAGCATAAGGATGCCAATATCACTTCAGGGGTGTAAGCAAGAATGTTTTTATATTCATTGATATTAAACTAATGAACATACAAAGTATTTATATAGGTAGGAACTCCGAATTGTTCCTCAAGAAATTATCTCCTATCAATTAAATGACCTATACAATCTTCTATGTAAGGAAATAAAATAGAATTGATCTCCACAATATCTTGACAATATCAATACTCCCCCTCAAGTTGGTGCATAGATGTCATACATGCACAACTTGTTTGAGAACTTTGAGAACACTTGATTAGATACTGCTTTGATAAGGATATCAGCTAACTGATCTTCTAACCGAATCTTTGTTAGTTCCACAATCTTTTCGTCTAGTTTTTCTTTAATGAAGAACCTATCTATCTCTACATGTTTTGTACGGCCATGCTGAACTGGATTATGGGCTATATCACATGCAACTTTGTTGTCACAATATAGCTGAATCGGTTGCTCTGAAGAGTAACCTAAGTTCTTTAAAAGAAACTTCAACCATAGTGCTTCACAAATTCCTAAGGCCATTCCTCTATACTCAGCCTCAACACTAGATCGTGCAACAACATTTTGTTTCTTGCTTCTCCATGTCACTAGGTTCCCTCCTACAATGGTAAAATATCCCGAGGTTGACGGCCTATCATCAATTGCTCCAGCCCATTCAGCATCTGTATACACTTCAATATTTTTTTTTTGTCTGTTTCGAGAGAATAGAATTCCCTCTCCTGGAGCTGATTTCAGATATCTCAAAATACACATTAGAGCATTCATGTGTTGTTCACTAGGATTATGCATGAATTGACTGACTATACTCAGAGCATAGGCGAGGTCTGGTCTTGTGTGAGCTAAATACATCAATCTTCCAACAAGCCTTTGGTATCTCCCCCTGTCCACTGGTACTTGGTTTTTTTTAGTACACAACTTCATTCCTTCTTCTACTGGAGTTTCAGCTGGTTGGCAGGCTAACATACCAGTTTCATGTAGTAGATCTAAGGCATACTTTCTTTGAGATAAGAAGATTCCTTTACTTGATCTAGAAACTTCAATTCCCAGAAAGTATTTTAAGGGGCCTAAGTCTTTCATCTTAAATTCCTAGGATAAGTACTTTCTGCAAAGTTCTTATTTCTTCGGGATCGTTTCCTGTGACAATCATGTCATCTACATATACAATGAGTGCAGTAATTATCTCCCCTCCCCTTTTCAAGAATAATGTGTGATCTGAATTACTCTGTTTGTAACCAAATGTTATCATTGATTTGGTAAATCTTCCAAACCAGGCTCTAGGGGACTGTTTTAGTCCATATAGTGATTTCTTCAACCTGCAAACCTTTTGGTGTTGTCTTTCTGTTACCATGTATCCTGGCGGGAGATCCATGTAGATTTATTCTGATAGTTCACCATGTAGGAATGCGTTCTTCACATCGAACTGTTGTAATGGCCAATCAAAATTTTCTGCTAAGGATAACAGGACCCGAACTGTGTTGATTTTTGCTACTAGTGCAAATGTTTCAGTGTAGTCAATTCCATACGTCTGAGTGTATCCTTTTGCCACCAACCTTGCCTTAAAACGTTCGATTGTACCATCAACTTTGTATTTCACAATAAAGATCCATCGACATCCAACTGGTTTTTTTCCAATGGGACGATCAACGAGTTCCCAAGTTTGATTCTTTTGCAAGGACGCCATCTCTTCATTCATCGCAGCTTTCCATCTTGGATCATCTAAGGCTTCCTACACACTGTTAGGTATAGATACAGTAGATAATTGATTGACAAATGACTGATTTTTTTCTGACAAGCGATGTGTAGACACATAATGGTTCATGGGGTATCTTACTTTACTAGATAATTGAGGTTCATATGAAACTTTTGGAAGTAGACACATAATGGTTCATGGGGTATCTTAATTTACTAGATAATTGAGGTTCATATGAAACTTTTGGAATACCTCTGGTGATACATAGTGGTAACTGTCTTCTGGATGACTCAGGTGATGTATAAGGAATTTCCTCATATAACGATTGGTTTGGTGTGTCAATTGGGAGAGAATCAGACTCCATTTCAGGTATTTCCTGACTTTTTAGATGCTCTTTTTCACTTTGATTCAAGGGTTGACCACTGTGTTCAACCTCATCCACCTCTACGCTTATTGTGTCGTGTAGAACTTCCCCACTTAAACTAGGATCTATAGCATCCACATTTTGATCTACTATTTCAATCACAACTTCCTCAATCTCGTATACAAGAGTTTGGATTTCCTCAAGATGCTCCCCCTGAGATTCAGACTCGGAGAAATACATGCTATCTTCATGAAAGACAACATCCATGGTGACATACATGCGTTTAATAGGGGGTGATAACACCTGTATCCATTCTGATGAATACCATATCCAACAAATACACATTTCAAGGCACATGGCATTAACTTACTATGTTGATGTGGGTGAAGATGAACATATGCAACACAACCGAAGATATGGGGAGGAAGATTTTGAACTATGGGATCAACTATTGTTTTTGCAAGGGCCTGAAATGGTGTGTTGAAGTTGAGAGATCGAGAGGGAACACGGTTGATAAGATATGCAACAGAGAGTAGGGCTTCACCCCAGTAATGTAATGGCATATGAGCCTCGATGAGGGATGCGCGAACAACCTCCAATAAATGTCTATTTTTTCGCTCGGCTACACCATTTTGCTGGGGTGTATCGGGACAACTATTTTGATGTATAGCACCATGAGAGTCCAAAAACTGTTGAAGGTCAGAACTACGATATTCCCCTCCATTATCACTACGTAACACTTGTATGCGTGCATTATACTGAGTTTGAATGGAATGATAAAACTTTTGAAACAACAAGTTAACTTCAGATTTGGATCTCATCAAACACAACCAAGTCATCCTAGTACAATCATCGATAAATGTAACAAACCAACGTGATCCACCCAAAGTGGAAACTTTGGATGGACCCCAAACATCAGAGTGAATAATCATAAAAGGAAGAGGACTTTTATTTAAAATCAAAGGAAAAGATGTACGGTGGCTCTTTGCAAGTTCACACACATCACATTTAAATAAAGAACTATCCACACTAGTAAACAAACTAGGAAATAATTTTTTCAAATAACCAAGTGAGGCATGTCCCAAGCGGCGATGCCAAATCCAAATCTCGGCAATCTTCTTTGATGAACCAATGCTCTTTACTGCTAATACTTGTTGTAGTTTGCTGGAAGTCTCTGATGCCAAGTCTAAGTAATACAGCTTTCCCTTTTTAACACCATAACCAATCGTTTTCTGAGTCTGAATGTCCTTAAAAACACAATGATCAGGCCAAAAAATAACAACACAAGATAATGTAGCAGTAATTTGAGAAACTGACAAAAGATTATGATCCAAAGAAGGAACAACTAACACGGAATTAAGATGTAAATCATTTGTAAGTGATGATGACCCTTCCCCGACAACCGGGATGGTATTACCGTTGGCTGTAGAGACACAATTTTGGGAGGATGGGTAAAGATTTATAACGTGTCGAACATCAGGTATCATGTGATCAGTAGCACCACAATCAATTATCCATGCACTATTCAAAACATGTGTAGAAATGTTCGAGACCTTACCTCCCGTTTTGGTAGTGGTTACTAATGCTGATGATGTGAGGGCTGCATCAACTTCCTTTGTCTGATCAACTGCTGAGTTGAAGGCCGCATGGAATTTCGATGTTGTGTTGGATCCCACCATTCTTGATCCCACCATTCTGGATATCCAATAAGTTCAAAACAATAACTTTTTGAATGGCCTGTTTGATTGCAATGAGTGCATTTGTATGTTGATTTGTCTAAATTAATGGAACTCTTCGAATTGTTGGATCTGGATCGATCTTGCAAAGTCCGACTAGGTCGATGGTGGGAAATCATAGCGGAAGCATCAGGTTTGTCAATGTCCTCACTAAAAGTAGTAGAGCGTATGGCTTCACGACGGACTAAGGAAAAATACACTTCCAAACTTAGAGGTGGATCGTGACGTAAAATTTCTCGACAAATTTGATCAAACATTTTATCCAACCCATCAAGAAATATATGCACTCGAATCCGTTCATTGGACTGCTGGTATGCTATAACATCATCGGGATCTTTCATGACTACTTTATCACGATGATCAAGTTCGTGAAAGATTTCTGTGATTTCCCCATAATAAACAGAAAGAGAATTGTTACCTTGTTTGGCTGAGAAGGCTTTATGATGCAAAGAATAGACGTGCATCTCGTCCGTACCATCATAAAATACTTTAGAAAGGGTACTCCAAATTTCACGGGCAGTGGGAATACGGAGATAGCGTTTCATGATGTCTGGAGACATAGACATCAAAAGCCATCGTTTTACCTTCTGATTTTCATCATACCATTTTTCACATCCATTGTCGGACACAGCAGGTGGTGGAGTTTTGCCGATGATGTATGTGAGTTTTTCTCGTTCAGCTATATGCATTTCCATCAATTGAGACCACACATTGTAATTTGTTTTAGTAAGTAAGATGCCAACATTAAAGGCACCTTCAGACTGAACAAAACCTGGAACATATTTGAATTCAATTTTTTCACTCATTTTTTATTTTTATTTTTTTTATTGTATGGATGAATTTGGGTATAAAGTGTCTGAGAATTTTTTTTTTTTTGGCTTTAGATGCAAGATTTACAAAACCTTATTCGGCTCTGGTACCATGTAAGCAAGAATGTTTTTATATTCATTGATATTAAACTAATGAACATACAAAGTATTTATATAGGTAGGAACTCCGAATTGTTCCTCAAGAAATCATCTCCTATCAATTAAATGACCTATACAATCTTCTATGTAAGGAAATATAATAGAATTGATCTCCACAATATCTAGCCAATATCACTCCAGGGAATAATGTGCGAAATCCTTCGGTTAAGAATCCCCCTGTGACAAATGAAGCAAAATTGATCACCAACAGTCCTTCACGGTTAACTCATCGTTACTGCTTGGATTGAAGCTAGATTTTCGACCTTGGATAAAACTATGAGTTTCCAAATTGGAGTTTTCTCCAAATATATGAAGCCTACATGTATTACAAAACATTAAAACATGATTTTTTATGCCTCTCAATTGCAGCAACAGGCTCTGTAGTAGGTTCGAAGAAATTGGGAATATGGAATTAGTTATCTAGACAACTGAAGCTATAAGCATTGAGAATGTTACACTAAAATAAAGTTGGTTAACTCAAGCAGTTAAGTTATCCGAGACTTCAAGGGGTTCAATACAGGAAAAGATCAACTCTCGGTTTCCAGTGTTTAGCATTAGGAATTATGGATAAATACAGATATCCTTCCAACTTTTGACCATCTTATAGTAATCACTAATCAATTGATATTTCTATTGCCGGACTACATAGGATGAGTTAAACAAAGAAGAAGAATCCACATGACAACTGTGAAATAAGCAAATTTTCGTAGTTCTTCTTTTTTACCACTATTAGGAGTATCTGTATTCGACGGACCGCCATGGACGCATTTGTCAAGCTTGAAATTCTCCTTCGATTCAACATAAAAAATATTAGATGATAATATGAAATTTCATTGCATCTACGGAGGAGAAATTCTACCACGGAGTCGTCTGGTGACCAAAGGAACACGACGAGGATCAAGAACTTCCTTAAAATCCAAAATTTCTTCCACTGTATGCAACCAATTTAGAAATTCATCCGACTGATGTCCCCCATTGAATTCCGGAATTTCCACTCGAAAACTTGATTCCCACCTTCGATCAGGTGATGATTGACGGCTGCGGTTGGAGGCAAATGGATTGGCTCCGAGGTTAGAGATGGTCTCCTCCCGCTCCGACTCATATCGCGGTTGTGGTTGTTGTAGAGCAGCCAATTGTTGTGTTAAAAGTTCTACTTATTGTCGTAAAAAATTAACTTCATCCCTACGAATTACATCTACGCGATTTCTTGGGCATGATATCAGGATCTTACTGATTCTTGATACCACTTTGACGCAGCATACGTAGTAAGAAATATGAATATAATCAATAACCCTTTGATTCTTGAACAAGAATACCATGAGATTGAAAGAACTGAGAAAAAAAACTCAAGCTTTGCATTAACTTTGTAAACTGAAAAACTCCTTCAGGTTTACAATGCTTAAATAAAACTCTAAAAGCATAAATAAAATAAAATTACAAAAAGATCCCTAATTAAATAAAAGGCATAATAAGTAATAAAAATCCTCCAACGGTAAAAATAGTCTTCTTAAAACATAGGATCTCTACACCATCTTAATTTCATTATATTTCAATTTTTGTCCTGCAATTATAAACTTTTTCTTCGATAATAGGACCAAATTGTTATTGCAGGATGAAAATTGAAACTTATTGAAAGTTAGATGACGAAATTTGTTAAGCTTATGACTAAATTTGAAATTGAGTGAATGTTGAAGGATTAAATGTGTGCATTGTAGTTATATGACTATTTATGAAAAAAAATTAAAGTTAGAGGACCATTTTTGGAATTTTACCAAAAACTATTTTGATTAATTATTTGGAAGATTCTTGTGGTTCTTTTTTTTTTTTTTTTTTTTTGTAGAACAACTTAAGCATGATTATGATTTGTTTTGACTAGAGTCTTCTTAATGTAAAATAGTTTTATTTAAACGGTGAGCTAGGTTTGATAATGTGGGTTATAGTTTGAATATATATTGAACGCTGAGATCAAATAATAGGTGTCAAAATAATCAAATATGTTTAGATCAAATATACAAAATATTTAATTTTAACCGTCTCTTTGACTGTTACAGATGATGGATGCAATAAAATTCCAATTCTGAGAATTTATAGGCAATATGAGACGAAGAAAACAAGAATCTTCCAGACTATTTTTGTTAATTAGCAGCTAGATCTGATTAATAATACACTTACCCATCAGCCCATGCTTTTTACAGGTAGATTTTACTTTTAGCATGTTTCAAGTGTATAAACTACTGTGCAATTTGGTGTTATGGAGCAAAATTTTCATTTCTCCGTCGAAAATATCGAAAAGTTTTTGTTTTTGAATCAATGGAAACGAAGATAAGGTGTATTCTCGAAAATCTGTATTTGCCTTGAAACTTTCTCTTTTTCTTAATTTAGCAACATTTTTCATAATTTTTCTTAGTTTTTCCGAAACGTTTCACTACAAGAAAATTGAATTTTTGGCACAAGACATTAAGTGACAAGGTTAAACTTGTCACTTTTTATATCTATTAAGTGACAACAATTTAAATATTGTCACTTCATAGACATATTAGTGATAAGAATTGAGAAAAAATTGTCACTATTGATATTTATAGCTTGTTTGGTTGTCAAGAAATTGAGGGAAAATAATAACTTCCTTTCCCGCTATCCAAACAACAAATGGAAGAAGAAGAAGAAGAAAACTGATTTTCCTTCATTTTCCCTCACTTTCCCGGCAACCAAACAATACATTAGCGATACCCCAAAAGTGACAACCAAAGTATTGTCACTAAACCATTGTGACAATATTTATTGTTACTAGGTTGTCACTAAGACAACTCAAAAAAGGTTTTTATCACTATTGGAGTTGTCACTATTATTATTGTGACAACAAACAAATATTAAGCTGACCAAAACATTCATAAAAAACGAGACTTTGATCCTTGATTATAATTGCTCTTTATGTCAGGACCATAGACCATATAAGATGGTCCAAACCATTACCCAAAATTTCGAAACATTTTTATCGAACATACCGAATTGTTTATATTTCTGAGTTATCAATATAGTATTTTCTACTTCGATATGTTTACTTATTTCACAATTTTTCCAAATGTTTTTCAAAGTTTCCGAATTTTTTTTGAATTTTTTTTAATATTTAACTAACAGAAATATACAACGAATATGAAATTTTAGTCCATGCCCTAACATCTTTCACACAATTTTTCTCAATGCTACAAGATACGTGCTAATATATTTATCTTGTAATTGATAGTTTCATTCATATTAGATCTGGGCTAGAATTTAACTACAACTACTAGCGCTAAACAAACTACATTGATTATATTAATAGAATATGATTAGTATATGTAACTAATAATGGGTAAAACATATGAGAGTGGTACCGGTTACCCCTCAAGTATCAATTGTAACATTTACCATCCTATGTAATGGTTTTGGACTTTTTATTCCCAAATTACCCCCGTCTCTTTTATAACTAATAAATTGGTATCTTTATTAATTTATCAAAAAAAAATGTTTCTTTATTAATTATGAAATCCTCCATCCATCTAAGAACATTAGGTTTCAAATTTTTCATTCTTTTGTTTACTTTCATTTTTGTCTCGATTTTTTTCTTTATTTCCATATCATTTGTTCTTTATTTTCGTTTCAATTTTTTATTTGTTCTATCTTGAATTTTTTCCTTACAATTTGTTTAAGTTTTTATTTGGTGGTAATCTCTTTTATTTTCGTTACAAATTATAATTCCAAATATTAAGTAATACTTCTTCAAATTCTTACTTGAAATTTTCGAACTTCACATAGGCTCCTATCGTCAATTCTTCAATCTATAATTACCTTAACTTCTTTATAAGTCTATTATCAATCAAACGTAGATTCAATTCCAACACAAATCATTGCCAATAGTATGAACCTGTGTCAAGCTTGAATTTTACGAGTAAGAATTTGAAGGGGAATTATAATTATTCAACATTTGAAATAATAATTTGTAACAAAAATGAATGAGATAATTATCACCAAAAAGAAAAATTGAAAAAAATATAAAGAAAAAAATTGAAACAAAAAATAAAGAAAACAAATGGAAATGGAAATGGAAATGGAAATAAAGAAAAAAACGAGATGGAACTAAATAAAAAAATTGAGACAAAAAAAGGGATGAAAATAAAATAAAGAAGAAATTGAAATATAATGTTCTTTGGTGGATGAAGGAATTCATAATATATGAAGATTTTTTTTAATAAATTAATAAATAAATATTTTATTAATTAGTTATAAAAAGGTGGGGGTAATTTTGGAATAAAAAGTGCAAAACTATTATAAAGGGGTAAATGTTACAACTGATACTTTAGGGAGGTAAGTGATAGCACCCTATACTTTAAGGAGGCAAACTGTATTTAATCTTTTAATATATGAGAGGCGTGGTTTAAAAATCCAAATACTGTATAGAAGTTCGTTGTATTTTCAGCTTATTTTCTGTCTCTGATTTTTTCACGTTGGTAGTGTGTTAGTGTATATTAAAGCAATTATTTTTTAATTTTTTTTTTAGTAATACACAATATAGATAGGACGTAATAGAATTTTTTTGAAAACTCTAAAAAAATTGATTGATTTGATGGGCTAAAATATACTCCATCGTTGCTAAAAAGACATCCAAACAGTCCTAAAATCGAAGTTCCTACAAGGCTACAATCATGGGCTTAATACAATGGACAAACCAAAAGGGTCAAGGTTGGCCCCATTTTATTACAGTAGTACTATATGTGTACTAGGCCCAACTAAAAATTACTGATGTCCAAAATCAGAAAATGTGATTGTTATAGAAATTAATTAAAAATCATTTTATCGATTAATTATATAAATAATAACAAAGCAATGTCTTTTGTGTTTAAGATACAACTGCACATAAGAATGATAAATCAATGTAACATTTTCATAATATAAACATGTATATTTGCAGCAATAGTCCCAAAAAAATAAACTGGAAAAATACATGTTTAATAGGGATTGAAGTGAAACAAATGATAATGTTACATAAAATAGGATTTTTTAATATTATGTGAATGGACGAAAATGCCGTCCAAGTAATGCACATGTTTTGCATGTGAGGTCGTCTTTGTCGTGTAATAGATGGAAAAATTAAGAGGAACGAATGTACTAAAGTTGACATATAAGGAAGAAGAAAAGTGCAATTCACTCTTGTGAAAATTCAAATTATAATACAACCTTTCACACAAAATCAAGACCAGTCTTAAATATCATTCAAAATTATAATACACCATTTCATACAAAATCAAAACCAGTCTTAAATATCATTCAAATTATAATACAACCATTCACACGTAAAACCAAAATAGGCCTTAAAATTCATGTTTTACTTATCCGTACCGATATTTAAAGAATTTTCAAAACACACAATCAAAACTTAAAAAAACAAAAAAAACCATTGAAATTATCTCCAAACGAGTCATAATGTTTCAGTATAGTGTCTTCGTTTTTTGTGTACACAATTGAGGTTGAAGATGTTATTGAGTGACACTTCAATTTCGACGAATGAACCAATGCTTTGTTTCAGTCCTAACGCGGGAAACATAAGAAACAAATATAAAAATCAATAAAATTAAAGTTTAAAACCAAAAGAGAATCACAATTCCAACATTTCATCTTTATCTGCATTGATAAAACTGACTTTTGAAATTTGAAAGAGTGTTCTATATTTTCTCACAAGTTAAAAAAAGGGCTTAAAATGAATTTCAATAGTCATGAAATTTGATAGTTAAAACAATTAGAACATTGTCTAGAGCAAACAGTAAAAAAATCATCCAACAGCCAAATTGACCATTGATTAAAGTAAAAAACTTAAGGATAGAGGCTGACCTTTTTCTTTGTTAAATTTGTACCTATCCATTCTTTTTTGATGATTTCGTACATCTCCTTTACATAGTGAACTTGAAGTTATCTCTTGCTTTCAAGTTTCTCAGTTTTGTTGTATACATGTTGACCCTAACTTCAACTCGAATGCCATCATTACCGTGATCTTCTTGCTCATCTAATATATTGATTGTTGAACGCACAACTGAATCACTGCAGAGTTCTAATTTAATCGATCGAAGAGTTGGTATTTCTCCTATACCCCATGAATGATAGCAAAAGTTGCTCAAGGTTTGGGAAATGGATGCTAGCTGCATTCCAGACCTTTAGTGTATTACACGATTCAATTGACAAGTATTTTAGGGAAATGAATTGTCCCTCAATTGGGTTCCACTCCTCTCCAATGAAGGCGTTTCTTAATATGAGCATTTCAAGATTGGACAAACTATCTATTATCGTCATACGTTCCCAAGGTAAACGACTGTTCACTAAATTCAACTTCTTGAGTGATTGCGGAAAAGTTGGGTTTTCCAACAAATGAGTTTCTTTTAAATGACTACTTACATTATGAAGGAAAATATAAAGTGATTCGAGTTTATCTAAATGTTGAAGATTGCTGAGACAATAGATCGTTTTTTCTCCATCCAAAGCCTTAAAAAAATCATCACAATAAATATGTAATTTCTTAATATTGGGTATTCTCTTGACAACCCCTACATCACATCTAGATAGAGAGAATTTAACTTTTGATACCATAATTTACCCTACTTTAAGGTTATGGTACCATAAATTTTTCATCCAACACATTTCATACCATTACTTAACAATCAATAACACATTTGGTACTTCCGTCCAATAATTGACGGAAGTCCCAATTTTGGAAGGAAAATAGATGGAAAATTTGCAAAATTGGTCCTATAATTAAAGGTCACTGGCAAAGTTCGCCCCAAATATTTTCAGACTGGCAAATTTACCCCACAATTTATATTCTTAAACATTTAAGTCCCAATTGCAAAAATAGTTAAATTATTAATCAATATTTAATAAATCTTATATATTATTATTAAATTTTTTAAACAAATTAGATTTTATATATAATATATAATATTTTATAAAATCTGGATTTTTTTGTTAAAAATTATATAAATTTAAATTTTTTAAATTTTATAAAATAAAAAAAAAAATCCATCTTCCTCACGAATGGCCGCGGGTCTCCGGTCACTTTTTATTGAAATTGATTGAGGCCTTTTGTTACTCGTATCGTGGCGCACTCGTACGTATACTGATCTCTTCAAACCGTTGAGTAATCAGTTCGAATTTCGAGTTGCAATTCCCGAATCACGTAATGTTAGCTTTTTTAAATTTCAAACCTTGATTTCTCCCTCGATTCTCAACTAAACTTCGTGATTCTTGTTGCTATGGCTTCCCCTCACCGTGGGCAACATTTCTCATGGGTTAATTGCGGCGGCCGTGTTTGGTGTAGCTTCGTACAAGGGGCGGCGCAATTCGGGGATAAACCCTAAATTTTTGGTTTTTCGTTGCTGCTACGCGGATTTGTTGCTTGCTTTCATCTTTTGTTTGGTTCTTGATTTGCTTTGCTGCTGATTTATGTAATTTTAAAAGGATTTTTTTTCAGCTTTTATATAAAATATTATATAATTTATATATATTATATGTAAAATCTAATAAGTTCAAATTTTTTTTTTTAATTTTAAAACTCTAATAAGTTTAATATATATTTATTTTTCCAGGTTTTATATAAAAGAACATCTAATTTACATATATTGTATATAAAATCTAAATATAAAGTTTAATTAGCTTAAAAGATTTAATAATAATAAATTTATTAAAGACTATTAATAATATCATTATTTTCGCATTTGGGACTGAAATGCTTCAAACTTGTAAATTATGGGGTAAATTTGCCGGTCCAAAAATATGTGGGACAAACTTTGCTATCAAGCTTTAATTATGGGACTAATTTTGCAAATTTTCCATCCATTTTCCGTCCAAAATTGGGAATTCCGTCAATTATTAGACGGAAGTACCAAATGTGTAACTGACCGGTAAGTAATGGTATGAAATGTGTCGGATGAAAAAGTTATGGTACCATATCCTTAAAGTATGATAACTTATGGTACCAAAAGTGAAATTCTCTCCATCTGGATAGGTTACTTATTCCTGAGAGAGTATTTAGGTGTTTCAACACAATTGGAAGATATAAAGGCAGAAAAACTGGATACATGTCGAGATGTCTAAGTTGTTTCATCTCCCAAATTTCAGGTGGTGTAGTTGCCATAGAAGCTCCTCCAATAATTAAGGCTTGTAGGTTCCATAGTAGCTTTAGTGTAGATGGCAGCCTGAGAGTAACACTGTAATCAGGCATAATATCAAGGTACCTTAAGTTGACTAGATTGAATGCGATTTCGAATAAATCAGATTGATCACCATTCAATACCCTTATCAATCTACAACCAAGCAAGGATGAATAGTAAAATCCAACACATTATTAAATGTGATTGAACGGAGGATCTTTTTGCTCTTTTTTTCTTTCGTAACTACAGTATTAGATATGATTGATACTGCACCTTGGTTTCCGAAATGGGCAGAATCTTTTTGCTGTTTTTTTCTTTCGTCAATAACAATGCGACGATGATTGTGTAAGGCTTGTGAACTGTCAGAACCTCGTACCCTTATGACACAAATAAACTTTTCTTTTTCAGCTTCCACTAAGCACATGTCTCCCAAAAGATCATGAATTTTGAAGGTTTCAATTTCCCCACTATACTCATGCTTGTGAACCATAACGAGATTTCTATCAATAAGATCGATAAGGTACTCCTCTGCAACCTCTTCAAGGCTTTTGTCTTTATTTGGTTTTAGAAATCCCTCGGCAACCCATAGTTTGATGAGCCGGGATACATCGATCTCATCGTCTTCGGGAAAAACTCCCATGTAGAGGAAACATGGTTTTAGATGAACAGGCAAATTTTTATAACTCAAGGATAATATTTTCGAGCACTGTGCATCATTCGCTAGACTTGCAATAGAGTTAACTTCTTTTTCGACATGAACCCACTCTTCTAGTGTCATGTTCGACTTTGCAAGGATTCCCGCGATCACCACTATGGACAAAGGGAGTCCCTTACACTTTTTAGCAATCTTCTTCCCAATTTCTTCCAATTCAATAATACATTCTTGTTGGCCAAACACCTTTTGACGAAGTAGTTTCCAACTTTGATCTTCGTTTAGAAAATTCACCTCAAGGCCAGGAGATCCCAAATGACTAGCCATGAGTGTAAGTCTGGTTGTTATCATGATTCCACTTCCATTGCCGTTATCTGGAAAGGACAACTGTACCTTATCCCAGACATTGATACTCCACATATCATACATTACAATCAAATATTTCCTATTAAATAAATATTTATGTAATTCTTCACCTAATTGGCACTCATTCATCTCTTGTATTGTTTCTTTAGCAAGAACTTTAAATTCAATCAAAAGGCTTGAAAGAATTTCTTTTATTTCATATTCTTGGGATATTGTAACCCAAGCACGGTAGTCAAAATGTCGCACAATATAAGGATTTTCGTAAATATTTCTAGCAAGTGTGGTCTTACCAATACCCCCCATTCCGTAAATTGGGATGATTTGGAAATTAGATTGTTGTCGGGTGAGTTTGTCCATGATCTGATACAAGACATCATCAAATCCCACCATTGCGTCTTTGCCAGCCGGTAAAGAGCTTGAGAACTAGAAGGTATTGAATCTCTAGGTATTGAATCTCTAGGTAGCTCCCCTTTCCCTTTAATTTCCATCGCCTTGTCTTTCATCAAATCCATGACTTCTATCACTTCTTGCAGTTGTTGACAGAAGGTGGTATTGGAACTCGTTCCCGCAAAACTTGTGGATTGATTATCATGAATATAGTCCACAACTCTGGATTCAATTAGATCTTCTGCTGCATGAGATGCATCTGCGATTTGACTCACCAAGACTTCAACATCTTTGTTGTTTCCATGGGAATAGCGTTCTAGAAAGTCGACTAGATACGCGGCCCTTTCTTGAAGAGATTTAATTTGTTCGTGGTTAAGTGAAAATGAATCGCGACCATGATCCATGATCTGATCGATTATGTGCATCAGGGAAACAAGAGATGCATATGCTTCTGCCATTTTGGATGTGAAAGAAGAAGTTTACTGTTTGTGGTTTGATTGAATAGGAAATGGATGAATGAATGATCAAAAAGTTGACTTATGTGTGTTAGATAGAATGCAGTGTTTAGCCATAATACATGTGCTCAAACATTTTAAACCAATAGATCATAAGCAACTTGGAATGCTTAATTAGTTTTTTAATAATTAATCATTTAGTGTAGTTGTTAATTAGAACTTATAGGTCAGTCAACTCCATGGAACATGATGAGGAGAAAGTGAGATTTAGTCGTGTGTAGTTGTTAGATTATAAGCAACTTGCAGATAATTAAATGCGTGTTGCATCTATCAGTATTAATTTATATTTAGTTTTTTATATTTCCTTGATTTTGATGAATTTTTTAGATGTCTTTTGCTCGTTTCTGCAAATTTGATAATGAGAAATTTTGAGTTCATTACCAGCTTGATCTATTATGGGGTGTCTTTGCCTCTGACAACATCCAAGCTTAATCTAAATGGAGTTTCATAGAAACCACCAATGTTTTTATAACCGGACCGGACAGTGAACCTGTGAGCTGATTGGCCACTAGTTTTACTGGTCGAACCAGTTGGACCGTTGGTTAGACTGAATGAAGTCATAATGATATAATAAATATATTTAATTTTAAAGTATATTTAATATGCATAAAATTTAAAAATTATCCTACAATTGATTAAAAATATACAAAATCTTAGAATATATTTAAATTAAATCATATAATATTTATAATATTTATCTAACTTACATCATAACGGTAATATGATACTAATTTGTAAGCTCATATAAATATAATATGATTATAATTCTTCATAAAAATAAAAAGTGTAAGTTAAAAATACTACAAACTAAGAGATTAATAAATTTTAAAATATGATTATGTATAAAAGTCTAATATTCAAAATCAAACTTGCATAATATATCAATTTGAATTTCAAAATTTGACACTTTTTATCCTAAATATAATATTAAAAAGAAATATCTTATAGAACAAATTTTAATAAAAAAATATTATTTGAGTATTAATTTTCATTGATAATGTGTAAAATGCTAATTTGAATTAATTATCATAATCTAATTTATAAATAAATTTGGCTACAAGTTTTCTGTAATTTATAAATTTTTATACTAAAAGTTTAATAAAAATGATGTAGCTCAAATAGTAAGGAAATGTTTCGTGCAAGAGGTTAGGTGTTCAAATCTCACCTTCTACAAGAATTTTTAGTTTATTTTTAACATTAAAAAATTTAAAAAAATAAAAAAAAAAAAATCATAATCGGGTTGAACCAGTCCAAACCGGTTCGCCGATTCACCGGTTTTGAACCGGTTCAACCCGATTCAGTCCGGTTTTTAAGTCAAGCAATTTTAGGGGGTAAACCGGACTGAACAAATTTAATAACATTGGAAATCATACATGTCAATTTTTCAAAACCGAAATCAAACAAAATCGAGCAAAATCTAACCAAATAGGCCCATAATTATTGAGGGTCACCAAATTAATGACTATCATTATTTCATGATTGTACTAAATACTGATTTCATATTTGGATTGTGAGCTAAATTTGAATTATTTAAACATAATTATCAAGAAACCTAAACAAATTAACATGTAGAGGCAAGTTAGTCGATTCGACATACAAAAAGAATAGGAATATAACATAACTCCATTTAATCTCATATTCGCGTCACATAACATAACTCTATCTCCTATTCGTGGACAATATTTTGATGAGGATGTTTGTCCAAAAGGGGAGCCATGATAATTAGATTTTAAAATTTTAATCATATAACAATAGATGACAAGAAAATTAAGCTAGTGGAGATCGAAGTGTCATAGCATCATGAGTCAATTTCTGCACTTCTATGGTACCATGATTAATATCTACAACCAAACAAAACAAATCGAACATTGATTAATCTCTAATGTATAATATTAATCTGAGATTTATTTGATGCTAGGGTGCAGTGCACTAGTATGCAACCATTGACAAGTGTCCCATGAAGGAGAGAAAAATAGATAAAAGAAATAAATAAATAACATAAGTAACACTTGTCAATCATCAAAGGGGTGCAGACTAGTGCACTGCACCCTAGCATCCAACAAACCTTAATCTGAATGATTCGAAACTTCAGGAACTTGTATTCCTCTTAGTTTATTTTCATCTATTTCTATTATTATACCTTTAAAAGTACGAGTTTGGCGAAGAAAATTTCTTCCCTTTTTTATGATGATTAATATACCCCTTTCTAAATTATATTGTAATATCATATATATATATATATAGGAGAATAGTCTTTTGACCAAATTGAACCAAATTCTTTTTTCTCCTAATTTTGAATTATTTTTATTTTATTAAATCATTTATAATAGTTTATAATTAATATACATTTAAAGGAGTTACAAAAAAAATTGTTACAACCTAAATGGCTAAATTTGTGGAAAACGTATTTGGACATAATCTAACTAATTGCACAATTTATCCATTTATTTAAAAAAAAAAATTGTTACAAACTAAACATGGAAATATGTATTAGATCATGGGAGTCTAACTAATTGCACAAAATTAGGCATTTATCATCAACCAAAACATACGGATTTGGACATGAGAATCTAACTAATTGTATTATATATTGCACAAATTAAATTAGGCATTTATTCATCCATTAAAACATTTAACCGATTTTTTTTTATTTAGTGCTATTTACAAACTAAACATGGAAATATGTATTAGATCATGGGAGTCTAACTAATTGCACAAAATTAGGCATTTATCATCCACCAAAACATACGGATTTGGACATGAGAATCTAACTAATTGTATTATATATTGCACAAAATTAGGCATTTATTCATCCATTAAAACATTTAACCGATTTTTTTTTATTTAGTGCTATTATTTAGTATTCTGAATTTACATTTAATAGAAAAGAGTTAAAAGAACTTTCCAAAATTTATGTTACAAGCTAAACATGGAAAAATGTATTATATCTTGCACAAAATTAGGCATTTATTCATCCATTAAAACATTTAACCGTTTTTTTTTATTGCAATTATTTAGTATTCTGAATTTACATTTAATAGGAAAGAGTTAAAAGAACTTTCCAAAATTTATGTTACAAGCTAAACATGGAAAAATGTATTATATCTTGCACAAAATTAGGCATTTATTCATCCATTAAAGCATTTAACCGATTTTTTTTATTTAGTGCAATTATTTAGTATTATGAATTTACATTTAATAGGAAAGAGTTGAAATAACTTTCCAAACCATATATATAATATGTTTATTTCATTGTTTTAATCTTGCTTAAAAAAATCAATTTTAACTTCACCTTTGGAATTTGGACATTTATCTCTCAACAGCAATTCTCTATTTTGTAAGCATCTAATCAAATTCATGGTTCTTTTGTTACGGTTAATTTTTGTAATTTATTTTTTGTTACTGCATCTTTGGAATTTGGACGATTCTTATATTTTTTGTTTTAATTTATTGGTTGGACAGATATATATGTTGTGGAGAACTACGTTTTTGTGAACAGGTTCATCAATTTTGATTATTAGTTTATTGACTTTTCTCATATTAAGGTAAATTTGAACTCTCATGTTATATATTTTATGTTTTTGATTATTGATTAAGTTTTTTGGGTAATTTTCAGGAAAATTTTATAAGAAATAGTGGATGAGACTTAAAATCTAAGGTAATTTATATATTTGAAGTATTTGATTATTGATTCGGGATATTCTTTTTTAATTTTGATAATTTTCGGGGATATGTTATACGAAAAAGTATATGAGACTTAATATGTAAGGTTTTGGGCTCTTTTATTCTAAACTTTTGTATTGATTATGATCTTCAAATATTGATAATTTTTTTTTTAATGTTATTAAGCCGTAAAGCTACAATTTTGATTGAATGAAATTTTTTGGTAGATTTTTTAATTGCGTAGAACTCTTATTGGTAGGAAAAGAAATTTTTAAATTTTTTTATCATATCTTTTGTTATACTTTTCTTTTCCCAACAATCACATTTTGTTAATGTCATAGTAATTTATTTCAGTGACTGGTTTACATATTCTTTGGAAGAAAAAAATTAAACAATTAATATAATAGTAAAATTTTGTCCATTTTCTACTACTTTAAAAATAGCAAAATTTGGCTTCCAATTTAAAAGAAATTAATACCTTAGCTACATGTTAAGAAAGTATATCTTCTACATCAACATAATTTTGACACTATTAAACCTTATTACTTACCGAAATTCCCAATTAAAAAGTTTTAACTACCTTAAAGAAAATGATTTAAACAATTAATATTTAAATAAAAAAGAAATTTTTGATTTTTTTTACCATATCTTTTGTTATACTTTTCGTTTCGCAGCAATCACATTTTGTTAATGTGATAGTAATTTATTTCAATTACTGGCCTATATACATATTCTTTGGAAGAAAAATAATTAAACAATTAATATAATAGTAAATTTTTTTCCATTTTCTACTAATTTAAAAATAGTAAATTTGGCTTCCAATTTAAAAGAAATTAATACCTTAGCAACATGTTAAGAAATTATATGCTTCTACATCCACAAAATTTTGACACTACTAAACCTTATTACTTACCAAAATTCCAATTAAAAGATTTTAACTACCTTAAAGATAATGGTTTAAACAATTAATATATATATATATATATAATTAAAAATGGGAATATATGCTAACTTTAAAAATTGTAAAATCAAGTCACCCGAAATTAAAATAAATTAATTCCCTTAAAATGGGCCAAAGAAATAACTAGAGTTAAGGGAATATATGCTCCACGTAATATTTCCAATACAAAAAAAAAATAACTACCGGAATTCCCAATAAAAAAGATATTAAATACCTTAAAAAATAAATTACATTAAAAAATAGCCCAAATAATATTTACAAAATATAAATGTAATTTATACTTCTATATTTAAAAATTTTTAAAACAAAAAATCTGATTGGTAAGAGTTTTCATCTTCTACTACTTAAAAAATGGTAAAATTTCTCTTCCAAAATAAATGGCAATTATTTAATAAAAAATAAAAAAATTCACCCAAAAATTTTCCAATTTAAAAGACTAATCATTCCCTAAAATTGTGCTGAATAAATAGTTAAGAGAATATTGTGCCAAACAAATATCCAGAATATACAAAAAAAATTCAATTAAAGAAATATTAAATTAAATACCTTAAAGTATGCCAAGCAAATTGCTAAAAGTTAAGGGTAAATTGCTTTAAACAATTAATACAATATTTTATAAGATATCATAGTTTAATGTGAAAAAATAGTCCAAATAATATTTATAAAATATAAATGTAATTTATATATCTATATTTAGAGTTTTTTCAAACAAAAATTTGATTGGTAAGAGTTTTCATCTTCTATTACTTTAAAAATGGTAAAATTTTACTTCCAAAATAAACGGCTATTATTTCATATAAAAAAAAAATCACCCGAAAATTTTCCAATTTAAAAGACCAATCATTTCCTAAAATTGTGCCAAATAAATAGCTAAGAGAATATTGTGCCAAACAAATATCCAGAATATAACAAAACTTTTCATTTAAATAAATATTAAATTAAATACTTTAAAATGTGCCAAGTACATAGCTAAAAGTTAATCAGGGTAAATTACTTTAAACAATTAATACAATATTTTATAAGATATCATACTTTAATGTGAAAAAATAGTCCAAATACTATTTATAAAATATAAATGTAATTTATATATCTAATATTTAGAGCTTTTTCAAACAAAAATTTGATTGGTAAGAGTTTTCATCTTCTACTACTTTAAAAATGGTAAAATTTTACTTCCAAAATAAATGTCTATTATTTCATAAAAAAAAAATCACCCGAAAATTTTCCAATTTAAAAGACTAATCATTTCCTAAAATTGTGCCAAATAAATAGCTAAGAGAATATTGTGCCAAACAAATACCCAGAATATAACAAAACTTTTTAATTAATTTGTTTTTTAAAATTAAATACCTTAAAGTATGCCAAGCAAATTGCTAAAAGTTAAGGGTAAATTGCTTTAAACAATTAATACAATATTTTATAAGATATCATAGTTTAATGTTAAATAATAGTTCTAATAATATTTATAAAATATGAATGTAATTTATGCTTCTATTTAGAGCTTTTTCAAACAAAAATCTCATTGGTAAGAGTTTCTTAAAATTATGCCAATGAAAAAGCCAGAATATAACAAAACTTTTCATTTAAAGAAATATTAAATTAAATAACTTAAAGTGTGACAAGTAAATAGCTAAAAATTATTATATAATGGTTTAAAAAATTACTTTAAACAATTAATACAATATTTTATAAGATATCATAGTTTAATGTGAAAAAATAGTCCAAATATTATTTATAAAATATAAATGTAATTTATATATCTATATTTAGAGCTTTTTCAAACAAAAATTTGATTGGTTAGAGTTTTTATCTTCTACTACTTTAAAAATGGTAAAATTTTACTTCCAAAATAAATGGCTATTATTTCATGAAAAAAAAAAATAACCCGAAAATTTTTCAATTTAAAAGATTAATCATTTCCTAAAATTATGCCAAATAAATAACTAAGAGAATATTGTGCCAAACAAATACCCAAAATATAACAAATTTTTTTTAATTAAATTAAATTAAATACCTTAAAGTGTGCCAAGTAAATAGCTAAAAGTTAAGGATAAATTACTTTAAACAATTAATACAATATTTTATAAGATATCATAGTTTAATGTGAAAAATTCTTACGTAGACCAGGTCTAAGAGCTTAGTGGTAGACCTTGTGATTGTAAATGCACCACATAATACATTTTGATGATGTTATGCTCTCACAATGTATGATGTGGTGCATTTACAATCACAAGGTCTATGAAAAGCTCATAGACCAGGTCTATGCAAGAATTTTCCGTTTAATGTATATCAAGAACCTTTTAACTTAATTATTATTTTGCAGCACAACTTTCGAATCTTGGCCTATATAGCCAATATCTGTGAATTTTTTTTTTATTAAATAAGACATCTATCTTCTTGAAGAATTATTATTGTTGAAATGATAGGTCCTTTTTTTTTTCTTGAACCACGAGTGAAACTAAACGAGTTACAAATTTTTCTTTGACCCAATTTGTTGGTTCGTGATCCACCAGCAAAAAAAACATGATCAATTTTATTACTTTTGCTATTTGAACTAAAATGTTATGCAAAAATTGTATTGAAATGCAACACTTATCCTATAAATAAATTTCCATTTTGAGTTGGTGTACATAAAATAAAAATAATTCTTATTTGTACCCATAAGATTTATTGATCCTTTATAAGACTCTTTGTAATATCTTTGATTCTTTGCATAGTACGGGAATTATAGTCATAAGATTTTTTTTTTTGTGCATAGCACGAGATTATATTAATAACTCATGTTAATATCTTATCATAAAAGTACTGTTTATAATAATATTTTCATGTAATTTTGTGCATAGCACGGGTATATGCTAGTTTAATTTTATGGCAGAAAGGTAAAATAAAATAATCCTAGAAGTATAATTAGACAAGAAGTGTCTCCTACATCAACATTATTATAATTATCTTTTAAGGTTTTACAACTCATTAAAATATTAATAGTAAAAAAACAAAAACAATTCTAAAAAAACTATTTCTCTATATTTTTTGAAATTTACTTTGGAACTGTTTGATCTTTAATTGTTAGCATTGGTCAAAGTTCCACTGTTTAAGTGAAATTTTTTGATATATTTGAGTCGATTAATCAATGAACAAAAAAATCATTTGTAGTTTTGGAACTCTTGGTCTATTAATTTCTTCATAATTTTATTGGTGTATCTATCTATCTATCTATTTATATTTGTAAAGACTAATATACCCCTATTTAAATTATATTGTAATATTTAATTTTATGGCAAAAATGTAAAATAAAAGAATCCTAGAAGTATAATTAGACAAGAAGTCTCTCCTACATCAACCTTATTATAATTATCTTTTAAGGGTTTACAACTCCTTAAAATATTACTAGTAAAACAATAAAAAAATTCTAAAAAAACTATTTCTCTATATTTTTCGAAATTTACTTTGGAAAGTTCTTAAAAAGTTATAACTTATTAAAGAACTACAGAAGAGAAAAAAAATGCAACATTTGTGCTGCATGAAAAAACACTATTTAGTTTAACTAAAAAAATATATTATTGGCTTAAGCCAAAAAGAGCCAAAACATAGAAATGGTTCAAATTTGTAGAAACGCGTAAAACTCGATTAAAAAATATATGATAAAAAATGATAAATCAATGGAAAAATGGATTAGATAGAAAGAAAAAAAGTGAGTTAAAGCACAAAAAATGGTGAAATTAATAAAACAACAAGGTAAATCGGCAAAAATTTGGTAAAATCGATAAAAAAAATGAATGACATCTGCCAAATACGGGATAACAAAAAAAAAATCAAATCGATAAAAGAACAAAAATAAAAAAATGAGTAAATTGGCAAAAATGTGTAATATGTGAGAAAATAGGTTAAAGTAGCAAAAGAATAAGTATAATAAAACTAAACTTGTGTTAAACCAGAGAGAATGGGTGAATTGATTAACAAGTATGATAAAATCGAATAAAATTGGGTTAAACTAGAGAGAATGGATGGGTTGATTAAGAAATGTGATGAACCACAAAAAATGAGTGAAATCAGTGAAAGAATGGGTTAAAATAACAAAAAAGAAATGATAAACTTAGTGTAAAAACAAGTAAAATCGATATTTCTTTGGAAAATTCATAAGAAATTATCACTTATCAAAGAACCTCAAAAAAATTAAAGAACCTAAAAACCAAAGGCCACCTTCGAGTTAGTTAAATAAAAAAAATATTATTTAGTAACTGGAAAACTTATAATTGGCTTAAGCCAAAATAAGTCGAAAACATAGATGGTTATAATCGATGAAAACGGGTAAAAGTCGACTAAAAAATATATGATAAAAAAATGGTAAAATCATTGGGGATGTAGGTTAGATAGAAAAAACGAGTTAAAGAAAAGAAATGGTGATGGGCGGAAAATGGGTAACTGGTTAAAAATGAATGATATTGGCTAAACATGAGATAAAAAAAAAAGAAAAATAAAAGGGGAGGGGGATCAAATCGATAAAAGAATAAGAACAAAAATGAGTTAAATTGGCAAAAAACGAAGGTGAAATATGTGAGAAGATGGGTTAAATTAGCAAAAGAATAAGTAAAATCGACTAAGATTGGGATAAACCAGAGATAATGGATGAATTGATTAACAAATGTGATAAAATCAACTAAGTTGGGTTAAACCGGAGAGAATGGGTGAATTGATTAACAAATGGGATAAACCACAAAAGGGTAAATTCGGTGAAAGAACGGGTTAATATAAAAAAAATGAAAAGGTAAATTAAGTGTAAAAGTGGGTGAAACCGATATTTCTTTGGAAACTTCTTAAAAAATTATCACTTATTAAAGAACCTCATCAAAAAATAAAATTATGTCACCTTCGTGCTATACGAATAAAAAAAGTATTATTTAGTTAGATGAAAAACTTATTAATGGACTTGAACCAATAAAAAGTCAAAACATAGAAATGGTTAAAACCGTTGAAAACGGGTAAAATTCGATTAATAAATATATGATAAAAAATAGTAAAATCAATGGAAAATGGTTTAGATCGAAGAAAAACAAGTTAAAGCAACAAAAAATGGTGCAATCGATAAAACAACATGGTAACTCGAAATCGAGAGAAGTGAAAGACATCGGCTAAACACGAGATTGGTGAAAGATGGGTGAATGAACGATGTAGTATAACAAAAAAAAATGGTAAGCTTAATGTAAAAACGGATGAAATTGGTGAAAGAATATGTTAAAATAACAAAAAAAAAATATAACTTAGTGTAAAAGCTGGTTAAATCGATAAAATAGGTTCACTCAACACAATTGAGGAAAATTGGTAACAACAAGTCAAATTGTTTAAAAAATGGATTAAGCATGTAATTAAAAATGGATGAACTCAGAAAAAGACATGTATATCAGGTAAAATTGGTGAAATCGATAAATAAAAAAAGGGTTAAACCTGTGAAAATAGTTTAGATGGAAATATCAAGGTCAAGAAAGAAAAGAATTAATGTTGTCCATTAGTAAAATCAATGGAAAAATGGGTTAGATTGAAAGAAAAGTGAGTTGAAGCAAAACAAAATGGTGTCATTGATAAAACAACAAGGTTAACCGACAAAAATTGGGTAAAATCGGTAAAAGAAATGAATGACATCGACTAAACAATTGTTAAAACCGGCAAAAACAAGTAAATTTCGATTAAAAATATATGATAAAAAATGGTAAAATCAATGGAAAAATGGGTTACATAAAAGAAAAATGATTTAAAGCAAAAAAAAAGGTGCAATTGATCAAACAACGGGGTAAGTCGGCAAAAATGGACAACTGGTATAAAATGAATGATATTGGCTAAACATGAGATAACAAAAAAATGGGGTTGGGGGGTCAAAATCGATGAAAGAACAAAAACAAAAAATGAGTTAAATTAGCAAAAAAATGTGAAATAGGTGAGGAAATGGGTTGTATCAGCATAAGAATAGGAAAAATCGACTAAAATTGGGTTAAACCAGAGAGAATGAATGAATTGATTACTATGGGATAAACCACAAAAATGGGTGAAATCGGTGAAAGAACGAATTAAAATAACATAAAAATAAATGTAAACTCAATGTAAAAGCGAATGAAATATATGAAAGAACATGTTAAAATAACAAAAAATAATGGTAACTTAGTGTATAAGCAGGTTTACTCGACAAAATTGAGGATAATTGGTAAAATCGTGTTAGATTAGTTAAAAAATGGATTAGGCATGTAATTGAAAATATGAACTCTATAAAATATAGGTATAACCGGCAATACTGGTTAAATCGATAAAAAAAAGGGTTAAACCTGTGAAAACTGGTTTAAATGGAAATATCAAGGTCAAGGAAGAAAAAAATTGATATTGTTCATTCGTTCAAATGGTTGTTTTAGAATAATAATTATGTAGACATGCAATTTTAGATTAGAAATACTTAGTAATTATAGTTCATTTTTTATTTTAAAGTTTTGGTTTTAGGTATTTATGATAACAACTATAAATTCTTGGTAACAATATAGAAATAATTAAATTGATTTAGTCAAAAAAATTATATGGTATGTCATTAAGACCATAGTATGATGAAAAATAATTATATGATTCAACTAACATAAAAAATTAGTTAATCACGTGCAACACAACAATTGATGCTGTCCATTCGTTCAAATGTTAGTTTTAGAATTATAGTTATGTAGACATGTAGTTTTAGGTTAGAAATACTTCGTAATTATAGTTCATTTTTTATTTTTAAGTTTTGATTTTAGGTATTCAAGATAACAACAACATAGTAATAATTAAAGTGATTTAACTAGAAAAATTATGTGGTGTGTCATAAGACTATAATATAATGAAAAATTATTATATGATTCAACAAACTTAGGAAATTAGTTAATCACGTGCAACGCACGTGTACTTTTCTAGTTTATAAAAAAATAAGATAGAAAAACTCTACAGCTAGCAACTACGGTGCATCGACTTCAAATAAATGTTCACAACTAAACAAAACAATTAAAGAATAAAAGAATATCTAAACTAACCTCATAACTATATGAGAATCACCACGAGGAATGAAGGAAAAAAACTAAAACTTTCTATGTTTAAATTGGTGCATGGTTGATTTTATATAGTACAATATATAGTATCTACTAACCATTGATTTTAATTATTTGAGGGAAATTACCATAATTGATTTATTGTACTTTCTATGATAAGTAATATTATTACAAAATATATATATGTAATGGCAAATCAATATATGTATTTACATGCGAAGAATTTGAACAAATTTTGTTGAAAGATTTTGTAGAGTTTTTAGGTGGCTGACTATATAAGTAATTTATTGCATATATCTAAAGAAAATAGCGGGTATACAACTACGTACACATACCTAATCTATTATGTCATGTCATGTTTTCAATAAAATTTATGTCAAGTTTCTTTCTTACTAGTAATCAAGTCATTTCTTTGAATGTGTGCATCGGCCTAAAATTCTTAGTCTAAATTCAAACTTGGAGGGTCAGAGTTATATGATTTCAATATAGAATCTAGACATGACAATGAAGGCATATGATATTCCTGATAAAGTAGTCGGAGGCGTATAGTGCAGCGACGAACAAAGGCTTATGGGGTTATAGAGCATAGCGCAGCGCGATAGCGCGGACATTTTTAAATATGAATCATATTTTATATATTTTTATGAATGATAATTATAAATTTAAACTAAGAGTCTAAGATATATAAAAATAATAAAACCAAAACATCTTAGTTCATTAATTCGAAAAGACGTCCTAAATACCCAAAACAATAGTAAAAACTCTGAAAAACAAGCAAATAAACTGAAAGTACTAGATATTTATAATAACTAGAAAAGTGCACGTACGTTTTACGTGTCAAGTTTTAATTTTATGGGTATTTTTCGTATATTGGATTAAGATTAGCTTTTTTAATGTCTGAAAATATCATATATTTATGATTGATATTCAATTTATTTTTTATAAAATTTATTCCAAATTGATTTTTTTTTGCCTGAAGAACCTAATACTATATATTATTGAATCGTGTTTATGTTCCATTAATCATGTTTTCACTTAATTTTGCCTCAGGCACAAGCAGGATTTGAACAAGAAGATAGTGAACTTGAAGACTATATAGAGCTATTTGATAGCATTTTCGACCCGAATACTATTGAAAAAACATGTTTGGCGCGGGATATGCCTCTAGATATGATGGACACCTTTAAATCTTCTTTACCCAAACCACAAACAAAACGTTTGATAATCAGATGGAAATTCCCACAAAAGTAGTGTTCCAAACTAATTATGCAGAAAAATCTCCTGAGGAAGTACTAAATCCCCTCAAGAGGTACTACTACTACATATATAGTCAATAAAGAGGTAAACTTAATGTGAATGTGAATGAATTAATTATAAGTCTAATGTTACTACTACGTACTCTTATAAGTAATTTAATACATATATAAGTAGATTTATATGATTTCAATATAGAATCTAGACATGACAATGAAGGCACATGATATTTCTGACTATATTTAGAATAAAGTAGCCAGAGGCGTATAGTGCAGCGACGCGCAAAAGGCTTCTGGGGCTATAGAGCATAGCGCGGACTTTTTTTAAAATGAATCATATTTTATATATTTTAATGAATGAAAATTATAAGTTTAAACTAAGAGTCTAAGATATATAAAAGTAATAAAATAAAAATATCTTAGTTCATTAATTTCAAAAAAGTCCTAGATACCCAAAATAATAGTAAAAACTCTGAAAAACAAGCAAATAAACTGAAAGTACTAGATATTTATAATAATTAGTTAACCCAAAAGTATGATATCTAAAATCTAAAGCCTAAACAACATCAATCATCAAGTTCCTCGTCACTTGACTCTCCATCTTAAGATTCTTCACTACAACTAAATAGTTTAGATTTATAGTAATCGCAATTTTCCCTCCCAGATTCTGAATTACAATAATCAATGGTCGCTTTTTATTTTTACTAGACTTTTGTTAAAAAAAATTGGTTAAAATGTTTAAAAGGGTTGGACATGCTGGAACACGTTAAAAAAATGTTTTTTTATTATTTTCTGCATTTTAAAGGTAGAAAACATTAGCTCGTTATTTGCAGAGCCTCGCTTA
Source organism: Penstemon davidsonii (assembly GCA_034814905.1). Taxonomy (NCBI): domain Eukaryota; kingdom Viridiplantae; phylum Streptophyta; class Magnoliopsida; order Lamiales; family Plantaginaceae; genus Penstemon; species Penstemon davidsonii. The sequence goes on along the minus strand of JAYDYQ010001086.1, from coordinate 3,000,944 downwards.
GTGCGTTGAATGTAAAATCATATTTTCTCAATTTTTTTTTTAAAAAGGAAAATTGGGATCCTCAGAAGTCGTGAGTTGTGTTTGCATAAACTTCAATGCTTTGCTTGAGGGTTTTAAGTTTCTCAGTTCTATTGATTTTAGTTTTTTTTTTCAATTTTATGTGTATATTAGACTTGTACATTCTGGATTACATGAAAAGAAAGAACATGCACACAACTGCTGATATTTTTGCCACAGAGGCTAATGTTTGTACCAGTGAAGTTGGTATATATATACACTCTTTTCTCAATTTCTTATAAGATTCATAAATTTAATTTTTTGATTTTAATGTTTACTCGAAATTAAAGAGGCTAATTTACTCGAAATTAAAGAGGCTAATGTTTGTACCAGTGGAGTTGGTATATATATATTTAGTACTGTGAACATTTGAACAAAAGCAAGCTAGTGTTAAAGAAATTCAACAGGAGAGTTGGAAAAGCTTGAAATCGAGAAACCCTAATTTTTCGAAAAGTGCCCAATTCAATTTACTGATCGAAAAGTTGTTCCGTTCTCGGACTCAGCCGCAACGGGATCCAGTCACCGCCTATTACCATTTTATGTCATCTGAAATAGGGAAATGTGTATTGTTGACTAGTTTATTTTATTATTCTTCATTTTGTACACCCTTTGCACCTAAGTATTCGGCCACCATGGACGCATTTATCAAGCTTGAAATTCTCCTTCGATTCAACATAAAAATTATTAGATGTTAGGATATCTCCATTGATGAAGGGGAAGGGGAGTCCATGGAGGAAAGGGAAATTTTGTAAAAAAAAATGATAAGGCAGAAAATAATAGCGCGCTATTTGTAGCGCCTTACTTAGTGCGCTTTTGCGCTAAAGCACCATATGGGGCGCGATAAGTTGATAGCCACTGCGCATGGCACAGCGACGCGATGCACCAAGGCCATAGCGCATATAAGACCAACATCATTTACTAAAATAGGGAAATGAGTACTTTTGAATAGTTTATTTTAGTAGTTTTTCTTTTTGTACCCCCCTTTGCACCTATAGGAGTATCAGTATTCAGTGGACCGCCATGGACGCATTTGTCAAGTTTGAAATTCTCCTTCGATTCAACATAAAAAGTATAAGATGGTAATATGAACTTACATTGTATCTAAGAAGGAGAAAATAACATAATCGATCGATTGAAACACGAATATATAATTGTTTGGTAGGAGAAATGAACATAATAGATCTATCTAAACGAAAATATAGAGTTGTTTCAATTTTTGACTAGTTTATTTTAGTTGTCTTTCATTTTTTACACCATTTGCACCTATTAGCAGTATCAGTATTCAGTGGACCGTCATTGACATATTTTTCAAGCTTGAAATTTTCATTCGATTTAACATAAAATGGTAATATGGATTTACACTTCATCTAAGTAGGAGAAAGAAATAATAGCTCGAATTGAAACACATCTAAGTAGGAGAAAATAACATAATAGATCGAATAGGAACAAAAATATAGAATTATTTTTCGATTATTGGATGAATAGAGATAGGTGAACCTAAGGAAATGAGGAAAGTTGTAAGGAAAGGAAAAGGAAAAGAAAGTTATTTTCTTGTACGTGTGTCAATAAAATAAAATGGGAGAAAAGGAAAAACAAAAGGAAAGAAAAAGAAAAAGAAAATCATTTTCTTATAAATGTTTGGTTGTCTGAAAAATTATTTTCTTGCAGATGTTTGATTGTTAAGAAAGTTTAGAAAAATAATGTTTTCGATAAATATGTTTTTTTATTATAAATATATTCAAAATTGTAAAATATATTAAAAGTGATTGCAAAATAAAAATTATCAAATTAATCTCTAGAAAATAAATGTACTAATTGAGTTATAGAATCAAATAAAAACTAACAATAATTAAATAAATAAATTAAAATAGCTTAAAATAAAATATAAAAATCACGTTTTCTTCTTTGATAAATTATTATATGGATAATCACGTTTTTCATTATATTAACTTTATTATAAATTAATTTGATCCTATTGTATATTTTTTTAGTCATCGAATTTGAATCAATTTTTGAAACCTGAAGATAATCTTTTAGTTCATTTGTATTACTAAATCAGACTTACTCACAAAAAAAAAAAATAGATAAAATAATTATGATTAAGTAAAAAAAAATTATAAAACCCCCCTTTATTGGCAAAAAAAATCCATGTTTTTTTTATTAGTAAAATAACCAATTTCAAATTTCTCCATAAATTATAGGGAGGTTTTTGTCAAATTTATTATGTAAACAAGGGGGATAATCCATGTTTTTTTTATTAGTAAAATAACCAATTTCAAATTTCTCCATAAATTATAGGGAGGTTTTTGTCAAATTTATTATGTAAACAAGGGGGATAAGACTTTTGCTGCTATAGAGCATAGCACAGAGCGATAGCGCGGACCTTTTTGAAAATGAATCATATTTTTATGAATGATAATTATAAATTTAAACTAAGAGTCTAAGGTATATAAAAATAATAAAACCAAAACATCTTAATTCATTAATTTCAAAAGACGTCCTAAATACCCAAAACAATAGTAAAAACTCTGAAAAACAAGCAAATAAACTGCAAGTACTTGATATTTATAATAACGAGAAAAGTGCATGTACGTTGTACGTGTATAATTTTAATTTTATGGGTATTTTTCATATATTGGATTAAGATTAGCTTTTTTTTATGTCTTAAAATATCATATATTTATGATTGATATTCAATTTATTTTTTATATCCAAATTGTTTTTTTTTTGCCTCAAGAACCTAATACTATATATTATTGAATCGTGTTTATGTCTGCATTAATCATGTTTTTACTTAATTTTGCCTCAGGCACAAGCAGGATTTGAACAAGAAGATAGTGAACTTGAAGACTATATAGAGCTATTTGATAGCATTTTCGACCCGGATACTATTGAAAAAACATGTTTGGCGCTGGATATGCTTCTAGATATGATGGACACGTTTAATTCTTCTTTACCCAAACCAAAAACAAAACGTTTGATAATCAGATGGAAATTCCCACAAAAGTAGTGTTCCAAACTAATTATGCAGAAAATCCCCTCAAGAGGTACTAAATCATAAGAGACTAAGGGAATCTTATGGCACTACTACTACTACATATATATGTAATGGCAAATCAATATATGTATTCACATGCGAAGAATTTGAAGAGATTTGGTTGAAAGTTTTGTAGAGTTTTTAGGTGGCTGACTATATAAGTAATTTAATACATATATAAGTAGATTTATATGATTTCAATATAGAATCTAGACATGACAATGAAGGCACATGATATTTCTGACTATATTTAGAATAAAGTAGCCAGAGGCGTATAGCGCGGCGACGCGCAAAAGGCTTCTGGGGCTATAGAGCATAGCGCAGCGCGATAGCGCGGACTTTTTTTAAAATGAATCATATTTTATATATTTTTATGAATGAAAATTATAAGATATATAAAAGTAATAAAATAAAAATATCTTAGTTCATTAATTTCAAAAAAGTCCTAGATACCCAAAATAATAGTAAAAACTCTGAAAAACAAGCAAATAAAGTGAAAGTACTAGATATTTATAATAATTAGTTAACCCAAAAGTATGATATCTAAAATCTAAAGCCTAAACAACATCAATCATCAAGCTCCTCGTCACTTGACTCTCCATCTTAAGATTCTTCACTACAACTAAATAGTTTAGATTTATAGTAATCGTAATTTTCCCTCCCAGATTCTGAATTACAATCATCAATGGTCGCTTTTTATTTTTACTAGACTTTTGTTAAAAAAAATTGGTTAAAATGTTTAAAAAGGTTGGACATGCTGGAACACGTTAAAAAAATTATTATTTTCTGCATTTTAAAGGTAGAAAACATTAGCGCGTTATTTGCAGAGCCTCGCTTAGTGCGTTGAATGGAAAATCAAATTTTCTCAATTTTTTTTAAAAAGGAAAATTGGGATCCTCAGAAGTCGTGAGTTGTGTTTGCATAAACTTCAATGCTTTGCTTGAGGGTTTTAAGTTTCTCTGTTTTATTGATTTTAGTTTTTTCTTTCAATTTTATGTGCATATTAGACTTGTACAATCTGGATTACATGAAAAGAAAGAACATGCACACAACTGCTGATATTTTTGCCACAGAGGCTAATGTTTGTACCAGTGAAGTTGGTATATATATACACTCTTTTCTCAATTTCTTATAAGATTCATAAATTTAATTTTTCGATTTTAATGTTTACTCGAAATTAAAGAGGCTAATGTTTGTACCAGTGGAGTTGGTATATATATATTTGGTACTGTGAACATTTGAACAAAAGCAAGCTAGTGTTAAAGAAATTCAACAGGAGAGTTGGAAAAGCTTGAAATCGAGAAACCCTAATTTTCCGAAAAGTGCCCAATTTAATTTACCGATCAAAAAGCTGTTCCGTTCTCGGACTCAGCAGCAACGGGTTCCAGTAACCGCCTATTACCATTTTATGTCATCTGAAATAGGGAAATGAGTATTGTTGACTAGTTTATTTTATTATTCTTCATTTTGTACACCCTTTGCACCTAAGTATTCGACACCAAAATTGAAACAACAGTAAAAAGTCGGTAAAATATCAATTCAAACAATAGAAAGCGAAGTCGCAGAAATTCATAATGGTCGTTGTACAACAGTATTACAGACTTTCCAAGTTGATACAAGTATATCTTACTTGCAACTCAGTTCAACATTAAATTATGGTCACAGTACCAAATGTATTTCACTCTTATAATCAAATGTTCACATTATATTTCACATATAATTTACATGGATTTACACGGTTAGCTTAAGAGATAAAACAATTTTAAGACCTTTCATTCAAAACCCAAATACATAGAGTGACAAAAATAGCAATTTCTCAATAGCAAGTCACCCTAATAAATCAGAAACCTAAGTGACAAAAATAGCAATTTCGCAAAAATAACAAAAAAGGTATGAATAATTAAATAATCCATTTGAAAAAAAGCAGGCTAGTGTTAAAGAAATTCAACAAGAGAGTTGGAAAAGCATGAAATCGAGAAACCATAATAAATCAGAAACCCTAATTTTCCGAAAAGTGCCCAATTCAATTTACTGATCAAAAAGCTATTCCGTTCTCGGACTCTGACGCGACGGGATCCAGTCTCCGCCTATTACCATTTTATGTCACCAAAAGAGAATCATATGCCCGAAAATCCAATTAATAGCGCGTTATTTGTAGCGCCTCAATTAGTGCGCTTTTGCGCTAAAGCACTACGTGGGGCGTGCTAAGTTGATAGCGACTGCACATGGCACAGCGACACGATGCACAAAAGGCTATAGCGCATATAAAACCACACTCATTTACTAAAATAGGGAAATGAGTACTTTTGAATAGTTTATTTTAGTAGTTTTTCTTTTTGTACCCCTTTTGCACCTATTATGAGTATCAGTATTCGGCGGACCGCCATGGACGCATTTGTGAAGTTTGAAATTCTCATTCGATTCAACATATAAGAAGTATTAGATGGTAGTATGAACTTACATTGTATCTAAGAAGAAGAAAAGAACAAATAGATTGATTGAAACACGAATATATAATTGTTTGGTCGGAGAAAGGAACATTATTGATCTATCTAAATGAAAATATAGAGTTGTTTCAATTTTTGACTTGTTTATTTTAGTAGTCTTTCTTTTTGTACACCATTTGCACCTATTAGCATTATTAGTATTCGGCGGACCATCGGGGACGTATTTGTCAAGCTTGAAATTCTCATTCGATTTAACATAAAAAAATAGGATGTAATATCGATTTACACTTCATCTATGCCGGTGAAATAAATAATAGCTCGAATCGAAACACATCAAAGTAGGAGAAAAGAACAGAATAGATCGAATAGGAACAAAAATATAGAATTGTTCTTCAGTTATTGGATGGATAGAGATAGGTGAACCTAAGGAAATGAGGAAAGTTGTAAGAAAATGAAAAGGAAAAGAATGTCATTTTCTTGTACGTGTGTCAATAAAATAAAATGAGGGAAAAGGAGAAACAAAAGGAAAGAAAAAGAAAAAGAAAATCATTTTCTTGTACTTGTTTGGTTGTCTGAAAAACTATTTTCTTGCAGATGCTTGATTGTTAAGAAAGTTTAGGAAAATAATATTTTCGGTAAATATATTTTTTTATTATAAATATTTTCAAAATTGTAAATTAATATATTAAAAGTGATTGCAAAATAAAAATTATCAAATTAATATCTAGAAAATAAAAGTACTAATTGAGTTATAGAATCAAATAAGAACTAACAATAATTAAATAAATAAATTAAAATAGCTTAAAATAAATTATAAAAACCACGTTTTCTTCTTTGATAAAATATATGGATAATTACGTTTTTCATTATATTAACTTTATTATAAATTAATTTGATGCTATTGTATATTTTGAGTCATAAAATCTTAATCATCTTTTGAACTGAAGATAATCTTTTAGTTCATTTGTATTACTAAATCAGACATACTCACAAAAAAAAATATAGATAAAATAATTATGATTAAGTTAAAAAAAACTATAAAACCCCCTTTATTGGCAAAAAAAAAATCCACGTTTTTTTATTAGTAAAATAACCAATTTCTAATTCCTCCATAAATTATAGGGAGGTTTTTATCAAATTTACTATGTAAACAAGGGGGTAATGTCAATTTTTAAAGTTAATAGGGGGTTTACTGATATTATTTAGGTAAAGATGGGTGTTTTAGCATCTTTTGTTGGCGGGTATAATTGTCATTATGGCTTGAGAGAGTTTTTTTTGCTAATAATAAATAACCATGTGGTAGTTTGGTAATAAATATAACAATGGGGGATTTTGATAGTTAGGCAGCACAATGGGTGTTTTTGCATTTCACTTTAAAATTTTCCTAGGATTTCCCGTTCAAATTAGTCTGATTTTCTTTTGTATATAATATTTTCCAGCAGGAAAGTTGAATGAAGATGATAACTTTCTTTCCTGCTATCCAAACAACAAGTGCAGAAATAAAAATTATTTTTTCCACACTTTCTAAACAACTATATGGAGCTAATGTCTATGTACACACCTAAGTAATGCACAATGTTCAATTTGCCCCATTGTGAAAATTTAATGAAACAATTTATCTCCTTTAATCAATGAGTATAACTCACTTGCAAAACTTGATCAAGTGGGCATGAAAAGTGTTTTTGTAACATGGGGAAGGGAGGGTAAAACGATTTTTTTAAAACCATATAAAAATAAATCGAACATTATGAATATCGCAGAGGATAAATTGCCATTAACTTTGAACCTAAGGGGAGAAATGAATATAAATATATTCGGCCATGATATTGTCATTATGAATATCACAGGGGATAAATTGCCATTAACTTTGAACCTAAGGGGAGAAATGAATATAAATATATTCGGCCATGATATTGTCCGATTGTTTTTAGGTTTAGGCACTATGCCAAATTGTTTGACTAGTGAATTAGTTTGATTTTATATGTTTATCTGTTTTACTGATTTTAGGGTTTTTTTTTCAATTTTATATGCAGGTTAGACTTGTACATTCTGAATTACATGAAAAAAAGAACATGCACACAACTGCTGATATTTTTGCCACAGAGGCTAATTTCTGCACCAGTGAAGGTTGTATATTTATACACTCTATTCTCAATTTCTTATAAGATTCATAAATTTAATTTTTCGATTCTAATGTTTACTCGAAATTAAGGAGGCTAATGTTGTACCAGCGGAGTTGGTATATATATATTTGGTATTGTGACCATTTGAACAAAAGCAAGCTAGTGTTGAAGAAATTCAATAGGAGAGTTGGAAAAGCTTGAAATCGAGAAACCCTAATTTTTCGAAAAGTGCCCAATTCAATTTACCGATCGAAAAGTTGTTCCGTTCTCGATCTCAGACAAAACGGGATCCAGTCACCACCTATTACCATTTTATGTCACCAAAAGAGAATCACATGCCTGACAATTCAATTATTAACGCGCTAATTGTAGCGCATCACTTAGTGCGCTTTTGCGCTAAAGCACCACGTGGAGTGCGCTAAGTTCATGTAGCGTATATAAGACCAATTTATTTGCAAAAAACTATAAAAAACCCCTTTATTTGCAAAAAAAAATCCACGTTTTTTTTATTAGTAAAATAACCAATTTCAAATTCCTCCATAAATTATAGGGAGGTTTTTTGTCAAATTTATTATGTAAACAAGGGGGTAATGTCAATTTTCAAAGTTAATAGGGGGTTACTGATATTTTTTTAGGTAAAGATGAGTGTTGTAGCATCTTTTGTTGGCGGATATAATTGTTATTATGGCTTCAGAGACTTTTTTTTGCTAATAATAAATAAGCATGTGGTAGTTTGGTTTTAAATATACCAATGGGAGATTTTGATAGTTAGGCAGCACTAGGGGTATTTTTGCATTTTACTTTAAAAAATTTCTAGGATTTCCCATTCAAATTAGTCTGAAATGTTTTTGCATATAAAATTTTCCAGCAGGAAAGTTGAAGGAAGATGATAACTTTCTTTCCTGCTATCTAAACAACAAGTGTGGAAATAAAAATTGTTTTTCCATCACTTTCTAAACAACCAAACAAGCTATAAAGAGCTAATGTCAATGTACACACCTATGTCATGCATAATGTTCAGTTTACCCGATTGTGAAAATTTAAAGAAACAATTTATCTTCTTTAGTCGATGAGTATAACTCACTTGCAGAAATTGATCAAGTGGGGATGAAAAGTGTTTTTGTAACATGGGAAAGGGTGGGTAAAACGATTTTTCTCAAACTATATAAAAATAAATCGAACATTATGAATATCACAGGGGATAAATTGCCATTAACTTTTAAACCTAAGGGGAGAAATGAATATAAATAGATTCGGCCATGACATTGTCCGATTGTTTTTAGGTTTAGGCACTATGCCAAATTTTTGACTAGTGAATTAGTTTGATTTTATCTGTTTTGCTGATTTTAGGTTTTTTTTTTCAATTTTATGTGCAGGTTAGACTTGTACATTCTGGATTACATGAAAAGAAAGAACATGCACACAACTGCTGATATTTTTGCCACAGAGGCTAAGGTTTGTACCAGTGAAGTTGGTATATATATACTCTGTTCTCAATTTCTTATAAGATTCATAAATTTAATTTATCGATTTTAATGCTTACTCGAAATTAAGGAAGCTAATGTTTGTACCAGTGGAGTTGGTATATATATATTTGGTATTGTGACCATTTGAATAAAAGCAAGCTAGTGTTGAAGAAATTCAACAGGAGAGTTGGAAAAGCTTGAAATCGAAAATCCCTAATTTTCCGAAAAGTGCCCAATTCAATTTACTGATCGAAAAGTTGTTCCGTTCTTGGACTCAGATGCAACGGGATCCAGTCACCGCCTATTACCATTTTATGTCACCAAAAGAGAATCACATGCCTGACAATTCAATTAATATTGCGCTACTTGTAGCGCATCACTTAGTGAGGTTTTGCGCTAAAGCACCATGTGGGGTGCGCTAAGTTGATAGCGATTGCGCATGCCACCAACCTCATTTACTAATTAAAATAAGGAAATGAGTACTTTTGAATAGTTTATTTTAGAAGTTTTTCTTTTTGTACCCCCTTTGAACCTATTAGGAGTATCAGTATTCGACGGACCGTAATGGACGCATTTGTCAAATTTAAAATTCTCCTTCAATTCAACATAAAAAGTATTAGATGGTAATATGAACTTACATTGTATCTAAGAAGGAGAAAAGAACAGAATAAATCGATTGAAACGCAAATATATAATTGTTTGGTAGGAGAAAGGAACATAATAGATCTATCTAAACGAAAATATAGAGTTGTTTCAATTTTTAACTAGTTTATTTTAGTAGTCTTTCTTTTTGTACTCCATTTGCACCTACTAACAGCAACAGTATTCGGCGGACCGTCATTGACGAATTTGTCAAGCTTGAAATTCTCATTCGATTTAACATAAGAAATAAAAAATAGGTGGTAATATGGATTTACACTTCATCTAAGTAGGAGAAAGAAATAATAGCTCGAATCGAAACACATCTAAGTAGGAGAAAAGAACAGAATAGATCGAATAGGAACGATAATATAGAATTGTTTTTCAATTATTGGATGTATAGAGATAGGTGAACCTAAGGAAATGAGGAAAGTTGTAAGAAAAGGAAAAGGAAAAGGAAAAGAAAATCATTTTCTTGTACGTGTGTCAATAAAATAATATGAGCGAAAAGGAAAAACAAAAGAAAAGAAAAAGAAAAAAAAATCATTTTCTTGTACATGTTTGGTTGTCTGAAAAATTATTTTCTTGCAGATGTTAGATTGTTAAGAAAGTTTAGGAAAATAATATTTTCGATAAATATATTTTTTTATTATAAATATTTTCAAAATTGTAGAATATATTAAAAATAATTGAAAAATAAAAATTATCAAATTAATATCTAGAAAATAAAAGTACGAAGTGAGTCATAGAATCAAATAAAAACTAACAATAAATAAATTAAAATAGCTTAAAATAAATTACAAAAATCACGTTTTCTTCTATGATCAAATATATGGATAATCACGTTTTTCATTATATTAACTTTATTATAAATTAATTTGATGCTATTTTATATCTTTTATTCATCAAATTTCAATCAACTTTTGAAAACTGAAGATAATATTTTAGTTTGTATTACTAAATCAAATATATTCACAAAAAAAATATAGATAAAACAATTATGATTAAGTTAAAAAAAAACTATAAAACCCCTTTATTGGCAAAAGAAAAATCCACATTTTTTCTATTAGTAAAATAACCAATTTCAAATTCCTTCATAAATTATAGGGAGGTTTTTGTCAAATTTAGGCACTATGCCAAATTGTCTGACTAGTGAATTAGTTTGATTTTATATGTTTATCTGTTTTACTAATATTCTTTTTTCAATTTTATATACAGGTTAGACTTGTATATTCTGGATTACATGAAAAGAAAGAACATGCACACAACTGCTGATATTTTTGCCACAGAGGCCAATGTTAATGTTTACTCGAAATTTAATTTTTCAATTTTAATGTTTACTCGAAATTAAGGAGGCTAATGTTTGTACCAGTGGAGTTGGTATATATATATATTTGGTATTGTGACCATTTGAACAAAAGCAAGCTAGTGTTGGAGAAATTCAACAGGAGAGTTGGAAAAGCTTGAAATCGAGAAACCCTAATTTTCCGAAAAGTGCCCAATTCAATTTACCGATCAAAAAGTTGTTCCGTTCTTAGACTCAGACGCAACAGGTTCCAGTCACCGCCTATTACCATTTTATGTCACCAAAAGAGAATTACATGCCTGACAATTCAATTAATAGCACGCTACTTGTAGCACATCACTTAGTGAACTTTTGAGATAAAGCACCACGTGGGTGCGCTAAGTTGATAGCGACTGCGCATGGCGCAGCGACGTGATGCACCAAGGCTATAGCGCATATAAGACCAACCTCATTTACTAAAATAGGGAAAGAAGTATTTTTTAATAATTTATTTTAGTAGTTTTTCTTTTTGTACCCCATTTGCACCTATTAGGAATATCAGTATTCGGTGGACCGCCATGCATGGACGCATTTGTCAAGTTTGAACCTTCGATTCAACATAAAAAGTATTAGATGGTAATATGAACTTACATTGTATCTAACAAGGATAAAAGAACAGAATAGATCGATTGAAATGCGAATATATAATTATTTGGTAGGAGAAAGGAACATAATAGATCTATCTAAAAGAAAATATAGAGTTGTTTCAATTTTTTACTAGTTTATTTTAGTAGTCTTTCTTTTTGTACACCATTTGCACCTATTAGCGGTATCAGTATCCGGCGGCCCGTCATGGACGTATTTGTCAAGCTTGAAATTCTCATTCGATTTAACATAATAAACTATGTGGTAATATGGATTTACACTTCATCTATGTATGAGAAAGAAATAATAGCTCGAATCGAAACACATATAAGTAGGAGAAAAGAACGGGATAGATCGAATAGGAACGAAAATATAGAATTTTTTTTCAATTATTGGATGTATAGAGATAGGTGAACCCAAGGAAATGAGGAAAGTTTTAAGAAAATGAAAAGAAAAAGAAAGTCATTTTCTTGTACGTGTGTCAATAAAATAAAATGAGGGAGACGGAAAAACAAAAGGAAAGAAAAAGAAAAAGAAAATCGTTTTCTTATACATGTTTGGTTGTCTGAAAAATTATTTTCTTGCAGATGTTTGATTGTTAGGAAAGTTTAGGAAAATAATATTTTCGATAAACATATTTCTTTAATATAAATATTTTCAAAATTGTAAAATTGTTTAAAAGTGATTGCAAAATTAAAATTATCAAATTAATCTCTAGAAAATAAAAGTACTAATTGAGTTATAGAATCAAATAAAAACTAACAATAATTAAATAAATAAATTAAAATAGCTAAAATAAATTATAAAAATCACGTTTTCTTTTTGTTAAAATATTATATGGATAATCACGTTTTTCATTATATTAACTTTATTATAAATTAATTTGATGCAATTGTAACTTTTAGTCATCGAATTTTACATTTGAACAAAAGCAGCTAATGTTAAATCACATTAATGGATCAGAAACCCTAATTTTCCGAAAAGTACCCAATTCAATTTACCGATCGAAAAGTTGTTCCGTTCTCGGACTCAGACGCAATGGGATCCAGTCACCGCCTATTACCATTTTATGTCACCAAAAGAGAATCACAAGCATGACAAATAGGCCCAACCTAATTTACTAAAATAGGGAAAGGAGTATTTTGACTAGTTTAAATTAGTAGTCTTCATTTTTTACACACTTTGAACCTATTAGGAGTATCTTCGGCCGCCATGGACGTATTTTTCAAGCATGAAATATTTCCTTCGATTCAACATAAAAATTATTAGATGTTAGGGCATCTTCATTGATGAAGGGGAGGTGAAGTCCATGGAGAAAGGGGAAATTTTATAAAACAAAATGACAAGGGTGGAGAGGAGAGGTGTGGTCATGCTAATTGTAGAACCCCTACGTACACATACATAATCTATTATTTTTTTTATTTTCTGCCTTTTGAAGGTAGAAAACAATAGTGCGCTATTTGTAGCGCCTCACTTAGTGCGCTTTTGCGCTAAAGCACCACGTGGGCCGCGCTAAGATGGAGTACTTTTTAATAGTTTATTTTAGTAGTTTTTATTTTTGTACGCTCTTTGCACCTATTACGAGTATCAGTATTCGGTGGACCGCCATGGACGCATTTGTCAAGTTTGAAATTTTCCTTCGATTCAACATAAAAAGTATTAGATGGTAATATGAACTTACATAGTATCTAAGAAGGAGAAAAGAACAGAATAGATCGATTGAAACGCGAATATATAATTGTTTGGTAGGAGAAAGGAACATAATAGATCTATCTAAACAAAAATATAGAGTTGATTCAATTTTTGACTAGTTTACTTTAGTAGTCCTTGTTTTTGTACACCAATTTCACCTATTAGCAATATCAGTATTCGGCGGACCATCATAGACGTATTTGTGAAGCTTGAAATTCTCATTCAATTTAACATAAAAAAATAGGTGGTAATATGGATTTACACTTCATCTAAGTAGGAGAAAAAAATAATAGCTCGAATATAAACACATCTAAGTAGGGGGAAAAGAACATAATAGATCGAATAGGAACGAGAATATAGAATTGTTTTTCAATTATTTGATGGATAGAGATAGGTGAACCTAAGGAAATGAGGAAAGTTCTAACTTCTAAGAAATGAAAAAGGACAAAAAAGTCATTTTCTTGTACGTGTGTCAATAAAATAAAATAAGGGAAAAGGAAAAACAAAAGGAAAGAAAAAGAAAAAGAAAATCAGTTTCTTGTACATTTGATTATTAAGAAAGTTTACGAAAATAATATTTTCGATAAATATATTTTTTTATTATATATATTCTTAAAATTGTAAAATATATTAAAATTGATTGCAAAATAAAAATTATCAAATTAATCTCTAGAAAATAAAAGTACTAATTTAGTTATAGAAACAAATAAAAACTAACAATAATTAAATAAACAAATTAATATAACTTAAAATAAATTATAAAAATCACGTTTTCTTCTTTGATAAAATATTATATGAATAATCATGTTTTTCATTATATTAACTTATTATAAATTAATTTGATGCTATTGTATATATTTTAGTCATCGAATTTGAATCAATTTTTGAAAACTGAAGATAATCCTTTGGTTCATTTGTATTACTAAATCAGACATACTCACATAAAAAAAAAATATAGATAAAATAATTATGATTAAGTAAAAAAAAACTATAAAAACCCCATTTATTGGCAAAAAAAATCCACGTTTTTTATTAGTAAAATAACCAATTTCAAATTCCTCCATAAATTATTGGGTGGTTTTTGTCAAATTTATTATGTAAACAAGGGGAGTTATGCCAATTTTCAAAGTTAAGAGGGGGGGGTTATTGATATTATTTTAGGTAAAGATGGGTGTTTTAACATTTTTTGTTGGCGGGTATAATTGTCATTATGGCTTGAGAGAGTTTTTTTTGCTAATAATAAATAAGCATGTGGTAGTTTGATAATTAATATAACAATGGGGGATACAAGGTATGTTTTTGCATTTCACTTTAAAAAAATTCTAGGATTTCCCATTTAAATTAGTTTGAAATTTTTTTGTATGTAAAATTTTCCTGCAGGAAAGTTGAAGTAAGATAATAACTTTCTTTCCTGCTATCCAAACAACAAGTACGGAAATAAAAATTGTTTTTACTTCACTTTCTAAACAACCAAACAAGCTATAAGGAGTTAATGTCAATGTACAACATATGTAATGCATAATGTTCAATTTACCCATTGTGAAAATTTTAAAAGAAATAATATATCTCCTTTACTCGATGAGTATAACTCATTTTCAAAAATTGAAAGTGGGCATGAAAAGTGTTTTTGTAACATGGAAAAGGGAGGGTAAAATGTTTTTTTTTCAAACCATATAAAAATAAATCGAACATGATGAATATCAAAGGAGATAAATTTCCATTAACTTTGAACCTAAGGGGAGAAATGAATATAAATAGATTCGGCCATGATATTGTCCGATTGTTTTTAGGTTTAGGGGACTATGCTAAATTGTTTGACTAGTGAATTAGTTTGATTTTGTCTAAATAAAGTAATTTAAAAACAATTCTAATTATTGTGCAAATGTAACATCGGTCTTTCTAAAATGATATTAGACCAAATTTAAGTGTATATAAGATACTCCATCTTAATCATTAAAAAAACTCGACATAAAATCTTGACCACAATTTTCTTTTTAAAATGTCCGATGATGATGTGGTTTCGAACATTTGAAAATATTAGACATTTATTAGATTACATATATAACCTTCAATAAATATACCTGAGATAGAGAACAATTCTTCTCTCCTCCATTATTATTGTATTTTTTTTATCTAGGCTTTTTTACTTTTGGAGTCGTTTATATTAATGAACATGTCTCTTTTGACAAATCAATGTGGCATAGGTTGGACTAGTTCCCTATAAATGCTTATAAAAAAGAGAACTAAAAAATTGGAGTAATGGTTTTTTTTTGATAAAATGTTTAAATGTTTTTTAATGTGTCAAGACTCCATTGATAAAAAGCTTAAATGAGCAAAACTATGAAGGATTTGAAGGGACGAAATAATTTAGAGGCATAAGAGATAATTTAGGAAAGTAAAGTTAACAAAGGAAAGGAAAGATTTTAGCAGGATGATTGATTTCCATGGAATATTGCGAAGGAAAGTAATTAATTAAGGAGAAAGAAGATTCCTCCAATCATAATATTTGGTATATATGGAAGGACAAAGTAAAAAAGATATGGCGGGGTATATTCGTCTTTCTAAAAATTAGTGAATTAAAAATAATACAAAATATGACACATGTCGATAAGACGAATTCTCATTTTAGACAACTCTATGTAACCTTTAATTTTGAGAAAATATTTCACAAAGGGGTTAAATACAGTTGTCCCCTTAAAGTATGGGGGTGGTATATGTTACCCCCTAAAGTATCAATTGTAATACTTACTTCTCTCTGTTATAGTTTTGTAGTTTTTATTCCAAAGATACCCCCGCCCCTTACATAAATAATTAATTTCTTTATTAAAATAAAATTCTCTCTTTATTAATTATGAATTTATTCATCCACAAAACAAAATTATGTTTTAATTTCTTCATTTTTTTGTTTCCTTCGGTTTTATGGTCTCAAATTTTTTTCATTTAATTTTTTTTTTTATTTTTGTTTCAATTTGTTTTCTTGTTTCAATTTTTTTTATTTCTATCTCAAATTTTTTCTTTATATTTTTCTGAGTTTTTATTTGGTGATAATTATCTCATTTATATTCGGTACGAATTATTATTCAAAATGTTGATTGATTCTCCTTCAAATTATTTCTCGCAAAATTCAAGTTTAACGCCAAATAATATTATATTTTAATTTCTTCATTTCTTTATCAAAAAATAAAATCTTTATTATTATGAATTCATCCATCCATCCACCAAACAATATTATGTTTCAATTTCTTCATTTCTTTTGTTTCCTTCGATTATAAAATAATGAGATGAAAATGAAGAAAAAAAATTGTGTTCGAAAAAAGGAAGGTAACAAAAGAAATCAAGTAAATAAAATATAATATTGTTTGGTGGATAAATTGATTCATAATTAATAAAGATAAAATTTTATTTTGATAAAGTTATAAAGTAATTATTATTTATGAAAGGGGTGGGGGTATTTTTGGAATAAATACTACAAAACTATAACAAGGGGGATAGTGTTACAATTGATACTTTAGGGGGTTAATTGATACCACCCTCATAAACTGTATTTCACCCTTCGTAAAGCATTTCAGAGTTTTCTGAAAAGTTAAACAGACAACTATTTTTCTTATCTCAATTCTAAAAAAACTATTTCATTTTAAAACAATTATTTTAATCAAAGAAAAACATAAATAAACTCTATTTTTATTTGATATAAATAAAATTATTTTTTATACTATTTATCTCAATAACAAGAATGATTTAATATAAAAACATATGCCTTGTACAATTCTCTCATTTTTCCATGTTCTCTTAAAAAATTAAACTAATTTTTAAAACTTATATCTAATATTTATTTCATTTCAAAAAAACTCAAATAGACAACATTACGAAAAATGATTTTTGTTTTCTGAAATCTCAATTGATTTTTGAAACCACTTAAATAAAACTAGACAAGCAGGCCCTATAACTTTGAAACAAGTGTGGCTGGTACTTTGGTTCATTTTAAATAAAAATACCTTAAATATTTTTTTGGGATAATGATAATTACCAATAACACTCTGTTTTTTGAATAATGATAATTACCATTAGCACTATTGAGTGATTTACTTCAAGTCTTTCGCATGTCCTAGTTTAAGATGATTTAAGCTTAGAGGTTAAAGTAATATAATTCTACAATGATGATTATAATTTAGTTCCTCTTATGAACTTAATTAGCTTCTTCATATCATTTATTACGAGCAATTTTCTTTTGAGGCAAAGTATTTCGTATCTAAATATAGTCATTGCTCCGCCCAAATCTATTGTTTTTCAAGACGATGAATACATCGTTACATTAATCACTATATAAAAATCTATACGAAGTTGTACGAAGTTGTTTCATTGATTTCAAAGTACAAAAATAAACTAATTACAGATAATATTATTAAACTAGAGAAACACCCACACTATTGGGATTTGAACTCATGACTTTTTTGTCATGTTACCTTAGCTTTAGCCACAGACCGACTACCATACCTAATCACCCCAAATCCATTGTCCTGTAAAGTAAAATTAGCCCTTTTTCTTGTAATCATAATCGTGATTATACTAAAAAGAATCCAAACACAACCATGATATGACATACATGGTTCGATCTGATTACATGTTTGGCGAAACTCAGATCTCAACTCATATATCCATGCATAATTAATATCAAACATATAAAAGACAACATTTTGACACATGCCACATACTTATGTATAATAAACATTGATTTAACACCTACCACGGTACCACCTATTTTTTCCCTCCTAACCTCAATATCCAAACATAATCCAAATAGAGTTTCAACTTTTTCAAAACCTAACACCCAACATCTAAACTCAATTCAAATAGAGTTTCATAGAAAACAACACAAACCAATTTTTCGAAACACAAAACCAAACTAAACCAAGCAAAAACCCAACCATATAGGCCCATAATTATTGATGGTCACCAAATAACTATCATTGAACGTACTAAATAACGATTTCATATTTGGAATGTGAGCTAAATATAAATTATTTAAACATTAATATCAAGAAACTTCACAAATTAACAAGTAGAGGCAAGTTAGTCGATTCAACATACAAAAAGAATGGGAATAGAACGTAACTCCATTTAATCAAGATTACACAGAAAGTACATCTAATCTCATATACGACAACCTCATAAGGAAACTTAAATATGGAATAAATAAATAATAGCGTATTCCCGTCACATCCTTGAGATCATTGCTCTCTCTCCTATTCGTGGACATTATTTTGATGAAGATGTTTGTCCAAAAGGTAAGCCATAATAATTAGATTTTAAAAATTTATTCATATAACAATAGATGATTGAGAAAATTAAGCTAGTGGAGATTGATCAACACAGTGAAAATAGTGGTTAGGAAGCTTGCGATTGAAAACTTTGCAATGGCCTCCTTTAATGCAACCTTGTTTGCACATTTGATCACACATCATCGTCTTCTCCAGGCCTGAATACATCGACCAATATGGTTGTCATAGCAGCATGTTAAGTTCTGCCCTTCTACGGTTCCATTATTAATACTACAATGAGAAAAAAAAAAATCGATCATTGATTAATCTCTAACATGTAAGATTAATCTAAATGATTCAAAAATTAAGAAACTTGGTACTCCTCCTAGTTTATTTTCATTTGAAGGAAAATAAGATAGAAAAACTCTAAAACAACTACAGTGCATCAGCTCCAAATCAATGTTCACAACTCCGAAAATGGTGGTGCATGGTTGATGTTTACGTGGTACAATAGATGTTCTGCATTTCGTCTGTGTGTTTTGTGGGCATTGTATCTACTAACCATTGATTTTAATTATTTGAGGGAGATTACCATAATTGATTTATTGTACTTTATATGATAAATAACATTATTACAAAATATATACAGACATATCTCTGATCATGCAAAGAATTTGAACAGATTTGGTTCAAAAATTTTGTAGAGTTTTTAGGTGGCTGACTATTGAGCAAATAAGTAATTTGATACATATATCTAGAGAAAATAGTGGGTATACAACTACGTACACATACCTAATCAATTATGTATAATATACTATTGCGACCTTTTCACTAAAATTTGGACGCTAAACTGGACTCTGGATAGAATTTACATCATGTTTCTTTCTTACTAGTAATCAAGTCACTTTCTTTAAAAGTATGCATGGGCTAGGTTCATTTTCTTTAAAACCCGTTAACCAAATTTGGAGTAAGTTCAAGTCAACCTAGCCTACATCGAGCCTAAAATTCTAAGTCTAAGTTTAGACTTGGCGGGTTAGAGTTACATGATTTCAAGATAGAATTTAGACATGATAATGAAGGCATATGATATTCCTAACTATATTTAGAAGTAAACTAATGCCATAGACCTAGTACGAGAGGTTCTAATTTCCAAATTAAATCACGTTGAACCTCATTTCCACCTTCATTTGTCTGTTGCAGAATTGAGTTTTGATCAAAGTCAAAATAGTATCTTCATATAAACACTAAGCATTTGACCAATAAACAGTCATAGTTTACGAAGATGGAGGGTAACAGGGAAGGGGGGGGGGGGCATAAATACACCGAAGTAAAGCAAATTACAGGGAATAAGCCGTTGAGAATACGTTAAAAGAAATTAACTTATTAACAAAATAATGTATCAACTAAACAGAACTTACCAAATGGACTTCACATTAATAAACCAATCCCTTGCTATACCATAAAAGGTTTCATTCAATGGTATCTTTAACGAATCATCATGAAAGCCTCTCAAATGCAACTTACCTGTACTTTGGATACACTACCAGAAAACTGAAAGACATCAGGTACAACAAACAAAAGAGACTGAGTGATTGAAAGGTCAAATTTTCAAGTTTAATCGACACCAAAATAGAAACAACGGTAAAAAGTCGGTAAAATATCAATTCAAACAATAATGGTCGTTGTAGAACAGTATTACAGACTTTCCAAGTTGATACAAGTATATCTTACTTGCAACTCAGTTCAACATTAAATTATGGTCACAGTACCAAATATATTTCACTCTCATAATCAAATGGTCACATTATATTTCACATATAATTTACCATAACATGAACTGTTGATGGTCTGAATCTGATTAAGAGGAATTACATGGATTAGCTCAAGAAATAAAACAATTTTAAGACCCTTCATTCAAAACCCAAATACATAAAGAGTGACAAAAGTAGCAATTTCGCAAGAGCAAGTCACCAGGAACAACAAATTATGAATAATTAAATAATCCATTTGAACAAAAGCAAGCTAATGTTAAAATCACATTAATAGATCAGAAACCCTAATTTTCCGAAAAGTACCCAATTCAATTTACCGAAAAGCTGTTCCGTTCTCGGACTCAGAAGCAACGGGATCCAGTCACCGCCTATTACCATTTTATGTCACCAAAAGAGAATCACATGCCTGACAAATAGGTCCAACCTCATTCACTGAAACAGGGAAAGGAGTACTTTAGTAGTTTCATTTTGTACACCCTCTGCACCTGTTAGGAGTATGAGAATTCGGCCGCCATGGACGCATTTGTCAAGCTTGAAATTCTCCTTCGATTCAACATAAAAAGTATTCGATCTTAACTACAGTGCAACTAAGGTGGAGAAAGATCGGTCGAAACGAAAATATAAAATTGATTAGTAGGAGAAATAGATCTATGGAAATGAAAATATAGATTTGTGGGATAGATAGGTGAACTTAGAGAATAGAGGAGAAGCAATGATTTAAGATCCGGACCGGGACAATGGTTCCATGAATGGATTGACCAATGATTTTGTTGGTTGGACCAATTTAATAACTGGTTAAATAAGTATGACGCGTAGGGCTATTTGGCCAGCTGGCCTTTTCGAAAGATAAATTTGCAAATATAGCCTTCTTTTTTTTCTTTTTTTTTTAAATTTTAAACTCAATTAAAATTAATTAAACATACTTAATACTAATTAAATACACTTAAAATAATTTAATTAATTAACTCGAAATAACAAAAAATAAAACATACCCCCAATCTTTCACAAATTTATTTTCACTCCATTCCAATTACATATTTTTTCTCTCAAACTCTTCAATCCTCCAATTTCACAAACTCAATCAAGCAATGGAATATGAAAATCTTACTATGTCGGATATGCCGGAAGCATCAAAGGCACGAGAAAATGCCGAATTGGTGAGTTTTTTCAATTTTTTTCGTAAGTTTTGCCCTCCTCGCTGGGTTTCTGGGACCTCGGAGACTCGGTGACCACTTCGTCTCCCGGTCTCCGGGAACCCAGAGACAGGGCGACCACTTCGACGCGGCGACCACTTTGTCTGCTGGTCTCCGAGACCCTGGAGACCGGGAGACCACTTCGTCGTCGGGTCTCCGGGACCCCATAGACCCGGTGACAAAGACCGTGCCAAGGTGCCCTGGCACGGTCGAGTCGCTGGGTCCTCGGGGACGGCCGGAGACCTGGCGACTCGGCCGTGCCAAGGCACCGTGGCACGGTCTCCGTGGTACAGGGACTGGACACCCTGGCTTGGACACCGGCTCGACCATGTTCGTGCCAGGGTACCCAGTCTCCCGGTCCCCTGTAAAATTATTATCTGTATCTTATTCAAGTTTCAATTGGGTTATTATATTTGTTTTGATTAAAATAGGTGAAAAATGGTTCAATATGGCAAAAAAACTCAAAATCGATTTAAACAGGTGAAAATGGTTAAACCGGTGAAAAATAACTCAAAATTTATCAAAACGGTGAAAAATGATTAAACAGCTGAAAATGGTTAAATAGGGAAAAAAATAGCTCAAAATCGATCAAAGCCGGTGAAAATGGTTAAACTGGTGAAAGAATGGTTAAACAGGTGAAAGAATGGTTAAACCGATGGAAAATTACTCAAAATCCAGTGGAAAATGGTTAAACTAATGAAAAATGGTTAAGTAGGTAAAAAAAATGGGCTTAAATTCAATCAAAACAGGTGAAAACTAGTTAAAGCGATGAAAAAATGGTTAGACCGGTGAAAAAGGCTAACACGTATAGGATCATTAACTCCTCCGTAAAACAAATTGAGGGAAATTTGTTGAAATTTGGTCAATTTAGGATCCAAACGGAAGACTAACACGTATCGGACCTCTAACTTCTTCGTAAATCAAAATTAGGGGAATTATGTTGAAAATTGGTCAATTTAGGATCTAAATGAAAGACTAACACGTATAGGACCACTAACTCCTCCGTAAATCAAAATTGGGGGAATTATATTGAAATTTGGTCAATTTAGGATCCAAACGGAAGACTACGACGTATAGGACCACTAACTCCTCCGTAAATCAAAATTGGGGGAAATTTGTAGAAATTTGGTCAATTTAGGATCCAAAGGGAAGACTAACATGCATAGGATCACTAACTCCCCCGTAAATCAAAATTAGGGTAATTATGTTGAAATTTGGTCAATTTAGGATCCAAACATACCACTAACACGTATATGATCACTAATTCCTCTGTTGATCCTTGGATGGAACGGGTGTGATGACTTCACTGTATGTATGAATCATGTATGGATTGGAGAAGTACTGTGAACAAAGTTGATATGCATACACGTCGGCATCCGATCGCATGCCTATACAGACTGCTATTTCGTGCTCGCACGGTATGGTTGCCGTGCATCGACTTCCACACCATTGTACCGAAGATATACAACAATTTTACCATCCTAATATCTCTGAATAAACAAGTCAAATTAACACACAAAATAGCTACTAAAAAATAAACTTTTTTTTTTACTGATTTGGTCTCCAGGAGCCCGAAGACACTAGGAGACCAGGTGACCAATTGGTCTCCGTCTCCTGGAACTGAAACATTTCCAGGAGTGGTCTCTTGGTATCTCCGGGAGTTAGGAGACCAAAACAGTAAAAAAAAATTAAAATAGCCTAAAACTTAATTTTTTGTCCCTTTTTTTCAATCAAAATGCAATAAAAGATCGAATACTAACCATAAATGTTGATATTCTTCCTCTAGAATTTTTTTTAGAATGAAAGAGTGGGTTTTGTTTTTGAGATTTGGTATATAGTAGGGTTTTATTTTTGTGTTTTAGTATTTAGTAGGTTTTGATTAATGGGTTTTATTTTATATTTTTGAATTTATTGGTGTTTGATTTTGAGTTTTTAGATTTAGTGGAGTAGTGGGGTTTTATTTTATGTTTTTGAATTTATTGGGGTTTTATTCTATGTTTTTATTGGGGTTTGATTTTGAGTTTTTGAATATAATGGGGTTTGATTAGTGGGGGTTTATTTTATATTTTCGAATTTATTGGGGTATAATTAGTGGGGCTTGATTTTGTAATATCTAAATTTTGTGGGTTTAATTTTAAATTTTAAAATTTAATGGAATGGGGTTTACTTATGATTTTATCAATTTTATTGGATTTCTTTTTGCAATTTTTCATTTGATTATAACACTAACTAATAGGCTAATTAAGTGGATGCTAGTTTTGCAAATTCAACATTCATTCATAAAGCTATTTTAATAAAATAGAAATGTCAAAAGGACATTTTTGCAAATGACTCCGTCATAAATTCATAATGATATAACATATATATTTATTATAAAATATGTATTATATTCATAAAAATTCAAAAAATATACTACAATTGATTATATATATACAAATATTAGATATATTTAGATTAAAATTATATAATAATATTTATTTAGCTTATGTTTATTATAACGATAATGTAAATATGATACAAATTAATAAGTCCATATAAATATATCATTATTATATTCGTTTGAAAATATATAGGTGTAAGTTAAAAATACAACAAACCAAGAGATTGGTAATTTTAGAATTTGATTATTAATATATTAATTTCAAAGTCAAATATTCAAAAATTAAATTTGTATAATATATTGACGTGGCTTTTAAATTTTGCAGCATTTTATCTGAAAAATATAGTTTTAAAAAAAACATTTGATACTCAAGATATATATGTTCAAAGAGGAAAAATTAATTAAAAAAAATGGTGCCCTAAAACTAAAAACTATTCCATTGATAATGTGTAAGATGTTAATTTGAAGTTAATTATCATAAAGTAATTTATAAATAAATTAAGTTACAAAAAATCTATAATTTATGAATTTGTAGTGTAAGAAGTTAACAAAAATGGGAGTAGCCCAAATGGCTATGATCTCTTACTTAATCTAATAGGTCAAGTATTCAAATCCCTATCTTTATAGATTTTATGAAAATATTTTGAATATTAAAGAAAATTAAAATGAAAAAAAAAACTAAGAACCGTGGCCCAAACGGTTCTCCAGTTCACATTGATTTTTTAAGTCTGCGGACACGTCCGTACCAGACAGGCTTCCGATTCCTGGTCGAACCGATCAGGCCAGTCGGTCTGATCTGATTTTAATAACATTGGGGAGAAGTCTAATTAAGTTTAGGTCTAGGGCACTATGCCAAATTGTTCGTCAAACTAGAGTGAATATGTTAGTTGAGCTTAAGCTTGTCTTTTTGTCTTCTTTTTTTTTTCGAGATAATAGTTTAAGCTTGTCTTATTAAAGTAATTTGAAAACAATTCTAATTATTTTGCAAATGTCACTTTCATGTTGAGAAGATATTAGTGTTTCTTTGTCTCGCTATTCACAGAGCATTACATAGTTCTCTTAAAAACGAAACAAACAACTATTTTTTTTTTAGAAATAAACTTTTCCCATCTCAATTTAAAAAAGTTATTTCATTTTAAAAAATATTTTAATAAAATATAAATAAACTCTATTTTTATTTGACAAATAACATATTCTTTACACTACTTATCTCACATAACGAACACTATTTAGTAGAAAACATATGTCTTACACTATTATGATTTAGAATAAAACATATTTCTAACGTTATTTCTCTTTTTTTCATGATCTTGCAAAAAATATACTAATTTCTAAAACTTATATCTAATACTTATTCATCTCAAGAAACTCAAATAGACAACATTCCTAGACTTGGTCTAGTCAAGAATGCCAGCGTACATCAATCGTGATACCCTACAGCGCCACAAAAAAATCATGACATTGTTGTTTCTCTAACGCTACTACCACTCGTGGTAGTCGTATTTTCTCCTTGGTAGACGAAATTCAAAATCGTCAACTCCAAAATGTCCCTTAGACAGTTAGGGACGCAACATCATCCGGATGTCATCAAATTAACCATTGTCGTCGCTATCTTTCCTGTTCTATTCTTCATTCCCTTCATCTCTTTCTCTGTTTCTCGAGGGGTGTGTGTGTGTTTCTGCAAAATGGTGTGCTCCAAAACAAAAGGGAAAAAAAATGTTTCTGCCTATGAGGATACATGCTAATGAGGGAAGGAAAAGGTGACATGTAGCAAAATTTGGACAAGGTGAAGAAAGTGATGCAGTACAAAGAATTAATGAAAGGTTTCACATGGGACTAAAACTCACATCGGCTCTATTAACTAATATGGAAATACAATAAGAGAGAATATTTACAATATATCTACATTAAATCAATTTGAAAATAAATAACAAATCCACTAAAAACAAAACAAACAACAACAAAAAAAGTATAAATGTCATTTCAAGGTTCTTGGATTTATTTTAACCTTAAGGTATATATATAGAATACATTTACATGACAAATTGGCACTTTTAGGCTACTTAATTTAATCATTCCAATTCAATCAATGTGGTTTACCTAATCCAAGAACTACTTGGATAGTTACACCATATATTCCTTTCTCAACTTTATTCAAGTATGAAATCAAGAACCATAAATACATGAGGGAATTGTACTATTCATATCAAATTTTTACCTACTTTTATACATTTCGTATCTGTTTTCTAAAAAAATATATTTAATACTATGATTTCACCCTCCTCGACACATTTTATTTCTCCGTCAATTTTTTGGATAGAAATCGTCGTTAAGTCACCAAAATGACACGCTTATGTGCCTTATATCATATCTGGAAATTATGGTGGCATAATTTCTTCTAGATTGTGATATATGATTTAATTTTGATTAATATCCCGAAACTTTGTTAATTTTCTGTGGATTATTTATTGCGTTTCATGAACTCAAACTTGTACCGTTTGAAAGCTCCCCGTCAAGAGCTTTTTAGTCATATAAAGAACACAAAATTTTCCATCAAAAAATTGTCAGAGAAAGGAAATGTGTCAAGGGGGTGAAATCATGATATTAAATATATTTTTTTCAGAAAGTATAATACCAAATATATAAAGTAGGTAAAAGTTTGATATAAAAAGTGCAATTCCCTCACGAATACATGCGTATACATATATCAAAGATCTTGTGAGAGTACTTGTATGAGATTCAAAAACAGTTTGTCTAAGCACAATTCAATTGATAATAAGATCAAGTTTAAACACAAATTTAACTAAAATATACCTAAATTTATATAATATGTCGATCAACTGGACTCGACATTAGGTTCCTATTTGGAAGGGTTTGGGCCCGGTTTCGTAGGTCTCGATTTTAATAAAACAGTTTTGGTGGTTTCGGTGAAACCTTTGAAATCTCATTTGGTTAGGTTTTGGATGTTGGGTTTTGTAGTTTGAAAAAAGAAAAAATTGAAACCCCACTTTAATTGGTTTTGGATGTTGGGATTTGGGAAAAAAATAGGTGATAGGTGTCAAATCAGTGTCTTTTTTAGAGAGCTTAGATAAAAAAAATAGATGGTAGATGTCAAATCAATGTTTTATAGGTTTCAAGAGTTTGAATGTAAATTTGTGAATATGTTTGTATTGAATTTCATGAGTCTAATAAAAACTCATTTGAAAGGGGTTTGACCGGTCTCGAGAGATCGGACAAAATCTCATCCACATGGATAGAGCCTAGTAGACTGACTTTTAGACCCTCCTTTATGTTATTCATTTTTGCAAGGCGGCCAAAATATATTTAAAACTTGCTAATATCACGATAGAACCACAAACAAATCCATAACTATATGTTTTTCCAGACCCACTAATTAAACATAGTTAATGCAACAAAAAAAAAATTTAAAAAAATAAACATAAGTTAATCAGTCATATCTATCCCATATTGTAAAAGACAAATGTTCATCTTTCATATATGCCAGAAAACAAATAAATTAATCCAAAAGCGATTTAGGTTTAACATAAGCAATGTTAACAACTAACCCTCATGAAGGTCCAATTTATGTCATTTGACTTGCGTTCTGTTTGGTAGGACAAAAAGTTGTTGTTTAATAAATATTGATTTTATATATTAACCATTCTACAAACTGCTAATTAAAGAATCCCTAATTTAACTCATTTAACTTTTTAGTCTTGAAATTATCTAAGTAATTAATGATAAGAAAACTAGAGAAATAATAAATCAAGTCTAATGTTCTATTGTTTTGATGCATGAAAACATATTTTTCTTAGCATTTTACTCACTTAGATTCAAAAGTCGAACATTCTCTCACGGTTGATGGAAAGAAAATTAAAAAAAAAAAAAAAGAGAGAGAATTTATTAATCCACTGATTTTAATATAATCAAATACATCCTTAGACGGAAATATTAGTCAATAGTTTGATGCATCTAATTCAAACACATTAAAAACAAAACAAACAAATAAATAAATAAATGTCATTTCAAGGTTCTTGGATCCATTTTTTAACCTATGGTAGATGAAATACATCTACATGACAAATTGGCACTTTTAGGCTACTTAATTTAATAATTCAAATTCAATCAATATGATTTTGATATAATAGATGCTACCTAATCCAAGAATCAGTTGAATAGTTACACCTAATCCCTTTCCCAACTTTATCCTAAGTATGAAATTAAATCCAAGAACCATAAATACATACAGTAAGATTTAACTGATCATTCAAATACGGACACAACCAATTGATAATAACATCAAGTTCATACACAAATTTAAATAAATTTATATAATGTGTTGATCAACCCGATTCGACATACGTACATTGTCTAAACCCTCCTTTGTATTATTTGCTAGGCGGCCAAGATATATATATTTAAATCATATATATATAAAATCCAAATGTGATTTATTAAGTTTAACATAAACAATGTTAACAGCTAACCCACATGATGGTCCATTTTATGTCATTTGACTTGCGGTTTGTTTGGTAGGACAAAAATTTGTTGGCTAATATATATTGATTTTATATGTCAACTATTCTACAAACTGCCAATTATAGAATTACCAATTTCACTCATTAGCTAACAAAATACTTTTTTAGTCTTGAAATTATTTGAGTAATTAATGATAAGAAAACTGAAAAAAAAAATCAAGTCTAATATTCTATTGTTTGATGCATGAAAAAAATATTTTTCTTAATATTTTACTCACTTCAATTCAAAAGTCATACATTGCCTCACAGTCACAGTTAAGGAAAAAGAAAAGAAAAATAAAAAACAGACTTAGATGACACAATCTAATTTAATTTTAAATTTTATATGTTTCTATGTTGAGTTAAAAAATTAAAATTAGAAAGTAAATAAGCAAAAAACACATTTGATAAAAATGTAAGTTAACATACAACCGGCCAATTAACTAGTATGACTCAACACTTCTCAGCTTAATATAATTTAACCAAACTCGGCGCATCCCAACTCAACTCAACCCAACCCAATATAATTTTAAATTTTATATATTTATATGTTGAGATATATTAGTTAATGTAAAATTTAAATCATCTAATAGTAAGCAAAAATTACATTCGATAAAAATGTAATTGAACATACAACCGGTCAATTAACCAAACATAACTCATCACTTCTAAATTTAATCTAATTTAGCCAAACTCGTTTTTCAACTTGTAAAGAAAAAGTCATCTAATCAAACATCTTATCATATATAGGTGGTGTTTTCAATCACTTATGAATTTGCATAGAGTAGAGAAGTCAAAAGCAGGTCCAAGCCTGCTTCAAGATTCTGACTTATTTTGGTTTAGTTTTAGAGAAGTAAAAGCATAATTTTATTTTGCAAACACTTCATAAGCACTTACTAAAAAGTGCTTCTTTTAAATGATTGAAAAAACCATCATAGTACATTGAAAGAATTATCTATTCTATACTCTTATCATATATAGGTGGTGTTTTCAATCACTCATGAATTTGCATAGAGTAGAGAAGTCAAAAGCAGGTCCAAGCCTGCTTCAAGATTCTGACTTATTTTGGTTTAGTTTTAGAGAAGTAAAAGCATAATTTTATTTTGCAAACACTTCATAAGCACTTACTAAAAAGTGCTTCTTTTAAATGATTGAAAAAACCATCATAGTACATTGAAAGAATTATCTATTCTATACTCTTATCTTATTTTGGTGGAAATTGGCACATGAACTACATATATGCTGATATACATCAAGTCGACAATTAAGTAGGAATCTCTCGAAATTAGGATTCGAATATGGGTTCGCTACTTTGTAATGAGTGTACATAAGGATTCGAACATGGGTTCACTGCTTTGTAGTGTGTGTGTTTTTCATTAGACCAATCACATATTAATACTTGTTAATCTATCTAAGATTATTGTATATTTTATTTTATTTTATTGTGATATAATGTAGGATAAATATTGTTTTTAAGAAAGAAAAGAAAACCAAGAAACTTATTAGGACTTAGGAGGTGGTTTCTTCAACATACACTCAACACAAGAAACAAGCCTCTCTTTCAAAGTCCCCACCTTTTTTCACGTACCTCCAAAAAGCCTCTTACCTTTTTCCTCACACACACACACACATTTCAATTATTGATCGATCCATTATCAAAAATTCTTCGTACGCTCGAAAACAAGAAACAAAAATTTCACAAGAAAATTAAAAGATAAAAAAAAAAAAAAAAATATCACTTATCTCTTCCATTCTACTTTTCTCAATTATAATCATGCTCCACCACACTCACCTCCCCCCCACCACCAATAATCCCTACTCCTCCTCTTCCGCCATGACCTCCGCCGGAAAACGCGCCGTTGACCTCTCCACCACCACCCCTCCCACCAAACGACACCGTTCCCAGAAAGACCCACAATCAGACGAAGAGGTGGCCGTACAGCTCCACCCAGCCACCGTCACCGCCGAAGACGACGGTGGTTCCGACTCCACCGGCCTCCGCCTCCTCGGGCTCCTTCTACAATGCGCAGAGTGCGTAGCCATGGACAATCTCAACGAAGCCACTCAACTCCTCCCCGAAATATCCGAACTCTCCTCTCCCTTCGGGTCCTCCGCCCAACGCGTCGGCGCGTACTTCTCCGACGCACTCTCCGCGCGTGTAATCAGCTCATACCTAAGCACCTACTCCCCACTCACAACCCTCTTAACCAAAACCCACCACCAAAAACTCCTAAACACCCTCCAAATCTACAATTCAATAACCCCTTTAATCAAATTCTCCCACTTCACAGCAAACCAAGCAATACAGCAAGCCCTCGACGGCGCCGATCACGTCCACATCATCGACCTCGACATCATGCAAGGACTCCAATGGCCAGGATTGTTCCACATCATCGCCTCCAAAACCAGAAAAATCAAATCGTTTAAAATCACAGGGTTCGGATCATCAGCGGACCTGTTAAACTCAACGGGTCAGCGTTTGTCGGAATTCGCAACCGCTTTAAACATCCCTTTTCAATTTCAGCCATTAGAGGGTAAAATCGGTAACATAAATGATGTGAATCAGTTAAATGTGAAAGTGGGTGAAACTGTTATAGTGCATTGGATGCATCACTGTTTGTATGATATAACAGGGAGTGATTTAGGTGCTTTGAGAATGTTAACTTTGATTAGGCCTAAATTGATTACAATTGTGGAGCAGGATTTGAGTCATGGGGGTAGTTTTTTGGGTCGGTTTGTTGAGGCTTTGCATTATTATTCGGCTTTGTTTGATGCTTTGGGGGACGGATTAGGTGCGGAGAGTGTAGAGAGGCATACGGTGGAGCAGCAGCTTTTCGGGTGTGAGATAAGGAACATTGTGGCTGTGGGAGGGCCTAAGAGGACAGGGGAAGTGAAGGTGGAGAGATGGGGGGATGAGCTTGTTAGGGTCGGGTTTCGACCCGTTTCTCTTGCGGGTAATCCGGCTGCGCAAGCTAGTTTGTTGCTCGGGATGTTTCCGTGGCAAGGGTATACTTTGGTGGAGGAGAATGGTTGTTTGAAGTTGGGGTGGAAGGATTTGGCTTTGCTCACCGCAACTGCGTGGCAACCGTTGGATTGAATCGGAGGAAACGGTTGTGATTTGGGATTGCAAATGGAAATGGAGGTTTATTGATTGAATGAGGAACATTGTATCAAGAATTTGATTGATGATTGTGTTGAAGGTGTTGTTATGGGTTGGGGAATTTTGGGAAGGTCTTTAACAATAATGTGAAGATGGGAAAATTGATGTTCTTGTTGTCTTTGATGCAATGGGAAAGGGTTGATGGATCATATTGAAAGGTGAAGTG
Organism: Penstemon davidsonii; assembly: GCA_034814905.1. Taxonomy (NCBI): domain Eukaryota; kingdom Viridiplantae; phylum Streptophyta; class Magnoliopsida; order Lamiales; family Plantaginaceae; genus Penstemon; species Penstemon davidsonii. The sequence continues at coordinate 2,969,107 of JAYDYQ010001086.1, read as the reverse complement.
CTCTTGTTCACTTAGTTTCTTCTTGTGAGGATGATATCACCATATTGTATAAGTTCATTTTGTAATACTATTTTTATTCTTTCATGGAGAAATAAAAAGGAATTACCAAGTAGATTCACAAACTAATAGGAAAATTTAGCTTATTTTGGTGCATCTAACAAATCACAAAATTGAAAATACATGAAAAATTAATTATTGGCAAACAATGAACATAAAATTATTTGACATCATAAAATCGGAAAATTCTTACATAGACCATGTTTCTGAAAGTTCCATAGACCTTGTGGTTTAGAATTCACATCATTACAGTTGATATGGTGAATTTATAACCACAAGGTCTATGAAATTCTCAAAGACCTTGTCTATATAATATTTTTTCAATAAAATGACATTTACTTGGGATAACAAAAATAAAATAAAATAAAAATAAAAATTAATTCTATATTTTAAATAATAAAATTATATAGGAATGTTTTATTTACATTTTATGTATACAATTTGATAGTTAACTAAAATTTTAAAAGCTTGGTTGAAATAAACAACAAAAAATGAATTGCCCAAACACTATTCATGAGTTCAAGGTTAACTTTGCCCTAGTAAGATTGGAAGTGCACTAAAAATGCGCAGTACGAATGTAAAGTGTTGAATTGACATAAATAAAGTACTCCAAAATGGTAGTATAGATTATAGATTTTAATAGCATCTTCCATCCAAAACTCCAAATTGAAATCTTCTCCAAATTTGAAGATACTTTTTCACATCTCATCTCCCACCCAAAAACTCCAAAATACTATTCCACACTTTCCAAAATACTATTCATTTATTAAATAAATAATTTTATCTACATAATCATAGTTAAAATTTGAGTTTTTTATTAAATAATATTAGATAGGATTAAATAAAATTCAAATAATATTGATTTTTTATGAAGTATGTTTTCTATTTATAGTTTTCATGTAATTTTTTAAATATTATTTAATTTAATTTTCTATATTAATTATTATTCATTTATAAGTTTTCTAACTAAAAACATACATTTTCAATTTAAAAGTTAAATATATATTATAACTTATTAAAAATATTTATATCAAACATTCATGTTTTTATTATTGATTTAGAGAAAACAGAAATGATTAATAACATAAACGATGTAAATAAAAAAATAAAAAAATAAAAAAATAGAATATTTTGGGGGCACAAATGAAATTAAAACAAGTGAATAGTGATTTGGAGAAGTCTTCAAATCACTATTCAAAACTCCATATTTGGAGTTTGCAATTTAGTCCCTCCTCCATATTCATCAAATATGGAGGTAGGTGGGAGATGCTCTAAGTCCGAAATGAGATGGGGTAATGTTTTTATGGCCGTTTGTTTGAATTTTCTGAGTTTCGGAGGATCTTTTGGATGTCGTTGATTTTTAAGTATTTGAAAAAAAATTGTTCTTTTGGATTTGTATGTGAGAATGATACAAATTCGAAGAAACAAAAAATGCCGTTGGTTTGGATTTCTCGAAAATGTGATCCCGAAAACCCAATCGAATAGCTTCTGTTTTCACATTTAATTTTTCCAACATTTTTTGTCACATATTTTACTACGGTTGCTTTTTTACCTCTTTCCCATTTCGCGTTCTTCCAATATTCAAAAGGGCATGTAATGTGATGCAAACAAATATCATGACAATTTTTATTACGATACAAGTAAAAAGTTACATTAAATACCAACTCCGATATAAAAAACAAATAGCTAAATGCAAACTTGATCACACCAAGAATAATAATATTTGGCTTTTTCTTGTTTGCTTTTGCAGCCAAACTACAGGTCAGGATACAAATGAAAAACCAATTTCCTGACCAAAATCAATCCCCAAACTAAATAAATACAATTATACAAATGAAGCTTCATATCAGCTTAGTACCAAAAACAAACTACTTAAGATGGAAAAAGGAAGCAAAAAAAAAAAACCAAAACCAATATGCATGGAAGCAAAATCCAAACCCGAACACCAGTTTTAATATCTTTTCCCAAGAATAATACCAACAATAACTGAAACGATAGCCACACCTATGATGAATTTAAGGTTCAATCCCGTAGATGGCTCCTTTGTTTGAATCTTTGTATCCGAGGACGATGTTTGAGTTGAAGTTGCCTCCGACTTTTTCTTATTCTTCCTCTTAGAAGGAGTACTAGCACTGAAGTCGATTTCCCGCGATTTTATAGTGTCGTCTTTCGGTTCAATGGTTGACACTTCAATATCCTGCATTATAGTAGAAATAGAACAGCTTTATATTTGAGATAAGCTCATATATATAGGTCATGTGTACTCTTGTATTTCATATTTGTAACATCGGGGGGTAAAGTGCAACATTTATCATAACACAGGGTGTAAAGTGTCACATTTATCATAATACAGGAGGGGTAAAATGCCACATATAAGGGGCGTAGTTTTGTTGATTCATATTTTATTTTTAAGTTTAAAAATGTCATGGAGGCATTGTGAAACTTTTATAAGATTGTAGGGGGGTAAAGTTTTTTTTTTCTTCAAATCACAGGGGGTAAATTGCCAGTCTTAAAGATGAAGAAACCATTTTGGATGAAGAAAACTGACCTTTTCTTTCAATTTAGCATCTTTTAGCTGCAATTCCAATTTCTGTTCAACTTCTGTCAATTTATTTTCCAATGCTAGGATATCTTTTTTCTTGGTTTCAAGTTCTTCAAATCTCTGCTTCAAAGCAGCTTCTTGTTCCAGCTCTTTTTTAGATATGGACTCTTTCTGTTGTCAAGATATATAAATTCAGATATTAATTGAATATTATAAACAATGTATTAATTACTAGAAGAATAGAAAGTACCTCTTCTTTAAGTCTAGCTTCTGCGGTTGCTAACTGTTCTTCAAGACTCTTAAGATGATTCTGCAACTCTGCTTTCTGTTCGACTTCAGCGTTGAGAATCTCAATCTTCTCTTTCAAGGCATCTTCATTCGACTTTTGTTCTTTCAATTGTTCCTCAAGGTTAACTATCATTGTTTGTAGATCCTTCTTGGAACTTTGAAATGTTTCATTAAGCAAATTGTTCTCTTCCATAACAGAAGATATCTGTACATTAAAGATAAATATATTGATACACATAGAATTGAATTAATAAGAGATTCTTGAAAAGAGATCGTAAGTTTGGAAAATAGCGAATTTACCTGAGATTGCAGCTTCTGGCCTTCAGAAGCAAGCTTTTGTGTAAGCTCTTCAACTTCTTTTCTGGCACTATTTAATTCCTCGACTGTATTATCTTTCTCGGATAAAACAACTGACAATTTCTTTTCTAAGTCACTCAGTTTAGCTTCATAAGAAACCAAATCCTGAGTAAGCTTTGAGTTTGCCTCTCCAAACTGACTCGAGTTTTTCTCCAATTCCCTCTCGAGATCACTAGATTTCAAGAGAGCTTGTTCCAGCTGTACTTCTCGACTTTTCACAAGTGTAGATGCTTGCTCAACCTGCGCTTCAAAAGCTTTTAGCTTCTCGAATAAGTCCTTAGCTTCTGAATCTTTTAAACTCAATTTCTGTGAAGCTTCCTCCAACTGTGCTTCTGTTGCCGAAACACGGCCTTGCAGTTCAGAAGCTGTGGCAGTTAACTTTACTTCAAGATCTTTGACCTTGCTACCGAGCTGCACGTTGGTTTCTGATAAAAGGGCTTTCTCTGAAACGTACTCCTCAGCTTTAGCTTCTGCTTCCGAAGTCTTTCTTTTGAGTTCTTCATTTGTGCCCTCAGAAGAAGCCAGCTTTTCTAAAATCTGATCAAGCTCTTTCTTCACAGATTCATATCTCTCAGTTGTTTCCGCAATCTGATCTTCAAAAGCCTTTGCTTTCTCATGTAAGGCTTTTGCCTCGGAATCTCTACTGGTATAATTTCCAACCGCTTCCTGGAGCTTTAAATCTGAATCCCTTGTCAAGATCTCATGCGATGATTCAAGTTCCGTACTTCTAGCAGTCGCTTTCTCCAGCTTTTCCAAAATCTCATTTTCCCTTATTCCAGCAGCTTTGAGGTCATTTTCAATGCTCTCCAACTTCTGTTGGGAATCATTTAATTCGTTTCTCAAAACATTGAGTAGATTCTCTGCTTCAGTTAGCTTTTCATTTGAAGTTCTTGAAACATCTTTTAAGTTTTTGTTCTCTTCAGTTGTCGTGTTCAAGAATTCATTCAATTCTTTTTCCTTTTCAGTTGAAGCTTGCAGTGCAGCCTCCAGGCTCGATGCTTTTAATTGAACCGCCTCAAGTTGCGCTTCAAGATCAGATACTTTATTACCGCTTTTCAAAGCTTCTGCTTCGAAATTCTCAGATTTCGTTTCTAATAAGCTTATTTGCTCTTCAAGCTCCTTAATCCTGTACTTTTCGGTATCAAGAAGTAGCTCGAGCTCACTCACCTTCTTACCAGCATCCGCTGCTTTGGAATCTGATGTTTGAAATAAAGTCTCGAGTTCAAGGCTCCGTTGATGGATGGTATTGGCTCGTCCCTCGTGCTCGTTACATTTTTCCATTAAATTCTTTAGTTCGATCTCGAGCTCAGAGTTACGTGCTGTCGATTTTTCAAAATCAGACTCTAATAGATATAATTTGGCTTGGAGTTCTTGTTTCTCTTCCACCTCCTTGTTAAGTGAAGCATTCAGCTCCGTTGTCTTTTCAGATAACTCTCTTGATACTCTTTCATATTCATGGCTTTTTAGTTCTTCCAAATTGAAAAGCTGTTCTAGCTGGACTATCTTTTGTTCTGCAGCTAAGGACGAAGTTTCAAATTCCCTCAGCTGGGATTTAGCTTCTGTCAGCATATCCTCAAGCTCGAAATTCTTCTTGTTAGCAGTTGTATAATGAAGTCCAGTCTCAGTGTGAGACTCTTCTAGACTTTTCAACTTTTGCTCCAGTTCTTTGCTGTTTGCTACTGCTTCAGATAAAAGGGAATCAGCTTTGAAGAAATTCTCATCTGATTGTTGCAACTTAGCCTCAAGATCAGTGCACAATTCCTTCGTCATGGCAGCATCACTTGTAAGGTCGGTTATAGTTTGCTCGAGTTCTTGTTTTTCTGTAGTTGCTTTTTCGAGATCTTCTTTCAGCTTCAGTTGTAGAGCTTCAAACTGTGATGCTTTTTCTTGAAGTAAATTCTCGAGTGACGCGATATGGTCTGTACTTTTAGATTCGGAAGTCTTTATAAGTTCCAATTCACGGGTCAATTCACTCATAAGCGATTCCTTGGAAGCTACTTCTGATTTTGAAAGCTCCAATTCCTTCTGAACTGTAGAAAGTTCGTTAGTCGTGGTCTTTAGCGCCTCTTCGATTTTCTCGTTTTCCGCGATCCTTTCGTACAAGCTTTTGAGCTCGTTTTGTAAAGTGGCCATTTGATTTTCCATTTCTGTGGCATTGTATTTTGCTAGCTCAAGCAACTTCTCCAACTCCAAGGCCTTTTGAGTCTCTGACTCAGCATGTGAACCGCTTTGCTTGTGTAAATCCTCGAACTTTTTGGCTTCACCAGTTGAACTTTGCAACTCAAGCTCAAGGCCTTCGATTTTCTTTCTAGAAGCTTCTATTTCGAGACTGAGAGAATCAAATGATTCTTTCACATTTATCAACTCCTTGTGCTTTTCTTCTTGAGCTTGCAATGCTTCTTGTAAGGTTTTGAGCTGCGCGTTGTATCTCTCCTCGGATTCCGAGATTTGTTCGAGGAGTATTTTGTGGTTAAGTTCAAGCTCTTCTTGTTTCTTTGAACTTTCTTCATGCTTCTCTTTTGTTAGTAAGAGTTCTTCTTTCAAGTGTGTGTTCTCAGATTCAGATTCCTTTAGGACAGTGGAGATTCTTTGCAGTTCATGTTCGAGTTCTTTAACTTTTTCTTGCGATTCTAACAACTCGCGAGTTGGCTCTTTGTTGTGATCAATGACGGCCGCTGGTGTTTCCTTCTCTACTTTGATGAATTCGCCTTCGAGGGTAGTCTCGTCTTCTTCTTTCTTTACTTCCTTCTCTTGCTTAGTCTCTTCTTCCATGATCTGGAATGAAATTTTGGTTGGAAGAAATGAATTTGACAACCTTATATTGAATGGTTATTGTTCATAAAGTGTAAGAAAAGTAGAATATTACCTTAATGGGAACCTCATTGTTCTCAACATCTTCGGACACCTTTGTCACTGGTATATCATGACTTGTAATTGTCTCCTCTGCCATGACTTAGTTGAGTTGAAGATGCTAGATTTGGATGCCTGAAATATATTGATGAATAAAAAGAAAAATTGTAAGAAGACCAACCGCATGTATGAAATTGGGGTGTCTCTTCATGAAAATGTTCAACAGCATGTATGAAATTTTTATATAAAAAACAATAATTACTCATTTGTTTATATAAAACAATCATTTAAAAATATATGTTACAGCATTGTGATATTCAATTTTAAGAATACAATGATTGAAATATAATTAAGAATACAATAGTAAGCTAAAATAAAATTCAGAAAATTAATTAACATATTAAACTTCTTTTACATTCATAAATCTAATTAATCTTTCCTAATTCTTAAAGTAATGCAAATAAATTAAAATTAAATTGTAACCTCATCTAAAATTTATGTACTAAATTGGAACCTCAACCAAAACATTCTAATTAATAAAAAAAAATAAAAATAAAAAACTAAAATTAAGTTGGAACCTCAACCAGAATAATCTGATTAATACGATTACAAGTAGATTTAGTTTAGGATTTAGGTATCCTTACGAAGATTTGTGGATGTTAAAAACTGAAACTTAAATGAGCTTAGATCAACAAATCAACAAATTAAGATTTGAATTTATTTTTTAAAATAAATTCAAATCCCTTTATATGGTAAATGTCATCTTATTTTGTTTTTAAAGATTTACAATATTAATCTCTTAAAAAGCCAAAATGGAGTGAACTTGTGGCGGCTACTAGTATTTAAAGCTGTTTAGGTTGCTTTTCCTATGCCCAGCTGGTCATATAAAAACATGATAATGACAGTTGGACTCACTCATCTGTTATTTTAAATATATTCCATAAAGTCATGAACTATAGGGGGAGAGTATTTTTTTTTTTCCCCTTAAATTCACAAGGTATCCATTTCTTTCATTTACTTGGTCAAATCAGTCATCGATATATAAAATTTAAAAAACCTAATCAAGATACAAGAACATAATCATTTCGTTTTATATTAATTGACATATTTACAAGAACATTATCATTTCGTGTCATATTAATTGACATATTTCTTGTTTTCATATAGATTAAGAAATTTCATCATTACGTACCATTTTATTGTAAAATATTTCAAAATACCCTATATAATGATTGCTACTATTTAATTTTTTTATAAATAAGTAGTGATAATTGAGTTTCCCAACTTAAATGTGAGGAATAGACAAAATTAGAAGAAAAAAAATGCTTTGAAAAATCAAACATATCAATTTACTTGAAAATAAAAATTTGACAAATATATCAAAACGAAGGGAGTAAGTTAAATTATTAAATAAATCATTGCATCGAATTTTTAGAAGAGTATTATTCAATTTATAGGGGAAAAGAATTGTACTTGTACATACGCAAAGGGGAGAATTTAGACTAGAATTTTTAGGTTAACTTATTTTATAAATAACTAAATAAGTAAGGAGCAAAACTATGTATCATACGAAATCAGACATAGCACGCACTTTCATACTGGGTTTTAGAGCCTTTAAATTATTTTTGCTAAATATAATAAAATCTAATTTTATTTTTATTATGCATCTATACACCTAACAAAAAGCTAAATTAAATCAAATGTCCCACTATAAATTACGAAACAGTGACAGATGAGCAAATGATAGAACAGTGATAGAGAAAAGATTCCAGTTTAATTAATTTTTATTTTGCTAAAATTTGTGCAAAAAGTAGTAATAAAGTTTAGTGGATCCCGCCAAAGTTGGGCCGTCGCTTCCCGATCTGGATCTCTTTTTTCTACGGAAAATATTACCCTTTTTCTTTTATTTTTCCCTATTTTAAGTGACGATTCCAATAAACGACAATAAAACATGACATGGCAACTGACGAAACAATGTGCGTTGATTTCGGGTTGTACAGAAAGGAAAAAATACGAACGTAAAGAGACAGTAAATGACAGTATAAAAATTGGCATTTCCGTTATTTTATTTACTGTAACCGTAAGATGTTAAAGTTTTTCAATGCATTTCTTTGACAGCTATTATTGTTTAATTAATAAAAACATTTCTTGTATAAAAATGATTTTTGCAATTTTCGTGCTATTCTTAATTAGTAAAAAATCTCACTTTATTCAGTTAGTAACAAACTTATCAATTCAAAAAAAATATGATTTGATAAAAATACAATCGTATATACACAAAAAATGCTGAAAAATCGTTTTCTTTGCTGAAATTTAATAATACTACACCACTCGAACATAGATCAAATAAAACATTTTTCTTCTTCTAATTAAAAATGAAAAACTCTCTAAAACAAAATATCATACTTTTCAGAGATAAAAATAAAAAAAAAGTCAAAAAATAAACATGAAGGGTATTCATTGAGTCAAAGAGAAGAGAACTGTATACGGTATACCATATCAAAGTTAAAAAACTCGAAAATTTGAAGAAAAAAAATTATAATTATACAACTTGTAAATTGATTAAAAATAGCTTAATGAATCAATAGATATTGATAATCACCAGATAATCCAACAGTCAGTTCACAAAATCATTATCAACAACAGAAATACTACTAGATTCGGAATATACAGAACAATCCGGATTGAAATGGATTAAACAGAGATAAATTAGATCAGCGCATCAGACTAAAAAGCAAGCAAACTCCAATCAACCAAACATTTAACAAATTAACTTAAACATATGCGCAAGTGAGATCAATAACTGAAAAACACAAATTAAATGAAGAATATACACTTGCCTGATCAGAGATCGATCGATTGCGATTGATTGTTGCTTTGCTCTGCTTTTTGGTAGAAAGAAACACTGTTTGTGTGAGTGCTTTTTTAGAGAGAGAAAGAGAATGTTATTGGAGTGGAGAGAGATTGTAATTAGAAATTTGGAATTAATAGTGTGATACTTTGGGTGGGTCGGGGGTGGGGTTGGGGGGTATCGACTGTCGAGTGTGAAGAATGAAGAAAGAGTCCCCTCCTATGCCCTACGCGCTCGAGAGATAGACGAGGTGTGGCGGGCCATTTCCCATACATAATATTTAATTTACACCCTATGATTTAAAGAAGAGCATTAAAAATTTAAAAAAGCAATTTACCTCCCTCAGGCCCTTGAGAGTATCTCACTTGTCGAAATTGAGAGTGGCATTGATATAGCATGGGCCTAAATTTGGACCCGACCCGTAAAGCAACCCACGAACAGGATGATCTCAGGACGCGACCCTGAGTACGTTACAGGGCGAGATCCCCATATCTCATTATGTTTAGCGAGGTCAATATAATATCAGGTCAATCTAGTGACCTTGGACAAACCCGCGGGGTAATAACCACGCTACGTAAAAATAGGAGGATCTTTACAAGATATGTATCAATACCCGTTTTAGGGAACAAGGACTTTATCTAAGGAAAAGTTTTCGTGCATACAAATTAAATCCCAAGAATTAATGAAGATCTCAACAGATTCAAATATCTTCCTACGGGTATAATACACCTCTGCTATGATCATTATAACCCTAATACACAATTATGTCGCCTCCTTCTCTGCAATTCAAGTTGTTTAAGTTTCAAGCAACCTGTCGACTTAAGCATCAGAGGAGGTTTCGCCGGCAAACTCCACCCCGGCATGTGACCTTTGTTTTTTAGGTAAAACAGGAAGCAATGAATTGACCAGACTTTGGAGCAAGGAGTACCGGATTCAGAAATCAGGTATTTACCCTGCATCATGCATGAAAAGTGTTTTTGTAACATAGATGGGTAAATTACCACATTTATCATAACACAGAGGATAAATTGAACATTATGAATATCACAGAGGTCAAGTGTCATTAACTCCCCTTTCCCAATAGATTATGGGTAAATTATCAAAATAATCCTTTTTTTTTTTGTATGTGTGATCAAATTATCAAAATAATTGAGAGGTTTTGATATAATATTAAAATTGCCAAGATACACTTTGATAGGACAATCCTCCCACTTGATTATGTTTGGAGTAATATGAATTAGAGAAAATTGCCAAGATATTACAAGAGTCTCATATACAATTACCTTATAGAGCATTAAAATCCTAGATTTTGTTTGATAATTTTACCTTAGCAAATTATCTAATTGTTTTTTTATGGTATATATAGTAACTCCATTTTTTAATGTATTAACTAATGTTTGTGTTATTTATATTATCCGATTCTTAACGGATAATATCAATTTAAATCTATATGTGTAATATGTCTAACAACTTTTGTTTATGATAACTTGGAATTAAAATAAATTATCAAAAAAAAAACTTTAAATTAAAATAAGTTTCTGGTAATAAGGATCTAATTAATAAAATTTTGTGCAAAAATGAATTAAGACAACCTTTGGAATTTCTTGTTTTCAAACATGAAGAAAGGTTTGGTGAGGGTCCATGTCAAATACTTTTGAGATAATTTTCTACTTAAAAAGGTAAAGGTGGTGGCGGCCACAGGCGACCGACCAAACCGGCCAGTAGGCTTTGCAAAGATGACCTGTGGGCGTCCAATGCGATAACGACATAAAAAGTTAAAAACTCTTACGAAATTTCCTAATTTCTTTCCAATTTGCAGCCAAAAATAAAAAATTATTTTGATTCCATCAGCATTTCTGATTAAACTATGGATGGTGATAGTATGATATCTAATTAATGATGCCATGGAGTAGTTATTAATTTTGACTATGACTAAAAATCTAGTTATTCGAGATCGGTTCGATTAAGATCAAACTAAACGATACGTGGTCTTAAGCTCGATAAAAAAATTAAATAATGTGTCGTTCACTAATTAACTCATTTACACCCTTAAATTCTTGACTTCTTCAGGTTCCTTAATTAAAGAAGTAATTTTTCTGTTTTAATGTATATTTTGTTCCATAATTTTCTCTCAGTTTTGGGGCTGAATCAGCCCTTCTGTCCAACATGAAACACATTGGTATTATGGTTATGTGCAGGCTTCTCGTCTCTTTAATTAATTCCTTGTCATCATATACCTCCACCAACTTTTTTCCTTTTTTCTTTCTTTAAAATAGCATATCAAACAAGACCAGACACACTAATAGTTGGAATTTCAAGTAATTCTAATTTTTGTCGGATTGATAAAAGTTCTTTTAATATCAATTCATTTATATGCAGGGGCGGATCCAGGATTTTTGGTCAGGGGGGGCTAAACTTATACCAAAAAAAAAAAATATATCAACCAGTTAAACTTAAAGTTTATATTATTCACGAGAAAATATATGACGCAATACAAAAATGGGAGTTTGACAAAAATAAACCCCACGAGATATTTTAATTACATATGATACCTCGTTATAGTCCTAAAAGAACCCAAAATATCTTCATATTTACTATAATAATTGACCACGACGGTTTTTCATCTTTTAAAATCGGTCCATGATAGCATCGTTTGAAATACTACTAAATATGTCTCTCTCTATAAAGACAACTAAACTATCATTTAGCCATTGACCTCCCATTAACGTTTGCCGAAACTCAAGGTTGTGTGGTTGACATGGACCTTTGAGCAATTATGCTCCACGAACTCTCTCTCGAATGTTAGAATCATATAAAGTTATATGAGGTCGTAGACCGGGATCACTTGGAAGCTCGGGCAAGTTCGTTTCAATATGAAAGTTTGGAAGCTCATGCGGGTCACTTTGAATGTGAACGTTACTTGAAGACTCTTCGTGAGGTGTAGGTGTAGCCTTAAAGTATCTCTCCATATTTCTAATACCATAAAATGTACAAAACATAACTATCTCAAGAATAATGACATACTAAATAAGTAGAAGTTAAATATAATAGAGACATAATAATGACAAGACTTATTTTTCATTCCATTTGATAAAACAAGAGAGGTTGAATCCCAATAGGCCAATAAATGCTAATAAAAAACTACTAAGAATATAAGATTAGTGTTTTACATTTCAATAAAAAAAAAAAAAAAAAAAAAAAAAAAAAAAAAAAAAAAACTATTAACCATCTAAGATTAGTGTTTGATATTTAAATGAATATTATTAACTCTATTGCATCTTGATTTAATCATCATATTATTTTACTATAATAGTTATCCTCATATCTTAGTCTAATACTTATGAAAATCTTAACAAGTATATGGGCCTGTTTGTTTGGCGTTTGGGAAAGTAGTTTGGGAGAGTAGTGGAGGTTTGTGAAATAATCTCGATTTGCGTAATATTGTTTGTTTGGGTTTTGAGAGAGTGGTTTGAGAAATAAAGTAGGTGTAGGTTTTTTTGGAAGAGTTGGGTTGTAGGTGTAAGATGTGTAAGACTTGATGTCAAATCATGTTATGTGAGATAAATTGTATAAGAGATAGGTTACTTTATGTCAAATCAAAGTAGAGTTTTATTGGTTTTGTTTAGAGATAAGAAAATTGTTGTTTGTTTGGCTTTTGAGAGAATAGTTTGAGAAAATTAATGGATGAAAAATTTATTTCGAAAAATAGAAAACATGTTTGTTTGGCATTTCACAAACACGAAAAAATTCTGGGAAACGCCAAACAAACAGGCCCTATAACTTTAAGCACAAAAATGAAACTTGAATCTAAAAATTGATTTTGGGAAGTGAATATAAACATCAATAATGAATATATAACACTATTAGTTTATTACATAAGCACAATTGCACAAACATATATCATAAATATATATAGAAAAAAATTGGACTTTTCATTGGGGCTTAGAAATTGGGTAAAGTGAGTTATTATTAGAGTGGGTTGTGTGATATTAATTGGACTAAGATTATATTTGGGCTAGAAATTTCATATTGGGCTAATTTATTGAATTTTTTTTTCAAAAAAAAAAAAATACACCATTACTAAAAAAAAAAAAAAAAAATTCAAGGGGGGCTATAGCCCCACCTTGTCCCTATGTCCGTCCGCCCTTGTTTATATGTAAACGAATTCAATTTTTTTTTCGTTTAATAATTTCTAAAGCTTTATTGGAATTGATCTTAAATAGGTGAAAATGAAATAAAACACATGTAAAAGATTCCTCAATCAAATTAGTGAGCTTGGTCCACTTAAAAAGATTCTCAAGTTTGATAACAAAAATGAAAAAAAAAATGTTCGGATCTATTCGACAATATAATTATGTTATCTATAGCTGATAACATTAATTTTAGCTAGACTGAATGCATTCTAAGAAGACCATGGTCCAAATTAGAATCAATCTATCGTGAAAATATTTTTTGATAAATCGATTAATAATTGCATAACAATAGTAGTCATTTCAATATTATTATATATTGATATACTCTTTCTGTCCCATAAAACTTTCTGGTACGTTAGCCGATCAACTTAAATAAATTTAAAAAATTAATTTATCAAAAATATGTTTATAATAGTTAGTTTGATAATATTATATAACACTACTTATATTAACTAGAAAAGTGCACGTACGTTGTACGTGTCTAGTTTTAATTTCATGGATATTTTTAGTAAATTAGAGTAAAATTAGCTTCTTCTTATTTATGCCATAAAATATCATATATGTTCAATTATTTTTTATGAAATTTATATTTATTAATTATTATTGGTTTACCAAAAAAAAATTATGGCTTTAATAAAATATAAAATAATGACTAATATAGACAGGACATCTTATAGAATTTGTTCTTCAATAGTAATTTTCATTTTAAGTTTATCTGTTATTCATCGATGATATATGTTTCATTCGTTTCTTCACAAATTTTTCCCTAACTTTCATTGATTTCACGAGCATTTTTTCTTACTGTTTTCACCAGTTTTTTCACCAGTGTCCACCAATTTCACCCGAAGTTTCATAGATTCATATGTTTCCACTATTTAATTTGGTTTACTGGTTAATATGTCTTTTTAGCGATTTTTCCGCTTTTTTTTTATCTGTTATAACCTTTTTCGTTGTTTTTCCATTTTTCTTCGATTTTTTTTTCAATTTAAACCATTTTCCACCGATTTCACCTTTTTTTTGTTGGTTAAATTTTACCCCTTTTTACTGACTTTATCCGTTTCTTTACAAAATTTACCCAAATTTTCATCGATTCATATGTTCTCATTGTTTAATTTTGTTTTACCGGTTTATATTTTTTGTAGCGATTTACCCCTTTTTTTTTATTAGTTATAACATTTTTCATTGTTTTCCCGTTTTTGGTCGATTTCTTTTGTTTTTTTTTCAGCTTAAACCATTTTTCTACCGATTTCACATCGTTTTTGTCAGTTAAACTTTTTTTAACTGATTTCACTCGTTTTTACCATTTTAACTTATTTTCACATATTTCACATGTTTTTCTCTGATTTCACATGTTATTCACTTGAATTTTTCATTGATTAAATATGTTTTTACCGACTCTACATTTTTCTGACCGATTTTATCATTTTTTCACCGGCTTTACAAATTCCACTCGAATTAATTTTCATCGATTTCACATATATTCACAAACTTTACATTTTTTAACCGATTTTACCAGTTTTCATCCACTTTTCACAAATTTCACACGATTTTTTTATCGATTTCAAATGTATTTACTATTTCACATGCATTTTTTTTTACCTGTTCCACCTGTTTTTTAACCAAATTCATCAGTGTTCACGAATTCACCCGGATTTTTATCGATTTCACTTGTTTTCATTGATTTAATTTTTTTTTATTTCATCACTTTTCATCGATTTCACCAGTTTTTTGACCAATTTCACTCATTTTTCACGAAACGAATTCCATGAAATTGTGAGGTTATGCATGTCTTGATATTCTTTATATTTTGCTTCTCTAGCCAAATAAACAATAAGTACTTAGCTAAGTTATAAGCATTTTTTGTTCATTCATAGGTTAGATGCGATTCTATTTTAACTTTTTATTTTTTAGTTTTTTAACGAATGATACTTAATGTATTGTTTGGTTGTCGGGAAAGTGAAGGAAAGTCAGTTTTTTTTTCTCCCACTTGTTGTTTGGATAGCAGGAAAGGAAGTTACTATTTTCCTTCAACTTTCCTGCAGGAAAATTTTGTGAAGAAAACATTTCCCCACCAATTTGATGGGGAAATGCTGGGAAAATCTTGGGAAAATTTTAGAGTAAATTGCAAAACAACCCTTGTACTTTGTCTAACTATCAAAACCTCATATTTGTGATTTTTTTTACCAAAATCCCCTTTGTGCTTATTTATTATTAGCAAACAAATACTCTCTCAAGTCATAATAGCAATTATACCCCCACAAAATATCGCAAAAACACCCATTTCAGACGCAAACAACCCAAAGAAAATGTAATTTTTATCTTGAAACTAGAAAAGTATAAATTGCAAAAGACAATATCAAGTAAATTTTACATAAATCCCAACCAAAGAAAAAGTTAAAGATTTTAATCATATATAGATAAAAAATATTACTTCTTTTTCTAGACTTTCTTGACAACCAAACATCTGCAAGAAAATAGTTTTCCTGACAACCAAACATGTAGAGGAAAATGACTTTCTTTTCCTTTTCTTTTCCTTTCCTTTCTTTTTCATTTTCCTACAATTTTCCCTCACTTTCCATACAACCAAACAAGCTATAAGAGAATTTGATTTTAATATTTTGTTTTTAGAGGATTGTATATGACTTATACTGTACTAAATCTTTCAATGATACAAATAACATATTTTTACTTAAAATATTGTTGCTCAATTAAAATAAGTTTACATGTATATTTTAGGAGCTATTTAAAATAACTGTGTTTTTTTCTTATGATTTTTCTATTTTATGTGTTATATGAGAAGAAAATTGAAATTATAAAATTTTATGTAAAAGATAATTTCTAAATTTTAGGAAATTATGTAGGAGATAAATATAATAAGATTACATGTCTAATTGTACATTTACCATAATTAACATAAAAATATTCCATGTTTAATTATTCTTCTTCAACTATTTTTACATATTTATCATTGAATTAAATATCACTTTACAACTCAAATAAGGGTATATTAGTCTTCACAAAAAAAAAAAAACTTAAATTATTTTTACTTTTATAATAAGTATAGATATAGATTATAATAAGTATAGATCAATCGTCCAAAACATCATAAATATAAAAAATTCAATTTGTTAAGTCAGAATCTGCACATAATAGAGACTTAATCGTAAATTTAAGACAACATCTATGGTATGACCCTCCATCTATTTTATTTATGTTTGTGAGTTTTATGTACATAATTATTGTTTTACTTGTGGTGTGTGAGTTACTAGATTATCTTGCAATTTTGTAGATATAATTCAAACAATTGTTGGATTTCTATGGCTTTTAAGCCAATTGATTTGTGCCCAATTGGAGTTAAGTCCATGAAATAAGAAATGAATGAAAGTTGGAAGAGGGAAAATGTCTTCATTCCACATGGAGAGAAATGAAGAAGCTTTTCCTACTTATAATGCAAAAATTTGGACTAAGGGTTAGCCTCTTGGGGATACCAAGTTTTATAAGGGGAGAAGACCTACGTGACCATGGGTTCACCATACGCGCGCCGTCGCCGTTGGCTCAGCACGGTCTGGTCTCGGGCTTGGGTAATTGGGCTTCAACAAAATATTATTTTTTTACAAAATATTATCTTTTTGGAGAAAATTTAATTAATGTTTTGACCTAAAACTTAAAAGCCCATTGAACCGAATAACATCCGCGCGAAGTACGTAAATTTAACAAGTCGAGCTCGAGTAATTTGATTGATGAATCTTTTACATGTGTTTTTTTTTTACTTATATTCATCAATCAAATCAATATTACTGCTTTGGTCCGAACCACTACTTATATTCATCAATCAAATCTTTTACATCAATCAAACATACACAACAACAATTTCACAATAATGATAAATTGCATGAACTACGTAAGTTTTTATTATTATTTTTTATAAGAAACGATAATTAGATCAATATTACTAAATCAAAAATATATTGAATTACAATTAAATGTAAAAAAAAATCAGTCAACAAACACTCGTATTACGGTTGATCACATAGTTGGTAGCTCAGTTTGCTAGTAGCCAAAATTTTACAAGGAGGTCGTGAATTTGGTACCTCTTGTTTTACAATCTAAAAAAACTTCACCAAACACCATCTATTATTTACTACTAATATAAATTTCCTTTTGCAAATAGACGGAAAATAACATGTAAACAAGCCATTTCATAGCCAAAATCAATAAACAATAATAGAAGTACTATAAATAACACTTTCTTTGACCTTAAAGTTGTGATTTGGGAGAATATTCTAAAATTCAAAATGCTATGTGAAGTCAAATTAGGAGAATTGCTTATTATATATTGACCATTTCTTAATTTTCAAATTGCAACTAGTCAAATTCTTGTGGCCGGTGCCTATGGATTAGCCGTCCCGTATAATCTCCTCTCCCCACCTCAATATATATTTATAAAGAGAAAGAATGAGTCGACCTTTCCTCTTTTGGAGGCCATAGCTTTGTGACTTGGATATGTTCTTAATATGAAATCATTGATTATAGTGACCACTTTGTTTTGGTGGTATATATTATTTCTAATTAAAAATTTCATGTTATTTTAATTAGCTCCCCTCATAAGTATGACATATGCAATGCAACCAACAATATGAAATATACACATATATTAAGATAAGTATGTCATTTTTTTTGGAGTAAAATGAATGTTGAAGTGTCACGGTCAAACCAGTACGAAATTCTATAAAGGGCTGATGAATTTCTAATAGAAGTGGGAATTGATCAGTGCTCCAGGAATTGTTGGAATTTATATTTTATATGTGAATAAAATTAGTTGAGAGGGAGGGATCGCGTCTGTTCTATCTGAAGAGGTACCCTATGGACCGAAACAGTGCAATCCAAACGATGTGTCTCTTGTGATAAGACATTTCTTTCTATATATAGGAGACTTAATCTGGCCAATCAAGTATCCTTTTTCCAACAATAATCAGAAATTACTCTATTATCTACTTTTATGTCGAATTATTTGTTTACTTCGGTTCGCCGGCAAACTGTTGTATCTTGGGAGACTACTGGGAATCAAACTGCATGCACCGTGACAGCCTTGAAAATATTGTCTTAAGAAAATTGCTTCGGCAAACCTCAATCTCATTTCCTAGTTTTCGTGTATTGATTGAAGTGTTTGGTTTATTTTGATCCAAGTAAGTATTTCTTACTAGGTTTTACGTTGATATACAATCTAATTTTATTAAAGTTAATATATGTAAAATTATTTATATTTGTTCTATGATGAGATTTAAGTTAGAAATATTTTTATGAAATATTCAAGTACACAAATTGTTAGACACCAACAGGAATATCAAGTAAAGGTAGGTCGAAATACATTGTCTTGAGCAGAAAGGTCTGATCTTGATGAGTCTTAAAAAGGGTGTTTTTTGTATTAAATGATAAACCCTATTTATAGGTGAAATATTCTTACAAATTGCACTATTCGGACTTAGATGAAGTGACGTCCCTGTAATCTTAATCGTAGGATATTCTGTCCTATTGTAGGCAGTGAGGGATAAGTTTACCAGGCTACGGGTCTTGATCGAGAACCTTGGTCGAGAATACGAGCTAACTTAGTTGATTATGCGCCTAAAGATCAAGATTGTCTATGCAATTTTCGATCCGAGAGGCGATTCTGTTTCTAATGGATCATCCTAAAGAGGTTGCATCAATTCTGATCGAATGGGAGACCAAGTTCAAGATGGGCGATCGATTATAAAGCAATTTGAGTTTGATTCGATCACTTAGGGGTCAAGGTCGAATGTTGGTTGAGTCATTTAAATCGATCTACTGTAGTACGTTCATTTGACTTATTCAGAAAAGTTTAACTTTGATGTACATGTCAGAGCCACGTAGGCAATACGAAATATGGTGTCAATTTTGTAGATTAAAATAGAATCTTAATTACTGTTTGGCACGGGAATATCGCAACTGGAATTTTTTGAATGGATTTTGTTAACTATGACTGAATAAGTTTGCTCCCTTTTTTCATTTTTTTGGACCACATCGTGTTTGCTCCCTTTTTTCATTTTTTTGGACCACATCGTATTTCTTACTAATTACTTGATATTTGAATTTTTAAGGCGTTCATGTGACTTAATTAAGGTCTAATATCTAGGTCTAGTACCACTACCAACATGTAACCAGTGCCGTTGGTCTCATAATCTCATATCATTCAAAATCATTTTTGTATTTTCTTTCTATGTAATTTCTTTTCCTGTTTGACCATAATGCAGACTGCTTAATGAACATCCTTTTGAATTTAAATTCCATTTAACAAACAATTGAAATTAGGTCTTTGAGATTGATCTAAAGGGAGAATTACGTAAATTATTTATGAGGTTTAGTGTAATTACACCGATCATATTTAAGAAATTACACAAACTACCTTTGAGGTATTAGATTCACAGTTACCCCTTTACGACATTAATTTATGACGATTCTCATCAAAAAAACCTATGATTTGAAAAAACAAATGGTGGAAGAAAAGGTTGCAATTGGGGCTAAATCGGTGAAAATAATTGATGAAAAGAAGTGGGCCACAAAAAGGATGAAATTGGTGGAGAAATGGGGGAAATTGGTTTATCACCCTTGAGATTTGTGATTTATTAGACAGTTATTTCTGAAATTCAAACTTTTTTTGATGAAATTAATGTTGTAAGGGGATAAATATAATGAATCAAATACCTCAAGAATAGTTTGAGTAATTTCCAGTACATGGGTGGTCAGTGCAATTACACTAAACATCAGGGGTGATTTGAGTATTTCTCCTGAATAGTTCTATTTTTAGCCCTCGGAGCTAGATACTCATCCCTTTTAATCCAATACTTACACAAAATTTAAATTTTAGTCCAAATTACAAAATATTTGTACTCTTAGTCATACTGCCTCTTTTCCATCCAATTGAGACCAAATAAAACCAAATTTATTGCATTTTTAGTCCCACATAACTGGGCCTTCAAAAAATTTGGGGCCCGCACTTTACGAAATTGTATTATTGGTCGCAGTTTAAAATTATATAGCAATTATCATCCTATTGCTTCTTTTTCTTCCAATTTGAGGTCAAACATGCAAAACTAAGTCAGGGACCAAAAGTTTTAAAACAGAGAATATATATTTTATTGAACTAACAATGCAAAATATTTTAAATAAAATGGAGATTAAAATACAATTTCATAAATTACGAGGTAAAAGAGTCGAGGAGTCGGTCTTCTGGATCTAAAATTCAGTTTTCCCATAATATGAATAGAATAAATAGTTCTTTATTATA
Source organism: Penstemon davidsonii (assembly GCA_034814905.1). Classification (NCBI taxonomy): domain Eukaryota; kingdom Viridiplantae; phylum Streptophyta; class Magnoliopsida; order Lamiales; family Plantaginaceae; genus Penstemon; species Penstemon davidsonii. The sequence goes on along the minus strand of JAYDYQ010001086.1, from coordinate 2,948,666 downwards.
TTTCAAGTTCCTCTGCAATATTATAAGAACAAAAGGGAAATTGGTTCTTTATTTCAAAGTCCTATTAAATATTGCATTACCATTTAAGGTTTTGCATATCCAGTTCTGGGCAAGAAAAGTCATCTGAGTTTACTTTACATTTAAAAAACCAAATCCAATTTTTCATCGTTGTCCATTTTTCTTACACTTACATCCATTACTTCTTCTGAGACCTGAGCTCCAACACCCGTTCTTCCGTTGCCTTCAGAGCGTTTCCGTAGATTTCTATTAGCTAAAAAAAGGAAAACAAGAAAAATGGTTTCAGACCCAAATTAGAGAATCATAAATCGAGATATTTTACGTAAACTTACCTCGTCAACTTCTCCGTGAGTCATTATAAACGGAGGAGACATCATTATAGTGTCACCGGCAATACGTACTAACATTCCATTCTTCTGACAATGTGCTCCAAAATAAGTACCCACCCCTGAAATATGTTTAAAAGTATGAGGTACTTAAAGAAAAAATCGTTGTTGTAAAAGACATGTTGATATAAAGGAAGGCTTACGTACCCCATTCAGGAGGGAAATGGTCGTTTGGTGATTTGTTGTCTGTAAATTCTGTCCCGAGAATCAAACCAGTTCCTCGTATCTTCAAGATAACGAGTGTTAGCCAAATAAACAAAAAAAGAAAAAGAAAAAAAAACAATCTAGTATATATACATAATGAAAATAACAATATGTTTCTTTATGGTACCTCCCCGATGATTGGACTGTCGGAAAATGCTTTCAGGCCTTGAAATTTTGGAGCTATGCTATTTACTTGATCAAGAATATTATCTTCCCTGCAGACAAGGAAGCCTCGTAAACTTGTTTCACCGAAAAAAAAAGAGCTAAATGCATAAATACCCCCTGTGCTTCGAACAGGGGAGGTTATTGCCAACTTTCAAAGTTAACATGGGGATTATTGTCATTATTCCTGCAAAATAGGAGGGGTTTTTTGCTAATAAAATAGCACAGGGGGGTTTTGGTAATAAAAATAACATAGGGGAGCTTTTGCTAATTAGGCAAAGCAATAAGGGGTACTTTGCACTTCACTCTAAAAAACATAGGCTATAATTCATTTTGCCTGTGAAATATGGCACTTATCTCCTATGGGAAAATAAGATGGCGTTTAACCCTCTTATGTTTAAAAAAAAAGTTTACTGCACATTATACTCAGGTGTATAAAGATGTAATGAGCTTTGTTTCTCAATCAAAAAGTTTATTTCTTAAGAGAAGTTAAATATCACAAACGTATTTCACGAGAGGGTAAAAATTTATTTGTGTAAATCTTCAATCAACAAGTTGAGTTCGTTCTTCATTATATCTTTTACTTGGGTTGTGAGGAGGGGTTTAATCGATCAAGCATAGTTTGAAAAACATACTTATAGATCTTGAGAGCTTCAAGTGCAACAGCGCATGCTACGGGATGTCCAGAATAAGTGAATCCATGGGAGAAAGAACCTGAAAAAAATAAAATATAAGTCAACTTAGTAAACTTTATTTATTATGAAGAATTTTATTTTCGACACTTAAGTTTAAAAGTCGGCACATACCAAGCTTGTTGCTTTGAGAATATATGACATCATTTACTTCCGGGCTCACAAGAACAGCACCAATAGGCACATACCCAGAAGAAAGAGCCTGCCACATAATCAAGAGTGGATGAAATTAAGTAAATGTGCAAGATTAGGCAATGTTTGATTCGATTTTTTTGAATTTTTACCTTTGCTAAAGAGACGAGATCGGGTTTGATGCCATATTTGTCAGAGCCAAACATTGTTCCAAGCCTTCCAAAGGCACATATTACCTCATCTGCTATGAGAAGAATATCATATTTCTTGATAACAGCCTGAATCTGCACATTAGAATAAAAAAAATACAAAAAAATGAGCACAAACTTTGTAGGACAGTTTCTCCTTAATTTGGACTTAAGTTTAAGAAAAAATGATAACATAAAGTCCATACATTCGGTTATATATATCATTTATCAAGCCACATGTCTTTATTTCAGAAGAAGCAATAGGAATACTAATTTAAACATTTTCTTGACAATAACTTCTAGTAAACAGTTTCATTTGGATCTGAGGAATCTTATTCTTGCTGCTATAATTTGATTTTGTATGGGATTTGAATTCCTTAAGTATCTAATCTGTAATATTCTTTTGACCAAAATGATAAACTTGAATTTCACCACTGATGGAGTAATCAGTAATTTGATTTTTGGCTAATTTATGACCGGACCCCCCCAGGTAAACCATAGTTACCAAAAACCCCTTGTAGTTCCAGAAATTACAAGTACAATCCTTACAGGGGGTGTTTTGGTAAATATTTCCATAAATTGTAAGGGGTCCTCTTGTAAGTGTTGTTCTAGTAAGGGGTGTTTTGGTAAAATAGTCTAAACACCTTTTTTTTTTTTTTAATCAAAATCCTCGTTAAACAAGTCCCCTGATAGAAATGAAGCTCATTGTTCTAGAATCATGGTTTTACATAGTGTATAAAAAGAAACTAACCTTTTCAAAGTAAGTTGCTGGTGGAGGAATCACACCACCTGCCCCCATAACCGGTTCCGCAATAAAAGCAGCAATCTGAAATACTAACCTCTTTTACATTACTGAAAATAGGAAGGGTGCAAAAATAAAATTAAAAAAATCACGAAATTAAACGTAAGTTACCGTTTCCGGCCCCTCTTTGATGATAAGATTTTCCAAATTATTGGCCAATCGGGTCGAAAATTCCTCCTCAGATTCACCTGAGATGTTTCATTTAGGCTATGATTGGAACTTGGCTTTTAGTCAGTAAAACGATAAAGAAAATGAAAATAATTAGAAAATAAAGTTGCATGATCTTTCATGAAAATATGAGAAACTCACTGAAATTCATGAATCAAATATACCCTTAAAAGAAATTTGATAATATCGTGGAAGACTGCAAAATATAGAAGGCCAAAAAGGAGTTCTTTAAAACCTGGAAGATGATAACGCCAATAATGTGGGCAATCAGTGTGCAAGACGAATGGAGCCGGAAGATCAAAATTCTGGTGTAGTGCAGGTAGACTGTCAAAGACATTTCCGTAGTTTATTAACAAGTTTCACTACATAATATATAAAGGTTATATGATCTGAAAATTTGATAAATGACAAACATACCCTGTAAGACTGGCCGAAATAAGTGTCGAACCATGGTATCTATCAAAATGAAGAATGGAATATTATAAATGAGAGAGGAGAAAATATACGCAAGTAAAATAGGCTAACATAGGAAAACAAATCGTTACGATTTTTCTCGAGCAATAAACTTCTTCTTGTTAGGCCTTCCAAGGGCATTATTGTAATACCACACCAACTTCACCTACAAAAAGAAAGAAAAAACTAGATAGATTTAGTCCATAGTTATTGTAAAACTCTATCTTTTATGTTATATAGATGGTCAAACCTGTGAATCATTGGCTTCTGATCCACTATTTGTGAAGAAGACCTTAGCCATTTTTTTTGCAGTGAACATCTCCAAAAGTTCACTAGCAAGATCCTATACATATAAAAAAGAGTTAGCCAATTTTACGTATAGGCAACTTCAAATGAAATTGAAATCATTGTACCAAAGAAGGTCGTGTGGTTCGGTTCCAAAAGGAGTGGTAGAAGGGCAATGTGTTAAGTTGTTTTGTCGCAGCAGCAACTAAACGAGGTTCGCTCCCACCTGCAAGAAATTATATATGTGATGTTTATCTTTTTTCGAAAATTGGTAAAATTTGGGTTTCATTTTGGGAGATTGAATACCTAGAGCAGTGCACCATAACCCGGCAAGAGCATCAAGATACTTTTTCCCATTAGTATCATAAACATAGGAGCCCTTCAACAAAACAAGAATATAATACCTATAATTGGAATGTCGAATATATTTCAAAGTAAGAAACTTTAAATGAAGAAACTAACTTTTATACCTCTGACTTCTCGATTACTAGAGGGTGCAAATCCGAAGTTTGACTTCCGGAAGTAAAGGGTGCCAACATATCATGGCCCTTGAAGCTACAAGTGCCGATAGTTAATGAAAATGAGCAAACAAAATGACTTTAGGTCAAAGGTCGTAGAGTACTATTATTGGAGAAATATTTAAATATTTTACTATGACAATAAAGACAAAGGAAATTACGAACTTAAAAGGCTTATATGCATGAAAAGTTGAGAATGATAAAAAGAAAGAAAAGGCACATACCCTTTATCATCGGCAGGTGAAACATCCTTCTGCAAAGATGCATCTGTACTATACCATTTCTCAACTATAGGAGCCTGAACTATATGATTCAATAAACTTCTACTAGCTGGAATATCCTTTACGTAGTAAGTAGCCTGTCATATTGCAAATTGTATGTGATAAAGAAAACCATGAAACGAGAAGAACAAAGTAAAATTTATTGATCTTAAGGCACACTCGACCATCTTAGTTCTTCCAATAAGTTTGATTGACTTTTCATGAAGAAAAGTGGACCATAAAACAGAATGGTCAATGATAAGTAAATGGCCTAGTTGTAGCTTGAATGTTCAAAGATATTTTTTTTTCCCGGAAACCTACATATTACAGCACGACATTTTTTAGAGATGGTTTGCACGCCCTTGATTGCAATTAATCAAAAGCAACAAATTTCCATATCCGCAGATACCAAAAAATCCAATTTTAACTGAAATTTTCAAATGTTATGTTTTTAGGAGAGGTAAGGAAAACTAGACGCAAAAACAAGATGTGCAATATCAACTAATAGAGCTTTGAATTTTTATAATCGCCTAATGTAATCCAATGCAATATTAACATCAAAAGCTAAACTTAGTAAGCAACAAAGGGAAGTTGATATCTAAAATCAATTGATTATATGCGATTTACTTACACTATGTTTTGAACTTGAATCCGAGTGAGGAAAATGATTAAAAAAATGAAAATAATTAACAAATAAAGCTCAATGTTCAAAACCGTTACAATTTACACAGTGGCCTTGATCATTTTTGTCATGCTTTGAATTGCATTATTATCGCTAATAAAATTAGTACTTAATTGACAAACTGAAAAAGCTATTAGAAAAAAACCACAATAGAATTAGACAAAGAAAATTCCAATAGAAATTTAAAAACAACTCCAGAAACCGACAATATGGAATATGCCTAATGCTATTGCATCAAAAAAAAAAGAATTTTGAGGAAAGAATCATTCTTACCCCCAAATTTATTCAGTATTTTGAGCATCACACAATCAATTAAAATCTAAAAATTAATAACAATGTAACAAGTTCTAATACAACTTAACCACCCTATAAAAATCAAATCTTGTTGACATAAAAATACCAAAGAAACTATTAAGTAAATATCTACACGAATTATCCAGAATCAGACATGACATGAAAAAGGAAAAGAAGAGGCAAATAATTAAATATGCTGAAAAGGGTATTTGCAAAAAAGAAAAAGGAAATTACCCATTAATAAATATCAATACATCTATAAATACAGATAATATACATATTCACACACAAGAATTAATTAGTGAGGAAAATACTGAACCTGACTGGAATTTCTGAGAGTCGATTGAAGAAGACGATTCATCATCACTCACTTGTATCTTTTCAAAAATACTCCTATTTATTAATATTAATTTAAATTATTAGTTCATGATAAATAGCATTAACAGAAAGAAGAGAAAAGAAACGTAAAAGAGAGAAACAGAGGGAGAGTTGACCGTTGACTAAGTGCTGACGTTTATAAATTGTACTAGTGTCTTAATGTGGACTAATAAGAAAACATTAATTTCGTCTCCTTTATTTGATTTTTTCTATAAGTTGAAAAAAGATATAAAAAAAAAGGTTATATGAAGAGATTTTTGTAAGTTGTATGATGAAAATAAATATTGTCATCATATAAATGATTCGGGCTATATAACAAATAAATATCAAACATGTTACCATATTAAATTTATATCTTTCTGTTTGACTATTTTGAATTTTTGAGATAAGATATAAATAATTGATTGGAGTCGTGGGTTTGAATATGACATTAATTATCTGGTTCAATTATTCTAAGCTAGCTTAATACAATTTCCATTTTAGGGATAACTATTTTATTCAATTAGAAATAAATAGATTAGAAATTATGGTCATGTTTGGAGGTATTTGGCTCAGTTTCATTCATTTTGAATTAAAAATGTTTTTGTTGAAGTTTTAAAATTCTTATTGTAGTTTATGCTAAAACAATTGAAATTAAAATTTGAATATTTATTAATTAGAATATTTTGTATATAAAATAATATTAATTAAATGTGTAGCTGAGTTGAAAATTACTTATAAGTTATATTTTCAAGATATTGGTGTTTGGGAATGAAAGTTACTTGGTAACGGTAGCTGAGCCACGTGGGACTCCAAGGAAGTCATATATATGTTGAAGAGATATTTTTAATATATCAAATAATTCATAGTCCAATTAGTTACTAGAAGGAGAGGGGGGCCCAATTTAAAATATATTAAGACCCGTATTAGTATTTGTTTCTAATTTTTCATAATATCTTTTAAATGCTTTCAAAAAATTTTAAAAAAAATTTCATTATTTAATTGATCGAAACATATATTAAAAATAAAATTATGATTCATGGTCTCCCCCCCTTTATCCCAAATCTATTCATGGTCTTGCCCCCCTTATCCCAAATCTTCGCTCTGACCCTAAATATCATTTTATGTCTTTTCAAAATGTATTAATTGATATTATATTACTTTCTCCACCCTTTTTATTTTGCTCCATTAGTACAGCTGATCAGTCAACTTGATTAAATTTATAAAAATTATAATAAATAATTTAATTAATATATTTCACTAATAAGTTGATAATAAATACCATATGACACCATACATATTAATATTTAAAATATTTAATACACAAAAAATGTGAATAATTTAACATGATAAGTCACTTAAAATATTAAAAAGTTTGACCGAGTACTGTAACAAATAGAGCAAAATAAATGGGACGGATGAAGTATATAATAACTGAGATAGTGATTAGAAGAAATAAGATTAAGTTGAAATGATTAAAAAAAAATTGAATAGAGATACAATTGGAAAATAGGGTTATGTGGCTAAGACCCCTATTTTAGTCTCTGGCCGAAAAATATAGGTCGTGTTTTGATGTATTTTGGTCCAATTTCCATTTGGTTTTGCTGAAAAATATTTTGATTAAGTATTTTAAAAAATTTCTTGTAACTTATGCAAAACAATTTACACACGACTTTAATATTTTTGTTAGAATCTTTTGAATGTAAAATAAAGTTAATTTAATAGTGAGTTGGGTTTAAAATATAGGTTGTGATTTTGAATGTTGGAGAATTGAGGAGAAAAGTTAAGTGAAATATGTCAAATCATGTCATTTAGAATCGAAATTGATATTGTATGATGACTGGGTTCTTTTTTTTTTTTTTTTTTTTTTTAGATCGTATGATGATATATTTGATTGAAAGTATTACTATCTTGAAACCTCTATTTCATGAGTTTGGTCGATGAAAATCGCTTCAAACAATGTTTGTTTCAAATAAAATTGGAAACACTTCAGCCAAAATGGATCCAAAGAAGGCCAACATAAACTTGGGCAGTTTCAATATTTTCATTCTTCTTGGGTTGATGAAGGTGGTTTCAAACCATGTTTGGTTCAGAGAAAAATTGAAAATGTTGGGTCAAACAAGTTCCATACAGGGTCATATTGTACCAAAATCAAATTAATAACAAATATTGCTAGAAATAAGGAGGCAAAAATTAAATATGGAAAGAGAAAAAAACAATTTCCAAAATCTTTTTGTCCGTTGAACATAACAGTTTAGAGGGAATCGACGGATTACGAACGAATAAAATGCAATAATATCTATGTATTACTTTTAATTGGTAGAAATTATTTTATGTTATTTATTATTTGTAAAAATATTTATATGTTATTTTTGTTAATTAGCAAATAAAAATCACATGTTAATATTTATTAGCAAAAATCTTTACTTGTTATCATCATATTAGTTCATTGTACCCATTTGAAAATTAATAATTGATTGCAAGGTGATTATTGTTAATATTTTAAGAGAACAATGGGGCTATTATCAATTTTTAAATTTATATTATTGTCAATTTTTTTAGTGAATAATGGTATTTTTGCATTTTATTCAAAAGAAAAAAAAAATATTTAGGGATATATTTATCACTTACCCTACAAAAGATGAACAATACTCGTATTTAGAGCGAATAGTACACATTGCGGCCTTGGAGGGAGTCAATGCCTTGACTTGTTAATACAAGTGGATTTTCCGGTTAATTTAATATAGGGGCTCTTCTGTCAATATTAAAAAATATAAGGGGTACTTTTGCATTTTACTCGATTTTTAATTGACGTGTTAACTGTGGTTTTGAATGAATGAAATGAAAACGTAATATTTCGTCATATTCTATCTCTTAAAGCTGCCTGTTTTAGGATAATTAAATTTCCCTTTATTTATTTACAATTCCTGTATTTTGTTTCTCTATGTGTAAACTCAACACTAAAATAAAGCACCACACTATAGGGGAAAAAATTACGTCATTTTTATTAACAAAAAACTTATATTTTTCTTTTTTAATTGTATTTTGGTTTCGTCTCAAGCTGCAGTACGATTCATTTATCGTAAGTGCGGAGTAATCTTCAAAATTTGTATGAAAATGACAATTAATTATACCTCTACAATAAACCGCGAAAACATCATATTACTTGGAAAAAAAATGAGAGAATAACAATAACTGCGAAAATACCATATTCAATTTAAGAGTTCGGTACCAATCCTTTTAAAAAAACACATTTGATACTAAAATTTTTAGACAAATGACCACCGTCAAATTTTGAATGGAAAACCACTACTACCTCCTCAAACTATATTTTAGCGATAGTTTTTCTGCCGCGACTCGCTAAAATTTACTTTTCATAATATATAAAAAAAATCTCAAATGATATGAAATGAAAATATAGGGTCTATTTGGAAGGGTTTTTGCTCGGTTTTGCGTGTCTCAGTTTCAAAAAAATTATTTGGGTGGTTTTGATGAAATCTTTGAAATCCAATAGGTTAGGTTTGTATGTTGGGTTTTATGAGTTTTATTTGTTTGACGAAAACTCATTTAAAAAAGTTTTGGCCCTACCTCGCAAAACCCGCGAGACCGGGCCAAAGCCCAACCACATGGGCCCATAGAAATCAATCTATACCTTTATCGTGCAAGTTATGACAAGTTACTTTTTCCATTATAGTATATATGTATATTTATTTGACAAAAAAAATGAATATATAGGGGAAATTCTTACCCATATCGGATTTGATCGAACCCAAAGTAACTATATGATAAGTGCAATACATTTATTTTAGGATTTGATATAACTCCCGGGAGAGTGACCAATTACAAAACGAATGCAATATATTTACTTGGCCGAGTTTGGTCAAGCAGTGATCCATGATTCTTTTAATACTTTTTTCATTTCACACACTAGTTAACTTTATTAGTTTCTTATAAAGAAAAAACGAATTTTACTTTTAACTTTGGAAAAGGTCATTTATCCAATTCCTTCACTTTATATCTTATCTTTCATCCATCTTATATTTCTATATTTCTTATCTTTCATCTTATATTTGTGCAAGTGATTTTATCTAAGAAGACATTATATTATTCTGAACCAACTATTAAAACGGAGTTTTCTCAATTAGTTATATAAGGTATTCTGAGAGCATATCTACAGTCAATTTTTTAGAATTTTTTTGTCTAAATCTCATTTGGCTAAATCCATCCAACCACCAAGCAAGTGTATTGCACTTATTTTTTGATTGGTCATTCTTCTGGGAGTTACATCTAATCCCAAAGCAAGTGTATTGCAATTGCCGTGTAGTTACTTTGGTTTGATCAAACCCGATGTGAATAAGAATTTTCCCAATTTTTTTGCTTTTTGGAGAGCAAAAAACTGAAATTTACTAACCAAGTGAAAAAATTGACTTCCAACAATGTTATGTAAATTTTGAGTGGCCTAATAAAAGTCATCTTGGTTATGAAAATTTAAGTGTCCACTTGAATATCGGTTAGAATATGTTGACTTGAATTTAATAATATAATTAAATCGTTAGAATATGTATGTTTGAATTTAAAGCAATTTATTTGACATATAAAAAAATATTTTAGTTACTTTATTTATAAATTTATTATTTTTAATTATTATATCTAAAATAATCAAAACATTAAAATCTTTTATTATTTAGATTTAAAAGTATACGAAATATTATTTATAAATATATTTTATAATATAACATTTGAAATCATACTAGTTATCTAGAATTTGAATATTAACTGTTGGAATAAGTAGTTAAAATTGAATATCTAAAACACTGTTTACTATATATAATTTGACATACACATATTTACTTAGTATTGTTGAAAATTAATGCTCCGAAGCAACTAAGTTTGACTTGTTTATTTTAATTAACTATATATATTTTCTAATATATTTTTAATTAATTGAATGAGATAAGGTGAAAAACCACTGATTCATTTAGTATAAGCTCAGGTAAACTTTTTGTTAGTGCAACGGTAATTACATTATTACATCGATAATAGTAAAGTACAAATAATGTTCAACTAAATTATCTATCGAATATTTACTAACAAGATTAATATTAAAATAGAAAAAGATTCACACAATAAGTAGAATTCGAACTCATTGGGCCTGTTTGTTTGGCGTTTCCCAGATTTTTTTCGTGTTTGGGAAATGCCAAACAAACATGTTTTCTATTTTCCAAAATAAATTTTTCATCCATTAATTTTCTAAAACTACTCTCTCAAAAGCCAAACAAACAACAATTTTCTTATCTCTAAACAAAACCTATACAAACTCTACTTTGATTTGACATAAAATAACCTATCTCTTACACAATTTATCTCACATAACAAACATGATTTGACATAAAGTCTTACACATCTTACACCTACAACCCAACTCTTCCAAAAAAACCTACACCTACTTTATTTCTCAAACCACTTTCTCAAAACCCAAACAAACAACATTACGCAAATCGAGATTATTTTACAAACCTCCACTACTCTCCCAAACTACTTTCCCAAACGCCAAACAAACAGGGCATTACCTTTGGACATGGGACTAGGTATCCTCGAATATGTAAATGTATATGCTTGAATTAATTTGTGGGGTATCTTCACAGTATGCATGGAGTAACTTTTTGTGTATCTTTTGAAATTCTTCTTGCCCCACGAATATACGACTTTTAGTTCGTAACATGTGAAAGGGTTATTTACATAAAGTTTAATCTATTTATTCAAAATGTATGAAACGACTTCTCTCATTTATTCATGACATATACCCACACATTCAATTAACGATTTCTTTTTTAGATCATTTATCTCATTTCCATTTCACATTTACATGCACATTTTGATTAAAAAAATGTTTTGTGCCACAATCATAACTATTATATAGGAGTATATGTCCATAAATATATTAGTGGTACCTAGTATAACTATAAGTACTAATTTGGAGAAGTTCAAAAGGGATCTAATGAGTCAGTTAAAGATTCGATCGTAAAACTTACATGCCTAAAATTCAATAATTCATTACTATTGGAGGGTTAATTGCTAAATTTGCAAGAGCAAATTCAGCAAAACTAAAGTATAATTCTTGGGACATTATAATTTTCAATGATCAACTTTTTTGGTTTAATTTAAAAGTACTAAATTATCGACTATTATGAAAAAGAAAAAAGAAAAAAAAAAGAATCTGTGAACTTTTTTGTTAGTAATGATTGAAGTTAGTTCGATTAATGTTGATGAATAAATAATAAAAAGAGAAACTTGTTGACTTGACGTAGAATATACTATCAGTCTATCACATGAAATTGCATATTACTTTGCCATAAAGAGATGCAACCTGTGCCATTTATTTTTTAACAGAAATTCTCAACTTATGAAAACTTTAATCAGGTGAGACCTAAAATATAATTCGTGACTTGTTTCAGAAATTTACAAATCTAAACGAAACAGGTGAGTATTTATGAATTACTTGCACGAATTCTAAAACGCGCACACTATAAGAGCTACTTCCTTTAATATAAATAATTCTATCGAAATGTTATTTTGCAGTCCAAAATATCATAGGATAGAATTGTCAGATAATATAAATTATGATACTAATTTTGCAATAATTAGAACTGACTTAACGGCTAAGTCATTAATTTGATGGTGATTTTTAAATTTAGTTAACGGCGGTACCAATGTAAAACGATTTATTGAATTATGGTACAAAATATGTTAACATGCATTTGTTTATACTTAAAGTAGAAATTGACATAAAACTGGATACCAAAAATATAATTATCTCTTTATCGTTGTATGACTAAATGTATCAATGTCATATTCGTAGTTGTTAAAAGCATTATAATATCATAATAATGCAGAGATGCTATGGGCTTGTTTGTTTGGCGTTTGGGAAAGTAGTTTGAGAGAGTAGTGGAGGTTTGTGAAATAATTTCGATTTGCGTAATGTTGTTTGTTTGGGTTTTGAGAGAGTGGTTTGAGAAATAAAGTAGGTGTATGTTTTTTTGGAAGAGTTGGGTTGTAGGTGTAAGATGTGTAAGACTTTATGTCAAATCATGTTTGTTATGTGAGATAAATTGTGTAAGAGATAGGTTACTCTATGTCAAATCAAAGTAGAGTTTGTATAGGTGTTGTTTAGAAATGAGAAAATTGTTGTTTGTTTGGCTTTTGAGAGAGTAATTTGAGAAAATTAATGAATGAAAAATTTATTTCGGAAAATAGAAAACATGTTTGTTTGGCATTTCCCAAACACGAAAAAATTCTGGGAAACGCCAAACAAACAGGCCCTATGATTCATGACACTTTCCATAATTAGGACTATATATATATATGTATTTTTTTTATGTTTATTCAAAATGTCTTTAAGATTGCTAAGAGTACATATGATTTTTGTTGTACTGGTTGTCAATATTGACATTTAGTGATGCACAGAAAGAAATATCCAAAATATTTGTCATTAATTCATTGTGACAATATTTATTGTCACTAGTTATCAATAGTGACAATTTAAATAGTTGTAGTGTTTCTACAAGTTATTATTGACAAGTTTAAAAAATTGTCATTATTATAGTTGTCACAATTATTATTGTAACCGAACTGAAATTATAATCACTAAATACATTCAAGAAGTGACAAATTTTACTTTTCGTTTATTTTTACATTTTTTACCTTGTCACTTAATAATTACTAATATCTTGTACAATTGTAATCAATAAACAATTCTCTACTTTCTTTTTTCCGATTCTTTACGGTTATGCTTGTAGTAGTATCTAATATTTATTTGGATGTATGGACTTAAAAAGAAATTTATGTTTTCATCGAAAAAAAAAAGATATTCTTTATTTTTAAATCAATTGAAATTAAAAAGAAAATTATGGTTTAATGTATTTCGTTAATGTACTGTTTTACAACAAGTTTTTGGGACAAACTTTTCTAATTTTTAATCTCGGATCAAAATTTTCACTTTTTCTGGTAAAAATATCGAAAAGTTCTCTTTTTATGTTTTTGAAACTACTTTTTTTGTCTTAAACTCTGTTAGTTTTTTTAATTCACTAACTTTTTTTACAATTTTTATTAATATTTTCAAAAAAAATTTAAATTTTTTTTAATATTTAACCTACCAAAACATATATTCAAAATAAAATTTAATATATAAATTTCGTACACGACAATTGTCAAAACCATTAAATGAGAAAACTGTCCACGTGGTGTGCATCATCTATATCCGTACACCTGCCTAAATGACCAGCAGCTAGCTGTAATCATTAAAATAAAATTTAGAAGCAGTGATAATTATTTTTTCTTTCTTTTCTTCTTTTCCATCAATTAATTCACCATTAATTACCTCAACCAAATAAACGCCAATTAATTACACAAAAATATGTAGAAAACGGTCGAATTATGTGGGTCCGACCAGTAAAGGGGCCATGTGCAATGCCGTTGGTAGTGTCCTGTCCGCACATCTTGTTGTTATTGTTTTTTTGGCCTTCTCTTTTTTTTACTCCTCCAAGATAGTGTAAAGAAATACTCCTCATCAATTATTTACTTAAATAGTTTGATTATAGTGTACTCATCAATTACAATGATGTACAACTTATTGGTAAACACACGGAATTAAACTAATTATTTATATTTGTGTATGTGAGAAAAATCTCAAGACCCCTCGTACTTCCCATTAAAGTTCACCTCATTGGGTTATGTATTATTTTCCTTGTCCTATGGCACCATTAGATTGGATTTGACAAGGTTAAGTTTTTTATTTAAAAAAATAAAATAGTTTTGATGGTTTTAGTGAATTTTTTAACACTATTTATTTTGAGTTTGAATGTCGAATTTTGTGATAATTAAAAAGTTGTGTTGAAAATTGTACGAGTTTCGAGGTTTGTAGGGAAAAAATGTGATGAATGTCAAATCAATTTTTTTTAGATTTAAAATTATTAGATTTGCATATATAAGTTGAAAAATATATGAGTTTCGTGAAACATGTTCCGAGGTTTCATTCATTTTGATATTTTGGAACAGTCACGTGGTATCGTGAACTCGAGACACAACTCTTCCGAAAGATGAATCTATCATTCAAAATTTGTGAATCGTTTCCAGTAAATTTAAAGTTCATATAAAATTTAGCAAATCAATTGTAATTAGGGAATTGTTAATAACATATTTAAGACTCGCTGACAAAAAAATTATTTCAGAATTTAGGCTGACAATTAAATCTTATAAATCAATTAATTTAAAAATTTTATTCATATTTTAGCCCGAAATTCTTAATTTTCCCAAATTGATTCATGTGCAAGCCATGTGACAGTGCCGCCTACTGATGTGGACGTCAACTAAGACAATTAGAGGAAAAAAATGAAAGCATTCTTTATGGTCTGCAAAGCATGAAAACTCTTCGTAGGTTCCTTCTTCTCCAAGAAGTGGGCAATCTAGCATGTCTTTCACAGTTGCAATCCATGGTTGATATCTCATACTTTTTTAAATACATTTTGTGAAGGGGAAAAAATATCGGTTGCAAAGAACTAAATAAATGAAAGAAAGGAAGAAGAAGAAGAAAACGGTTGGAAAGTACAAAATTAATGAAGAAGAATGGAGGACAATAGCTTTTATTATAGGTTGAGGATGAGGATAGGGCTGAGCAAATGGACCGGATCGAACCGAATCGTACCGAATTTCGGTATTCAATCGATTCGGTAATTTTGACAACTGGAACCGTTTGTCGAACCGAATATTTTGGTTCGGTTCGGTAAAAAATCGAACGGTCCGGTTTGGTTTCGGTTCGGTCCACCAAAAATCGAAATTTAATTTAATGTTTATGACTTGTACCATTTTCCTTTCTCCTTTTCTAATCCAAGAGACAAACAATCCCCCAATTTCATTCAAATTCCTATTTTTCCGAACAATGGGAATTTCTCTCTCTTCTTCTTTGTCATTGGAAGATTTGTGATTCCTATTTTTACAAACAATGGGGATTTTTCTCTCTTTTTTTCTTTGTAGTTGGAAGATTTGCGGGGCTGATGAGAGCGAGAGGGGGCTTTGGGCGCCAGTGGGGATTTTTCTCTTTTCTTCTTCTTTGTCTTTAGATCTGTTACTTTGGTGTTGTGTTGTGGTGTTTCTTCTAGGTTTTGGAGAGAGATTGGGAGAGGCTGAGAGGGAGAGGGAGAGAGATGCGGGACAAACGGCGGAGGAGAGGTGGTGGCGGCGGTGCTGCGTTTGGGGATTGTGGGTGGCTAGGGTTGAGTGGGAATTTAGTGTAAATTAGGTTAAAAAAAATCGGTTCTATCGGTTCGGTTCGGTAAACCGACCGGTAATATCGAAAACCGATACCTAACCTAGGTCGGTTCTTGGGCAAAAATCGATTACCGAACCGAAATTTCGGTTCGATAAATAGTCCTGACCGAAATTTCGATTTCGGTTCGGTTCGATCGATAAACCGAACCGTGCTCAGCCCTAATTGAAAATAGTGTTCCCTTTCATTTTTTTTGTCCTGTTTTTTTCTTCAATTTTGTCTTTGTTAGTGTCCACAATCCACATCATCATACATAATTGCCACGTGGGAAAGGAGGGATTATAATGCACCACGCTTTTTTTCTTCAATTTTGTCTTTGTTGGTATCCACAATCCACATCATCAAACATAATTGCCATGTGGGAAAAGAGGGATGATTAGGCACCACATTGGAAAAATTCCCAATTAGTTCATGTGACTCCATTTAATCACTTTTTCATTATATTAACTATAATATTTAGATTAAGTTGATGCTATTGTATACTTTTTAGTCACAGAATTTATATCAATTTTCAAAGTTAACAAGGGATTATTGTCAATTAAAGTTAACAGGGGGTTAGTGATAATTTTTTCGGTAAAATGGGGTGCTTTTGCATCATTGTGTGGGGGTATAATGGTTATTATGACTTGAGAGGGTATTTTTTTGCTAATAATAAATAATCACAAACGGGTTTTTGGTGAGAAAAAATCATTTTGTAATTTACTGTAAAATTTTCTCAGGATTTTCCTAGGATTTCTCCATCAAATGGGTGGAAAAATTTTTTCTTCACAAAATTGCGCATGTGTCTGTTAAATTGCCACATGGCTGCTTATGTGTCATGACGTGATAAATTTTAGCATGAATAATTGTACAATATTGCAGAATTCATCCCAAACTAATTACAAGATTAAACCATCATTTTCATTTTCATTAAAATTTTAATATTGGGACTAAATTCATGCAAAATGGTAAATTACGGGATGAAATTCGGCTAGTTGATATAGTTTGGGTTGAAAAATCAAAATTAATAATTAGTTTGGGATAATATTCCAAACAAATATTAAATTATGGAACGAAGTTTGGTAAGGTAATATAGTTTGGAATGAAAATCCAAAATTATTAATTAATTTGGAACGTTTTATCAATTTTGCCCATAATTAATTTGGAGATGTACAAAACAAGTTGGATAATAGACAGATAGTGATGATAATTTTGGTTTATATTTGTATTTTAATCGGACATGTTAACATCGTCAAAATTTAACACTGAGTTATTGACGAATGGACTAAAGTATCCCATTCGATACTTGGAAAAATACCATAATAATAATAAATGACTCATAATTTAGGATATTGATTAAAAATAAAAACAAATAAAATACTTAGTGTATTAAATTAATCCATAAATAAAGAGTTAATGGAAATTTACGTCCGTGTGATATGTATAATGTTCATTTTACTTCCCTATGATTTGAAAAAAAACATTTTACCCCATATAATTTTATAAAAGTTTCACACCGCCTTCATGCCATTTTTATATGTGGCACTTTACCCACCCGTGTTAAGATAATATTAAATTAAGATAATGTGGCACTTTGCCCCCTATGTTATAATAAACGTGACAATTGACCCCCTATATTTTGATAAATGTGACAATTTATCCCCTATTTTACAAAAATATTTTTCATGCTCACTCTCAATTTTAACAAGTGAGTAACACTTCCAACTGAAAGAGGTAAAACATTTCTTTAAAATGTTCATAAGAGGATAAAATATTTTTTTCAAATCATAGAAAATTAAATTAGACATTATACATTTCACATTAAAATAAATTATCATTAATATATACTTTTTGGCTCTTCAAAGAAATCAAAGTACAATTTCATTATGAAAACACTGTTTATGTTCTTTCTTTCTTCCTAAAAAGTGAAAAATACTTTAATTTTTTCCAAAAACCACCTAAATAGTGAAATAAGTTACTACTACGTTGAAGGGTGGGGCCACTCCCCAACATCCTCGATCTCCACAACTCCATTATAGATTTTGGTTGCACACTATTTACACACACACTCTCTTCTTCTTCTTCTTCTTCTTCCACTCTCAGAGCCACTCCTCTTACCCATTTCTTCATCTAGCGAGAAAGGAAAAAAAAAAAAAAAAAAAAAAAAAAAAAAGAACTTGAGTTCACATTTACATTAATTAAAAGTGCTCTGGTTTTTCAAGGAGCAATGGAGTCGTTCCTCAGCATTTCCCTTATCTTACTCATCTTCTCTGTTTTCTCCATTGCAGGTAAATTTCCATTTTCCTTTATTTAATAATGCTAATTAAGTATCTATATGAATCTTGGTACAATGTATCATCCAAAGGACACAAAAAATTGAACTTTACCTTCAATGCAGTTCCTTTTGTTTCTTGCTTAATTTATGGTTCATTTCTGTAAATGCTTTCTTAGATGACACAAAATGTGAGCTTTTATGTGTATGTATTCTTTATATTCTTGGGATCTATACTACATGAAAGTGGCTATTTTTTTTTCTTATGGATTCTTCTACATTTAATGGAAAAGAACCAACTTTTTTTTGTTCAATTTTTTTGCAATATTTCTTCAATTTCACCATCTTTCACTACCCATTTTCCAATTAAAAAATGTCACATTTTTCATCCCATTTTCTTGGTGATTATCTCTAACATTTAATATATATCTACAGACGGTGGCTCAATCGGTGTAAACTACGGCCGAATAGCAAACAACCTCCCCTCCGCCACAAAAGTAGTCGAACTCCTAAAATCCCAAAACCTAAACCGGGTCAAACTCTACGACTCCGACCCGGCCGTCCTCAAGTCCCTTTCCGGATCCGGTATCCGGGTCACCGTAAATCTCCCAAACGAACTCCTCTCCTCCGCTGCTCGCCGGCCTTCCTTCGCCTACACATGGGTCTTCCGGAACGTCGCCGCTTACTACCCCTCCACCACCATCGAAGCCATCGGCGTCGGAAACGAAGTATTCGTCGACCCGCATAACACGACCCGGTACCTCATACCCGCACTCAACAACATATACAAAGCACTCGTGAAATACAAGCTCCATGACGTCATTAAAATCTCATCACCCATCGCACTCTCCGCACTACAAAACTCATACCCGTCCTCAGCCGGATCCTTCCGACCCGAACTAATCGAACCTGTTTTCAAACCTATGCTCGAATTCTTAAAAAAAACCGGATCCTCACTCATGGTTAACGTCTACCCATTTTTCGCATACGAATCTAACGCCGACGTAATTTCTCTTGACTACGCACTTTTCCGACAAAATCCCGGCGCCGTAGATGCCGGAAACGGGTTGAGGTACTTTTCGTTATTCGACGCCCAAATCGACGCCGTTTTTGCCGCAATGACTTCGATTGGGTATTCCGATATACCCATTATAGTTTCCGAAACCGGGTGGCCATCTAAAGGAGATTCGAATGAAATCGGGGCGAGTCTCCAAAACGCCGCCGCTTACAACGGTAATCTAGTGAAACGAATCCTCACTGGAGGTGGGACCCCATTGCGGCCGAAACAAGATCTGACGGTCTACCTTTTCGCCCTCTTCAACGAGAACAAGAAACAGGGTCCCACATCGGAAAGAAATTTCGGGTTATTTTACCCGGATGAGAAAAAGGTTTACGAAATTCCATTTACTGTTGAGGATTTGAAGGAGTACAGGGACGACCGGTCGCCGGTGACGGGTGGGGAACAGAGGGTTTCGACGGCGAATGGGGAGAGTTGGTGTGTTGCGAAGAAGGAAGTGGAAGTGGGGAAAGATAAGCTACAGGAGGGTCTAGATTTTGCTTGTGGGGATGGGGCGGATTGCCACCCGATTCAGCCCGGGTCGAATTGTTTTGACCCGAATACGGTTGAGGCGCATGCTTCGTTTGCGTTTAATAGTTATTATCAGAAGAAAGGACGTGACGGTGGTTCTTGCTTTTTTGGTGGCGCTGCATTTATTGTCACGCAACAGCCTAGTAAGTATTTTAATTTTTCATTTTCTGGAATTTTTTATTTTGTAAATTTTGAAAAATTTAATAGTGTTCCATGTACTATATTAGTGTCAATACTCATCATTTTGATTGCTGATTCCAAAATTTGGCCTATATACAAAATAATTTTGATGCTATTTAAGTGGTAGTATGAAACTTAAGTAACATAAATAATTGTGGTGTCAAAATTTACACAATTTTGGACCCACACATTAAAGGTTGGTAATTATCTTCTTGGATCAAAGTTTCATTTCCGATCCATGATTTGTTTCTGTTAGCTTATATATTGAAAATTTTCGAAAAGAAAAAAAGTTATTAAATTAAGAAAAAAGAAATTTTCACAATAAATATGGAGTTTCGAAAATGTATGTTATTTTCGTTTTCATTGATTTAAAAACAAAAATATTTTGATTTTTTTTACGGAAAAAATATAAACTTTGATCGTGATTAGCTTGAATAGCATTGATTGAATAAGTTGTGTAGGGCAATGTAAAACCCAACAAGTTGGTATGCAGCACGAAATAATTTTTTGTATTACATTAAAATATTCTATTGGATTCTCTTTTAGGTAAAATTATTTAGTGAGGGTTATTGTTGCTGCCAGAAGAGCACATATTGTTGCTAGACCATTTTTTTTCGTTATGACTAATTTACCCTTCATATTAATTAAAGATATTGCCTGGAATGGATAGTTAAAGGGCGCATTCTTAATTTTAAGGTTAAGTAGTTGAATTTAAGGTTATGAATTCTAGTGGCGCATGTTTAGATTTATTTGAGGGGAGAGTGGCTAACATGTGCTGGGACTCAATAATGGTGAGCCGTAGGTCCCACAAGAGCTGGAAAATTTGTGCACGCCACCAGATAATGGCGCAGCACGTGATTGACGGGCATATGGGCTTTTCTGACATGCTTTGGACTCTTACTCATTTGACCTATTATTTATTAGACCTTGAAATTAGGCTAATAGACTAATAGTCAATCAAATTGACAGCGAGTTATTAAAAAATTACTTCGTTCCATGTTTTTATACCATTAGTTCCAATATTCGGTCAATTTATTTAATTTTTTAATTGATTTATCATGTTAATTTATTCATATTTATGATGTATTAAATTATTTAATTATTAATATAAGTTTTATATATTTAATTAAGTTGACTAGTTAATTATATCAATGGATAAAGAAAAATGGGACGGAAGTATGTATCATTATTTTGATTGCTCAAGAAATAATATAATTACCCCATTGATAAATTTGTCTCTTTTTGTAGAGTATGGTAAATGCGACTTTCCCTCTGGATATTGAAGAGAACGGCAGCTCCAAGCATAAAACTGGATTAGAGAGTTTTTTGGTTGTAAAATGTTATTATTTGTTTTTGAGGTTGTTTAGTGTATTTATTATCAAGTAGTAGTTATTATATAGTACTAATTTATGGACCAACTTTGTTTGGAACTTGGAAGTAGGGTATTTAGTGTATTAATTATATTCTTTTGGTCTCCTTCGTTCTTATGTTATTTTTTTAAGAACTCGTTTGGTAGCTGCTATAAATAAATTAATATCATGACATTAGGATTAACATAACATAACCGCGGGCTAATTTGGTAGTTGATAATTTATAATTAAATGTTCTACTAGAGTTTAAAATTTGGAGTTGAAAAGCTGTAGTTTAATTCAACAAGTGGTAGATCATGAGAGAATAGGATTATCTAATCCGATCTAATTGCGGAAGTTAGTGGATTGTTTTGTATCTGGTTTTAAAACCTAATTTACGTAAAATTAGTGGATTCTTTTGTATCTTGTTTTAAAACCTAATTTACATAATATTAAAATAAACGAGGATTTCATAATGATAATTATTATTATTAATTATGTAAAAGAAGGAATTCACTCCTTCGTTCATCAAATTGATATGTTGGTCACACTACAACAAAAATGATTTTTGGTGGCACCATGCTTGATGGCATTTTGAAGAAAATGTCACAAAATATTAATATAGTCATACTTTTGAAAAATGTCACAAACTATAAATGTTAATTTGACTGATTAGTGACATTTTTATACTATAGTGATATTTTATAATGTTATTTTTAACTACAATTGTGACATTGATACATTTAGCCACACCGTTACAAGTGGCATTTTGCTAGTGACATTTTATATATAACGACATTTTTCAAACTGCCACTTATAGCGGTGTGGCTAAAAGTGAAATGTCACTATCATAACAAGAGGTGACATTATAAAATGTCATAATAATATAAAAATGTCACTAAACAGTATGATTAACATTTATAATTCTTGGCAAATTTAAAAAATGTAACTATATTAATTTTTTGTGACATTTTCTTCAAAATGCCATCAGGCATGATGCCACCAATGATCATTTTTGTTGTAGTGTCATAAGGTTTTTCTCCTTCGATTTTATATTTATGGTCCTGATGTTCTTTACATCTGGTATTATCTATTAAGCGTGTGGACATCAATCACATTTTTTTTGGTTTTCCAAGGGTTTAATTCATTTCGAGAGCTTTACGTTTTGAGACGAAAACCAAAATTTCTTGATGAAAATTATCCCATGTCTTGAACAAAAGGGTCCTATATTTTAATCTCAACGGTATTTAATTTCAGATCATAGATCTTGTTTGTTTCAATCCTATGTAATCGAGTTTACTTAAACTACGTCCACCTAGAGGTGGCACAAGGCGGGTTTGGGACGGATTCCGGACAAAAGACACGTGTATAGGAAATTTGAGAATTTGGATTTTCAGCTCCAAACCTGTCCCATATTCGAATCATTATGGGATGAGACGAGTACTAATTGTGGGTTTTAAAAAAAAAAATTGGTCCACCGCAGCAATAACATTAGAGGATGGACGTTTCATGCCAAAAAAAAAAAAAAAGAGACATTTTATAATTAGGGTAAATACCACTTTTGGTCCCTCTTATCATTAATTTTTTACAGAGTGGTCCTTCTTATGTTTTTTTTCCCGCTTTAGTCCCTACTATGAATTATGTGTTTCACTTTAGTCCCTACTATGAATTATGTGTTTCACTTTAGTCCTTATCAGGTGGTTCCGATAACACGTGACATGTATATGAATATTTTTTAGGGCATTTTCGTCCGTTCACTATTGAGACTATTTGAGATATTGTTTAATTGGTGAGCAATTTTGGTGTTTGAAGAAGATTTTGGGAGAAAACTTTAGTTTGGAACGAAATGGACGATTAAGTTGGATTGGAATGAAAGCCTAGTTTGGAAGAGATTAAATATTTTTTTTAAATTAGAAAGACGAAAATATCCCTGTTAGTTATACAATGGATAAGATCACCTCAGTTTCCATTCCTCTATACGTTCTTCTTCTTTTTTTTTTTTTTTAAATAACAAAATGATATAAATAAACTCAAGGGGTGTCCGAAATTACAATGTCAAAAATAGAATTAGGAAGATTAACCGAAAACTGGAAATTAGAAACAACTAGTTTAGCTAAAAGGTGTGAAGCCATGTTGCATTCGTGAACTACATGAGATGCTCTAAATCGTTCCAGGTGCGAGGTCAAGTCCTTAATTTCATCAAAAAGATATTCTAGTGAACCCAAATTAGCAGAAGAATTGGAGATACCCTTTATGACTGAATAACAGTCTCCTTCACCTGAATGGATTAAATACTATTCAGAAGTTGAAGTATTGTTTGTTTTTCATTAATGACATTATTATGTTCTTTTCCTTTTGTTTTGTCTTTTTTCTTTACTAATATTTAAACTTGAGAAAATATCTTGATAGTGATTCTATTCTAAAACTAAATCACTTATTAGTATTATTGGTGGTCTTGCCCAGAGGATGGGTTACACTACATTGGTCTTGGGCTAAGCGGATTTGGTTTTTTTTTTTTTTTTTTTTTTTTTTTTTTTTGTATTAGTGGCATTATGAAACGTGATTATTCAATAATATTGTATCATCGAAAAGTGTCAAAAGTATTATTTTGATGGTATTTGGAACTGACATTCTTTTTGGGTTTCATGGCACCGTGAAGTGCCATTAATTTACTTTTTACTGGTATTTATAGTGTGCCTATTTTTTAATATAGTGTCATTTCAAAATGTTAGTAAAGTAATTAGCTATGACAATTTTACATGTTATTTAATATAGTTATTATAACATTTCATATTGTCATTGTTTTTAATTGTTACAACATTTTAGGGTGCCATTAACTGATATGATAGTGACATTAATAAATGTCAATGAACTATAGCGACGTCGCTACAAGTGGCACCTCTTAAAAATGCCATTAAATTTAAAAATGCAACTATCAAAGGAATTAATGACAAATTTCGAAGTTAGTAAACATCATTTTTGTTGTAGTGTATGCTGTATTTTCGTATTTTATTACGGGTTTATCAAATTCAGGTATCCAAATCCAATATATTCGTCCCATTCGAATTTTTGAAAAAATGGGTCGGGACGTGGTTGGGTTACCCGACCCAATACTCACCCCTACCTCCATCTTTGATCCTTCAACATTAGTAATCCGAATCAATATTACCGTATTCTTAATGGTCTGTGGAACTTACTAGTAGTGTTTTAATTCAGTTAAAGATCTCAATTTCAACTCACTACGAAGTTCCTAGTGATCTATATTTATTAGCTATAACTTTAATCATTCTAGTAAAACATGTATACTTAAATTATAGTTACCTTAATATATTTTGATGTTTATATTACCTAATAAATAAAAACATACTCAAATTGAATATATGAGATCATGAATTTCGAATTTATTTAGTTTAATTAAATAATGTGAAATTACAAGCTTAAAGAAAACAATGGTTACAACTTATTTCCAAAAAGTTCTAGACATGTTAATTACTTCAATTTTCTCTTATGCTAAACGGTTGTTTTTCTCAATTTTTTAAGTTCCCTGGTAGATTTATGATTACCATAATCAATACATAAGTTAGATTATGAATATCAATAATGGTAAAAATAATGCATATGAAAATATACATATATTTTTATTAAAAGAAGAATCAGTATATTTTCATATGCATTATTTTCATCTCTCGCTTTAAAATTCTGGTAACACCTCTATACTATATGTAATCAACATGGAATCATTTGGTCACAAAATACTGTAATTACTGTACATATTCTATTATATTGTTATTATTAGTTGTATATTATCAATGTAATATATATGTGAACAAAAAAATAAAATAAAAATGCACACATAATTTTAGGGCGGTCAATTGAGCAGGTCTAGGTGAATCAAGTCGATCTTATTCATTTATTTATGAGTTGAATGTAAATTTAACTAGACTCAGACCAAATAAAATTTAATTTGTAAAAATATTTGAATAGTTTCATATACTATTATATAACATGATTCTCCTTGAAACATTTCAAGAAATAAAAATGTAGCTTTCTTATTTTTACATATAATCAGGGGTGTAATCGATTCGAGAACCGTCGAACGACACAATGTTCAAACTTGGTTTGAATTTTATCGAGCTTGAGAATTTGTCTTTGAAATTGGTTTGCTTGTTAAACGAACCAAACTCAAATGAGCTTTTATCGAACAAGCTCGAGTCGAGTATCGAGTAGCTTGATATTTTACATGTATGTTATCAATTTTTAGCTTATCGAATCGTGCTTGAGCCGAATTTCAGAAGTTATCGAAAGAAAAATGATGCTCAAACTTGCTTGATTAGTGTGAACTGTGATGAGCCGAGCTCAAACGAGCTTTTATCTAACGAACTCGATTCGAGTATCAAATAACTTAATTTGATTTTCAGGCCTACATATAATAATTGCTTGCAAGTATCTTAAAAAATCGAAATTCAATCCAACATATGAACCAAATTTGATAATAACTTTTTAGTCTGAGTTTGAAACCCGATTGACAAGGCTACAACAAATTTAAAAGGAAAGATTCTTATTTAGATCGGGTTTGACCGAATAAAGAATAACTATGTGGCAAGTGTAATATTCTTACTTTGAGATTGAATGAACTTCCAAGAGATTGATCAATCACAAAACAGGTACAATACACTTGCTTTGTGGTTGAATGAATTAGTTCAATCTAAGTCTGAACAAGAATTTTTCATTTCCTCCGAAAGAAATTTACTCCCCCCATCCCATTATATTTACTCCATTAGCTATAATAATCAGTCAACTTTTTAATTTTTTAAGTAACTTATCATGCTAAATTATTCACATTTATAGTATATAAATTTTTTTAAATATTAATATATATGATATCATATAATATTATCAATTCATTAGTAAAATATATTAATTAAATAATTTATTATAATTTTTATAAATTTAATTAAGTTGACCGATGAACTGATAAAAAAGATTGGACGGAAGAATTACACAAAAACCAGGAGTCACAAAGTCAATTGGTCTTCCAAAGACAAGTCACTGCTGACGCCATATGTTACTAGATGACGTCATTGCTTCCATATTCAATTGTCTATGTTCCTTCTTGGAAGCCTGCACCATGGTGAAATTCTTCTAGAAACCCCACCAAATGCCAAAATTAATTCCCGTAATATACACGTGTTATCTTACCATTTTCTTTTACTTATTTTTTCATCTTTTATGATGAACTTACATTATGCAACTGTAATTGAAATAATATTTAAACTCAAAAAAAAAAAAAAAAAAAAAAAAAAGATACCATTTAGATTTACAGGTTGCTTAGCCAAAAAAAAAAAAAAAAAAAAATGGATTTGGAGGTCTGGAACGTGAGACTACAAAATTTTATAAAATGAAATTTGTATATTATATCCATCCTAAAAAGTCTTTTCTTTGACCAGTTCTATTAAGGTGAACTCCACTTTTCTCTGCCTATACTCGAGTGGTTTTAGATTTAACTAATTTTTAAGCACTTAAAGATTTGAAAGGAAAATGAGTAGTTTGTTTTTCCGATTTTAGTAACTAGCAAGAGAATTGAAAAAACAAAATGAACTAATATAAATCAATGTTTAATGTTCTATGAGATGATTTAATATTTTATTTGTAACATAGGATTCAAAAATAAAGCATAGCATCTAATATCTTTGCCGTCAACCAAACCCAAATAATTACTACTCATTTCTTTTCTTTTATTTGTCGCTTTGGTAAAAGAAAATTTGTTTACTTTTAATTGTAATTTTAGGAGTTGAATGTAAAATTAATTATTTTCTACCAGTTTTACCCTTCTTGTTAATGATTGTAAATAACGTTGTGATTATTCAGATAGAAGAGTGTTTTGGGATTTTTTCTTAACAAAAGTGGTAATTATTTGTTATATTTCTTAATCTGTATGTAATCCCTTAGAACGACAAACAAAAATTTAAGCCTCCACTCCCTTATAAATATTTCAACAACATCACACAATCCTACTTTTTATTCTTTCCTTTTGCATATTTCAATATTATAGTTCACTTTCACATTACAAATAAAATATCCAAAGAATTGAAGAGGGCTTCACCAAAGCTCTCACTTTTGCTAACTCTCAATCAACCCCACATGGCTATTTCCCAAACCATGTCAAATCCTAATGAATGGATGCAATTTTATCAAACTAATAACTTTTCCAATATCACCCAATCCGAAACCCCACCAACCACCACCGCCACCGCCACGGCCGCCACCACCACCACCACCACCAGTTCAAGAAATAACAACAACAACTTGAGCCCTGATCAAGGCCGTGTATCGAAGCCGCCACTCCGAAGGCGGTCGAGGACTTCCCGACGTACCCCCACCACCTTGCTCAACACCGACACAGCCAACTTCCGTGCCATGGTGCAACAGTTCACCGGAGCTCCGACCACCCAATTTGCTCAAAGGTCACAGCTCCACGGTGGCGGTGGCGGAAACTTCGGTTTTACGCAGAACATAGCTCCGGCAGGTGGGTTACATGTGCAGTATCCAAACCAACAACAAAACATGTTGATGATGAATGATTATATGCATGGCGGCGGAGGTGGTGGTGGTAGTGGTGGTGGTGGTGTGTCATCCCACGCGCCACCAGGATCGTCATCAGGAAATGAGATCCAGAATTTCGAAAACTACAGGATTTGATCAATGAGTTAGCTAGCTAGTACATCATTGATTTTAATTTCTGATCATAAAGTTGACTTTTGGATTTGTAGGGTGTAAATTCTTTTTATCTTTTTCACACTTGACAATTCAAGCTAGCTAGGGTAGTTTGGTAATATTGATCAATTGATCAATTGCCAATTTCTTTTTTCTATTTCTTCCGTTTGTAATATTATGCTATGATGCCCTCTATTTAATAGGAAAGAATCGATTATATAATCTATTTTTTTTTTAAGTTCCTTTCGAGGCACGTTAGACACAATAAGTTGGAATTTCTCTCAACGGGAATTCGAAGACTAATCTCTTCCACTAGACCAATAACATGTTGGTATAATTTGTCTAAAATACTAGTCCTAATTATAAGAATAAATTGAGATTGAGGGAGTGTTGAGTACAAGGGATTTATGTATCAATTTTGATTTGAGCGATGCACTTTTAGTCAATTGATTGTTTAGTTAATCCGCTCAATTAAAGTTGGGCATGTTGACCTAAATGGAGATTTCGGTATATTGCTGGAGGATTCAATTTAGCAGATGTCTCTTGGGATGTTTGTTTGAATTGGACGATTCCGTTTTGTTGTATTCCTTTTTCTTGCTACCAGTAAGAGCATCCACAACTGGTTTTTTTTGCTCTTGTAAGAGCTAAAATCTGAATTATTATACATAAACAAGTCAAAAAGCTGTGCTCTAACAATGTCTTGTATACATACATAGACTATGCATAAATCTGTTTGAAATTGTATATATGGATGTCCATGTATATTTATACATGGACATCCACATCAGCAAATTAATATCCCAGTGTATTTTAATAATTTGAAGGAAGAAATTCTTAGAAGAACGATGCATCTTATCTTATTTTTATTAGTTGAATGATGTCATGTATTTTATTTTAGATTTCGTGTATTTTATTTTAAGTTTTTACATATAACTTTATTTTGAATTTCGTGTATTTTATTTTATTGGAATATATCAAGATGCTTAATTTATTAAAAAATTATTAATAAAGTGAATTACAATTAAATAAAAAACATAATTGTTAAAAATAACTTAAAATATGCATATTTTAAATTTAAAGCCATTTATTCACATATTAAAAAATATTAGTGTAATAAAATATTATTTATATTTTAATATTGGAAGAAGAATAAAATATAATAGTTATGTAAATTTTGGATGATAACTGCTGAAGTGAATGGCTAAAATACTAGATGACCAAATAAACTGTTGTTGAAGATGATCTTAATTTTTTTGTGATGGGTTGTTATTTTAATTGTTAACTTTATTGTACCTTTTATTGATTTGGTGAAATGACTTTTTAATTGTCACCCCCTCCCAAACCCAATGATATTAAACATGTAATTTTGAGTACTTTGATATCACTTGTAGAACTTAAGACTTAATCACGAATCCTAAAATAAATTTATATATGAAAATCTCATATTCTAACTTTATAATACATTCACTTATACAAATTTCCACGTCATCAACTGTGATTTGATCTGACCTCCCACCTAGAACATTTGTTGCCAAACCTTGTGCATGCAACAGTTGGTGACAATGACAAAGGGTAGATTTGGCCATATCTGTGATTCGTTCAACTAATACATAATAAAAAAAATTAGGCTATGTTTGGATTTATTTTGGCTTGGTTTCATCCACTTTTAATTAATAATATTTTGGTAGAGAGATTTGAAGATTATATTCGAAATTTATGGGAAATAATTGAAAACAAATTTGGATGTATTTTGGTTAATTTGAATATTTTATAAGTAAAATAATACTCCGTATATTAATTAGATGAGTAATTGGGTTGAGAATGAGTTATGTTTTTTTAAATATTTTGGATGTTAGAGTTTGATGGCGAAAGTTAGCTGATAGATATCATGTTTTATTTTTTTAAAATAAATAAATTGATAATATACTATGTAATAATTATGATAATAATTAAAAAGTTATTATTTTAAATGTGTTTATATGTATATATATCCATTACGTGTCTATATATATATATATATATAGTTTTGTTTCCAAGGGTTTAATCCCTTTCAAGGCGCGTTGGACACATAAAAGTTGGAACCTCTCCCAACAAGGATTCGAACCTGAGTCCGCTACTTGGTAGTAATTAGTCCCTTTCACTAGACCAATCACATGTTGGTTTTACGTGTCTATATATTATACACAATATAATATACTCATATACTACAAAATTTATTTTGCAAGTAGTGTGCGCCTATTCAGAGCAAGTCGTTAGTACGGTCAAATCAAATTTCAGACTTTGGGCCAGCAAATGGTATATTTGAGCTGTTTTAATGTTTTCATTTTATTTGGGCTTATGAAAATGTCCCACACCAAGTTTGGCCCATCGAAAATTCGATAATGCTGGGCCAAACAGGGCCTTAATTTCAAAGCCTACTTCCAAAATTTAAAATTTATTTGATATTTTCGATTTAGTTCGATCAATTAAAAAGTGAGTATGATTCATTTTTATATAACAAATCAATTTCCGACAATTTCTTTTGTTCTTTTGAAGCTTGATTAATAAAATATAAATATTTTTATTTATAAAATTCTCAAATTATTTGAGTTGAGATTACGATTAAAACTTATTAAAGCCCGATCTATTTAACTATCAATCAAATCTTTAACACAATTTGTAACATGATTTACGGTGGCAGCTGACATCATCAAATTGTTAATTTGGTAAATATTTCAAGGCTATAAATCGCGATATTACGGGTGTATTTGGTTGGGTTTTGGTCCGGTCTCGTGGGTTTCACGAGACCGAGCTAAAACCCTTTCAAGTGAGGTTTCGTCAAACTCATAAAACCATTAAAAACTTATTTAAAAACACACACTCAAATTCTTCAAACCTATAAAACATTGATTTGACACCTACTACCTATTCCCCCCCCTCCACCCCCAAATCTCACTTAAAAAACATTGATTTGACACCTATCACCTACTTTTTCCGCTAAACCCCAACATCCAAACCCAATCCAAATGGGGTTTCAACTTATTCAAACCACAAAACCCAACAACCAAAACCCATCCAAATGAGGTCTCAAAGGTTTCATCAAAACCACCCAAACAATTTTTTTTAAATTGAGACCCACGAAACCGAGCCAAAACCCATCCAAATAGACCCTACGATAATTCTTGACTCATGAATGAACTGGGACAAAGTCACAGACTCATACCCATCACTGATATATTTCCTTTTTCCTTTTTGAATAAATTGAGTTAAAATTTCAGGTGGTCAAATTTGGATTAAACTAATAAAACTCTTGCATAAATAAACACTCGATAAAGTAAAGTAGTTTAATATGCAATATACTTACCCAGAATTAATTAATGAATATGACCCGGCTCGTTACGGACTTAATAGGACCGACTTTGACACCACAACAAAAATTCTCTTCAAAGCATTTTTTTCAAAAATCTATTAGGGCTTGTTTGTTTGGCTATGTTTGTAATAAATATGATTTGCCATAAAACATTTCTCCCATTGGATGATGGCACCCGTTGCTATCGGATTAATCTTTTTGAGGTTTATTATGGAAAAATGGGAAAAAGAGATTGAAACAATACAACTATAGAAAAGAACACTACATTTCAAAGGCTGGAAAAACTAATAATTTTTTTCTTCTACTCCTCTTCCTTATGTTTTCTTCCTATGGTCCTCCTTGTTGTACCAACATTTTGCACTACTGAGGCGGTCATGCACACATGACAAATGGCAGGACTTGGCACGAGTGTCATTGGGCGTGACTTAACCAACGGGACATATATCTGACTTCGACAAGAGGATGGCTCGACAAGGATGGGACTTAGAAGGACAAGTACTTGGACTGGACAAACAAGCATTAGGCCCAATTGATGACTCAGTCGGCTAGACAGATGGCCTAACAAGCAATGCAACACTCGTAGCAAGCCAATCAAACATGACTTGGTCCAGCCAAGGGACAACCCATGAACAACATATTGACACTACAACAAAAATGATCTTTGGTGGCATCAAGCTTGATGGCATTTTGAAGAAAATGTGAGAAAAAATGAATACAGTTACATTTTTTTAAAATGTCAGGAATTATAAATGTTAATCATACTGTTTAGTGACATTTTTATATTATTATGGCATTTTATAATGTTACCTCTTGTTATGATAGTGACATTTAACTTTTAGCCACACCGCTACAAGTGGCAGTTTGAAAAATGTCGTTACATATAAAATGTCACTAGCAAAGTGCCACCTGTAGCGATGTGGCTAAATGTATCAATGTCACAATTGTAGTTAAAAATAACATTATAAAATATCACTATAGTATAAAAATGTCACTAATCAGTACAATTAACATTTATAGTTTGTGACATTTTTCAAAAATATGACTATATTAATATTTTGTGACATTTTCTCTAAAATGCCATCAAGCATGGTGCCGCCATAGATCATATTTGTTGTAGTGTGACAAAGTGATGCCCAACAACTCATTAGGTTGCGACTCAATATTTGGCGAAGTAGCAGCACAACCTTCGGCCAAGAGACGGCCCAACCATCATCTCGGGGTTGGCGAGCATGTTTGCAGGCCTAGAGGTTACTGGACAATTTTGGAAGGGTCTACACAAGTATGAAGAGTTTCAGAAGGATCTATATTAAACAAGTATGGATGGTTTTAGAAAGATTTACACAAGTGTGGAACATGGTGGAGTATTCTAGGCTTCTCTAGAATGTCTTAGATATATGTGGAGACCTTGAAACATTGTGCATAGGATAGGAAAACCCTAGAGTGAGTGTAAAAATTATAGGTAGGGTAGATTGTTCCAGAGAGTTAATCTCAACCACTAGATCAAATAAATTTTATTCGTCCATTTTGAAAGACTACTAGTATAAATAGGTATGTTGTCATTTGTAATCAACCAAGTTGTAGGCCTTCTAGTTGATTAATAAAAGATTACTTTCTAGCAATATATGATACCCCATCTTAAATATTACCACATGCAAGTTCAGTGTCTATATTGTCACTAATACATTAGTGACAAGTATTTTAGAATTTAAGTTGTTAATATTGACAACTACTTACACATTTTTACTAAAAATAATAGAACATATAAACGACATGAATTCTTTGTATTGATTGTGAAATTAATAGATCATTTTGTCGCTAATATGAAGCATTAAATAAACAAATAAATCACATTAACTATTTCTTGTTGAATAAAAAATCACACTTTAAGATCAATACCCAAAGTCTCGGTTAATCCAATACACTCTTCAAAACAATTATTGAATATTAACGATGCTATAATATTTGGAAAATCTTATTTTCCTTTTGGTTTATTTAGGCAGCAGAGATACTAAAAGAACTAAGAAGAAAAGCCAAAAATTCCAATTTGCTTATGATGCGGAAAAAGAAGGGTTGGCATATGAAAAGCTCTAAATATAGAATAAAAAATCACTCCTACATTTAATTTCTCTATTAAATAAATAACATATTTATTGATTATCGTAATAACATTTCCACGCGGTTTGAGCTTGCTTGAATTATTATTTCCATTTTTACCCTTATATTAGTAGAAAATCAATAGTATATACTCAGTTGTATGTAGCATACAACCAGATTTATTGCCTTGTGTTTAGTCAACGAAAGAGATCTTCTGAATTTTCAAAACGAAAAAAAAATCGATTTTACTTATATTGTGGTTAGATTGTTATGGCTCGGGCCAAAAAATTGCCAAAGATTTTCATAATTAGGCAAGTCAAATATAAAGTCAACACGTTTTAGTTTATTTTTTCGATACCTCTTAAACCTTTAAAAAAGTTATCATTAAAATGCATTTTAATTCAGTTGTTTTTATATGGGAAATCGACTTTCGTTGTGGATTTTCATTTTCAAGGTTTCCGATACACCATTTGCAAGATACATTTATCTTTCATCACCTTGCAACTAAAACATAGGCGTTGGTCTATGTCATGTGATACACAACTAAAAATATCAGTAAATGAATGCGGTAATAAAGAATGAAAGTCCACAATTTGATTTAATATTTTACAATCTTATACTTCGAGGTGCTGATCTTGATTGTCTGAAGTTTCCCACATTAGGCTTTATCATGGATAAAACATCCATAATTAATCTGGTAAGTGTTCTCTTTCATAGAAAAGATTCCACATTTATCCACAACCAATCTGGTAAGTGTTCTCTTTCATAGGAAAACATTCCACAATTACCTTTATGCTATAACATTCAATAGACAAACACAAGAAAGTGAAACTAATGCGAGAGAAGCATGTACAACAGTTACATGGTTGCTCTGCATCATTAAGTTTTAATGAACACTAATAATAAGCTTTAATTATTAAGTTTCTAATTATTCCAAATAATAAGTTTTAAGGAGGTAACTGAGTTTGTACCTTACCAGTATCCCTTGACTACATTCAAACTGCTTATGCGATCCACAAGTCAGTTCAACATGACAACGCATCTAATAACATCATGGAGAAAGCAACCGCGCGCTTGTTTCTCCTAAAAAATTCTTTTTTCTAATATGATAAAAACAGCAGAGTTGAATTTGTTTGGGTAAATTAGCATTAACCCACTTTTTGGGTTTTGGATTTTGAAAAGTTGAAAATTCTTGTCGAGAGTTTTCTAACGGTACAAGTTTAAATTCATGAAATGCAAGAGATTATTCCCAGAAAATTAACAAAATTTCGATTCTATCTTAATGAATAAAATTGAAAAAAGACTGAAATTTTATTAATTTTTTGGGAATTATCTACTGTGTTTCATGAGCTGAAACTTGAACCATTAAAAATATCTCATCAAGAGCTTTTTAGCCATAAAAAGAACACAAAATTAGGTCTTGTAAGGAGTTATGACAATATTAAGAATAGGCTCAAATACACCCTCCTCGAGCACATTACGTGCAAAAAGAGCAATTTTGGTGACTTAACGGACACATGGTCCTCTCCAACAAATTGGTGGTCAAAGCAAATGTGTCAAACAACCTTCAATTTGGTATTAAATGTGTCTTTTTCGAAGGTTTGGTTCAAAATATATAAAGTATGTAAAAGTCTGGCATAAAACATGAAAGTGTACCCCCTGCCCGACCATGCACCTGCAAAATCCGTGCTGTGCACGTGATAATTCTACTAAAAAGTTGATGGCCAATTAAAATGTGAGGACCTAAATCATGGTATCCAATGTGTCTTTTCAGAAAACTTAATATCAAATGTGTAATCTGGACAAAAGTTTGATATCAAAAGTATTTTTCCCAGAAACTAATAATCACAAATTAAAGGTGAAATTTCCTTTTTTTATTTTTTCGATTATAATATGCGCCTTATTTTGGAATCTCTGGTGCACATATGGGCAATCATATTTATTTACATATTTTAAATTTAAAAAAAAAATCGAAAAACTGTATCGATGTGCAATAAATTACTAATTAATGTGAAAAAAAATGTTTATTAACGTAGAATATCACTATACTTTGGACCAATAAGACTAAATAATAGAATATAATTTATGAGCCTTCGGAGTCTACCTTTCCCCATCTTACAAAATATAATATCACAACATAATTCAATAATGATGAAAATATATAGAGTATATTTCAGAGCTATCATCATCTACTAATTGGCTTTTTCAGAAGGTTATTTTCTCAATGAATAACCAAAATCTTGAACTAATTAAAAAATGCAATGTTGATTTTCTTTCTTGTGATTGATATTCTATCTTATAAAATATTAATCAATAACATAAGAGGATGTAGAAAACTTCTGAAATGAATGTAAACTTTTGATATTTACCTTTAGAAAAACAACAGGTACATAATAATAATAATACATTTAAGAAGTTCAAATTCACCAACCAGAAGTTTAACACTGCATAGCACATGACCAAGTTGTCATGATCCAGTGAACTGCATGATTAATCTAAAAAAGAAGTCTCAAAATTACCAACAATCCCCAAAACATAAAAATAGAAATCTATTTTCTACGAAATTGATTTCTTCGCTTTACCATCTTTAGATATTTCAACACTCACAATTTTGTAAATTTTTTTACTCACAACTCCAAGGCTCTTCGCCTTTGCCAACTCTAGGAAGGTGGAACTCTAGGCCGGGGGTTGACAAGTGAAGTAAATAAAGAGTAAATATTTGGGTTTGAAAAATCTCGATCTGGCCAAGGTCTGATCGTAAGCCGACCAGCATTTCTTTGGCCCAATTTATCCGGATTCGCCTCTCTGTGTGACGGAACCCATTCCTGTACAAGTTAATGGTGTGGCTTTTGGTTGGATTTTTACTAGGAAATAGGGAAATACTATAATAAGTATATAATGTATGTTTCTGTATGCATACCTCGAATTCCTCAGGTCCATCGGCATCCAATTTATCATGGTATTGAACCTTCATAGATTGGCTCTTTGTTTCCAAAATCCTGCACCTGAGCCAGCAACCACGCATGCCATTGTCTTGACAAAGAAGCTCGATATTTTCACCCGACTACGTAGGGTGACACTCGGTGCTATCCTGACTAATTTGCTCAGTTTTTTTCCCACCTACTTTTTCAATATCAGAATCTTTTTCTTCTCCTCATTCACTTGGTTTACTTTGATTGTCAACCGGTAAGAGATGGCTTATAAGTCAGAACATCGGTTGCGTAGAGAAGCCATGTAACTCA
Source organism: Penstemon davidsonii (assembly GCA_034814905.1). Classification (NCBI taxonomy): domain Eukaryota; kingdom Viridiplantae; phylum Streptophyta; class Magnoliopsida; order Lamiales; family Plantaginaceae; genus Penstemon; species Penstemon davidsonii. The sequence continues at coordinate 2,911,977 of JAYDYQ010001086.1, read as the reverse complement.
TTCATACAAAATGGCTTTACTTTTATTTTTTGTGATCTTGTCTATAGCAGATAAAAGTTTGAGATACCAATATTTTTGGAAGTACTTTCAACCCTCTTCTCGAAAAGATTTGGAGTCAAAACGGTAGCAAGACCGTCAATGCACTCTGCAAAAATCTCGTGCTTATTTCCTTGATGACAACTTCTCTACTACGTATTTCCAAATAAGGATACCAGTTTGTCATTTCTCCCGGTGAAAAAAGAACCGCACATAAGCAATTTTTTGCCATTGTTCATCCTCGTATAAATCTAGCACATAACCAACATATTCATATGTTGACGAATATTTGATAATTATGAAGGAATGTTCCTGAAAGTCAATGTTCGGATTATGAGAAATGTTTAGAAAATATTAGTTTGACAAATGCAAGTTTGGCAAAACTTTGAGATTTACGACAATGTCGATTTCTTTCCTACAAAATCCCTCATAATGTGTGTGTTTCTTTGTGCATCTCAAGAATTTCCATACCACACAATATTTGATTTATCCGGTACCAAAGTTCTTGACCTCTTAATATGTAACAAAGTTTTAGGTGAAAAGTTAATGTTAAGACTTCTTTATAGGTATAATTGAATAGCTAGCGAATCATGACATCAGGATAAAACATATTCCAAGGATGGTTATTACTCAATTATCCGTTGATCTGTGAGAAAATAAGCCAAAAAAAAATATTAAAAACACAATGATTCAATTTATAGAAAAATCAAGAGAATAATTGGAGCAATATGAAGGCTTTTTCCTTATGCTAAAAAATCTCAATTAAATAATTATCACTTTTCTAGTCACTACCAAATTGGAAAGGTATTGGCTAGTGCATTGCATCATTAATCTATAACAATTACACCACATATTTTACATATCTATGCATATGATAAGAAGGTCCAAACAAACTATTAACTATATTGAAGCAAAAGAGATTACAAAGAAGTTAAACATGATAAATAACTGCTACTACAAAAGAATTGCTTCTATCAAAATCTATACATTTCAAACAAAAAAAAAATGACTTAAAGCTAGTCACACATTTTTAACAACCATGAAATGTACTTAAAAATAAGAGGGAATAAAGATTTAAAACAACTCAACATTGATTGCCATTTACCAAAGAAACTAGTAGACTTTAGAAGAAACAAATCCAAAACCATAAATACAGATAAACTGAAAAAGTGAATTTACATTGGACTTAAAAAACTCGACATAAACACAATATAAGATAAATTTCAACGATATGTGGTAGCAACATATAGAGCAACATACCATACATACAAGTCATCATAAATATATAAATTCAGAGATCCATACATATAGTTATCATAATTTAACTAAAATCTGCTAAAACACATCAGAAAGTGGGATAAAGTAAATCCTGGAAATTTAGAACAATACCTTCCATCTTAAAATGGAAAATTTTTATTTTCGTAATCTATTGATTCTCAACTAGCAAAGGAAAATTTACTTCCTCTTTTTGGAGGAGTATCAAAAAACTCGAGACCTAGTCTTTCTAGTGGATTGATGAGTGATTTAAGGACCTGAGCTCAATAGATTTTCAATTTACTCAGTCTATATCGCGAAACTAGGTTCTATTGATTCAATGTTGAATTCAACACGAAATACAACAATCCTTAGTATCATACGAGAATAAAAAATGATACTGAACATAATTGAATGCTAATTCTACGAACAATTGAAAGTGAATTCTTCAAGAGAGAAGAAGAAGAAGGAGAACAAGACGAAGAATACAATTTGTGATATGCCTTTAATAGAATTTCACGCCTGCATTTATGCTCTTCTTCCACCAGATGTCACTCCTTCCCTCCACGTGGTCAGCTGCTTAGTTTTAGTTGATGTTTGTTGTACCTAACAAAAAACGTGCAATGCTTTATTACGTTTTATCATATTCTCAGCATATGCTTCCATGAACAAATGTTTCATTTGGATTTGGGGAAGGATTTTGCATTTCATGAACTGAAACTTGTACCATTAAAGAGCTCTCGTCAAGAGTTTTTCATCCAAATAAAGAACACAAAATTTGACCTTGTAACAAAGGAGTTATTAGGTTCAAATACTTCATCCCCGAGCACATTATGTGCAAAAAATGTGCAAAAAACTTGCAATTTTGGTGTTAAATGTGTCTTTTTCGAAGGTTTGGTAGAAAATATGTAAATTATGTAAAAGTTTGGTATCAAAATGAAATTGTACCCCCTGCCCGACCCTGCACGTGATGAATTAATAATCAATCCCAAATTGAAGGTGAAATTTCCTTTTTCTTTTATCGATTAAAATATGCGCCTTATTTTGTAATCTCTGGTGCACATATGGCCAATCATAATTATTTACATATTTTAAATTTAAAAAAATAGATAAAACTGTATCCGGTGTGCAAGAAGTTACTAATTAATGTGAAAAACTTGTTTATTTATGTAGAATATCACTATACTTTGGACCTATAAGACTAAATAATACAATATAATTTAGAAGCCTTTGGAGTCGCATTTTCCCATCTTACTCAATAGAATATCACAATAGATTTCAATAAAGATGGAAATATATAGAGTATATTTCAGAGCTATCATCATCTACTAATCGCCTTTTTTAAAGAGGTTATTTTCTCCATGAATAAGGAATTGTAGGACTAAAATCTTGATCTAATTTAAAAGGGCAAAAAAATTAATTTTCTTTTTTATGATTGATATTCTATCTTATAAAATATTAATCATAACATAAGAAGATTTAGAAAACTTTTAAAATGAAAGTAAAAATTTAATATATATTCCTCTAGAAAAACAACAACTACATAATAATAATACATTTAAAAAGTTCAAATTGACAAAACCAAAAGATTAGCACTGCAAATGATATGACCATGTTGCCATGACCCAATTAACTGCATAACTAATTAATAATCTAAAAAAGAAGTCATAAATTACCAACAATCCCCAAAACATAAAATTAGAAATATATTTTCTACGAAATTGATTTCTTTCCTTTACCATCTTTAGATACTTCAACACTCACAATTTTGTCAACATTTTTACTCGCAACTCCAAGGCTCTACGCCTTTGCCAAAGCTGGGTGGGGTGGAACTCTAGGCCGGGTGTTGACAACTAAAGTAAATAAGGAGTAAATATTCAGGTTTGGCTCGACTTCCACCCACTTGTTATCAATCCAGTCTTTTGCAGCTCGAAGGTTCTTTCTCTCAATAGTCGAGAACTTGTGTTCATCTGTCATAATCGAAACATTTAGATAGTTGAACGAGAGATTTATATAGTGTACTTTTAATACATCCATACATACTCGGGAAGTAAACTTGAAGATTACTTGTTGAAGTTGTGGGATATCCAATCATGACCCCTTCCCACCACCCGTTACCCTTCCATGCATCAACTGCAACACCCGCCTTAAATGTAGCTTTTGAAAAATATCGATCTGGTGAAGGTCTGACCGTAAGCCAACCAGCATTTCTCAGGCCCAATTTATCCGGATTTATCCGCTTGGTGTGACGGAACCCATTCCTGTACATGTTTATGGTGTGCCTTTTAGTTGGATTTTGACTAGGAAATAGGGAAATACTATAAAATGTATATAATGTATGTATGTATGCATACCTTGAGTTTCTCAGGTCCATCTCCATCCATTTATCGTAGTATTGAACCTTTATAGATTGGCTCTTTGTTTGCAAAATTCAGCACCTGAGCCAGCAACCACACATGCCATTGTCCTGAAAAAGAAGCTCGATATTTTCACCGACTACGTAGGGTCGTGCTTGACACTGGGGAATATCCTGACTAATTTGCTCAGTTTTTTTACCGATTACTTTTTCAATATCATAATCTTTTTCTTCTCCTCCTTCATTTGATTTGCTTTGATTGTCAACCGGCAAGAGATGGCTCATAAGTAATAGCACATGTCGGGGCAGAGAAGCCATATAACTTAGTCATACAAAATGGCTTTATTTCTTTTCAGTGATTTCGTCTATAGCAGAGTCTGAGATGCCAATCTTTTCGGAAGTACTTTTGACCCTTTTTCGAAAAAAAATTTGGAGTCAGAACTGTAGCAAGATCGACAATGCACTCTACACGAACCTCGTGCTTAATATCCGTAATGACAATTTCTCTACTATGTATCTCCAAATCAGGATACCAATTTTGTATTCCCCCCCCCCCCCCCCCCCCCCCCCCGTGAAGAAAACACCGCACGTAGGAAATTTTCGGCCCTTGTTCATTCTCGTATAGAGCTAGCACATAACCAACATATTCATCTGCTGGCTCATCTTTGACAATTATGATGGAATGTTCCTAAAAGTCAGTACGAGGATTATGAGAAGTGTTTAAAGAATGTTATTTTGGCAAATGCTAGTTTGGCAAAACCTTGAGACTTACAACAATGTTGATTCCTTTTCTACAAAAACCATCATAATGTGTGTGTTTCTTTGTGCATCTCCAGGAATTTCCATACCACACAATATTCGATGTATACGGTGCCAAAGCTCTTGATCCCTAAATGTGTTACAAATTTTTTGGTGAAAGTTTAATGAGAAGACTTCTTTGTGGGTATAATTGAACATCTAGCTAACAAATCAAGATGGATAATGAGTATCTCACATGTCCAGACGAGGAGCCTTCACAATCAAAGAAGCGTGACATCAAGGATAAAACTTGTTCCACAAATGGTTGTTTCTCAAATATCCGTTGATCTGTGAGAAAATTAACCAAACAAAAAAAATATTAAAAATATAATGATTCACCTATTAGCAAAATCAAGAAAATAATTGGAGCAATATGAAGGCTTTTTCCTTATGCTATAAAAATCTAAATAAAATACTTATCTCTTTTCCTATCATTACCAAATTAGAAAGGTATTGCATCATAAATCTATAACAACTACATCACATTTTTTACATATCTATGGCATATGATAAGAAGGTCCAAATAAACTATTAACTATATTGGAGCAAAAGAGATTACAAGAAGTTGACCATGATAAATAACTGATACTACAAAAGAACAACTTCTATCAAAATCTAGACATTTCACACTAAAAAGAAAATGACTTCAATAGTCACCCATTTTTAACAAACATGAAAATTTACTTAAACATCGGAGGGAATAAAGATTTAAAACAAGTCAACATTGATTTTCATTTACCGAAGAAACTTGAAGACATAAGAAAAAACAAATCCAAAACCATAAATACAGATAAACTGAAAAAATACAATTGGACTTAAAAAACTCAGCATAAACACAATATAAAATAAATTTCAACGATATGTGGTAGCAACATATATAGAGCAACGTACCATACATACAAGTCATCATAAATATATAAATTAATAGATCCATACATATAGTTATCATAATTTAACTAAAAATTGCTAAAATACATCAAAAAGTGGGATAATAGTAAATTCTGGAAATTTAGAACTATACCTTCCATCTTAAAACGGAAAATTTATTATTTCAATAATCTCTTGATTCTTCAACTGGCAAAGGAAAAATTACTTCCGCTTTTTGGAAGAGTATCAAAAAACACGAAAGCTAGTCTTTCTAGTGGACTGATGAGTGATTAAAGGCCTGAGCTCAATAGATTTTCAATTTACTCAGTCTAGATCGCGAAACTAGGTTCTATTGATTCAATGGGGAATTCAACAAGAAATACAACAATCCTAAGTATCATACGAGAATAAAAAATGATACTGAACAGAATTGAATGCTAAATCTACGAACAATTGAAAGTGAATTCAACAAGAGAGCAGAAGAAGAAGGAGAACAAGACGAATAGGACAATTCGCTATATGCCTTTAATAGAATTTCACGCCTGCATTTATGCTCTTCTTCCACCAGATGTCACTCCTTCCCTCCACGTGGTCAGCTGCTTAATGTAATTTATGTCTGTTGTACATAAAAAGGCGTGGTTACGTTTTATCAGATTCTTAACATGCAACAACATCATGCTTCCATGAACTAACGTTTCATTTGGATTTGAGGAGGGATTTGGATGAAGGATTTTAAAGGACTCCGTTATTAGGTGAGTTTCAATATTCACCACTTTGGTCGACAATATAGTATAAAATGACTGCTTAGGATTTGAAATCCACCCAAAAAAAAGTGATCCAAACACTTGAACTTGACGGGTTTTGGATTTCAAAAGTTGAAAACTCCAAACAATAAACTGTTATATTTCAAATCACAGGAACGCAAATTTAACATTATACATAACACATGGGATAAATTAGCATTAACCCATTTTTTGGATTTTGGATTTTGAAAAATTGAAAACTCGAAACAACCTACCCAAAATCCATCAAAATTATACGGGCAATTATATCTCGTATTTTAAATTTGACCATTTCATTGTTCCAACTAAAATTAATCTAAATCATGTTCAAAATTTAATTTAAAATACCTAAATATATTTCTAGAAATCGAAACAGAATTAGAGCCAAACCGATCCATGTACCATATGACTGGAATCATAAATATGTTATGAACAACGATTTGCCCATAACATATTATATGTTCTTTGAAAACTTGAACGATAGAAAATGACAACTAACATAAGAGACATAAATCACGAAAGAATGTCATTTGTGAAGATGGTGGTGACTTACTGCTTTACCATCACTAAGAATTTGAGCTTTAAGGGTTTGAACAAAATATTAAACCGATCTATATATGAATTAATGATTAAGGATATTATAGATGAGAGAAAATTCGAGTATAGTCGTCTTTATATTTTGAAAACATTATCTTAAAGTCTCAAAACAGTTATATATCACAAAAATAATACATAAAAAAATATTACATAGAAGAATATTACATTTAAAAAAAAGGGTTTTTGACAAGTTAACTCCGTGTGACATGTCTAATGGATATTTTATCTTATTGTGATATGAAAATAAACAATTTACCTACCAGTGAAATGAAATAGTTAGCAATTTACCTTCTCGTGATATGAAATAATCAGCAATTTACCTCCTTCCTAGTGGAGGTGGAGCACACACACACACTTTATAATGCAACTGAAACTTAATTTTCGTGTAAAAAATAATAAATTTAACTTTACCCTTGACAACATATTCACTTCATTTTACCCCCATGTGATATGCGTAAATAGGCAATTTACTTTCCTGTAGTATACGTAAATGTGCACTTTAACTCTCTGTGATATTGCATAATGTGCATTTTAACCCCTTGTAAAAATATAAAACCCAAGAGGGAAGCAACTTTTATAAAAAAGCAGGGAGATATTTTGCCCTTTTATTTATAATACGAAGTTAAACTACTAAAATAACAAAAATAGTTAATTTGCTATTCACTCTGAAAAAAAGAAAAAGAAAAAAAAACCTTTTAAGTTTTAAGAAAATCCTTTAAGGTATTTTTGGTACAAAATCAAGGGCCATTATATAGCCCAAGTGCTTCCCAACATGACTAGAAATCATATATACACGCTTTACTATGGCACTGTAACCAATAGAAATACAAATTATTTACTCCCTCCGGTTCATATTAGTTGGCACATTTGCCAAATTTTTATGTTTTATATTAATTGGCACATTTGAGTTTTCAATGCAATTTTTTTCAATTTTGCCCTTCTCTTACATCTAGGTTGGGAAGCTCAAGAGTCACTAGGAAGGTTTTTTTTGATATTTTACCATGTAAAAGTTATTAATCATGAGGTTTCTTAATACGTGTGAAAAGTAACAATGTGACAATTAATATAAACCGGAGGGAGTACAAGGCTATAACCTATAGGATGCTTGATGTAGCATTAGTGCAGTGCTCTTGATAATTGAGATCGTCTGAACAAATACAAATTGCATTAATTTTAATAAAATTGTAATTTATACTGATTTTAATTTAAATATATCTAATTTTTTGTATAGTTTTAATCAATTATAGGGTATTTTTTGTACATAACATATATTTTATAATTAATATATTAATTATATTATTATGACGTCATATCGGTTCAATCAGTGACCCGACCGATTCAATCAGTAAAACTAGTGATCAGTCGACTCACCGGTTCATTGTCCGATCCGATTTTGAAAATATTTATTATCACATGATTCATACCTCAATCTAGTCCCATATTCAATTTATGTATTTCGAATTACGAATCTTCTTCGACAAATTAAATCCATCATATTCCTAACCTTATAAAAATTCTAAAATCGAATTGAATTGGCAAGTCCACTCCACTAAATAACCCTACCCCAAGCACTAAAGAAAATTTGGCCATTTAACTAAACTTAGAGACCAATAATTATTTACTTTTTTACAATAAATTTGTAACCCCTAAGCCAGCATGCCACCTCATTTATAACAACTTGCACGTACTGTCTATTTCGATTGTGTGATCTTAAATATCACAGCTGCACGGAGTCAATCAATTCTGAAAATATTTTTTTTATTTAAGTTTATTTAATCGAAAATGACTTTTCATTTATTAAAAGCAGGCCATCCACATCGAGACAAAAAGAATTACTATAATTATACATTAAAAAAAATTAATTACTACTATATAGATCTAGAATTTGATTCTGAATAAGTAATAAATTTCAGTAATATTATAAATAATTAAGACAGAAAGATCATAGTTATTGATATTAATTAATGTATTTACTAATTATTACAAAAGAAAACTAAAGTTAAATGATAAATAGAAATCCTAGTACCACGCCATATTTTAATCAATAAACGAAATTAAGTCGGTAGATAAAAAGGAGAAAAAAATCAGAGAGAAAGAGTGGGGGGGCAACGGTTGCGATGGTGGAGACCGGTGTCGCCGTTAACAACGGCGCAAGCAACAACAAGAACAAGGACGACGTCGTTTGCAACTCTTCCGACTCTCCTTGCTCTTCTGACCGCCCTGTTCGTGTTTACGCTGATGGGATCTACGATCTCTTCCATTTCGGTCACGCTCGTTCCTTAGAACAAGCCAAAAAATCGTACGATCTTTTCTGTTTCCACTTTTGATTATTAATATAATTTTTGATTCAATTTCCGATTTTTCTGATTATTAATTTTATTTTTTATTTTTCATCAAATTTGATATGAACTAAAAATTTGTTGCTCCATATTGAAGATCATGTTTATGATTGACTTTTTATTAGAAGAATTGTGTGTTGATTTGCTTGGGGTTGTTAATTTCGTTATTTTAATGAGTTTTTCATGTTTGGTGCTATTGTTTGTAACCTATTTTAAGATTATTGATTTATAATTAAGTGATTATTTTCTTAATGCGTATGTAGGTTCCCAAATGCGTATTTGCTTGTGGGATGCTGCAATGATGAGACAACACACCAGTACAAGGGCAAGACAGTTATGACTGAAACTGAGCGTTATGAATCCCTTCGTCATTGCAAGTTTGTGTTTTCTCTTGCCTTCTTTGTGTTTGTAGATTCGTCATTTGATCATTATGTAATGATTTTGATTTTTATATGGGGTTTGAATTAATGATATACCATGTTGCAGATATGCAAGGTTTTCCTATTTAGTTTGTGTGAATTATATTTGTGGATTTGATCTCTAAGTTTGGCACTTTGATCTGTACTTTGCTTAGACATGGAGTAGCTGAGACATTTTCATATTCTCTTGTTTTTATTTTTGAGGGTTAAATAAACCGGGGTTTCCCTCACCACATTTTACATTAAAAAAAAAATTGTGGATTTGATGATGTTTGATCTTTGGTTGTGATTGTTGAGCATATATGAATAATAGTTTAACATCTCGCGATTTTTTGCAGGTGGGTTGATGAGGTTATTCCAGATGCTCCGTGGGTTATAAATCAAGAATTCCTTGACAAGCACAATATTGACTTTGTGGCTCATGATTCTCTTCCGTAAGAATCTTTCTTATCTAGAAACATTCATAGGTAATATGAAGTTGTTGGAAAATTAAGAGGGTCCATATCTTTTTTCTCCTTTATCAGTTGTGTGAGAAGTCGATAACACTTTGGGTTAGACAATTATGAGATCATAAAAAGTTATATATTCCTGAATAATCCATGTAATTTTACCGTTCCTTGCACCAATATTCGTTAGACCATATATATATATATATGTGTGTGTGTGTGTGTATGCGTGTGCGATTGCGTGCGTGTGCGTGTTTGTTTTATAATATAGATATACTTTTATGTATATTTTACATCAAGAATTACAAAAGGTAATTGATGGTTAATTGGTCAGATGTTTTAATTATCTTATCTATCACCTACTAAGTAATACACTTTTCAAATTGCAAGGGTAATTTAAACTTCTAAAAAATACATAATTAGGCAACTACTTTAATTTATTGACCAAATATTTATATTTCTTTTACTTATTCCCACTGTTCAGAAGTTGTTGCATACATCCCTGATTACATTTTTAGTGTTTCTCTGGTTTCTTATGATAAACATTGCACAACTTTTTTCAAAAGTCGTCTAAGTTGAAGTGAACCGACAATAAATTCTTATGAACCCTTTTTCTATTAGGCTTTGGCTAGTGTGATTTGCTTCCTCTAAAATTTGAACCTTTTCTTATTCTTGCAGTTTCATATTAAAAATTGAATAAAGGAAAAATCATTTACATAACTTTCTGTTCATGTAGTTAATGTTTTTCTCTTGTGTTGATTCTAATACTTGTAAAGACTTCTTATTCATATGCCATACTTGGTCTTTAAAGAGAGAAAATATTTACTTGTTTTTCTTTGTGCTTGATGAAATATGATCCAAACAAATTTGAAATTCAATTTCTAATTCCATATTATTTTTGCAATATTTAATCCCAGAATTTGGCCAAAATAATTCCTTTCATCTTTATACCATTATATTGATGAAAATTATATTCAGCTTACCGGTTAATGCAATTTGTCGTCCATAATGTGTTGATTTCTTTAGTGATATGATCTCGAGAGCATACTGTTCTTCAGTCTCATTTACATAAGTAACTTTTTTATTTTAGATTTGTAAAATGGATCAACCGAAGCAGTGAATACCTTAACATTTTTTGATGATTTGTATTAGGGTCCTTTTTGGGAACTGCATAAGATTATTTAGTACAAAACTGCACTTAAACGTTTAAAAATTGTACATTGACACCCCTAGTGGGATGTATTCTTTTCTTTTACAGTTATGCTGATGCTAGTGGAGCTGGAAAGGATGTTTATGAATTTGTAAGCATGGCGTTATATTCTATATTAGTATCATGTAACAAATTGTTTCTGGAGTTTCTTTAAATGTTAATGGTGAGCTTTGCTTTCTTATTTCTCTTGACCCCTGTATAGTTGTATAAATGTTATGCTACTTTTATTGTAGGTCAAAGCTGTGGGAAGATTTAAAGAGACTCAAAGGACTGAGGGAATTTCAACATCGGACATTATTATGAGGATAGTAAAAGATTATAACCAATATGTTATGCGTAATCTGGATCGCGGATATACAAGAAAGGAGCTTAATCTTAGCTATGTTAAGGCATGATATTCTTGATATCTTTATTTTTACTACGTCACCCCTTAATTCTGATGTATCTCAATCTCATTTACTAATTTGAATTTTGTTTTCACTGAAATGGTGTTTATTGAGATTTTGTTTCATATGGGTAGGAAAAACGACTAAGGGTGAATATGAGACTGAAGAAGCTTCAAGAAAAAGTCAAGGAGCATCAAGAAAAAGTGGGGGAGAAGGTAAAGTTTCTTGTCTTCTTTCTCAATTTTCCCTACCCGATTTCAATATATTACCATGCAACCTCGATAGGGCTGGCAATTTGGATTATTCCATATTTGATCCACCTTGGATTCTATGTTGATCGGATCTAATAGTTTTGGATCCACATATTGCCTTGAAATATAAACTGGATACAAAACTCAATTTCCTAGAGATGCAATGTTTTTTTACCTCTTTATCTTTTTTCTTTTGTGTATAGCTTGAATTTAGGAAAACCATATGATAAGTTTGAAACTGACCTCAAGAAAACAATTTTTTAAGGCTTAATTATACTTTTTTTCCCTTATCTCCCACTTTTACATTAACTCACCTGGCCAACCGTTTTAGATCAAAGACTACATGGGTTAATGTCTTGGTTGTATTTTATTTCTGATATTTGATCCCTTGTGGTTGAGAATCGAGCACTTTTAGTAGCCTATTTAATATTTAATTTTAAAGTACAATATACCTATCTATTAATATCGATTATTCTTCTCCTATCAACTCTTTGTTGCATGTTTGCATATTCAATATCTTCTTGCAGATACAAACTGTTGCGAAAACAGCCGGTATGCATCACGACATGTGGGTCGAGAATGCAGACCGATGGGTTGTTGGATTTCTTGAAATGTTCGAGGAACGTTGCCATAAGATGGTAAGTAACCCTCGCTTTCTGTCTCTCTCACACATAAATATGTATATATATATATTACTATATTTTTGAATCATTGTTTATATTTGAACTCTATTATCAGGGGACAGCCATTAGGGATAGTATTCATGAGCGTTTGAAAGGACAACAGGGAATGGGTTTGTTGGCATATGGCCAAGACAGTGATGATGATGAAGGAGATGGAGAAGAATACTATTACGAAAACGAGGACGAGGAATATTATGATGATGAAGAATACTATGACAGTGACGAGAAAAAATGATTTCTCTGTATATTATGCCTTTGTTAGCCGTATAATGGCCCGTTTGTTTTATACACGTCGTTTGTATAATATATCGTAGCATAGCTTAAGTAAATTTATTTTGTGAGGAGTGTTTTTAACGCTATAGATATTTTAGTTGTTGATTTCGTATACGTGTGCCGAAACTCTGTTAGTGGTTTTGGAACGAACTTTGGTTGTTTACGTAGAGTTTTGGACTTTTGATCGTCATTAAAATGGGTTAGGATAGCAAGGAATGGAAATATGTTCTTGACTATAGTCTCCTTTAAAGCCAAAGACAAAGTTCTCAAGCTCCTACAAAGAATTTTGTTCATATGAATTGATTATTTTTAATTTATATTGTTTTTGGTTTGTGAAATATCTGTTAATTGTTTTCCTCCGCAGTGGATGCATATGACCATGGATTCAATACGTCTATCTAAAAGTTTAATTTTTTTTTTTTTTATTCAATAATTGAAATGAAAATATAGATTAGCTTAGACTTCATAATGTTCCTTCGATTCATAATATTCTGAAATGTTTTTGAAGATTTTGATTTTTTTAATACTTGTTAAATCGAAACATATCACTAAAACGATACGTTACAATGCATAAGACCATGAAAACAATATGGTCAATTGTTTCCACTTGGTCGCTATAAAAAATAATATTCACATTTCGTCATTTTATACTTAATTTTTTTTTTTTTTTTTTTTTTCCTATAATACATGGAGAACTTTATTGAGATGCATGCTAGAGATTGGAAGTGCTGAAAACCTCAGTCAAATTTATCTTTATGTGATTCGCATAATGTTTAATTTATCTCCCTTTAATTTGAAAATGAGCAGTTTACCACTTTTTGAAAATTTTGAAGGAGCAAATTGCCTCTTCAACTGGAGAGTGTAACTCACTCGTCAAAATTAAGAATGGGCATGAAAATTATTTTTGTAACATAGGGAGATTGTAAGTACAAAATTTATCATGACACAAGGGGGGTAAATTGCCACATTTATTAGAATATATGGGGTAAAACGCCACATAAAAAAAGGATAATTTTGTTAATTCGTATCTTTTTTTAGATTTCAAAATATCAGGGAAGCACTGTGAAACTTTCATAAGATCTAGGGGAGTAAAACGTTCTTTGTCAAATAACGGAGAGATAACTTGAACATTATATGTATTACAATGAGTAAATTGCCATTAACTTGCTGATTAATATTCCACTGGAAATTTTATTAGATATTTGTTAATAGTGGGCAATAATGGTGACAAGCCGACTAGAACATTATTGTCCATTATTATGTTGCTTCTGCCTTCTAGTATTACTCTTTCACATTGAATTCCAGCAAAAAGGTTTTTTTTTTTTTTTTTTTCTTTTTTCCTGATATTCCTATTCCGCCCGTGATCTTTTAGGGGTTGTTTCAGAATGTAATTGTTAATTTTCTGATGAGTATACTATTCATGACAATAGACTTTTAATATGCGATATCTCAATTTGATAAATTGTGCACTTGACTTTCATAACTAATAACATCTTTTTTTTTTTTCCTTTTTTTCTTAAAATTATTAAAAATATCGTGGTCAGACGAAAAGACGAAAAATTCTCGTCTTATTATACATTGATTTTAACCAAGGCATTCACACCCCAAAGGAAGCGAAGTCTTCGGTGAAGGAATCGGGGGAGAAGCTAATTGTCTTTTTGTCGCTTTAGAGAAATTTCTTTTGTTTTAAAATATATGTCGCTTTAGGATTTCAATGCGACATTAATTACGGATTTTTCAATTTTAATCTTATTTATTAATCTTAATCTTATTACCTCCTTGTTTTTTCTCTCTTTTATCTTACTAACCAATAAGGGCATTCTAAGTAATCCTTTTGCTTTTTTATTAAAATTTATATTATTTATTAGGTTGCTTAATACATGTGCAAACTGTAAAACGACAGATAAAAGGGAATGGATGGATTAAATAAGAAGACATATAAATTCAAATATTATAATTAATTTCACTGAAAATCAATTAGATCAATAAAGTTTGAAATTTAAAGCTAAAAAGTAAAAGTGGTACTATAACCTATGAATTATTAGTTTTAATGTCCAGCCAAACTTCATTCACGAGGTCCGCGTATGGGGTCAATTTTTGCAATTGGACAAGAAAATTACTGAAATTGCCTGATTTTTTTACAAATTGCACTTTATTTTAATCAACCCGAAAAATAATGGGTTAAAATTGTCACCGAACATAAGTTATGAGATGAATTTTTTCTTTTTTACCCCCAAATGATACCCTTATGTAGGAAACTATATCAGGATGAGGTTCATGAATCATTATTTATACTTGTGACATTTGGTCCGCTATGATGGACCAGAAATAGATATTAGAAGACTTGACTCCCAACTTTGCTTTTGTATTATTATCCTTAGTTTCTTCGGGTCAATCCACTTGCATATATTTCCAAATTGAAAATGGCTTTATTGGAATATTATGTTTATTGGAATTATTTAAGAACTATGTCCAATGGAGAAATGCACATGGAATGGTTAAATTAGTAGAATACATGATTATAAACATACTAGCCACACATATTGGAATGGCTTTATTGGAGAAATTCACACTGGATTTTCTAATTAATGTTTACTTCTTTTTTAGTCATCCACATTCTTATATTTCTTCACACGTTTTGTATAAGAATGTAATTTAATTTTGAGTCCGGACAATTTTATTGGTCCTTGCACATTATATAAGATCAAAATGCAAAAATGCCCCCTGTATTTTGTCTAATTGGTAGAATCCGCATGTGTTATTTTTATATCGAAAATTCCCCTGTGTTATTTATTTATTAGCAAAAATTCTCATTTCAAATTCCTTCATAAATTAGTAGGGAGCTGGTTGTTGTTAATTTTAAGTGAATAGGGGGGGATTATTGTCAACTTTAAAAATTAATAGAGGGACTATAGTAAATTTTTAGGCGAATATGATTGTTTTTGTATTTTTGGTAGGGATATAATTATCATTTTCCTACAAAATATGTACTCCAGTTTGGAATGATTTTTCTTTTGCTAATGAAAAATAGCATAAGATGATTTTTGCACTACAAGAAAACCGAGAAATTTCGACGGAAATTTCGACCGAAATTTCAACCGAAATGGGTCGTCGAAAAAAGTGTCGTAGAAATCAAATTTTCGACAGAAATTTCGACGGAAATTTCGACAGAAATTTCGACAGATAAATTTTCAACAGAAATTTCGACGGAATTATTTTCCGTCGAAATTTATGAAATTTCGACGGAATTATTTTCCGTAGAAATCTCATAAATTTCGACGGAAATTAATTCCGTTGAAATTTTCAAATAATTTTTTTTTTTAAATTTTTTGCACCGTTTAATTATACCTAAATTATACATTCGACAAACAATAATATAACATTCAAAAACATTTTAATAAACATGATTCAATATTCAAAACATACATTAATTGATTATCAAGTATTCAACTACGAAATTACAAATCCAAATAATTACTACAAATCAAAGTACTACAAAACAATCACAAACAACCAACTAATCGTCATCCGGTGTTTCTGGAACACAAGTGTCATTTGCTCCATGAGACTATACTTTATTTGGCATCTCCCATCGTGTCATCATCGGAATCTGAATCACTTGCATTATATTGGTAATAAAAATAACACAATGACTTTTTTTTACTAATTAGGCAGAACATATTAGGTATTTTAGCATTCACTGATACAAAGATCCCTTTGTTTCAAAACTTATATAATGGTTAACCTTTGACATAGAAACAAAAATTAAATAATAAATATAATATACTTCTATATCTCGTACAACTATGCAAGTCACACAACTTGAATGAAAGTGCAGAAATTAAATAGATTATGGATATATCTATAATATTTTTTAAAAATTAGCTCAATTAATTTCATGAATACAACTACCTTGAATATTTAGGAGTTCCAACGGTGTTATTTACCACTGAGCTTATTGGCAGAAATTTGTTAATTCGAATTTACAAATTTAGTCTTTAATTAGATAAATACTGAAATTTGAGTCAAGAAGAAACTATATAAAAAAAATAGGTTTATATTGATCATTTAGGAATATTTTCGTAAAATAGAAGAAAATGTCTATCTTTTATGTTAAAATAAATGAGATTCTTATAAATTGAAATGATTAAATATTATCAGTTGGCCAATGGAAAAAAATGAAGGAACGTTTTTTTTTTTTTCCAAAAAAACCACATAAAAATATTGGGTCGAAAGTAGGATTGTGGTCAACGCACCGTCCCGCTATTATATGTATTATAGATTTGGTAATATGATTACAATGCACCATATACTCATGTTTAGTTTGATTTATTATACTTTTGAAGGAGGAATTATATTCTCCAAAACTAGCAATCTTGCCGTTAAAATTTTGGAATTTGTAGCACGAGTGTTCAATAATATTTTTTTTATCTACTAAATTGCGGATCACAATTCAGACTGAATAGCGCTTTGGGTATATGTCCTGCCCAATGTGGTAATTTCAGTAGGATTCGAACTTAGGATTTTTCTCTGGGGGATCGCAAATCGCTACCACTTGGCCCAACCACATTGAATTTCAATAATAATATTCTAAACATTTTTTTTTGGGAAATAGTATTCTAATTACATTACATAGAGAATTCATCGTAAAATTAAATAGATAAAACTAGTGTCCGATTAAATTTATGGTGAAATCCAAAGTGTGGGAGATTTTAGTAATTATTGAAACTTTGAGTGGTGATTTTAAAATTTTTCACAATTTATGATTCAACTATTGTTCTCTAAATATCATGGAAAAAGGTAAAATTGGTTCCATAACTAATGATCGCTGACAAGTTTGTCCCACAAGTATTTAGGCTAACAATTTTACCCCATAAATTATAAAACTGAAACAATTTTTGGACTCTTTCGGCTTAATTGTGAAAGTGAATCTTGCGGGCTTGTTGAATATAAGTTGGAGGATTGTCACCTCCTGAGCAAAGTTCATTTACTCAACTGGGCCCAAAAAGTCCCAAATTTACTTAAGTTTTATAAGTTGTGGGGTAAAATATATTGTCGGCTCATATACTTGTGAGACAAACTTGCCAAAGACCATTAATCATGAGACTACTTTTGCCTTTTTCTCCCAATACCATGTACTATATATGGGATTAGAATATACGTGTGCGGCATTTTCATTAGCATATGTGAAAAAAAAATTCATTTGTTATCATCCCAAACATTTAAAAAGAAATTTGTCATAAGAATTAAAAAAAAAAATTGAATTTTGTCACAATTTTTTCTTGAAATTTCAAGTGTTACACAAACGATATGATGAAACTAGATGACAATTACATTCTTAGAAATCAAATTCCCAAGACCAAATCTCATTCAGACCAAACAGAAGGGCCTAATAGTCATCTTACATAACATGTGTTGATCTTTCCCCGTGTATTTGAGAAACACATTAATAATTTTGGTATTTTTTTCCTTGTATAAATGGAAATTTAAATCATTTTAGACGAGTTAATGGCAATTTACCTCATGTGATATTCATAATGTTTAATTTATCCTCTGTGAAGATTTAAAGAAGCAATTTACCCTCTTCAACCGGAGAGTGTAACTCACTTGGCGTAATTGAAAGTGATCATGAAAAGTATTTTGTAACATAAGGGATAAATTGCCACATTTATCATAACACACGGGGGAGAGGGGGGACACATTATCATAACACAGGAGGTAAAGTGCCACATATAAAAATATCACGAGGTGGTATGAATTTTTATAAAATTATAGGGGGTAAAGTGCTATTTTTCAAATCATAGAAAATGAATTGAACATAATATCATAATGATTAAATTGCCGTTAACTCCATTTTAGACAAAAAAAACACAAAAATAGAATCTTTATCGAATATACAACTGTCTTGTGCAATCAATTACTTCCAAAAATATTTATACTTTTTCCTTTTATTTATCAAAAAAAGAGGACATAGAAAAGGCACGTAAGACGCGTAATCATTTTCAGTTTGGAGAACCAATCACCGCTAATTATAGAATATTGAGAGATGTCATGCACCAACTATTCTATATTTGATAATAATTAGTTAATAAAACAAAATATTTATTAATTACCTTAATTTAGCTGGGAATAATAATACAAAGTAATTCCAGAAACAATACCTGCATATCCTTTATTGAAACATTGGATTTGGATGAGTATGAATTGATAAGACCATTTCCCACATTTTACCCTAATTTAATCAGTTCAATTCTCACTAGTTTGAGTATTTTCTCTAGTTTAATATTAGCATTTTTATCTGGTTTAATATTAGTCTTTGTAATTAGTTGATACCAATATAATAGAATCAATTTAATACAATTGATGTAGCGATGTATTCACAATCTCAAAGAAAAAAAGCTAATAAATGAGCCACACTCAGCTTAAAATATTTATTTTACTTGAGATGAGTTTTATTCGAAAATTTGCGATTATTGAATTTGACCTAAGCTAATGCTCATCTTTTTTATTCATAATATTAGATTTGTCTCATATTTGAAGCACAATTTGAAACAATACTTTTAGTCTTTTAGTGGCGTCAAACCAGTATTTTATATAAAATGATAGTTTAAATACAATAATGCTAAATTGTTTGAAATTTATAATTTGCAAGGTTTTCACACACACCCTTCGTCCCAATTTTTTTCTTTTACTAATTTTCACTTCTGTTATCTTTTTGTGATGTTTCAAAACAAGATCCCAGTTTCTAAAATATATAACATTTTTCTTTAGAATTATCATAACACGTAAAATATTGATTTCACACCAAATTTTTTGAATCATTATTTTTTAGGGCACAACCTAATTTTTTTTGTCACACAAATAACTGAATTAAGAAAAATGAGAGAGTTACAAGGCAAACAAAGAGTTATAACATTACAACTTATTTTTGTTTACCGTTTATTTGAAACCTCGAGAGAGAGAAAGATATTACATATAACAATACAACAAAAAATTAACGATTTGAAATAACAAAGAGAAAGTAACTGACGATTTTTTATTTTTTTTTAGACGAATACATTATTACATTATAATTTGTTTTTTCGGAAAATTAATTTAGGTGTCCATATCAATGTGAATCCACAACAGAATAATTGTCAATAATAAATTAATGCACTAGGATACATAATGTCAAGGTTGCAAATTTTGACCTATGTTAATTGAGTTGACTAATAAACTCCCAATTCTTTTCCTTTTCTCTTTTGCGATTTACTCTAAAATATAAATTCGATATTAATTAACTGCAGACAAAAGTTTTAACTCCTTAAAACTCTCAAGTATGTCGACATTTTCCTTCAAATTTTATTTACCCAATATAGCAATCACAAATCAAACGCTGCTGAAACTCTAAAATGAGCTCATCATTTCGCCATTTTCTAATTTCATGGTCTTCTCTTAGTTATATAAGACCACACAAATTACAGATAACCTCATTAACAAAACAGCCTCAAATTCCTTTTGACTTGTGCATGGTTTTCCAATACTAAATTCAAATCAAACCCAATTTTCCAAGCACCCATTTTTTCTTGATTTCTTCAATCATCACTTCACAAATGTCCAATTCCCACTCCAATTTTTCATGGGTATCTCTCAAAACTCTGTTTTTCACACTAATTTTACTTTCCCCGACTCTGGTTTTCGGGGATTGTAAATGTGAACCAGAAGAAGAAGATCGAAACAGAACCCTCGCCCTAAAATACAAACTCGCGGCATTAGCTTCGATTTTAGTCGCGAGTGCATTGGGCGTTTGTTTACCCGTTCTGGGTAAAGCCGTTCCTGCTTTAAGCCCGGAACGGAGTTTTTTCTTTATAATTAAAGCATTTGCGGCGGGGGTTATTTTATCGACGGGGTTTATTCACGTCTTGCCGGATGCTTTTGAGAATTTGACGTCGCCATGTATTCCGGAACACCCGTGGGGTGATTTTCCGTTTACGGGTTTTATTGCGATGTGTTCGGCGATTGGAACGCTGATGGTGGATTGTTATGCGACGTCGTATTATAGGAGGAGGTCGAGTGTGAGTGAAGAGGGGAAGAAGGGGGGTGGTGGTGCTGACGTGGAGGGGGTGGTTCCTGTTCATACTCATGCTACTCATGGGCATGCACATGGTTCTGTTTCTTTGGATTTTGATCATAAGGAAACTGAACTTCTTCGTCATCGTGTCATTTCTCAGGTAATTTAGTTTAATTATACTTTTTAATTTGTTGGGAGTGATATGATTTTCTTGATTGATTTGATTGTATTGTAAATGGATTAAAATTTTTGTTTTCTTTGTATGTGTCGGTCAATTAAATACTCGATATTAAAAAAAATTCAAAAATGTTTGAAAAAAATTGTAAATTAAAAGTAGTTTTGTTTTCAATTGACTCAAAGACAGAAACTTTTTGATGTTTTAAATATGTGTTCATTAAGCAAATTTGTACAAATCCAATCGAAGTAGGATACGTGTATTTATACGTGCAAATTTGTACAATTCCATTTGCATTCCTTTGATTTTAAAAGGTGGTTTTGGTTATATGCTGGAATAATCTTCTTTTTATTTTGCAATGTTTCAAGGCTTGATTCTCTGTTTCTAGATATAAAAGGGTCCAAAAATTTAATAAACTATACTTATTTAGATGTTATTTTCTAGTGCATATGGAATTGGTTCATTACATACTGAATTTGATGATACTAATTTATAAATTTATTGTCTTTCTTGAAGGTTTTGGAGTTGGGAATCATCGTCCACTCTGTCATCATCGGAATCGCTTTAGGTGCTTCGGAAAGTCCTAAAACAATTAAACCTCTAATAGCGGCTTTAACATTCCATCAATTCTTCGAAGGTATAGGCCTTGGAGGATGCATAACTCAGGTATAGATCCGATACAAAATTACGGGACATTCTTGTCTAGATCAGGTTTCGATGTATATGTAATTAATTTACGTGTAAATTATTATTTTTAATCGTAGGCAAAGTTCAAAGCTCAGGCAGTAACTATAATGGCTCTTTTCTTCTCCCTTACAACTCCGGCTGGGATCGCGATTGGAATCGGGATAAGCAACATTTATAGTGAAACAAGTGCAACTGCTCTTATTGTAGAAGGTGTTTTCAATTCGGCTTCGGCAGGGATTTTGATTTACATGGCACTTGTTGATCTTCTTGCTGCTGATTTTATGAGTCCTAAATTGCAAAACAATGGAAAACTTCAGTTAGGAGCCAATGCTTCTCTGCTTTTGGGTGCTGGATGTATGTCTCTATTGGCAAAATGGGCTTGAATTGATCAATGCTCTTTTAACTTATTAAATATTGAGTTTTTAGATTCCATATGTTCAAAGTATTCCTTGGAAAATATTCATGATATTTTGTGTAAAAATAACTTTATTTTGATGCAATTTTGAAGCCTTATGTTCTTATCTCTATTCAGAGATTTTATTACCAGAAATGGATAAAAGTCTGATGATTAATTGATTTTGAGTGTTTCTTTCTTTATTAAATTCAATTGGTTGGAATCTTCCAAAATGTGCATAGTTAATAGTTACTATGAATGGCTGCAAGTTTTTTTTTTATCATATTTTAATCCTAAGAACACTTTTGGGGTGAAGTCTTTTTCACAAATTAATCAAATGTTTAATAAATAACGACTTTTTCTTATTTTGGCATGTATGGTACATATTCAAGTCATTATTTTCAATGAATTTAATTGATATTTTGGAAAAAGTTTGGGTATGTTTAAAATGTTTCATTTATATTAGTGTTAATCGATATTTATGTGCCGGACTTGGACTGATTGAAGCTCTCATCCGTCATAAATTTTGATTTTGCTTGATTCAAACTCGACTCCTATGATTTTAGGTTTTGGGCTTACGTCGGCTTGACTCATACGTGATACACATACTAGTAGTTTTTAATATTAAAAATCAAGTCGTTATACACTAAAGTGAATCTCTAAATGTTATTCTACCACCTCATTAAAGTTTAGATAGTCTATTCATTATATATAATATATTTGAAATTATTTGAGCATTTTAATGAGTTGAGTTTTATCATCATTGAGATTCATTATGCTCAAACTCAGTACATAATTTTTTTTGAATTTAATAAAAATGCTCAAACTTGATCGACTCAACATTTCTTTAGGTTTAGCACAAATATAATCTAGTCGAGCCATTGAACATCATATAGTCTTATTTGATACTTAGAAAATGTTTCAAAAATTTTGGCTTCCTTTTGTTTTTGGTTCGATGGTTTTGGTTTGAATTGGATGGGGTGTTTGAAGAGTATCCGCTAGGCTACCCGTAGTAAAGATTCAAACAATTCTTTTAAGGTGTATTCAATTTTGAGAGAATTGCAACTGTGGTACCAAACTATATACCGATTCTCACTTGTGGTACCATAAAAATCGAGGCCGACACATTTGGTACCACAATTTAAGAAATCAATCACTTTTGGTACCACCGTTAAAATTGGACGTTAACTGATGACGTGGCAGTTAAGTTTTATCGCAAAATTGATACCATTACTTATGTTGACTGACAATTATACCCATAACTTTTCAGGTTGTCAAAATAACCCCACATCTTCAAATTTACTGACAATTTTAGTCCACATTGTTGCCCAATTTCAAAATTGGTTCGAATAAGACACGTGCGGACCAATTTAGTGATTTTACTTATTATATTTACATATTTATTTAACTAATTTAGTTTTATAAATAATATCAGACCAAATAATACTTTAACATAAATTCGACAAAATATTAATTAAATCTAAAATTTATATAATAATATTAATATATTTAATATTTATTAAAAAAAATAAAATTATATATTATTAATAAAATAATTATAATTTAAAAAAAAAAAAAAAAAAACCCCCCCCCCCCCCCACCCCCAACCCCCCCCTACCCCCCCCCCCCCCCCACCCCCACCCAAATCCCAGGCCGCCGGCCTGGGATGTAAATATAATAAGTAAAATCACTAAATTGGTCCGCACATGTCTTATTCGAACCAATTTTG
The DNA here is from genome assembly GCA_034814905.1 of Penstemon davidsonii. Lineage (NCBI taxonomy): Eukaryota > Viridiplantae > Streptophyta > Magnoliopsida > Lamiales > Plantaginaceae > Penstemon > Penstemon davidsonii. Next base: position 2,888,245 of record JAYDYQ010001086.1, on the reverse strand, counting down.
AAATTGGGCAACAATGTGTACTAAAATTGTCAGTAAATTTGAAGATGTGGGGTTATTTTGACAACCTGAAAAGTTATGGGTATAATTGTCAGTCAACATAAGTAATGGTATCAATTTTGCAATAAAACTTAACTGCCACGTCATCAGTTAACGTCCAATTTTAACGGTGGTACCAAAAGTGATTGATTTCTTAAATTGTGGTACCAAATGTGTCGGCCTCGATTTTTATGGTACCACAAGTGAGAATCGGTATATAGTTTGGTACCACAATTGCAATTCTCTCATTCAATTTTCATGCATTTGGAAAAAAATATATTTGACTTTTAGAAAATTGTAGAGTATTTCTTTTAAGATTACAGAAAGAAGAGAACTACAATATATGATATATTACTTTATATTAAATTAAAGTTGTAATGTAAATGAAGTAAATATAAGAATATTTTATTTTATATTAAATAAAAGTAAGATTATTTAATTTTCTCTAGATATAGGCCTGTTTGTTTGGCGTTTCTCAAAATTATTTCATGTCTGGGAAATACCCAATAAAATGTTTTTAACTTTCTGAAATAATTTTTTCACCTCTCAATTTTCTCAAACTACTCTCTCAAAAGCCAAACAAACTACAATTTTCTTTTCTCTAAACAAAACTTATACAAACTCTACTCTGATTTGACATAAAGTAACATATCTCTTACACAATTTATCTCACATAATAAACATGATTTGACATAAAGTCTTACACATCTTACACCTATAACTTAATTCTTCCAAAAAAACTACTCCTACTGTATTTCTCAAACCACTCCCTCAAAACCCAAACAAACAACATTATACAAATCTAAATTATTTCCAAACCTCCATTATTCTCCCAAACTACATTCCCAAATGTCAAACAAACAGCCCCTTAAGGGATTTTTTAAAAGAACTTTCTTTTACAAGTAAAAGAAAATGGTATACAATTATACACTTATATCTTTATGAAAATAAAGATAGGAGAACTTATCTATTTGATTATTCAAATAGTAAAAGAAAAAGCTCAAAAGTTGAGTGTTAGACCAAGTCAATCTACATTTGAGGCCATTCATTGTCTTTTCAGAAACATGAATCATATACGTAGAATCTTTACTTTGAGCATACGTAGATGACTAGATTCTGTCCTTCACATTGGAAGAACTGAAATGTAAGTCAACTTCAATTAAATTATGTCAATGTCATGCATTCGATCTCTTTGAATTTGGGCCTCACACCAGTCATGTGCGTCCCACAGTTGTCCTATTCTAGGTTTGTACCGTTTCATATATATCTCTTTATTTAATGGTTAATTTAATTATATTTTGAAAGTTTTGTTATTTTTTTGGTTGTTTATAGGTTCTATTTAAGGATTTTGATTCGATTTCGCAAGTTTTAGTTTTAAACAATTAGTTTGAGATTGAGACATTTCGGTGAAACTATTGATAAAAGGTTCAAAATGTCATAAATGTGAAAAAATCAACTTAATAAGTTATTGAAATGATTAAAAAGTTTTGCTTCGCACTCTAATTAATAAAATAATTAGCGCAAAATAATATTTTCTCGTATGTATATCCACATCCTGTATTCGTATATGTGCACCAATCATCAGGACATCAGATTGTTCCATTAAGATTTTGGTTGTGCGGACCTTAGGCCATCTCCAGCCGAAGCAGGCATTAGTCCCCTCTTAACTGCCTGTCTTCCTGGTTGCCTCCCTTGCCTAGTATGTCATCTCCAACCGAACAAAAAATTCAAAACATTTAATTCCATTTCAAAACCTTCCCCACTCACTTAAAAATAACAACAACAACAACAACAACAATAATAATAATAATAATAATAATTTTTCATGTTTTTATGTTTTTTGTACTAAATTAAAACCTTTTAAAGTTAAGTTTCTTAAATTATAATATTCTAAGTTAAAACAAATTAAAGTTACGTATTTAAAAACTAATAAATTTCACACAATAATAAATTAATGTTAAGTTTCTAAAATTAAAGTTAAGTTCATTTAAATTTACATTTTTAACAATAACAATAACAATAACAATAACAATAACAATAACAATAACAATAACAATAATAATAATAATAATAATAATAATAAATTTTCATTTTTTTATGTTTTTTGTGCTAAATTAAAACCTTTTAAAGTTAAGTTTCTTAAATTATAATATTCTAAGTTAAAACAAATTAAAGTTATGTTTTTAAAAACTATTCACACAATAATAAATTAATGTTAAGTTTCTAAAATTAAAGTTAAGTTCATTTAAATTTATATTTTTATTAATTAACTTACATTTGTTATAAAAAAAAAATTAATGTTACATTTTGGAATGAACATAATGTTTCTTCTTAAAAAAATCTTTATACTACTAGAAGCTTATTAAAAAATGATCTTCGAACCAATGTGGGGTAATAACTTAATCTACAAAGAATGAACTATCCTACATTGGTTTGAAAAAGTGTTGGAGTGTACTTCTAATAGTATAAAACATGAAGAGAAACACATGTGTATGCATAACTTTCTTTTTTAATAAATATTAAATATACTAATATTATTACATAAATTTTAGATTTAATTAATATTTTGTCGAATTTATATTAAAGTATTATTTGGTTTGTTAATATTATTTATAAAACTAAATAAGTTAAATAAATATGTAAATATAATAAGTAAAATCTCTAAATTGGTTCGCACGTGTCTTATTCGAGCCAATTTTGAAATTTGGCAACAATGTGGACTAAAATTGTCAGTAAATTTGAAAATGTGGGGCTATTTTGACAACCTGAAATGTTAGGGGTATAATTGTCAGTCAACATAAGTAATGGTATCAATTTTGCAATAAAACTTAACTGCCACGTCATCAGTTAACGTCCATTTTTAACGGTTGTACCAAAGTGATTGATTTGATAAATTGTGATACCAAATGTGTCGGGCTCAATTTTTATGGTACCACAAGTGAGAATCGGTATATAATTTGGTACCACAATTGCAATTCTCTCCTAAACAGAGACTTGATACATGCCAACATTGAACAATAAGATATCAACTTAAAATGTAAAATATAACAAACAGACCATAATGTTTCGAACTTGTTTGTAACTAGAATATAATTTGTTTATTTCATTTCTCAGTATTAAACAATTGAAACTTTTGCAGTCATCAGTTAAGAGTTGAATAAACTATGAGAAGGTAAAATTTTCCTCTTAATTTCATACCATAATTAAAAATATCATTTATCTTCTTTACTTGATACCACTAATAATTAAAAGCAATAACAAAAATAAACTTGTATTGATATGACACTACTAACAATTAAGAAAAACTATAAAAATTAAAAATCATAATCTCTTCTTTGTTTAACATTGACTTGACAATTATATCTTATAATTACAGAATTATTGCAAAAAGGCGAAGTTAGTGTAATTACTTATGGTCGCTTGTATGTTTGCTCTATAAATATTACAGAGGGTAAAATGCTCTTTTTTAAAATCACAAAAAAATAAATTGAACATTGTGTATATTACATGGGTAAATTCCCCTTAACTCTTTATTAGTAACCTATTTGTTATTCTTATTAACAACTCCAAATCCACACACAGTCCTTTTTTTTTTTGATAAATGATCCAGACAGAGTCCTCTCCTCTTGAAAGTAACAACTCCGACTAAAAAGACTCACTCTTTCACCAATTAATTATACCTATGGGACCTTTCACCCGACTCTTAACGGTAGCATCCAGGGGGGGGTTCACTCCTCCGCCGTGGGTTCTCCACTTCCGCGGAGGCGCCGTGGCTGATGCTACCTTCGAACGAGGTGGCGGACACCTTTACGTGTGACACCGAATTACGTTCCATGGACTACTCGTTTTACAGACTAACGGACAAGAAAACCATTAGTGTCCGCAACAAAACCAACGGGAAAAATCCAATACCGCACGAAGCCTTCTGCATTGGCTCTTCCAAAGGCTGGCTTTTGTACTCCGATCCAGGGGATTGCACCCTCTTTCTCACCCATCCATTAGTCTCCCCTTCTCCCCCTACAGTTCCACTCCCTCCGGTTACAACTCTCCCATACATACGCCCTATTATTGGTTGCAGCAAAAAGTATAAAAACGAACCCGGCAGATTTTTATTGACACATGAAATCCCGCCTGAACATACATATGCTATAATAATTGGGAGTTTTTCAATTTTGTCCCACGATTTACGAGACAGTGTGATCATGGTTAATATATATGGGACCCAAGAAACTTGGTCGACGACTCCCTTGTGCCTTTTTACGCGATAGCCTATTCTTCTAAAGAAGGATTGTTCTATACCTTGTTTTCGGATGGTTGTATTGTGACTTGGGATTTACGCAACCATTTGGAACCCAAACGAGAGGCATATCACCCGGTCTTCACCGATTCTGAGGATATTTATGACGACACATGGTTTACCGGTGAATACCTTGTGGAATCGTCAGGGGACATTCTTTTAGTGATGTGGCACCACTCCAATTATGTTGACAGAGATGGCAACATTTTGTGCGACATTGATGATGATTACGATGCCAATCTGCCTTACAGGACGCTAAGATTTGATGTTTATAGACTAAACGATGGAAATGATTCGTGGCAACGTATGGAGTCATTGGGTTATCGCGTGTTGTTCTTGGGAATGAATTAGCCATTCTCTCTTTCTGCGTCTGATTTTCCCGAGATCAAGCCCAACTCCATCTACTTTAGTACATGCAGGTTGTGCCGGGGATGTAGCCATTTATTCGGCTTCAGATTGGGGAATTTACGACATGAACGATCGTACTGTGACTTGCCATTATCCATGCAGTTACTGGTCGAAGCTTAGGCCGCCTCCCGTCTGGATTCAAAGATGTGAGGTTTAATTAACTAGTCCTAAGTTATATGTTTAGTATTGTTCCATTTGTTCCATTGATTATCGATATTCATTCCTTTTCAGTTAGATAATTTTCTTTAAAATGTTTTAGTTGTGACCCCTTAACTACGGGTGTAAACGAGTTGAGTAGTGTTGAATGATACACTATTCAAGCTTGGATTGAATTTGATAGAGCTTGAAGTTTTGTGTTTGAATTTGGTTTGATGTTAAACGAACCGAACTCAAACGAGATTTTACTGAACTAGGTCGAGCCGAGTATTGAATAGTTTGACATTTTACAAGTAATTTATCAATTTTTAGCTTAACGAGTCGAGCTCGAGCTGAGCTTTAAAAGTTATCAAATGAAAAATGATGTTCAAACTTGTTTGACTTGTGAGACGAACCGAGCTCAAATGGACTTTAATAGAACGAGATCGAGTCGAGTATACTTTTACAGTTTATAAAATTGCAGTTTTTCTCCCAATGTTCTAAATAGCCACTTGGTCCCATAATATAGTATACTTTTACAGTTTAGTCTTATACAATTTTTCAAGTTTTGCATTATTGGTCTCAAATGAAGCGTGGGACAACAAAACCATTTTAATAAATTATGATCACAAATTTAATTTTATAAAATATTAGACAAAAACTATATTTTTGCATTATTTTGAAATCAATTTTTTTTAATTTATCAAAAATAAATCAGGTTTTTTTCTTTTGTCCAGAGTCTTTAATGCAAAATAATGAGACGGTTCAATAATTAATACATACTCTATAAATCAAAATTGCAAGTAAGAAGTTTTTACTTTTTCTAAAAATTAAAATGTTGTTTTTCACATAATTAAAATATATTTGTCTTAATTTTTCACTTATATTAAAGAACCAAGTTTGACAATTTTATAATTTAATAGTTGAGGTTTAGGTAACTCATATTAATAATATTATAAAAAATGTATTATATAGAATTACAATTTAGTGTAATTTTGTGCATAGCACGAGAATAAGCTACTCAATACTGATATAGGAGGATATTATACAAACGAAGCTATTGTCTGATAGCAAGTCATTATCGGTAAAATGTCACGAGTTGGTGGCAAAAACAGAGATTAATCGAACATCCTTTTCCAAAATGGGCTCTTTTTGGCACATTGCACCCTTAGGCCACGATTATCATAATCGTGATTAATACTCCAATCCGGAAAGCTCTCGACATGCGCATGTAGCCGCAAACAGACATTGCCCGTACATGTATTTTCGACCTGAAATTCCTTCTTTTTCCCCTTTAAAAGTGTGTTTCTAGTTGTTTTTGTCATTTTTGTTATACTTGCTTAGTTGATAGGAGGTCGATTTGAGCTCAATTTGAGCCAAATTATGGTCAAATGTCAATCAAGTACTTTGAATTGGTTTAATTTTCGGATTTTGTCATTTTTGCCATATTTGTACTATTTTGTACTTATCGGCTATTTAGTTCAGCTTGTGGACTATTTCGAACCAGTTGATTATTTGATATAGAAAAGTTTGAGAGTTTTGTCCTAATGTTACGTTTCTTGCAATCTTCTTCTGGTAATACCATGGTCGAATGAAATCTTCAAGTTATCTCCTCCTTCAATTTAAGCATCATATACAATCTGAATCGCATGTTGCATCGCATCATCCGCGAATCGAATGCACAAAATAATTTTCAAAGAAAACACATCGATTTTCCTAAAAATCACTATTAGTTGAAATCTTCTGATTTCTTCAAAAGTCCTTAGTAGAAATGATCCACACATCATTTAATGTTGGTTATATCTAAAATTAAATAGTTAAGAGTAAGGATTTCATCTATTCGGTTCAAAAAAATACATTATAAATTGAAACTTTGCAATCATCAAACATTGTGTCCCCCGCGGGAATACATTTTTATGTTCATATATAGGAGACATAATTTGGCTAATTTTGTATCCCATTTATGGCATTCAAATACATAAACCCGTTTGTTTACTAGGGAATGACATATTATTTGGCAATTTAATTCCTTGGAATAAGATAATAATGTTTGGGCAATTTTTTTGAAATTTGGGAAAGAAAATATATTCCAACAAATCAGGAATCTTGCCATGAAAATATGGGAATGTGAAACCCAATTTTTCTATGGTATTATGATTCCAGGGATTTGATACTAAAAATAAAAAATACATTATTATCCATATATTCTTTCTTAATTATGATAGTTTTATTCTCTCCCTACTAATATTTCTCTCCCATAGCCATTGTTTTTTTGTTTCATGCGTTCTTTTCCTTCTTCAACTGCTTAAATCACATATTAAATTATCATGTTCATTTACCTACTAGTTGAATCTACTGAAATAATATAGAATATTGTTTAAATTTGAATTGATTTGAAAATATGTATATAGTTTATATGTCAATTCACATGCCAAATCCAAAACTTATGCTTCATAGCACATTCATTCCAAATTGTACTCTTAATTTTGTTATTGCTTTTGAAAGTGTTAACTTTTTTATAACTATTATCACACAACATTTTTTGTGATAGTTACATTCTTGGATTATTATGATATATATATATATAGTTGCAACTATATACGACTCTCCTCTAACACTAATTTCTTTTATGTTCTTTAATTTTTACTATATATTAATTATATTATATGATATAATATATAAATTATTAATTGATATATTATACATATTTTTTTAAATCAATATTTTTTTAATAATACTATATAATAAATGCTGCTTTAAATTGATTTTTATTTAATACATGAGTGGGGGTATTTTTTGTGAACTTTTTAATTATGTAATCCATTCTTTGCTATTACCAAACATTTGAAAATGAATTCAATTAATTTCCTTGGTACAATCCCAAGTATTACCCAAACACTATAATGAAATCATATATCTGGATATCAGATTATTAGAAATCAAATACCCAAAATCAGATTCCATTCCGGTCAAACAAACGGGTCCTTTAATAGTCTAATCTTTCTTTGCTCTTCACTTAAATCTTTTTTCTTTTTTTTTTATTAATCGAGACAAACTTAGTTAATCTAAGTTTTCAGATTTATCCAACGAAAATAGCAGGAGAAAATGAAAGCTAAAGTTTGATGCTAGGTTTTGAAGGAGATAACGGACCCAAATTTTACAAGCGGATTGCAAGATATCAGTTAGAGTAGGATCGAGATTCTTTATTAAGAATTCGGAGCAGATCCTGACAGAACATACAAAACTCAGATTCGAATCCAAGTCGACCTCGATCAATTCGGTTCGAATCCATCCCATTGACAAGCCTAAGAACATCCACCAAAAACATTTTTTCTTGTAGAAGAGCAAAAATTGAGGTTTTTTTACATAACCAAGTGAAAACATTGCCTCACATTATGCAAATTTTGAGTCGCCATGTATAACTCATATTGACTATGTAAACTTACATAGTCATGTAAAATTAGACATAGTAATCACATCATCAATATTTATATTAATTATATTTAAAATAAATCAATTATTAAAATCATTATTCATATAAGAAGTAATAAAATATTATTGAAAAATTAAACAACAATTGTTACAACATGTAGCTAAAATTGGATATGTATAACACTGTCCACTGTGTATAATTTGATATACATAGTGATGTTTATCTATTATTATATATACTCTAACTCTTCTTTACTAAGATAAACCCTACAAAACAACTCTTAGAGGGAAAAACACTTTTCATACCAATTCTTTTCAAAAAACACATTTCATATCATAATTTTAAAACTTTGGACACTTCTGCATTTTCGGTTAAAAATTATACGGAATAACGCGCGTGTGCAACACGCGCCCGTTAACTTCAGAAATGTGGAAAAATACTTTTCATACCAAACTTTTATCAACCTTTTCATACCAAGTTTTTTCAAAAAAACACATTTCATACCATAATTTTAAAACTTTGGACACTTTTTCATTTTCCATTAAAAATTGGATGGAATGACGCGCGTGTGCAACACGCGCCCGTTAACTTCATAAACAAAGGGAGAAAATCAGGTGCTTATAGAATGAAATTAATGGAGGAATTTTTGTTTGTATTAGAATTCACCACATGATTTGGGCTAAGTACACTCACATGACTTTCTTTGATTTTTGTTGTATGCTTGTAGATGGAAATTAATGGAAGAATTTTTGTTGTTGTATAGAATTCACCACATGGTTTGGGCTAAGTTCACTCGCATGGGTTGGTCCTAACTCAACCTCAAAAACTAGCTTGTAAGGTGAGGGTTGTCCAAGACCTTATAAAGCGGACTCAACTATGATTTTCAACCAATGTGGGACATTTAGTCTCAATATGTTGCATGGCTTGGTAAAAGGAAAGAGAAAGGAAATTAATGGAGGTTTGGCAGAAAGAAAGAGAAAATTAATGGAGTGTAAGTAGGAGAAAAAATGTAGGGAAATGGTGTATAAGGAGGAGGGAAAAATTAAGTTTTCCCTGCCCAAATGCAATTACTCCCTGCCCCGAAATTCACACGTGCTCATCACCTGATTTTCTCCCTCTGTTTATGAAGTTACATGCGCATTATTCTGTCCAATTTTTAACGGAAAATGCAAAAGTGTCCAAAGTTCTGAAATTGTGGTATGAAATGTGTTTTTGATAAGCTTGGTTTGAAAAGTGCCGAGTTGATAAAATTTTGGTATGAAAAGTGTTTTTCCCTCGTTTCAGAAGTTAACGGGCGCGTGTTGCACAAGCGCGTTGTTCCGTCCAATTTTTTACGAAAAATGCAAAAGTGTCCAAAGTTCTGAAATTGTGATAGGAAATGTGTTTTTCGAAAAAACTTGGTATGAAAAGTGTCGAATTGATAAAGACTTGGTATGAAAAGTGTTTTTCCCTCTTTTACAAATACAACATTACACAACACACGGTACTTATGGTTATGGGGGCTTTCAATCGGCTTATAGTGTCATATCATATAGATCTATAGGGGGTTGACACCTCCTTCTCTTCCATTCCGTCGCCATATATGATCTTTCCACCACCACCACCACCGCTGCCACTTGTAGATCATCGCCGTGGTTGATGCTCCCTTCGAGCGCAGTGGTGGATTTCTACACTGACGATGTGGAGCTTCGTTCGATGGATTATTCCTTTTACTGGCTATCAGACAAGCAAACCATCAGTCTCCGCAACAAAGGCAACGGCATTTTACCAAGAATTACCCCGGACGCTTTATGCTTTGGTTCTTCAAACGGATGGCTTTTATACTGTGATCCGCAGAATATTTTACTCAATCTCGTCAATCCATTGTCCCCAACCCCGGCCCCTATAGTTTCAATCCTTTCTATTTCGAAGAGCAAACGTAGTTTGGATGTTTTCCCGCCTATTGATAAATTCTCCTAGTCCGGGTCACCGGGGTCGAAAGACTGGGGTATCATGTTTGTTAATAAGATGTCGCAAAAGCCCAAGTTCTGGAATCACAATTCATGTTCAAATTGGAAATCTACTCATTTAAGGAAAAAATGTTTTATACCCTCAATTTGAATTTTGAAATTGAAACTTGGGATTTAAACGATGGATATAATCCCAAACGAGTTAAGGCATATCAGCCGGCTTTTAATCATCGTCCCGAGTGTGAAAAGTGGTTGTGCACTAAAGTCGAAAGGGGGCATTCATTTGGTGCTCAGGTACAATAGTAATAATAATGATAATAATAGAATTGCTTTATTTTAATACATGTCAATCTTACTCGAGTACTTAATTAATCATCTACTCCAAAAGAAAAAAATATTATTAAAAAAATTCCAATATTTAATTTCTATGTTTAGTTACCCATCCCCTTCCTCACCAACCACCACTTCCTTACACACAAGAAAAATAAAAGCAAAAAACTCACCCACGTCCCCAAATCCTCACCGTCAAACAATCCAATAACCAACGGCCGAGATCATTCCTCAACAAACTTGTTCATACGCACTTGTCTGTCCTTACAATCTCCATCTCCCACTCCTCCTAATCCCACACTCACCTACCAAAATTTATAAAATATACCAATAAATAAATAATAATTCTATTTTCATAATTCCTAACAACCATTTCCCTCTATATAAACCACATACTTCACTTACCAATTATATACACATCCTACTCCGTTCCTTTGATTCCACTATATTAATTGCTTTTTAGTTAGTTAAGTTCCTTCAGAATTTTTCTATGTGCTTTGTTTTTGGATTATCCAACCATGTAATGGAAATTCAATTCAATTCGATTTCTCAACTAGTTCCAATTTAATTTTTACTATCATAAAAACCCGTGCAGTGGTGGAGCTCTTCAGGGAGCGGGGGGGTCAATTTAATATTTTTCTCTTATAGTGTAAAGTCGAACTTTTTTCAATATCCGTGACTTATTCAATAGTTGTTTTTACATTTATAGCATTTTAAATCTTTTAAATATTAATATATGTAATGTTGTATAATATTATCAAATAATTGTTGAATATTATAATTTTAAAAATTTGGTCAAATTGACAAATCAAATGACTGTGCTTTGTACAAAGATCGTGCTAATTATTTTACTTATTAGCTTATCATTAAAACTTTAAATGCCTGAATAGTAAAATCAAAGCATGATTACTTTTATAGAAGAAAAAGAGGTATAACAATTCCATATTTATTGTTTTTATCATCTTCGGCTTCTTTTTTCAATTCATAAAATAATTCAAGTGATATAGTATAAAATAAATAATTAAGTTACAACTAACTTATTCACATTAATTAGTTTCAAGGGGTTACTCTAGAAAAAATAATTTAAAAAGGGTGGATTAAGGTTTCCCGAAGGTATAGTTTGATAGAAAAAAATTACTAGTATTAGACAGAGGGGCTTAAAATAATTATTAAAAAAAAAGATTAGGGCTTAAAATTAAATTAAAATATTTGATATTCGACTCGAGTTCCTTCAATAAAAACTCGCTTGAGCTCGATTCATCATACAAAACAAACAACCTAGAACAAGATTTCTTGTTTGATAACTTTTGAAGATCGGCTCGAGCTGGACTCAATAAGCTAAATATTGAAAAAACACAAGTAAAAATGTCAAGCCACTCGATATTCGGCTCGAGTTTGTTTGATAAAAGCTCATTTGAGCTTGACCATTAAGAAATCAAACAAACTCAAACACAATTTTAGGCTCGATACAAAATTCAACCAAGCTTGAAACTTCTCAGCTCGTTTGCTTCCATAGGTAGCTTAAAAACTTAATTGTTAACATATGAGGTTTATACTATATAATCTGATACTTGATCCATCTGAGCATGTCTGCACGACTCAAATTCCTTTACATATAGCTTTTTGAAGATCTTCAACTCAACTTGTTTTACAAATTTTTTTGGTAAATTACAGATATACCACTGATATAAAATTTAATTATAAAAATTTCCCTCACGTTTCGATTTTATGAAATTCCTTCTTAAATTTATTACTGTTTTACAATTAACCCCTTGTACCATTATTTTTGACTTTTGAGGGAATATCCATTCCCTAAATTTCCATTTCTGCCCTTGGATATTTTTTAAGATTTATAAAATTGACCTGGAATATTTACAAACGAAATTGCCCTAAGGGGGTAATTGTAAAATTTTATATTTAACAGCGGGTGAATGTAAAATTTCTAAATTAGATTTATAAAAATAACATGAAATGTTAATGTACTAATTTAACCCAATTTACAACCACGTTTTTTCACCGATTTCACTTGTTCTTCACTAATATCACTAGTTTTACTCGTTTTTTTTTTTATATATTTACCCCTATTGTTGGTACGGCTGGGCGCGGGTCGGGTATTTAGGATTTTGGGTGTTTCGGGTCGGGTATGCGATGTGGCGGGTATTGAATTTTCACACCCAAAACCCGACCCGATCTGGCGGGTACCCGAAAATTTTGGGTACTTCGGGTTTTGGGTTTTGGGTACCCGAAATTTGACCTCTTTTTTTTTGTTTTATATATATATATACAAAGGTACAAGAAATCTTATATTTTAACATATATGTATGTAAAATTGTAAAATAAATGAATTCAAAAATTGAATTGTACACAATAACTTCAAAACAAATACAATACAAGCGTCTCAAATCTTCAACAATATTACAATCAAGGACTCCTAAACAAAACATAACATATAAGTTTTAAGTCTTCAACATTCAACAATATTACAATGAAACTCCAAGCATCAAAATATCACAATCAAATTAAAAGTTACAATAGACACAAATATAATAAAATTGGGCCAATTTTTTTTTTATTCAATACCCGAACGGGTCCCGAAATACCCGTTCAGGTGTAAATATAATACCCGAAACCCGACCCGAAAATATATTTCGGGTTCGGGTAAATGTCAAAAAACCCTTTTTTCAGTCCCAAATAGGAAATACCCGATCGGGTCGGGACGGGTCCCAAAAAACCCGACCTAAACACCAGCCCTAATTGTTGGGCATCCAAACTTAGTGTGCAGATGACAACAATTGTCATGTGGCACCCAAATTGAGTGTGCGGGGAGTCACAATCGAATATCGTGGGCGCTTGTGTGAATGCACTATAAGGGAAGGGTATGTGCATTTCCTAACACCAATCAACTGGTAGCACCTGAGGTCCAACAAGTGGTATCAGAGCCAAGGTCACGTGTTCGATCCCTAGCAGGAGCAATTACTGAGGGGGAGATTGTTGTGCATCCAAACTGAGTGTGCAGATGACAATAATTGTTCTGTGGCACCCAAGCTGAGTGTGCAGGTGGAGTCACGATCGAATATCGTGGGCGCTTGTGTGAATGCACTATAAGGGAATGTTATGCGCATTTCCTAACACCAATTGGTTTTGGGGCAACTGATAGCGCCTGAGGTCCTACACCTATTTTCACCGATTTCATATTTTTTCACTAATTTCATCGATATAAACCATTTTTAACCGATTTAACTCGTTTTTCACCTGATTTTATCGATGTAAATTATTTTTAACCAATTTAACAGCTGGTATACTTGTACAACTTTTTTATTTTTTAAGACCAGATTTTTCTTTTAGACAAAACATCCCCTTGTTTCAATGTGTTATAGTCTTTTTTTTTTGTCACAATGTGTTATAGACTTGCTTTTTGGCTTCCGTTTTCTATTTGCCTTGCGTTAGCAGGTTCGTGGATGTTTACTTTACAGCTGGTAACCGATCTAATTTTGCAAGTTAGGCCTTATCCGGTGATCATGGACGCCGATTCCACTTACTCCTCTTTTCATAGTTATCTTCAATGATTCAGTCTTCCCGTTCTATTTAATTTCAATTCTCATAATTTCCCACTTTCATTTAATAAAAATGATAATAGTAATAATAAATATATAATAATAATAAAATATAAATAAAAATAAAATATAATAATTATAATAATAGTAAATTAAACATTTGCATTAATAATAAAAAATTTAAGAGGGAATTGCATTTTTCATACCAAACTTTTACCTACTTTATACATTTGGTACCAAACCTTTGAAAAAGACACATTTAATACCAAAATTGAAGGATTTTTTTCACATTTGCTTGAGCTTTTCGGTATGTTTAAAAATATGTTCCAAAAATTTTACCATAGCATGCTTATGTGCCCTATATCATATTTGGAAATTATTGTGCCATGATTCCTTGTAGATTATGAGATATGATTTAACTTTTAACTTTAATTGATTAATATCCCGAAACTTTGTTAATTTTATGGGGATTATTTATTGCGTTTCATGAACTGAAACTTATACCATTGGAAAGCTCTTGTCAAGAGCTTTCCATCCATACAAAGAACACAAAATTTGGCCTCGTATATTGACGGAGAGAGAAAATGTGCAAAAAATCCTTCAATTTTGGTATTAAATGTGTCTTTTTCAAAGGTTTGGTACCAAATGTATAAAGTAGGTACAAGTTTGGTATGAAAAATGCAATTCCCTCAAAAATTTAATAATAACACTACTCTGGATTTGAATACAAGAACAAGTCCCATATCCCTAGAAGAATATATGTTCCGTCGTCACCAAATACGATCAATAGAGGTCAATCGTCAACTTCAAACCGACTTAGTCGAACATGCATGGGCAACACACAGTCCAAATGGTGGTCCTCTGTAATTGTTTCAATATATATAAGTGTTAGTGTTATGTCGTTTTTAATTTAGTTTATCGTATTTAAATTATGTAACATATAATTGTTTTTAATCCATAAATCGTATTTAATTTCCATAAATTATTTTTAATTATATTTCTAATTAATTCCAATTCTCATATTTTCCCACTCTCACAATAAAAAAAAAATAATAAAGGTAAATAATAATAAAAATTACTAAATTTAACATTGTCCATAAAGTTACAATGTTACATATTACAAATTAAATTAACGTTAGATTTCTTAAATTAAACTTTCTTAAATTAAACTTAAATCTAATTTTTTTTAACTTAATAGAAAAATTAAACTTTTTTACAATGTTATTAAATTTCAAACAATAAAATAAATTAACGTTAAGTTTATTACATAAAAGTTACAATATTACAAGTAATAAAATTAAATTAATGTTAAGTTTATTAAATAAAAGTACAAATTATACAAGTAATAAAATTAAGTTAAAGTTTAAATTAAGATTTAAAAAAAAAAACTTTATATAATTTTCCTATTAATTAACATAAAAAAAAAAAAAAAAAAAAAAGCAAACAGTTTGGGCTGTGCGTGTCTCCCAGCCTATGATTGAGGTGGGTGGGGTTGTCACCCACCTCCCCACCCACTTGGGCGGTGGTTCATCCACCTCCCCACCACCCACCTCCCCTCTCCCCCCTTGTCATTCCTTTTCAATTATTTTTCCGTTACCCAATGGACTCCCCCTCCCACCCATCAATGGAGATGTCCTTATTGTATTTTCGCTTCAATTTTGCAACATAACATGAAATTTAATTCTCAAAATATCATCACAACATTTAAATGAAATTTACATTTCAAACTCATACTCAATAAAAACACATATGAATATCATGCTTTTTAACCTAACAAATTTAACGGTAAAAAGAAGAGTTTACAACATTTTGCAAAACACAAAAGGTACCTATGTAATAAAAATAATGCAGGGATTTCTGTACAGATTTCTCAAAACATTGGTGATTATCATGTTTTTAACCCATGGAAAAGCCGAAAAATAGTTATTTCTATACATCCACATGGTTACACAACCGAATTACAAAAACAACATTTCCCATCTTATTCATAACCTGAATTTAAATTCTCAAAACATCACTAAAACATTTACATACAATCTAATTACATTCCTAAGAAACATTCTTGATAACATCCTCAATAAAAACACTTTGAGCATTATAAGAAGAACCACCCTCCATCAAAGTCATCCTACTCCTCTCCTTCATATCTTTCACCTTATTTCTCACTCGACCTCCACCCTCCTCAACCATCAATCGTCTGATCGCCGCCTCGATCTCCCTGGACCGCACAATTTCCGATAATTTCTCCCCCCTCATATCCCTCCTAAAATCAATCCTAATCTCCTCCGCCATTCCCAACTCCTTAACCAATTCAAACGCATTTAACTGTTGTTCTGCGTACAATGGAAAAGTAGCCATAGGAACCCCAAACCACACGCTCTCCAAAGTCGAGTTCCATCCGCAGTGCGACACAAATCCCCCAATCGCGGGATGCGAAAGCACCGCCACCTGCGGGGCCCACCCTATAACTTTCCCAATCCCTTTAGTCCTCTCCAAGAACTTTTCAGGCAACACTTCTCGAAAGTCCTCGTACTCTATCGGAACCTGCATCACACCCTCCCTCCCTGGCTTTCTTAAAGACCACAAAAAACGTTCTCCACTGTTTTCTAAAGCAGAAGCAATTTCTTTTACCTGGGATTCCTCGAAACATCCCATACTCCCAAAACATAAGAAAATTACCGACCTTTCTGGTTGTTCATCGAGCCATTTCTTGATTTCATCATAACCCTGATGGCTACTCTGTTCGTCATCGCTACTCAAACTCAAAATCGGGCCTATAGGATAAACTTTCGGGTACTTATTTTGATTGGATAAAGCTTCGATTGCAAAGGGTTCGAGCTCTTGGAACGTGTTCACCATAATCCCTTTTGTTTCAGGGATTCTTTTGAAGAAATTCAAGAAAATATCTGACCTTGGACCTTCTTCTACAACCACAGAAGGCAAGACTTTCGCAGGAACGGGTATTGAAAACCAGGGGACGGACAATTCATATTAGTGAGTTCTTGATTGTGTTCATATTTAAGTTCAACTAGATGAAAAAGCAGGCCAAGTGAACAAGCACCGGAAGTGAAGAAAACATAGGAGGGGAGATTAAATTCATTGGCGACGTCAATGAATTTCATGCAGAACATATCAAGAACTAGTCCTCCAAGTTTATAATCACCAGATTGAGATGGGTCTTCTATAAGATTGGAAACTATTTTTCTTATGGGATCATTTTGATTGCCCATGAAATCAAAAGTGTCGAAACAGGGGAGTTTTCTTGATAAGGGAGATTGATGAACTGCAAACGAGAGTTGGTGTTGGAATTTGATGAATATTTTTGGGTGTAATTATCTATGAGATTATCGTTAGGACGTCTGATGATGAGGACGGTTACGGAGAGGCATTCGTCTCTTTGAAGGAGGAGCTTTGCGGTTTCCACGGTGGAGATGAGGTGGCTCAGCCCTGGTGAGGGGATGAATATAAGTCCGGTTTTCTTCATTTTTAGTCGTTTTTGTTTAGTGCTTGAAACTGGGGTCAGTTTCATTTTTTATATTTATGGGGTGCGTTTATATATATGAAGAATAGGAGGGGTATATGCAAAATACTCCCCTGTATTATGCAAAACCTGCACAAAACTATACCGTGAAATTTTTATTATGTCAAACTTTCGTGTACTTTCAGAAATCTTGCAAAAAACACCTAATTTGTCAAAAACATATCGTTTTGGATCGACATATTTCAAGAAACCATTTTAATAATATTTCATATTGGTCACTATAATTTCAGTGAAATATTTTAAAAATAGTTTCTTCAAATATGTCGATCTAAAAAGACCTATTTTTTACAAATTGAATGTTATATGCAGGATTTCTGAAAGTACAAGAACATTCGGTGCAATATAAATTTCACATCATAGTTTCATGCTGATTTTGCATAATACAAAGAAGTATATATTGCATTTTCCCATAATAGGATTAGGTAAGGCTTATTATTATGGAATTTTTATGCTTATTTCTCTACTCCAATGATGCATACAAGTTAATATGGCTGACAAGCTACCTCGGATCCAAATCAGTCCCATTTTCGTGTGGCAAAATTTCATTTTTGGCCCTCTAAATTGACTGCGTTTTAAAATTGGCCCTTTATTGTGATACTTCGACAATAATCATCCTTTATTGTGTCATCCTCATCAATTTCAGTCTTTATTGCCGAAAAATTAAATTTTTTTGGGTCAAAAATTACCAATTTATGTCTAATCTGATTGAAAATTAAATTTTAGCCAAAAATATCATTTGTCGAGTGACACTTAAAAATTAAGAATTTCATATTCTAATTCAACAATTTGCAAGACCAAGCCATGTGATAGGTCAAATATGACATAAATTAATTTTTTTTGGCGATAATTAAAAATAATCGGTGATAAGGACTGAAATTGATGATGTTGACACAATAAATGACGTATATTGTCGATGTGCCACAATAAAGGGCCAAAAATAAAATTTTGCATTTTGGTGTCATCTTTTGACTATTGTACTTCGCGTACAGAAGATTCCTACAAAGACATTAAGCCTGTTTTGTTTGATATTTCCCCAAAAAAATAGCATTTGGAAAATGCCAAACAAACATGTTTTCTATTTTCTAAAATAAATTTTTTCATTTCTCAATTTTTTCAAATTACTCTCTCAAAAGCCCAATAAACAACAATTTTATCATCTCTAAACAAAATTTATACAAACTCTACTCTGATTTGACATAAAGTAACCTATCTCTTACACAATTTATCTCACATAACAAACATGATTTTATATAAAGTCTTACACATCTTACACCTACAACATAACTCTTCCAAAAAAACCTACACCTACTTTATTTCTCAAATCACTATCTCAAAACTCAAACAAACAACAGTACGTAAATCGAGATTATTTCACAAATATCCTCTACTCTCCCAAACTACTTTCCTAAACACCAAACAAATAGGCCCTAACTATTTCGGGGGAAAATTCAGTAGATAGGGACATCAAATGGTTCAATTGGACTAAGTAGCGTAGCTAGAAAAATATTTCTGGAGTCATTATATAAAATTTATTAAAAAGTTGACCGAAAAGAATCAACCATGAAAATTCTTAGATACGTATTAACTAAGGAAAAAATAAAGTTTGTAGATAGGTACAACAAATGGTTCAACCGGACTTGATCATTATTAAATATATGTGCAATGGATTCAGAATTTATCCAAAAGAGTGGATCCAATATGGATCCGGTTCATATCCATTGACAGTGTTATTTTTCCTCAAATTTAAGCTAATTTGACAAGGTGAATTATCATTGTGTCGCATCCGGGGAATTTTTAAAAATGCCATATTTGAAAGTTTAATTTACAAAAAGGCCATTAAAAACTTAAAAATTTCAAAAAAGACATTATTTAAAAAAAGAAAAGATTTATTGACTGATTTTGACATTTGGCATTTGGCATTTGGCAAATGTCAAATGCCAAATGTCAATTTGACATTTGGCGTTTGACATTTGCCAAATGCCAAATGTCAAAATCAGTGAATTGGCATTTGGCGTTTGGGATTTCCAAATGCCAAATGCCATGAAGATGTTCATGGCATTTGGCGTTTGGGGTTTCCAAATGCCAAACGCCATGAACATCTTCATGGCGTTTGACATTTGGAAACCCCAAACGCCAAATGCCAAAAACGCGTAAAATTACAGAAATCAGATCGGAGAAGAAAAGAAGCGGCGAAACTTACACCAAACGAATGATCATTCTCCTTCGTTCCTCCTATCCCCCATCATCTCTGATTGCATGTGCCATCTCTAATTTGTGAAATTCTTGGGGAAAATTTGGAATGGAGAAGTTGAGAGAGATGAGAGAGTTTGAATTTGAATTTAGGAATTGTGTAAGTGAGAGTTTTAGAGTTGGGTTTTGGTTATTTCTTTATTTTTTATATTAAAAATAAAAAGAAAAGAAAGGCTTTGGCCTTTTTGTAATTTCTATTTCTCATTTTGGTCTTTCTGAAATTGGCTCTGTCGCATCCAAAGGGACAAAACTCCCCTATTTGTTTGCTTGTGTAGCAATTTAAGGACATTGATTTTATATTCGACGAATTTAGAACTTAAGTTGTATGTAAAAAGACTAAAATTGCGTCAACTTAAAACATAAAGAATGTAAATATATGTGCTTCGCTTTTTGATTATCCAACCAAGTAATGAAATGCATTCAATTCAATTTCTCAACGAGTTTCAATTAAATATTTACTAGCAGAAACCAGGGTTCTTTAATTTTTACATGGTATCGATGAACAATATTTGAGTCATATGTTCTCTTTCCTCTTTGATGTTCACCATGTCATCATTTCCACAATCATCAATATCTATCAAAACATGTATTTTTGTTCATCACTCCAATAGTCTTTTATTTTTTTTTTATAAATAAATTTCATACCAAACTTAATAAAACGGTACAACAAAGTCAAATAAAGGTACACCTCCATCATAACAAATATTGAGAGGAATTAAAGGAAACGGAATACAAGTTAACCAATCCGACCAACCGGAGTTATGTGAACATAAGATTAATCATGTGAATATGAATGTGCGCAACAGTCTCTTCCTCAACAAGGCTGCACTTAAAAATTGTCAATTAATTTTCAGAATATTTACTTTGAGGTGCATTGTGATTTATAATTACATAATGAAGAAGGTAAGTGCAATACATTTGATTGGTGATTTGATGTGTTTGGTCAAGCCGGGGTTGGACGAAAATTATTGTGATTTATAATTACATAATGAAGAAGGTAAGTGCAATACATTTGATTGGTGATTTGATGTGTTTGGTCAAGCCGGGCTTGGACGAGAATTTTCCCTAATTGTGCATGTTAGCGCATTTTCGCTTCCATTTTGCAAGATTTTCCATTCTGATTCATAACATGAATTTAAATTCTCCAAATATCGCCACAACATTTAAAGACACTCTAATTACATTCATGATTCATCCTCAATGAATATACTGTCTGGTATCATGCCTTTTATCCTAGAAAAACTAACAAAGTTAATAATTTAACAGCAAAATAAAGAGTGCAATAATTTGTAAAACACAAGGGGTATATGTGGAATAAAAATAATGCAGGGATTTCTATGCAGGTTTCTCATAGCACAGGTGGATATCATGTTTTTTAAGGGACTAGAAAAGTGCACATACGTTGTACGTGTTTAGTTTTAATTTCATGGGCATTTTTCGTAAATTAGAGTAAAATTAGCTTCTTTTTTTTTATGCCATAAAATACTATACATTTATTACTGATATTCAATTTATTATTTATAAAATTTAATTTTATTAATTATTATTATTTTACCAAAATAAAATGTCGACTTTAAATAGTTGTAATAAAATATATAAAATGATGACTAATATAGTCAGAACATCTTATAGAATTTGTTCTATAATAGTAGTTTTCATGTTAAGTTTATCCGTCATTGACAGATGATAAATGTTTCATCCGTTTCTTCACAAACTCCACCCAAACTTTCATCGATTTCACGAACATTTTTTCTTACTGGTTTCACCAGTGTTCACCAATTTCACCCGAAGTTTCATAGATTCATATATTTTCACTGTTTAATTTTTTACGAGTTCATATATTTTTTAGCGAGTTTTCTGCTTTTTTTAATCGGTTATAACCTTTTTCAATCTTTTTCCATTTTTCTTTGGATTTTTTTTCCAATTTAAACCATTTTTTCACCGATTTCATCTTGTTTTTGTCGGTTAAAGTTTAACTCGTTTTCAGGTATTTCACTTATTTCACATGTTATTCACCTGAATTTTCATTGATTAAACATGTTTTCACCGACTTTAAGCTTTTTTGACTGATTTTACCCTTTTTAACTGATTTTATCCGTTTTCAGTTTTCATCCGTTTCTTTACAAATTTCACCCAAATTTTCATCGATTCATTTGTTCTCACTAATTAATTTTTTTTTACCGGTTAATATATTTTCTTAGCGATTTACCCTTTTTTTTTATTGGTTATAACGTTTTTCATTGTTTTTTCCGGCTTAAACCATTTTTCTACCGATTTCACCTCATTTTTGTCAGTTAAACTTTTTTTTTAATTGATTTCACTCGTTTTTACCATTTTAACCCGTTTTCACCTATTTCACATTTTCTTCTCTGATTTCACATGTTATTCACTTGAAATTTTCGTTGATTAAATATATTTTTACCGACTTTACACTTTTCTGACCGATTTTACCATTTTTTCACTGATTTTACCCCTTTTGACTGGATTTCACCTGTTTCATCATTTTTCTTACAAATTCCGCTCGAATTAATTTTCATCGATTCAACATATTTTCACAAACTTTACCTTTTTTTGAATCAATTTTACTCGTTTTCATCCATTTTTCACAAATTTCACCCAAATTTTTATTGATTTCAAATGTATTTACGATTTCACATGCACTTTTTTTAACCGGTTTCACCCATTTTTTACTAACTTCACTAGTGTTCACAAATTCACCCGCACTTTCATCGATTTCACATGTTTTCATTGATTTAATATATTTTTTTTATTGATTTCAGCAATTTTCATCGATTTCACCAGTTTTTTTTACTAATTTCACGAAACGAATTCTATGAAAGTTTGGGTTATGCATGTCTTGATATTCTTTATATTTTGCCTCTCTAGCCAAATAAACAATAAGTACTTAGCTAAGTTATAAGCATTTTTGGTTCATTTATAGGTTAGATGCAATTCTTATTTTAACTTTTCATTTTTTTATTTTCTTCTTCTGTATAGCAAAATGATATTTAAGAGAATTTGATTTTAATATTTTACTTTTAGATGATTGTATATGACTTATATAGTTATATTGTACTGAATCTTTCAATTATACTAATAACATATTGCTAAATTAAAATAATTTTACATGTATATTTTAGGAGCTATTTAAAATAGCAATATTTTTTTTCTTTTGGTTTTTTCATTTTATGTGTTATATGAGAAGAAAATTGAAATTATAAAATTTGATGTAAAATATAATTTCTAAATTTTAGGAGCTTATGTAAGAGATAAATATAATAAGATTTCATGTCTAATTGTACCTTTACCATAATTAATATAAAAAGTTTCCATGTCTAATTATTATTCTTCAACTATTTTTACATATTTACCATTGAATTAAATATCACTTTACAACTCAAATAAGGGTATATTATTATTCAAAAAAAAAAAAAAACTTAAATTATTCACACTTTTATAATAAGTATAGATATAGAATAGATATAGACTAGAAAATTGCACGTAAGTTGTACGCGTGTAGTTAATTTTATTAGTAAATTTTGTAAATTATAGTAAAAATAACTTTATCATGTCACAAAATAATATAAATTAATGATTAATATTCAATTTAACTATTATTAAAATTATCTATATACATATTAAAGTACGAGTTAGTCAAACAAAATTTCTTCCCTTTTTTGTGAAGACTATTATACCCTTATAATTATATTGTGATATTTAATTATATGTCAAAAAAGTAAAATAAAAGAATCTGATAGGACTCGGCGTAGTAAAAGGACTCCTCGGCCTAATCCTAAATACAATAATTGATTAGTAGCTTTGTTATTACTTAATTTACTTTATTTCTTGCAATTAGGACTTAGATGTGGTTTAGGACTTATTCCTTGAAAAAAAGATTGTCTAATAGGAACCAGCAGGAGACAATCTTTTTTTCAAGGAATAATATTATGATTTGAGGTTACTTGCGCCCATAGCAAGCAATTTAATTATTTGGTTACCAAGCGATCTTATCAGAATCCTAAACCCTAAAAAAAAAATTATGCCACATTTGTGCTACATGAATAAAAAAAGATACTATTTAGTTAACTAAAAATTGTATAATCGTCTTAAGCCAAAAAAAGTCAAAACATAGAAATTTGTTAAAATCGGCAAAAACAGGTAAAATTCGATTAAAAATATATGATAAAAATGGTAAAATCAATGGGAAAATGGGTTAGATAGAAAGAAAAGTGAGTTAAAGTAAAAAAAATGGTGCAAAGCATAAGATCATATGATCTTCCAATCATTCCAATTGATATTAACAATGTCCAAGATGATTTTCCAAGAGAGACACGAGACGAAATGTCAATAGAAATACCTGAAGAAGATTGTGAAGCAGAAAAAAATTAAATCCTGAACAACATAATGCTTTTTCATTGATATTAGATCGCATACATGAAGGTAAAGGTGGCATGTTCTTTATTGACGGACATGGTGGAACTGGAAAGACATTTATGTACCGCGCACTATTAGCCCATCTTAGATGCAAAAAGTTTATAGCAATTGCAACTGCAACATCTGCAGTTGCTGCTGTCATAATGCCAGATAAGATGACACATTACCAAATTAATATATGCTACATATTAACAAAAAAATCTTATTTGACTAAAAGCTGCACAATTTTTTTTCATATAGATAGAAAAGAAAACATGGCTAAACCAACCAAAAAACTTAATGCACCGAAAGATGAACAATTTCATCAATTAGATAGAAGAAAAAACAATGCTGTAAAAGTTTTTTTTTTTTTTTTTTTAAGGCATGAAACTTGAGCACCGTAATTCGTTTACTGTGAGCAAATCTTGAAAAGATGTCGGACCTCTTATATGATTCAATAGCAATCTCACTTAATAACGTTCTCCTTCTATAAGATTAGCCCCATTTGTACATCCTATCACACCTCCTTGTTTTCTTTTGTTCCAGCATTTACGTTTTTTGTCCCACACATATGGTAATTAAGTTGTCACTATTGATTATTAGTAACACCCTTTTAGTGACAATAAATATTGTCACAATATTTATTTTGATTGTCACTTTTGGGGTATCGCTTAATAGTGACAATTTTTTCATAAGTCTTATCACTAATATGTCTACGAAGTGACAATATCTAAGTTGTTGTCACTTAATAGATATAAAAAGAGATAAGTTTAACCTTGTCATAAAAATTCAATTTTCTTGTAGTGATATAATATTTAATTGAATATTTCTAAGAGCTCGATTGGTTATAAAACATTATCAATTACTATTATATATTTAGATATGATTTAAATTTTTCCGAAACGTGTCGTACACATTATGTGGAATCTCTCCCGACAAAAAATTAGACATCGCATATGTAATAAATAATTAATACGTGTTGAATTAATTGATTAACTAACTTAGTGATATATATGTTTGTTTGATGCAGGTTGGTCATCCTCAAATGAATTATTCTATATCTATATCTATTTATATCTATATTTTATATACATATAAAAGTACGAGTTGGCCAAGGAAATTGCTTCCCTTTTTTGTGAAGACTAATATACCCCTATTTAAATTATATAGTGATATTTAATTCTATGGCAAAAAGGTAAAAGAAAAGAATCCTAGAAGTATAATTAAACAAGAAGTCTATCTTATATCAACCTTATAATTATTCTTTAAAGCTTTACGACTTATCAAAATATTAATGGTAAAAAAAAATTAAAAAAATTATTACTCTATATTTCTTCAAAAAAAAAAATTTGAAAAATTCTTAAGAAGTTATCAATTATTGAAGAACCTTAGAAAAAATTATGCCACATTCGTGCTACATGAATAAAAAAAGATATTATTTAGTTTACTAAAAAATGTATAATTGGCTTAAGCCAAAAAAAGTCAAAACATAGAAATTGTTAAAACCGACAAAAATAAGTAAAATTCGATTAAAAATATATATTAAATAATGGCAAAATCAATGGAAAAATGGGTTAAATAGAAAGAAAAGCGAGTTAAAGCAAAAAAAATGGTGCAATTGAAAAAACAACAAGCTGAATCAGCAAATAAATGGGTAAAACCGGTAAAAAAAAAATGAATGACATCTGCTAAACACGGGATAACAGAAAAAAAAAAAAAAGGGATCAAATCGATAAAATAATGAGTTAATTGGCAAAAAAAAACTTGAAATATGTGAGGAAATAGATTAAATAAGTAAAATCATACTAAAATTAGGTTTAGCCGGAGAGAATAAGTGAATTGATTAACAAATGTACAAATCGACTAAAATTGGGTTAAACTAGAGAGAACTGATGGGTTGATTAACAAATGAGATAAAACAAAAAAAAAGGGTGAAATCGGCGAAAGAACGTGTTAAAATAATAAAAATAAATGATAAACTTAGTGTAAAAGCAGGTAAAATCGATATTTCTTTCGAGAGTTTTTACGAAATTATCACTTATTAAAGAACCTAAAAACAAAAGGTCACTTTCAGGCTATATGAAGAAAAAAAATACTATTTAGTTAACTGAAAAACTTATAAATGACTTAAGCTAAAATAAGTAAAAACATAGAATGGTTAAAATTGGTGAAACGCGTAAAATTCTATTAAAAATATATATGATAAAATATGGTAAATCAATGGAAAAATGGGTTAGATAGAAGAAAAACGAGTTAAAGCAAAAAAAAAAAAAAAACGGTACAATTGATAAAACAATGGGGTAAGTAAACAAAAAAGGGTAACTGGTAAAAAATAAATGATATTGCCTAAACATGGGAAAACGAAGGGAGGGGGTTTCAAATCGATAAAAGAATAAAAATAAAAAAAATAGTTAAATTGGCATAGAAATTGTTAAAACCGACAAAAATAAGTAAAATTCGATTAAAAATATATATTAAAAAATGGCAAAATAAATGTGAAAATGGGTTAAATAGAAAGAAAAGCGAGTTAAAGCAAAAAAAATGGTGCAATTGAAAAAACAACAAGGTGAACCAGCAAATAAATGGGTAAAACCGGTAAAAAAAAATGAGAGAATTGCAATTGTGGTACCAAACTATATACCGATTCTCACTTGTGGTACCATAAAAATCAAGCCCGACAAATTTGGTACCACAATTTAAGAAATCAATCACTTTTGGTACCACCGTTAAAATTGGACGTTAACTGATGACGTGGCAGTTTAGTTTTATTGCAAAACTGATACCATTACTTATGTTGACTGACAATTATACCCCTAATATTTCAGGTTGTCAAAATAGCCCCACATTTTCAAATTTACTGACAATTTTAATCCACATTGTTGCCAAATTTCAAAATTGGCTCGAATAAGACACGTGCGAACCAATTTAGAGAATTTACTTATTATATTTACATATTTATTTAACTTATTTAGTTTTATAAATAATATTAACAAACCAAATAGTACTTTAATATAAATCCTACAAAATATTAATTAAATCTAAAATTTATGTAATAATATTAGTATATTTAATATTTATTAAAAAATAAAGTTTTATATTATTAATAAAATAATTATAATTTAAAAAAAAAAAAAAACCAAACCATCCCCTCCCCCCCCCCCCCCCCCCCCCCCCCCCCCCCCCCAAACCCCAACCCCCCGTAAACCACCACCCCCCCACCACATCCCAGGTCGGCGGCGGCCTGGGATCTTTCGTCCCAGGCCGCCGGCCTGGGATTGTCGGTCCCAGGCCACCGCGGCCTGGGATCTGTTGCAGATCCCAGGCCACCGTGGCCTGGGACGGACGATCCCAGGCCGCCATGGCCTGGGATTGACAATCCCAGGCCACCGGCGGCCTGGGGCGAACGATCCCAGGCCGCCGTCGGCCTGGGATGGGGTTGGGGGGTGGTGGTTTACGGGGGGGTGGGGTTTGGGGGGGGGGGGGGGGTGGGGGGGGGGGGGGGGGGTGGGGGTTAGGAGATGGTTTGGTTTTTTTTTTTTTTTAAAAAAAATTATAATTATTTTATTAATAATATAAAACTTTATTTTTTAATAAATATTAAATATACTAATATTATTACATAAATTTTAGATTTAATTAATATTTTGTAGGATTTATATTAAAGTATTATTTGGTTTGTCAATATTATTTATAAAACTAAATAAGTTAAATAAATATGTAAATATAATAAGTAAAATCTCTAAATTGGTTCGCACGTGTCTTATTCGAGCCAATTTTGAAATTTGGCAACAATGTGGACTAAAATTGTCAGTAAATTTGAAAATGTGGGGCTATTTTGACAACCTGAAATATTAGGGGTATAATTGTCAGTCAACATAAGTTATGGTATCAATTTTGCAATAAAACTTAACTGCCACATCATCAGTTAACGTCCAATTTTAACGGTGGTACCAAAAGTGATTGATTTCTTAAATTGTGGTACCAAATGTGTCGGCCTCGATTTTTATGGTACCACAAGTGAGAATCGGTATATAGTTTGGTACCACAATTGCAATTCTCTCAAAAAAAATGAATGACATCTGCTAAATACGGGATAACAGAAAAAATGGATCAAATCGATAAAATAACAAGAAAAAAATCTGTTAATTGGAAAAAAAAACTTGAAATATGTGAGGAAATAGGTTAAATAAGTAAAATCATACTAAAATTAGATTTAGCCGGAGATAATAAGTGAATTGATTAACAAATTTACAAATCGACTAAAAATGGGTTAAACTAGAGAGAACTGATGGGTTAATTAACAAATGAGATAAAACACAAAAAAAGGGTGAAATCGGTGAAAGAACGTGTTAAAATAATAAAAATAAATGATAAACTTAGTGTAAAAGCAGGTAAAATCGATATTTCTTTCGAGAGTTTTTAAGAAATTATCACTTATTAAAGAACCTAAAAACAAAAGGTCACTTTCAGGCTATATGGAGAAAAAAAAATACTATTTAGTTAACTGAAAAACTTATAAATGACTTAAGCTAAAATAAGTAAAAACATAGAATGGTTAAAATTGGTGAAACGCGTAAAATTCTATTAAAAATAAATATGATAAAATATGGTAAATCAATGGAAAAATGGGTTAGATAGAAGAAAAACGAGTTAAAGCAAAAAAAAGGGTACAATTGATAAAACAACGGGGTAAGTCGACAAAAAAGGGTAACTGGTAAAAAATAAATGATATTGCCTAAACATGGGAAAACGAAAGGGGGGGGGGGGGGGGTTCAAATCGATAAAAAAAAAAAAAAAAAAAAAAAGTTAAATTGGCAAAAAAAATGTGAAATAGGTGAGAAAATGGGTTGAATCAGCATAAGAATATGTTAAGTCGACTAAAATTTGGTTAAACCGGAGAGAATTGGTGAATTGACCACAAATGGGATAAAACACAAAAACGGGTGAAATCGATCAAAGAACAGGTTAAAATAACAAAAAAAAGAAATAGTAAACTCGGTGTTAAAGCGGGTGCAATCGATATTTCTTTGGACAATTCTTAAGAAATGATCATTTATTAAAGAACCTGAAAAAAATGCCACATTTGTGTTATTTGAATAAAACAAAGTAATGTTTAGTTAATTGAGAAACTTATAATTGACATAAGTTAAAAAAAAGTCAAAACATATAAATGGTTATAATTGCTGAAAACGGATAAAATTCGATTAAAAAATATATGATAAAATAGTAAAACAATGGAAAAATGGGTTCGATCGAATAAAAACAAGTTAAAGCAACAAAAAATGGTACAATCGATAATACAATGAGGTAAACCGGCAGAATATGGGTAAACCGGTAAAAAATAAATGACATCAGTTAAACACAGAATAACAAAAAGGGGTTAAATCGATAAAGAACAAGAACAAAAAAAATGAGTTATATTGACAAAAAAAAAGTGAAATAGTCGAGAAAATATGATAAATCAACAAAAGAATAAGTAAAATCAACTAAAATTGAGTTAAATTAGATAGAATGAGTGAATTGTTTAACGAATGTGATAAACACAAAAATGGATGAAATCGGTGAAAGAACGAATTAAAATAACATAAAAACAAATGGTAAACTCAATATAAAAGCGGTTGAAATCGATGAAAGGACATTTAAAAAAAAAAAAAAAAAAAGCAAACTTAGTGTAAAAGCAGGTTTACTCTACAAAATTGTGGAAAATTGATAAAAACGGGTTAAATTAGTTAAAAATTGGATCAGACATGTAACTGAAAATAGATGAACTCAATAAAAGATAGATATAACCAGCAAAACTGGTTAAATCGATAAAAGAAGGGTTAAACATATGAAAATTGATTTAAATGGAAAAAAAATGTTTAGATGGAAATATCAATGTTAATGAAGAAAATAATTGATATTGTTCATTCATTCAAATTGTTGTTTTAGAATAATAGTTATGTAGACATGTATTTTAAGATTATAAATACTTAGTAATTATAGTTCATTTTTTATTTTCAAGTTTTGGATTTGGTTTTAGATATTTCTGATAAAAATTATAAATTATTGGTAATAACATAGTAATAATTAAAGTAATTTAGTCAAAAAAATTATGTAGTGTTGTCATTAAGACCATAATATAATTAAAAATATTATATGATTCAACTAACTTAAGAAATTAGTTAATCACGTGCAACGCACGTGTACCTTTCTAGTACATATAAAAGTACGAGTTTGACAAATAAAATTTCTTCCCTTTTTTGTGAAGACTAATATACCACTATTTATATTATATTGTAATATTTAATTTTATGGCAAAAAAGTATAATAAAAGAATCCTAGAAGTATAATTAGACAAGAAGTCTCTCCTACATCAATCTTATTATAATTATCTTTTAAGGTTTTACAACTCATTAAAATATTAATAGTAAAAAAAAAAACTATTACTCTATATTTCTTCGAAGATTTCTTTGGAAAGTTCTGAAAAAGTTATCACTTATTAGTTTAACTAAAAAAACATATAATTGGCTTAAGCCAAAAAGAGTCAAAACATAGAAATTGTTCAAAAAGGGGTAAAATTTGATAAAAAAAATATATGATAAAAAATAGTAAATCAATGGAAAAATGAGTTAGATAGAAAAAGAAAAAAAACGAGTTAAAGCAGAAAAAATGGTGCAATGTAAACCGACAAAAAATTGGTAAAACCGATAAAAAAATGAATGACATCTGCTAAACACGAGATAAAAAAAAGGGATCAAATCGATAAAAGAACAAGAACAAAAAAATGAGTAAATTGGCAAAAAGGTGAAAATGTGAGAAAATAGGTTAATCAGCAAAATAATAAGTATAATCAGACTATGGGTGGGGGGGGGGGGGGGTGGGGGGGGGGGGGGGTGGGGGGGGGGGGGGGTGGGGGGGGGGGGGGGTGGGGGGGGGGGGGGGTGGGGGGGGGGGGGGGTGGGGGGGGGGGGGGGTGGGGGGGGGGGGGGGTGGGGGGGGGGGGGGGTGGGGGGGGGGGGGGGTGGGGGGGGGGGGGGGTGGGGGGGGGGGGGGGTGGGGGGGGGGGGGGGTGGGGGGGGGGGGGGGTGGGGGGGGGGGGGGGTGGGGGGGGGGGGGGGTGGGGGGGGGGGGGGGTGGGGGGGGGGGGGGGTGGGGGGGGGGGGGGGTGGGGGGGGGGGGGGGTGGGGGGGGGGGGGGGTGGGGGGGGGGGGGGGTGGGGGGGGGGGGGGGTGGGGGGGGGGGGGGGTGGGGGGGGGGGGGGGTGGGGGGGGGGGGGGGTGGGGGGGGGGGGGGGTGGGGGGGGGGGGGGGTGGGGGGGGGGGGGGGTGGGGGGGGGGGGGGGTGGGGGGGGGGGGGGGTTAAATCCTGAACAACATAATGCTTTTTCATTGATATTAGATCGCATACATGAAGGTAAAGGTGGCATGTTCTTTATTGACGGACATGGTGGAACTGGAAAGACATTTATGTACCGCGCACTATTAGCCCATCTTAGATGCAAAAAGTTTATAGCAATTGCAACTGCAACATCTGCAGTTGCTGCTGTCATAATGCCAGATAAGATGACACATTACCAAATTAATATATGCTACATATTAACAAAAAATTCTTATTTGACTAAAAGCTGCACAATTTTTTTTAATATAGATAGAAAAGAAAACATTGCTATACCAACCAAAAAACTTATTGCACCGAAAGATGAACAATTTCATCAATTAGATAGAAGAAAAAACAATGCTGTAAAAGTTTTTATTTTTGTTAAGGCATGAAACTTGAGCACCGTAATTCGTTTACTGTGAGCAAATCTTGAAAAGATGTCGGACCTCTTATATGATTCAATAGCAATCTCACTTAATAACGTTCTCCTTCTATAAGATTAGCCCCATTTGTACATCCTATCACACCTCCTTGTTTTCTTTTGTTCCAGCATTTACGTTTTTTGTCCCACACATATGGTAATTAAGTTGTCACTATTGATTATTAGTAACACCCTTTTAGTGACAATAAATATTGTCACAATATTTATTTTGATTGTCACTTTTGGGGTATCGCTTAATAGTGACAATTTTTTCATAAGTCTTATCACTAATATGTCTACGAAGTGACAATATCTAAGTTGTTGTCACTTAATAGATATAAAAAGAGATAAGTTTAACCTTGTCATAAAAATTCAATTTTCTTGTAGTGATATAATATTTAATTGAATATTTCTAAGAGCTCGATTGGTTATAAAACATTATCAATTACTATTATATATTTAGATATGATTTAAATTTTTCCGAAACGTGTCGTACACATTATGTGGAATCTCTCCCGACAAAAAAATTAGACATCGCATATGTAATAAATAATTAATACGTGTTGAATTAATTGATTAACTAACTTAGTGATATATATGTTTGTTTGATGCAGGTTGGTCATCCTCAAATGAATTATTCTATATCTATATCTATTTATATCTATATTTTATATACATATAAAAGTACGAGTTGGCCAAGGAAATTGCTTCCCTTTTTTGTGAAGACTAATATACCCCTATTTAAATTATATAGTGATATTTAATTCTATGGCAAAAAGGTAAAAGAAAAGAATCCTAGAAGTATAATTAAACAAGAAGTCTATCTTATATCAACCTTATAATTATTCTTTAAAGCTTTACGACTTATCAAAATATTAATGGTAAAAAAAAATTAAAAAAATTATTACTCTATATTTCTTCAAAAAAAAAAATTTGAAAAATTCTTAAGAAGTTATCAATTATTGAAGAACCTTAGAAAAAATTATGCCACATTCGTGCTACATGAATAAAAAAAGATATTATTTAGTTTACTAAAAAATGTATAATTGGCTTAAGCCAAAAAAAGTCAAAACATAGAAATTGTTAAAACCGACAAAAATAAGTAAAATTCGATTAAAAATATATATTAAATAATGGCAAAATCAATGGAAAAATGGGTTAAATAGAAAGAAAAGCGAGTTAAAGCAAAAAAAATGGTGCAATTGAAAAAACAACAAGCTGAATCAGCAAATAAATGGGTAAAATCGGTAAAAAAAAAATGAATGACATCTGCTAAACACGGGATAACAGAAAAAAAAAAAAGGGATCAAATCGATAAAATAATGAGTTAATTGGCAAAAAAAAACTTGAAATATGTGAGGAAATAGGTTAAATAAGTAAAATCATACTAAAATTAGGTTTAGCCGGAGAGAATAAGTGAATTGATTAACAAATGTACAAATCGACTAAAATTGGGTTAAACTAGAGAGAACTGATGGGTTGATTAACAAATGAGATAAAACAAAAAAAAAGGGTGAAATCGGCGAAAGAACGTGTTAAAATAATAAAAATAAATGATAAACTTAGTGTAAAAGCAGGTAAAATCGATATTTCTTTCGAGAGTTTTTACGAAATTATCACTTATTAAAGAACCTAAAAACAAAAGGTCACTTTCAGGCTATATGAAGAAAAAAAATACTATTTAGTTAACTGAAAAACTTATAAATGACTTAAGCTAAAATAAGTAAAAACATAGAATGGTTAAAATTGGTGAAACGCGTAAAATTCTATTAAAAATATATATGATAAAATATGGTAAATCAATGGAAAAATGGGTTAGATAGAAGAAAAACGAGTTAAAGCAAAAAAAAAAAAAAACGGTACAATTGATAAAACAATGGGGTAAGTAAACAAAAAAGGGTAACTGGTAAAAAATAAATGATATTGCCTAAACATGGGAAAACGAAGGGAGGGGGTTTCAAATCGATAAAAGAATAAAAATAAAAAAAATAGTTAAATTGGCATAGAAATTGTTAAAACCGACAAAAATAAGTAAAATTCGATTAAAAATATATATTAAAAAATGGCAAAATAAATGGGAAAATGGGTTAAATAGAAAGAAAAGCGAGTTAAAGCAAAAAAAATGGTGCAATTGAAAAAACAACAAGGTGAACCAGCAAATAAATGGGTAAAACCGGTAAAAAAAAATGAGAGAATTGCAATTGTGGTACCAAACTATATACCGATTCTCACTGGTACCATAAAAATCAAGCCCGACAAATTTGGTACCACAATTTAAGAAATCAATCACTTTTGGTACCACCGTTAAAATTGGACGTTAACTGATGACGTGGCAGTTTAGTTTTATTGCAAAATTGATACCATTACTTATGTTGACTGACAATTATACCCCTAATATTTCAGGTTGTCAAAATAGCCCCACATTTTCAAATTTACTGACAATTTTAATCCACATTGTTGCCAAATTTCAAAATTGGCTCGAATAAGACACGTGCGAACCAATTTAGAGAATTTACTTATTATATTTACATATTTATTTAACTTATTTAGTTTTATAAATAATATTAACAAACCAAATAGTACTTTAATATAAATCCTACAAAATATTAATTAAATCTAAAATTTATGTAATAATATTAGTATATTTAATATTTATTAAAAAATAAAGTTTTATATTATTAATAAAATAATTATAATTTTTTTAAAAAAAAAAAACCAAACCATCCCCTACCCCTCCCCCTACCCCTCCCCCCCCCCCCCCACCCCAAACCCCAACCCCCCGTAAACCACCACCCCCCACCACATCCCAGGCCGGCGGTGGCCTGGGATCTTTCGTCCCAGGCCGGCGGTGGCCTGGGATCTTTCGTCCCAGGCCGCCGGCCTGGGATTGTCGGTCCCAGGCCACCGCGGCCTGGGATCTGTTGCAGATCCCAGGCCACCGTGGCCTGGGACGGACGATCCCAGGCCGCCATGGCCTGGGATTGACAATCCCAGGCCACCGGCGGCCTGGGGCGAACGATCCCAGGCCGCCGTCGGCCTGGGATGGGGTTGGGGGGTGGTGGTTTACGGGGGGTTGGGGTTTGGGGGGGGGGGGGGGGGGGGGGGGGGGGGGGGTGGGGTGGGGGATGGTTTGGTTTTTTTTTTTTTTTAAAAAAAATTATAATTATTTTATTAATAATATAAAACTTTATTTTTTAATAAATATTAAATATACTAATATTATTACATAAATTTTAGATTTAATTAATATTTTGTAGGATTTATATTAAAGTATTATTTGGTTTGTCAATATTATTTATAAAAGTAAATAAGTTAAATAAATATGTAAATATAATAAGTAAAATCTCTAAATTGGTTCGCACGTGTCTTATTCGAGCCAATTTTGAAATTTGGCAACAATGTGGACTAAAATTGTCAGTAAATTTGAAAATGTGGGGCTATTTTGACAACCTGAAATATTAGGGGTATAATTGTCAGTCAACATAAGTTATGGTATCAATTTTGCAATAAAACTTAACTGCCACATCATCAGTTAACGTCCAATTTTAACGGTGGTACCAAAAGTGATTGATTTCTTAAATTGTGGTACCAAATGTGTCGGCCTCGATTTTTATGGTACCACAAGTGAGAATCGGTATATAGTTTGGTACCACAATTGCAATTCTCTCAAAAAAAAATGAATGACATCTGCTAAATACGGGATAACAGAAAAAATGGATCAAATCGATAAAATAACAAGAAAAAAATCTGTTAATTGGAAAAAAAAACTTGAAATATGTGAGGAAATTGGTTAAATAAGTAAAATCATACTAAAATTAGATTTAGCCGGAGAGAATAAGTGAATTGATTAACAAATTTACAAATCGACTAAAAATGGGTTAAACTAGAGAGAACTGATGGGTTAATTAACAAATGAGATAAAACACAAAAAAAGGGTGAAATCGGTGAAAGAACGTGTTAAAATAATAAAAATAAATGATAAACTTAGTGTAAAAGCAGGTAAAATCGATATTTCTTTCGAGAGTTTTTAAGAAATTATCACTTATTAAAGAACCTAAAAACAAAAGGTCAATTTCAGGCTATATGGAGAAAAAAAAATACTATTTAGTTAACTGAAAAACTTATAAATGACTTAAGCTAAAATAAGTAAAAACATAGAATGGTTAAAATTGGTGAAACGCGTAAAATTCTATTAAAAATAAATATGATAAAATATGGTAAATCAATGGAAAAATGGGTTAGATAGAAGAAAAACGAGTTAAAGCAAAAAAAAGGGTACAATTGATAAAACAACGGGGTAAGTCGACAAAAAAGGGTAACTGGTAAAAAATAAATGATATTGCCTAAACATGGGAAAACGAAAGGGGGGGGGGGGGTGTTTCAAATCGATAAAAGAATAAAAATAAAAAAATAGTTAAATTGGCAAAAAAAATGTGAAATAGGTGAGAAAATGGGTTGAATCAGCATAAGAATATGTTAAGTCGACTAAAATTTGGTTAAACCGGAGAGAATTGGTGAATTGACCACAAATGGGATAAAACACAAAAACGGGTGAAATCGATCAAAGAACAGGTTAAAATAACAAAAAAAAGAAATAGTAAACTCGGTGTTAAAGCGGGTGCAATCGATATTTCTTTGGACAATTCTTAAGAAATGATCATTTATTAAAGAACCTGAAAAAAATGCCACATTTGTGTTATTTGAATAAAACAAAGTAATGTTTATTTAATTGAGAAACTTATAATTGACATAAGTTAAAAAAAAGTCAAAACATATAAATGGTTATAATTGCTGAAAATGGATAAAATTCGATTAAAAAATATATGATAAAATAGTAAAACAATGGAAAAATGGGTTCGATCGAATAAAAACAAGTTAAAGCAACAAAAAATGGTACAATCGATAATACAATGAGGTAAACCGGCAGAATATGGGTAAACCGGTAAAAAATAAATGACATCAGTTAAACACAGAATAACAAAAAGGGGTTAAATCGATAAAGAACAAGAACAAAAAAAATGAGTTATATTGACAAAAAAAAAGTGAAATAGTCGAGAAAATATGATAAATCAACAAAAGAATAAGTAAAATCAACTAAAATTGAGTTAAATTAGATAGAATGAGTGAATTGTTTAACGAATGTGATAAACACAAAAATGGATGAAATCGGTGAAAGAACGAATTAAAATAACATAAAAACAAATGGTAAACTCAATATAAAAGCGGTTGAAATCGATGAAAGGACATTTTAAAAAAAAAAAAAAAAAGCAAACTTAGTGTAAAAGCAGGTTTACTCTACAAAATTGTGGAAAATTGGTAAAAACGGGTTAGATTAGTTAAAAATCGGATTAGACATGTAACTGAAAATAGATTAACTCAATAAAAGATAGATATAACCAGCAAAACTGGTTAAATCGATAAAAAAAGGGTTAAACATATGAAAATTGATTTAGATGAAAAAAATTGTTTAGATGGAAATATCAATGTCAATGAAGAAAATAATTGATATTGTTCATTCATTCAAATTGTTGTTTTAGAATAATAGTTATGTAGACATGTACTTTAAGATTAGAAATACTTAATAAATATAGTTCATTTTTTATTTTCAAGTTTTGGATTTGGTTTTAGATATTTCTGATAAAAATTATAAATTATTGGTAATAACATAGTAATAATTAAAGTAATTTAGTCAAAAAAATTATGTAGTGTTGTCATTAAGACCATAATATAATTAAAAATATTATATGATTCAACTAACTTAAGAAATTAGTTAATCACGTGCAACGCACGTGTACCTTTCTAGTACATATAAAAGTACGAGTTTGACAAATAAAATTTCTTCCCTTTTTTGTGAAGACTAATATACCACTATTTATATTATATTGTAATATATAATTTTATGGCAAAAAAGTATAATAAAAGAATCCTAGAAGTATAATTAGACAAGAAGTCTCTCCTACATCAATCTTATTATAATTATCTTTTAAGGTTTTACAACTCATTAAAATATTAATAGTAAAAAAAAAAACTATTACTCTATATTTCTTCGAAGATTTCTTTGGAAAGTTCTGAAAAAGTTATCACTTATTAGTTTAACTAAAAAAACATATAATTGGCTTAAGCCAAAAAGAGTCAAAACATAGAAATTGTTCAAAAAGGGGTAAAATTTGATAAAAAAAATATATGATAAAAAATAGTAAATCAATGGAAAAATGAGTTAGATAGAAAAAGAAAAAAAACGAGTTAAAGCAGAAAAAATGGTGCAATGTAAACCGACAAAAAATTGGTAAAACCGATAAAAAAATGAATGACATCTGCTAAACACGAGATAAAAAAAGGGATCAAATCGATAAAAGAACAAGAACAAAAAAATGAGTAAATTGGCAAAAAGGTGAAAATGTGAGAAAATAGGTTAATCAGCAAAATAATAAGTATAATCAGACTAAAATTGGGTTCAACCAGAGAGAATGGGTGAATTGATTAACAAATGTGATAAAATCTACTAAAATTGGGTTAAACTAGAGAGAATGGATGGATTGATTAAGAAATATGATGAACCACAAAAAACAGGTGAAATCAGTGAAAGAACGAGCTAAAATAACAAAAAATAAATGATAAACTCAATGTAAAAGCAAGTAAAATCGATATTTCTTTGAAAAATTCTTAAGAAAATATCACTTATCAAATAACCTCAAAAAAATTAAAGAACCTAAAAATAAAAGGCCACATTTGGGTTAGTTAAATAAAAAAAAGTACTATTTAGTAATTGGAAAACTTATAATTGGCTTAAGACAAAATAAGTCAAAAACATTGAATGGTTAAAATCTGTGAAAACGGGTAAAAGTCGATTAAAAAATATATGATAAAATCAATGGAAATATATGTTAGTAGAAGAAAAACGAGTTAAAGAAAAAAAAATGGTGACCGGCAGAAAACGGGTAACTGGTAAAAAATGAATGATATTGGTCAAACATGAGATAACAAAAAAAAAAAAAGGAGGGGAATCAAACCGATAAAAGAATAAGAACAAAAATGAGTTAAATTGGCAAAAAAACAAAGGTGAAATATGTGAGAAGATAGGTTAAATTAGCAAAAGAATAAGTAAAATCGACTAAAATTTGGTTAAACCGGAGAGAATATGTGAATTGATTAACTAATGGAATAAAACACAAAAAGTGGTGAAACCGGTCAATGAACGGGTTAAAATAACAAAAAAGTGCAATCGATACTTCTTTGTACAATTCTTAAGAATTTGAATGATTTTGTTTGTAATTAATGCAATATTTATTTTTTATCTATCAAAAAAGAAATTGCCTCCAAGATCTTATCTCATCGTGTACTGTATGCTAAGACTAAATAAAATAATTCACATTTGCATGTTACATCATATCATCCAGGCAACGAATTTGCAAAAAAATTCTTATCGTTTTAGTGATATTTAGTTAACTAAAAAACTTATAAGTGGCTTAAGTCAAAACATATAAATGGTTAAAACTGGTGAAAACATGTAAAATTTGATCAAAAAATAGATAATAAAAAAAATGGGAAAATTGGTTAGATCGAAGAAAAACGAGTTAAAGCAACAAAAAATAGTAAAATCGATAAAACAACGGGATAAACCGACAAAACACAGGTAACCCGATAAATATGAATGATATCAGCTAAACATGAGATAACAAAAAATGGGTCAAATCGATAAAAGAACAACAATAACAAAAACTGAGTTAAATTGACAAAAAATGTGAAATAGTCGTTAAAATAGGTTAATTCATAAAAAAAATAAGCAAAATCGACTAAAATTGGGTTGAACATGTGAGACTGGGTGAATTGATTAACAAATGAGATAAACCACAAAAAATGGTGAAATCGATGAAAGAATGGGTTAAATAACATAAAAAGAAATGGTAATGATAACAAAAAAAAAGCGGGATGAAATCGATGAAAGAACATATTAAAATAATAAAAAAAAAGGTATTAGGTATTAATGATAACAACTTTAAATTATTGGTAACAACATAGTAATAATTAAAGTGAATTAGTCAAAAATATTATGTTGTGTGTCATTAAGACCATAATATGATGAAAAATTATTATATGATTCAACTAACTGATAACGTTGTGAAAACGTCGTTATTACGTGCCTTCTTAAGCTCAGAACCACTTGCTTTGCTTCGAGTTTTGCTTCCATTTTGTGTGTTTTGCTTGCATTTGCTTTTTTTGGTTCTTTGTTGGTTCTTTGTGTGTTTTGGTGGTGGTCAGTGAGTTTTCATTGTATTTTGGGGTGTTTTGTAGGAAGATGTGAATAAGAGCTTAAATCGAAAGAAGAACCTGATGATAAAAGTAGAAGGAAGTGGATAGCTGCTCACTAGAACATGCACAACTTTATCATGGATGGTCCAAATGAGCTGAATTTTGGATGTCATAGATGAGTGAGTTAGCTAAGCTACGGACTTTACGGATCCGCAATCGGAGTTCGGAATCAAAAGATATGCTTCTCGGAAGGAAGTGTGGCAGTGCAGAAAACTCACTGCCTGTTTTTCGCGGCCGCGAGGTTAAGTCTCGCCGCGGCGAGACCCCTGCTACCAGCAGATATTTTTCTGCGGAAATGCAGGGGTTTTTTTCGTATATTCCCCCTTTGATCCCACTTGTATATTTAGGCATCTTGGGGGACTTTTTGGCCTTTGTTCCCATGTAATAGAGGGTAACTTGGGCACTTTTATGTTGTTGTTTTCTCTTGCTAATAGGGCAAGAGGTTGAAAACTTTAGATAACCCCCACTTCACTTTACTTTAGCCTCCATTGGGGAAGAACTTCACTTGGACTCTCCATTGAAGATAAAAAGGCTTGAGGGAGAAGTTGTTGAATATTTCAACCACTAAGCTTACTCTAACTCTTATTACTTTGTTCATTTACATTTATGGCTTTCATTAATGTATTGGATGATTTATTTAATGTTATGAGTGGCTAATTCCTCTTCTCTTGGGTTTTATTGATCCTATGTTTGATTCTTGATTAAATGATGTTATAATGGTTGATGCTATACTTGTATGTGTTCGTTAATCCGATTCCGTGCTTATCGTTCATCTTATGATTTGACAACCTTTGAGATGAGAGTTATTGATTCTTGATTGCTAGACATAGTGATTTTGAGGATTTGATTATGAATTTGGATTGTGATTCGATTTTAGGATAGACATATACCTATGTCGTTTCATATTCGTTTAAGGTTTGAGTTTAATGCATCGATTAGATTTTAATCCATTTAGACATAAATTGGATTAGTTTAACTCGATAGGTTTGTATGCAACTCGGAAGATACATACGAACGTCCTTGAATCCTTGAGTAGCAACACGAGCATAATATATTAATTGTCGAGTCATTGTTATCGTTTGATTAGTTATGTTTTGATGTTGGGTTATATTTGATTTGTTGGGTTTATTGTTTTATCGCACTTTTGGCCAATGATTGTAGTAGATTATTGTTTAAGTACTTTGATTTGCCGTAATCATATAATCGGGTTTAATTCTACCTTGAATGCATCCTAGACATAGGACTTTGAAGGTTAGGCGAGTGACGATTTGTGGATTTCGACCTAGGATAGACATATACCTAGTGTGGTCCGTGTTTGTATAATGGGTTCGTTCGTGAATGCATCAAATAACTTAGATTCTCTTTATTCGGGGATTTGGGTTAGTCTTAGGTCCCGGGTGACAACGGTACGCCTTTGAGCCCTCTGAGAGCATCGAATGACAACGATGTTTGTGATTGATCCGGAGATGGAGAGTTTGGGTAGATTGGTAGAGTTAAGTGAAACCGACAGGGAGACTTAACTAAATTAGAACTCACAAACAACAACTAAACCTATGATTGTTTGCATAGCTAACCTAACAACCGCATGATTTATCCGCTTTAATTGATTGCTTATGAATCCTCCTTACCACATAATTAACTCCCCAATTTACTTGCTTTCGTAGTTAGATTTACTTTACCGCTCGTAGTTAAATAAAATCACCCTTATCATATATTTAGGTTTGATCATTTTTGTATCAAGCGTTCTTAGATGAAATAAGCCGTCGATTTATTCGTTTATTCCCACCTTTTACCCATTCATTGGGATTCGATACTCGGTATGTACTTATCGTTTTATATTACTTGTAACGACCGTATACTTGCGTAGTTTGCGTATTAGTATTTGGAACGCAACACTAACTTAGGAAATTAGTTAATCACGTGCAACGCACATGTACTTTTCTAGTTATTTCCTAAAAGAATGATGACTTTAAATTATTGTAATCAAATATAAATTGATGATTGATTTGTTCATAAGATACTGTGATTTTTTTTTTCTAAAATAAGATCATAACAAAATTATTTAGTTCATTCCATTTTTCATTTAAAAAATACTATTTTAAGAGCATTATTTATTTGTTTTAATTTGAAATAATACCACTGTCATTTGAAATGCATTTGTTTACATACCTAAGCCGACTTTCACCTATTTAATTCATTAGTTCAATCCATTTTTCACGAGTTTAACCCGTATTTTACCGATTTGATTCATTTTGCATCTGTTTAATATATTGTTTCTCCGATTTACACGTTATTTTATCGATTTAACCTACTTTCTTTATTTTTCCCATTTTTCATCGATTTCTTTTGTTTTTTGGTTTAAATCATTTTCTACTAGTTTCACACTATTTTTGCTGGTTAAACTATT
Organism: Penstemon davidsonii; assembly: GCA_034814905.1. Classification (NCBI taxonomy): domain Eukaryota; kingdom Viridiplantae; phylum Streptophyta; class Magnoliopsida; order Lamiales; family Plantaginaceae; genus Penstemon; species Penstemon davidsonii. The sequence continues at coordinate 2,845,402 of JAYDYQ010001086.1, read as the reverse complement.
ATTAATTTTACAGATTTCACTCGTTTTCACCAATTTCACCTCATAAGTCATTGATTTCACCCATTTTTAGCGATGTTGTCCGTTTTTTACTAATATCATCGGTCTTCTCCGGTTTTCATGAATTTCATCCAAAGTTATTCGATTCCATATGTATTTATCGATTTCACAGGCATTTTTTACCAGTTTCACTCGTTTTTCACCAACTTTACCGGTGATCACCAATTTCACCCAAATTTTTATCATTTTCACACGTTTAACCGACTTTTATAGTGTTCACCAATTTTCATTAACGATTTAGCCCATTTTACATGAAAAGAACTCAATTTTTGCCGGTTAAAGTATTCTTTCTTTTTACAGATTCCACACGTTGTCCAACTAATTTACATATTTTATCACCAATTTCACCTCATATTACATTGATTTCACATGTTTTTACCGACTTTACATTTTTTCCCCGATTCCCTTACATCACCCATTTTTAACGATTTCGTCCGTTTTTTGCTAATTTCACCGGTCTTCTCTGGTTTTCATGAATTCAATCAAAAGTTATTCGATTCCATGTGTATTTATCGATTTCACAGACACTTTTTAACCGGTTTCACTCGTTTTTCACCAACTTTACCGGTGTTCACCAATTTTATTTTTTTTATCATTTTCAGATATTGTAACTGACTTTTATCGAATTCACCAATTTTCATTAACCGATTTCGCCCATTTTCCATGAAAATAACTCCATGAAAATTCGAGTATCACCGATTTCATTCGTTTTTCACACAGGTTTCACACGTTTTTCCATGCCAACTTTATCAGTATTTATATTCGGGTTATGCATGTCTTGATCATTCGAGGTTATGCATGTTTTGATATTCTTGGATATTGTTTATATTTTGCTTCTCTAGCCAAAGAAAAATTACGTACTTAGCTAAGTCATAAGCATTTTTGACAGAATGATGTTTAAGAGAATTTTATTTAATTTTTTAGAGGAATTTTATGACTTATATTGTGCTAAATCTTCCAATGATACAAACAATAATTTTTACTTAAAAGTATATTGTTGTTAAATTATACTCCCCCCGTCCCATTTATTTTGTTCCCTTTGCTACTGTATCCGGTCAAACTTTTCAATTTTTTAAGTGATTTACCATATTAAACCTTTTAAATATAAATATATATGGTGTCATATGATATTATTAACTTATTAGTGAAATATATTAATTAAATTATTTATTATATTTGTTATAATTTTAGTCAAGTTGACTGGTCAACTGTATCAAGGGATAAAAATAATTGGGACGAAGGAAGTAATAATTTTACATTTATATTTTAGGAGCTATTTAAATATAAGTGTTTTTTATTTTATTCTTTATGGTTCATTTTTTATGTGTTATAAGAGAAGAAGAATGAAATTATAAAAGTTAATGTAAGAGATAATTTCTAAATGTTAAGAGTTTATGTAGGAAATAAATATAGAAAATACTTCATGTTTAATTCTACCTCTTCATTTAGTTTTTTATTTTAATTCTATTTATATTGAAGTGTTCATATTGAAGTAGACTTATTTTTCCTATTCTATTTTTTTTTTCTTATTTTAATTAATTTAATTATCTTTTAAGTACGGGTATATTAGTTTTCACAAAAAATTCAAGAAATTCTTTTTGTTGAGCTCGTACTTTTATATGTATATAAATATAATATAATATAATTTAATATAATATGAAAAATGCACGATACTACCCGGTGTTATGCGAAACCTGCATCAAACTACCCTGTGAATTTTTTTTTTACACCAAACCACCTTGTACTTTCAAAAATCCTAAATAAAACACCCCATCTCCTTAAGTTACTAACACCGTTAATTTTTAATTAAATTTTTTAAATTACCCCTAGATATATTTAAAAGTACAAGGGATTTTTTTCGAACGTTCAAAAGTACAAGAGAGTTTTACGTAAATATTAAAAAATACAAGGAAATTTTGTGCAAACATTCAAAAGTACAAGGGAGTTTTACGCAAACAAAATTATGCAATAATTAACGTTGTTAGTAATTAACGGAGATTGGGTGTTTTATGCAATGTCTTTGAAAATACAAAGGAGTTTGGTGAAAAAAAAAATTAACAGGCTAGTAACATGCATTATCCCTGTTTTTTACACATGGAAAAGCCTAAGAATAATTATTTCCATATCAGCCAAATGGTTACACAACTGAATTACAAAAACAAGATTTCCCATCTTATTCATAACTTGAATTTAAACTCTCAAAACATCACTAAACATTACAATCTAATTACATACCTAAGAAGCATTCTTGATAACATCCTCAATAAAAACACTTTGAGCATTATAAGAAGAACCACCCTCCATCAAAGCAATCCTACTCCTCTCCTTCATTTCCTTCACCTTATTTCTCACTCGACCTCCACCCTCCTCTGCCATCAATAGCCTTATCGCCGCCTCGATTTCCCCAGACCCCACAATTTCTAAGGTACCCCTCCTATAATCAATCCTAATCTCCACCGACATTCCCAACTCCTTAACCAATTCAAACGCATTTAACTGTTGTTCTGCGTGCAACGGAAAAGTAGCCATAGGAACCCCAAACCACACGCTCTCCAAAGTCGAGTTCCATCCACAGTGTGACACGAATCCCCCAATCGCGGGATGCGAAAGCACTGCCACCTGCGGGGCCCACCCTATAACTTTCCCAATCCCTTCAGTCCTCTCCAAGAACTTTTCAGGCAACACTTCTCGAAAATCCTCGTACTCTATCGGAACCTGCATCACACCCTCGCCCCCTGGCTTTCTTAAAGACCATAAAAAACGTTGTCCACTGTTTTCTAAAGCGGAAGCGATTTCTTTTACCTGGGATTCTTCGAAACTTCCCATACTTCCGAAACATAAGAAAACTACGGAACTTTCTGGCTGTTCATCGAGCCATTTCTTGATTTCATCATAACCCTGATTGCTACTATGTTCGTCATCGCTACTCAAACTCAAAATCGGGCCTATAGGATAAACTTTCGGGTACTTATTTTGATTAGATAAAGCTTCAATTGCGAAGGGTTCGAGATCATGGAACGTGTTCACCATAATCCCTTTTGTTTCCGGGATTCTTTTGAAGTAATACAAGAAAATATCTGACATTGGACCTTCTTCTACAACAACAGAAGGGAAGACTTTAGCAGGAACGGGAATTGAAAAACAGGGAACGGACAATTCAACATCCGAGTTTTTGTAATTAGTGAGTTCTTGATTGTGTTCATATTTAAGTTCAACTAGATGAAAAATCAGGCCAAGTGAACAAGCACCGGAAGTGAAGAAAACATAGGAGGGGAGATTAAATTCATTGGCGACGTCAATGAATTTCGTGCAGAACATATCAAGAACTAGTCCTCCAAGTTTATAATCATCAGTTTGAGATGGGTTTTCTATAAGATTGGAAACTATTTTTCTGATGGGATCATTTTGATTGTCCATGAAATCAAAAAGGACATTTGTAGAAACAGGGGAATTTTCTTGATAAGGGAGATTGATGAACTGCAAACGAGAGTTGGTGTTGGACTTTGATGAATAATTTTGGGTGTAATTATCTATGAGATTATCGTTTGGACGTCTGATGATGAGGACGGTTATGGAGAGGCGTTCGTCTCTTTGGAGGAGGAGCTTTGCCGTTTCCACGGTGGAGACGAGGTGGCTCAGCCCTGGTGAAGGGATGAATATAAGTTCGGTTTTCTTCATTTTTAGTTTTTTTTGTTTAATGTTTGAAATTGGGGTGAGTTTTTTTTATTTTGGATAATTAAATTGGGGTGAGTTTATATATGAAGAATAGGAGGGATAATTGCAAAATACTTCATTGTGTTATGCTAAATTGGACGTAACTATTCTGTTAATTTTTATTGCGACAAACTTTCTTGTTCATTCAGAAATCCTGCAGAAAACAATCAATTTTTTGAAAATAGGCCGTCTTGTAACGATATATTTCAAGAAACCGTTTTTAAATTATTCCATGTTGATCCCTACAATTTCACGTGAAATATTTTAAAAATAATTTCTTGAAACATGTTGATCCAAATCGATCTATTTTTTACAAATTATGTGTTTATTTTATGTAAGATTTTTGAAAGTATAAAGGCATTTGGTACAATAATTTTTTTATAGGATAGTTTCGTACAGATTTTACATAACACATGAAAATATTTTCTACGTAAGAAGATAAGGTGAGGCTTATTAATGTGGAATTATTATGCTTATTTCTATGCTGCAATGACCACACAAATTAATGTGGCTGACTGACAGGCTAGCTCGGATCCAAATCAGTCCCATTTTGGTTTTATCTTTGGAATTATTACACTTTTGGTATCACAATTATAGTTCACTGGCATATTTAGCCTGTAACTTTTTGAGTTGGTATATTTGGTGCCACAACTTCAACATCAGTGGCAATTTTGGTGCCAAATGAAATTCAATTTCAAAATTGGTTGCACAATGTGCGGGCCATGTGACATGAAAAATAGAGATTTGACCATTCAACGTCTTTTTCATTAAAAAGATACCAAAATTCAAAATCCCAACTTTTTCTATAAAATCCACCAAACATGCCCTTTATTAAATTGTTATCCACCTTCTTCTTCTTCCCCAAATAAATACATCCAAGTAGCCTAGTTCTTGATGGATGGAAATAATTTTATTTTTTTTAATGAAAAATGCATTGAATGGTCAAAATCCCAAATTTTCATGTCACATGACCCGCATATGAGGAAATTTCTGGCCAGTTTTGAAACTGAGCCTCAATTGACACCAAAATTGCCAATGAAGTTGAAGTTGTGGTACCAAATGTGCTAGCCTGAAAAGTTACAGGGTATAAACGCCAATGAGCTATAGTTGTGGCAAAAAAATGCAATAATCCCTTTTATCTTTTGACTAATGTACTTGCGTACAGAAGATTCTTACAAAGGCATTAACTATTTCGGGGAAAAATCAAGCTTGTAGATAGGGACATCAAATGGTTCAATCTCGGTGGCCTAGTTAGAAAAATATTTCATCGGACTTATTATATTAAATTTATTAAAAAATTGACTAAAAAGGATCTACAATCAAAATTCTTAGATAGGTATTAACTATTTTTGAGGAAAAAATCAAGTTTGTAGATAGGGACAACAAATGGTTCAACCGGACTTGATCATGATTGAATTTATGTGCAATGGATTGAGAATTTATCCAAAAGAGCTGATCCATTGAAAATTAAGTGACTAGTGTTGGGTATATTAAGTGGGAATCTCTCCTAACAGATATTCGAACCTTAATTCACTACTTTGTAGTGACTAGTGTCTTCCACTAAATCAATCATATATTGTTAATTAATCATGTGAATATGAATGTAAGCAACAGTCTCTTCCCCAACAAATCTAGACTTGAAAATTGTCATTTTCAGAATATTTACTTTGAGGTGCATTGTGATTTATAATTGCGTAATGTAGAAGGTATAGTAAAGTTGGGTTGTGTTCATAGGCAGATTAAAATGTAGATAGAGAATAAGAGTCTGAAACTCACTAAATTATTGATCTCTATCAAAATATAAAATTCAAATATACAATATAAAGACTTTAGTCCAGTTAAAATAGTGGAAAAGAAAAAATTAATATGGTTGGGCTTTGACTTCGTCCAACAACATATTACTTCGATGGAAATTAAAATGGTTTCCTTTTACAACTCTTCACTGTTTTTTAAGACCAGATATTTTAATCGAAATATCTCCTTGTCTTTTCTTTTTTCTTTTTCTCAAGGTTTAATTCTTTTCGAGGCGCATTGGATACAATAAGTAAGAATCTTTCCCGACAGGAATTCGAATCTGAGTTCGCTACTTTGTAGTGACTAGTCTCTTCCACTAGACCAATCAACTATTAGTAATATCTTCTTGTTTCAATGTGTTAAAAGACTTACCTGTTGCTTTAAGTTTTTTATTTGCATTGCCTTTGGTTTGTTAATATTTTACAGCTGAGTATGGATCTAATTGTGATATCGCCACAACATTTAAAGACAATCTAATTACATTCATGATTCATCCTCAATGAAAATACAGTCGGGTATCATGCCTTTTATCCTAGAAAAACTAAGTTAATAATTTAATGGTAAAATAACGAGTGTGCAATATTTTGTAAAACACAAAGAATAAATATGTAATAAAAATATTGCAGGGAGTTCCGTGCAGATTTTTTAAAACATAAGTGAATATCATAGTTTTTATCAATGGAAAAGGCTAAAAATAATATATAAACCAAATGGTTACACAACTGAATTACAAAAACAATATTTCCCATCTGATTCATAACTTGAATTAAATTATCAAAACATCACTAAAACATTTAAATACAATCTAATTACATCCCTAAGAAACATTCTTGATAACATCCTCAATAAAAACACTCTGAGCATTATAAGAAGAACCACCATCCATCAAAGCCGTCCTACTCCTCTCTTTCATTTCCTTCACCTTATTTCTCACTCGACTCCCACCCTCCTCCGCCATTAGCCGCCTTATCGCCGCCTCGATCTCCCCGGACCCCACAATTTCCGACGGCTTCTCTCCCCGCATATCCTTCCTATAATCAATCCTAATCTCCTCCGCCATTCCCAACTCCTTAACCAATTCAAACGCATTTAACTGTTGTTCCGCGTACAACGGAAACGTAGCCACAGGAACCCCAAACCACACGCTCTCCAAAGTCGAGTTCCATCCACAGTGCGACACGAATCCCCCAATTGCCGGATGCGAAAGCACCGCCACTTGCGGGGTCCACCCTATAACTTTTCCAATCCCTTCGGTCCTTTCCAAGAACTCTTCGGGCAACACTTCTCGAAAATCCTCATACTCTGTCGGAAGATGCATCATACCCTTCCCCCCTGGCTTTCTTAAAGACCACAAAAAACGTTGTCCACTTTTTTCTAAAGCGGAAGCGATTTCTTTTACCTGGGATTCTTCGAAACTTCCCATACTTCCGAAACATAAGAAAACTACGGAACTTTCTGGTTGTTCATCGAGCCATTTCTTGATTTCATCATAACCCTGATGGCTAGTCTGTTCATCATCGGAACTCGAACTCAAAATCGGACCTATAGGATAAACTTTCGGGTACTTATTTTGATTAGATAAAGCTTCAATTGCGAAGCTTTCGAGCTCGTGGAACGTGTTCACCATAATCCCTTTAGTTTCCGGGATTCTTTTGAAGTAATTCAAGAAGATATTTGACATTGGACCTTCTTCTACGAACACGGCAGGCAGTACTTTAACAGGAACGGGTATTGAAAAACAGGGGATGGATAATTCAACATCCGAGTTTTTGTACATAGTGAGATCTTGATTTTGTTCATATTTAAGTTCAAGTAGATGAAAAAATAGGCCAAGTGTACAAGCTCCGGAAGTGAAGAAAACATAGGACGGGAGATTAAATTCATTCGCGATTTCGATGAATTTCGTGCAGAACATATCAAGAACTAGTCCTCCAAGTTTATAATCACTAGATTGAGATGGGCTTTTCATAAGATTGGAAACTATTTCTCTTATGTGATCATTTTGATTGTTTATGAAATCAAAAAGGACGTTTGTAGAAACAGGGGAATTTTCTTGGTAAGGGAGATTGATGAACTGCAAACGAGAGTTGGTGTTGGAATTTGGTGAATATTTTTGGATGTAATTATCTGTGAGATCATCGTTAGGACGTCTGATGATGAGGACGGTTACGGAGAGGCGTTCGTCTCTTTGGAGGAGGAGCTTTGCCGTTTCCACGGTGGAGACGACGTGGCTCAGCCCTGGTGCGGGGATGAATATAAGTTCGGTTTTCTTCATTTTTGTTTAGTGTTTGAAATTGGGGTGTTTTTTCTTTCTTTTTTTGTGATAATCAAATTTGGGTGAGTTCACATATGAAGAATAGGAGGGGTAAATGCAAAATACTCCCCTATGTTATGCTAAATCTGCGCAAAATTACCCTGTGAAATTTTAATTGCGTCAAATTTCTTTGTACATTCATAAACCTTGCATAAAACACTTAATTTGTATAAAATAAGTCGTTTTTAATTGATATATTTCATTAAACCAGTTTTAAAATATTTCATGTTAGTCCCTATAACTGCACATAAAATATTTTAAAAATAATTTCTTGAAATATGTCTATTCAAAATGGTTTATATTTTACAAATTGAATATTTTATGCATAATTTGTAAAAGTCAGTACAATGACGTTTGGTGTTATCTTTTGACTATTGTACTTGCGTATAGAAGATTCCTACAAAGACATTAAGGGTCTGTTTGTTTGGTGTTTGAAAAAGTAATTTGTGAGAGTAGTGAAGGTTTATTAAATAATTTCGATTTGAGTAATATTGTTTGTTTGAATTTTGAGATAGTGATTTGAGAAATAAAGTAGGTGTAAATTTTTTTAGAAGAGATATGTTGTAGGTGTAAGATGTGTAAGACTTTATGTCAAATTATGTTTGTTATGTAAGATAAATTGTGTAAGAGATATGTTACTTTATGTCAAATTAGAGTAGAGTTTGTATAGGTTTTGTTTAGAGATTAAAAAATTGTTGTTTGTTTGGTTTTTGTGAGAGTAGTTTGAGAAATTTTAGAGATGAAAAATTTATTTCAGAAAGTAGAAAACATGTTTATTTGTCATTTTTCAAATACGAAAAAAATTTAAAAAACGCCAAACAAACATGCCCTAACTATTTCGGGGGAAAAATCAGTAGATAGGGACATCAGATTGTTTAATCGGACTAAGGGTGAGTTTGGCCTAGCGATTGCATAATTGCTTTCAGATAATTGATTTTAGTATAATTGCTTTTGAGATAATTGCTTCTGTAAAATTGATTTAGCGTTTGGTTTCAATTTTTTTGTAATTGATCCTAGATATGCAGATTTTTATGTAATTTACAAAAATAACCTTATTCATATGCTAAGCAGCATTATCCAATAATACTCTTTAACTATCACAAACCAAGAGAAAACTATAATAAAAATTTAAGAATTTTTTCTTCTTACTTTCACATAACATAAGGGCGAGTTTGTCGATTATAGGATTTATTATGAAAGAACTTTTAAAATAATTACTCAAAATAATTGATTGAACGTTTAAATTAATTATAGAATTATTAATTCTAAGAAAAATAAAAAAAATAAACATTTTTATTAAGAACACTTTAAAATTGAAACATGAAAACTACAATAGAAATATTTGAACATATCACTAATTTGTTATGTTTCATCTTTAAGATTTTAATCATGTAAATTGAAAACATCAATGAAAATCCTTTATTTGGTTTAAAAAAGAAACTAAGGGACTTTCTGAAATTAAAAAGAACAATAAAGTAAATGAAACAAAAAATTAATAGAAATATTATTATTTATTATGAGACTGGAACTTTATTATATTACTTGCATAAAAGAAAATTGGCATCATTTATTTGAATGTGTGCTACAGATACGTGAGGATAGTCAAAGGACAAAGTTGGAAATTTTTATTATTTAAATATCACGGCCACCAAAAGCTCCCATAGGGCAGCTTCTCTGCAACTTGACAATCTCACGTTCCAAAATTAAAATTGCATAATTGGAAGTGGGGCCAAACGGCAGGAAAATGACGTTAGAGTTGCAATCGTAGTTTTTAGCAGTTGAATCGTGGGGCCAAACGGGGCCTAAGTGGCGTAGGTAGAAAAATATTTTTGGAGTCATTATATTAAATTTATTAAAAAGTTGACCGAAAAGAATCAACCAATAAAATTCTTAGATAGGTATTAACTATTTTTAAGGAAAAAATCAAGTTTGTAGATAGGGACAACAAATGGTTCAACCGTTTGATCATTATGTGCAATGGATTCAGAATTTATCCAAAAGAGCGGATCCAATTTGGATCTAGTTCATTATCAATTTACAATGTTCTTTTTCCTCAAAATTTAAGCTCTAATTTGACACAGTGACATGGTGAATTATCACTAAAAGGACAAAACCCCCCCTATTTGTTTGCTTGTCTAGCAATTTAAGGACAATGATTTTATTTTCGACGAATTTAGGGCTGAAATAGCGTATTAAAAAACTAAAAATGTGACAACTTAAAACATTAAGGATGCTAATCTATGTGATTCACTTTTTGATTATCAAACCAAGTAATTCAATACAATTTCTCAATCAATTTCATTTAAATGTTTAGTAGCATAATCCCTGGTTCTTTAATTTTTACATGATATCAATAAACAATATTTGAATCATATATTCTTTCCTCTTTGATCTTCACCATGTCATCATTTCCACAATCATCAATATCTATCAAAACATTTCCTCACCATGTCATCATTTTCAAATCATCAATATCTATCAAAACATTTATTTCTATTCATCACTCAAATGTGAACATAAGATTAATCATGTGATTTTGTTTTTATTTTACAAGGTTTTAATCTCTTTCAAGGCGCATTCGGTATATTAAATGAGAATCTCTCTCAATAGAGATTCGAATTTTAGTTCACTACTTTGTAGTGACTATTGTATTCCACTAGACCAATCACCTATTGGTAATTAATCATGTACATGAATATGAATGTAAGCAAAAACAGTCTCCTCCTCGACAAGATTGCACTTGAAATTGTCAATTAATTTTCATAATATTTAGTTTGAGGTGCATTGTGATTTATAATTACATAATGAAGAAGATATAATGAACTTGCATTGTATTCATAGCCAGATTATAAAGTAGATAGAGACTAAGAGTTTGAAACTCACTAAATTATTGAACTTTATCAGATTATAAAATTCAAATATACAAGATAAAGACTAAATAATTTGACACTATCTAAAATATTGTAAAAAAGATAAAATAAACTGACTAATTACTGGATTCTAGCTAAAATAGTGGAAAAGATAAAATTAATATGGTTGGGCTTTGAATTCGTCCAACAACATATTACTTCGATGGAAATTAAACTGGTATACTTGTACAACTCTTCACTGTTTTTTCAGACCAGATATTTCTTTTAATCAAAACATCTACTTGTCTTATTTTTTTGTTTTCCAAGGGTTTAATCTCTTTTTAGACGCATCAGACACATTAAGTGGGTATCTCTCCCATCAGAGATTTGAACCTGAGTTCGCTACATTGTAGTGATTAGTCCATTGCCTTAAGTTTTTTATTTGCCTTGCCTTTTGTTAATGTTTTACATCTGGTTATGGATCTATTTGTGGGAAAATTCTTATCCGAACCGAGTTTGGCTGAACTCAAAGTAATTATATGGCAAGTGTAATACACTTGTTTTGTGATCGGATAAAACTTCTATGAAAATAATCAATCACAAAGCAAGTGCAATACACATGCTTGGTGGTTGAATGAGTTTGGCCAAATCGGACTTGAGCAAGAATTTTCCCTAATTGTGCATGTTAGCGCATTTTCGCCTCAATTTTGCAAGATTTTCCATTCTGATTCATAACTTGATTTAAATTCTCAAAATATCACCACAACATTTAAAGACAATCTAATTACATTCATGATTCATCCTCAACGAAAATATTTTGTGAAATTTTTGGTTTTTATACAAACTCAATAATCATAAAATCTTACAAATAATAGGAAACATAATATCAATAATTTAATAAGAATATAATTCACAAAACATAAAACGACTGGCCTGATGAGAGTCACGCCACTAGAAGATCGTCCTAAGAAAGTGATTGCCTTCCCTCGTGCAGGTATTGGCGGCTGATCACAATCCCAAGATAAAACCCATATGGCCACGCCGCGTCCTCATCCGTGAGCACGTTCACAAAAAAGACAAAGAACCAAACCTTATCTCTAGTGCCCCTCGAATAATGTATGAAAATATTTTAGTGGATGCAACTAGTGAGTGTGTGAAATCCCTAAGACCCCTAACACATATTTATAGTGCGTTCATGAGACCTTAATGGTCAAAAACATTAAGAGCCATATAATGGCACATTAAGGGGAATTATTGCACTTTATTTCACAATCAATTTTGACTGTTACAAAATTTATTTGATTTGATGTTTTAAAAACTTAAAATTCCAACAATCCCCCACAAGTTTTTAAAACTTCAAAAGCCTATAAAAATAAAGGGCACTAAATACTGTGCAATGGGTGTAGGAGCCTTCCGGGCTTGAACCTACACTTAGTGTTGATGATTTCCAGTTGAGGAAGCCGTAATCGCGCATGCGCTTTGAATTAGGTCCCTTGGCCAAACTTCAATACATTACACACACAATATCGACATCGGTCTTAGTTCGCGGGTTAGCGCGTTAACGGTCGTGCGCTCGAATCTTGATTCTCATGAGAGTTTTTAGGGTCAACCCAAACCCATAGCCACGGACCCATGGCAACTCTCACTTAGGTGAAACCTCCAAGGATAAGTGTGACCTATACCCTGCGGAATTCCCGCCTTGATCTCATTAAGGGTTAAACCCAACCGTAATATCACACTATGAAAGCACTATCACCATAGGGATGGGGAGGAGATGCACTCCTAAAGTTAGTGCTAACTGAGTCACGCAGTACAGGTTGTTCCTACCCATTGAACCTTCTTCCTGGGGTCTCCAATCACAAAGGTTGGGTTACTCCTGGAGGTGACTCCCTTACGGGCTTATGCCCATCCCCCTCGATGAAGAATTTAGCCTTTATAGCTATTCCAGAGACAAATTTCCACCTCGTGGAATAATTTACATTGCCTCTTAAAATTTAATTTTCACAATTATTTTTCCATATGCGATCTGCGTCGCATGATGGTTCTCTTGATATTCTCCTTTTTCTCTTGTATGTGCACGTGCATCTGTTACAAAATCACCTCCACAAGAGTGGTCAATAAATTAACAACAAAATTAGAAGATGATTATCATCACTTCCTTATTTATTTTGGAAGTTTTTCATCATGACGTCTAGCATAAATTCGCGAGCCTTTAGAATAACTCTCAAGTCTCAACCTCCACTTTCTCACTCAGTTTAAATGTTGAGTTTCATATTTAATATTAATCAAATAGTGAAATCATATGGAATAAAATTTATTCTTCTTAAATTTTATATATCATGTTCAACCCCCACATTTCTTAAGATTAGTTGTAGAAACCAATTGATACAAAATAGTTGCAAGTTTAATTAATGTTTCTACGTGATAAATGAAACCACCTTATTTGGTGTTATTCCTGATTAATATGATCAATTTGGACTATAACAATTCACATACACAATATGCGCTGAAACAAATTTAGCCATATGAACAACTCTTATAAAATCGTTATCTATTGGGAGAAATTATTAAACTAGAAATAAAGCTCAAAATATTAGGAATGTAACCTCCACACTTTTCCATTATCAAACAAATAAATTCGTATTTGATTTTATTTTATTTTGATAAAGAAGTTACTTACAAGTTACAAGGTATACATGACCGTAAGCTAACACATCCACATTTTCCATAAAATCATAAAGTCAATCACATGAATAAATTAGCATCCATAATACTATTTCATCAATGCATGTATATTAAGATCTAATCATTAATGATCTTCATCTCAATAGAATATCATACTAGTCAATTATCATTTTATTTCAATCAAGACATAAGATATCCTTTGGATGACCACTAAAATTATTGCCCCTCTACCACATGTACAAATTAACACAATAATCAAGCAATTTTGAATGAAGGAATTTTACAAAATATTTATCTTACTTAATAAATGCATTGTTGTCTAGCATTCAAAATGCTTTTATAACAATTTTAATGATTATACCTCTCTCTAAATCATTATAGTCATATATTAGCTCAAAGACCTTAAATATAAGATGACTAGCATTGATAATGCAATAAACCATTACACAATCATGTAACCCCTATGCAATTATGGTCGATATTAATTTTTAGGAAACCATAATTAAGATGCACTAAATTTCATGCCTTTGTTTTTTTTTTTTTTTATAAATATATTGAACAACTTATGACAATATATGTTATAAGCATAGGAATGTAAACTAAACCATACCTGATAGCACGCTTATTGTTAATCGTAGACAACTTCAACCAACAAAACTCCATTTGGTCTAATCTTGTACAAGTTTCATTCTGAACTATTCTTTAACTTTGATATTTATGATACAAGAATCACTTTAGACACTGTATTTTGGGAAATCTTCATTTTCCAAAATTCCATATGAGAATTTCATGTAGGAGTATCTCAAATGCTTCAACCTTTATTTGACTTAGAAATTCCCCATTATCGATTCATGAAATACACAAAACATGGGTCAGACATTGTAATGAACAATCTCTTTAGATATTAATCATACAATCACTTTCTTAGATTGTTGTGAAATTTTTGGTTTTTATACAAACTCAATAATCACAAAATCTTACAAATAATAGGAAACATAATATCAATAATTTAATAAGAATATAATTCACAAAACATAAAACGACTGGCCTGATGAGAGTCACGCCACTAGACGCTCGTCCTAAGAAAGTGATTGTCTCCCCTCGTGTAGGTATTGGCGGTTGATCACAATCCCAAGATAAAACCCATATGGCCACGCCGCGTCCTCATCCGTCAGCACGTTCACAGGAAGACAAAGAACCAAACCTTATCTCTGGTGCCCCTCGCATAATGTATGAAAATATTTTAATAAATGCAACTAGTGAGTGTGTGAAATCCCTAAGACCCCTAACACATATTTATAGTGCATTCATGAGACCTTAATGGTCAAAAACATTAAGAGCCATATAATGGCACATTAAGGGGAATTATTGCACTTTATTTCACAGTCAATTTTGACTGTTACAAAATTTATTTGATTTGATGTTTTAAAAACTTAAAATTCCAACAAAATACAGTTGGGTATCATGCCTTTTATCCTAGAAAAACTAACAAAGTTAATAATTTTATGGCAAAATGACGAGTGTGTAACATTTTGTAAAACACTAAGAATATCCATGTAATAAAAATATTGCAGGGAGTTCCGTGCAGGTTTTTTAAAACATAAGTAGGGCCTGTTTGGTTGATTTTTGCCCAAAATTTTTGTCCTCGAAACGGGCCAAACAGCAACCCACTCGCTTCTGGCCCAGAATGTCAGCGAAACACCTGTTTCGCTGAAGGCCCAAACATCCTTGTTTCAAAACACAAGCAGCAGGCCTAGTTTAGTGGTCTGCAGACTTCAGTCCATTTCTGCCTTTGCACACTTCCCCACCTTTTCAATTTTGACTAATTCTACATAGTCTAATATAGTATATTGTTTTTTTTCTTTGATAAATGGTGTAGTATAATACGGAGTATATATTGTTATCATGTCAAAAAATTCTTATCATGATATTTTGATCACTATATTATTAAACCAATTACATTGAGTTATACTTGTATAAATATATGTATCTAAATTCTAACATATATAATGTATATATAATAGGCAGCATATTTTTCTTGTATTAATTTAATCCAGACCATGGATTAAAATTATGTTTATTAGGTATGTTTTGGTCAGCTAAATATTGAATTTTCTTTTGATAACTTTTCGAAAACAATTCGGAAATATGAAAAAAAATTATAAGTAAAATAAGATAGTCTCAAGGCAAACAATTAGTTTTGAAATTACACATTACTTTCCTTTTTATTAATTCAGATACAAATATTTTTTTTTCGATATTTCGACAAAAACGATTGCAATTTTGATCCATGATCCATACATACAAAACAAATATAAATGATTAATATTTTATAGAAATAAATATTTTTTAATTGTTATCTCTACTATTAAAAAGTATGAATAAGGTTGTTTTTCTCCTATATTAATTATATATAATTTTCAGAATTTATTTTTACTATATTAATTTTGAAATATCTTATAAATAACATACTATATAATTATAAACCTACATTCAATTATTATTAATTAACTAAATCAATATTACAACATTATTATTTCAATCATCATTTCAATCATAACAATATTATTAAAATAATAATCTCAATTATTATACTATATAAAATATATCTTAATTTTATAAAGACTTTGACGTGACAAGTGTCATTATCTTGTCACCCCAAACACCAATATTCAAAACCATTCCAAACCATATATCAACTTTTCAAAACACATTATCTATTATTTTACTAATATTTTATTATCTAAATATCCCAACTAAAATCAATTCAAATCATGTTTCACCAAAATCACCCAAACAATTTTGAAACACCGACTGAGCGAAACAGAGCCAAAACCGATTCAAACAGGCCCATAGTTTTCATCAATGGAAAAGCCTAAAAATAATATATCAGCCAAATATATGGCTACACAACTGAATTACAAAAACAAATTTAAACTCTCAAAACATCACTAAAATATTTAAATACAATCTAATTACAATATCCCTAAGAAACATTCTTGATAACATCCTCAATAAAAACACTCTGAGCATTATAAGAAGAACCACCCTCCATCAAAGCCATCCTACTCCTCTCTTTCATTTCCTTCACCTTATTTCTCACTCGACTCCCACCCTCCTCCGCCATTAGCCGCCTTATCGCCGCCTCGATCTCCCCGGACCCCACAATTTCCGATGGCTTCTCTCCCCGCATATCCTTTTTATAATCAATCCTAATCTTCTCCGCCATTCCCAACTCCTTAACCAATTCAAACGCATTTAACTGTTGTTCCGCGTACAATGGAAACGTAGCCACAGGAACCCCAAACCACACGCTCTCCAAAGTCGAGTTCCATCCACAGTGCGACACGAATCCCCCAATCGCCGGATGCGAAAGCACCGCCACCTGCGGGGCCCACCCTATAACTTTTCCAATCCCTTCGGTCCTCTCCAAGAACTCTTCGGGCAACACTTCTTGAAAATCCTCATACTCTGTCGGAATCTGCATCATACCCTTCCCCCCTGACTTTCTTAAAGACCACAAAAAACGTTGTCCACTTTTTTCTAAAGCGGAAGCGATTTCTTTTACCTGGGATTCTTCGAAACTTCCCATACTTCCGAAACATAAGAAAACTACGGAACTTTCTGGTTGTTCATCGAGCCATTTCTTGATTTCATCATAACCCTGATGGGTACTCTGTTCATCATCAGAACTCGAACTCAAAATCGGGCCTATAGGATAAACTTTCGGGTACTTATTTTGATTTGATAAAGCTTCAATTGCGAAGCTTTCGAGCTCGTGGAACGTGTTCACCATAATACCTTTTGTTTCCGGGATTCTTTTGAAGTAATTCAAGAAGATATTTGACATTGGACCTTCTTCTACGAACACGGCAGGCAATACTTTAACAGGAACGGGTACTGAAAAACAGGGGACGGATAATTCCACATCCGAGTTTTTGTACTTAGTGAGATCTTGATTTTGTTCGTATTTAAGTTCAACTAGATGGAAAAACAGGCCAAGTGTACAAGCACCGGAAGTGAAGAAAACATAGGACGGGAGATTAAATTCATTCGCGATTTCGATGAATTTCGTACAAAACATATCAAGAACTAGTCCTCCAAGTTCAGATTCAGATGGGTTTTTCAGAAAATTGGAAACTATTTCCCTAATGGGATCTTTTTGATTATCGATGAAATCAAAAAGGAAGTTCGTAGAAACAGGGGAATTTTCTTGATAAGGGAGATTGATGAACTGCAATTTAGAGTTTGTGTTGGAATTGGAAGAATATTTTTGTGTGTAATTATCTATGAGATTGTCATTAGGACGTTTCATGATGAGAACGGTTATGGAGAGGCGTTCGTCTCTTTGGAGGAGGAGCTTGGCCGTCTCCACGGTGGAGACGAGGTGGCTCAGCCCTGGTGAAGGGATGAATATAAGTTCGATTTTCTTCATTTTCAGTTGTTCTTTTTAGTGTTTGAAATTGGGATGAGTTTATATTTGAGGAATGAGATAAGATGAGGCTTATCATTGTGGAATTATTATGCTTATCTCTATGCTGTAATGACCACACAAAAATGGCTGAACAATTTAAGCTCAGGTCAAAAAACATTACCATTATTGTCTTGTCTTTTGACTATTGTATGTTACAGATTCATTGATCATCTGCAATTTTTTTAGCTTAGAATGAAATACTTTATTTAATTTTTAAGAGTAAAATGCAAAATTAATCATATGCTTTGCTTAATTAACAAGACCCCTCTGTGTTAATTTTTACGGTGATTTACACTCAGACCCCCTCAGGTTTGGGTGCATAACAAGAAATCCCCCGCTGTTTCAAAAATTACAGGAACACCCCATCTGATATGGCCTATTTACAAAAAAACTCTTACGGACATAAAAACAGATGAAATTTGATGACGTCAATAATTTTTTTTATTGATTTTCCAAATTTACCTTGGTCGAATTTACCCACAGGGAATTTCTATGTAATAATATTATAGCACAAAGGGGTGTCTATGTAATAATATTATACCACATGAGGTGTATTTGAAAGATTATAATAACTTTAGGGGTTACTTGTAGCCAACATTCATATTTTAAAAAATGACCATTGATGTTACTGTTGGTCACATATTTTGAAACAATAGGCCACATCAGAGGGGGTGTCCTTATAATTTTTGAAACAACAGGGAATTTCTTGTTATACGTCCAAACCTGAGAGGGTAGTGTAAATCACCTTAATTTTTATTAACAAAAATCCTATGGCAAAAACCCCCCTTAGATTTTTTTTTATCGGCAAACCATAGGGGTATTTTTGCATTTAGCTCTATTTTTTAATGTATATTCTGTCTTAAAGATTGTACTCGATTATTGAGACCTGCAATTTCTTAGCTTACAATGGAGTAATTTATTTAATTTCAAAGATTGAAGGAATATTTAGGTGTTTAACGTAGGAGGTGTATTCGCTTGGAAACAGAGCTTTCGAGCTGCTCATCTAGCCATTTGAGTACATTTGATGTGTCGGGCTGCGATTCCAGAGATGGCCCACGGTTTATGTAACTTTGGGTCTCTTTAAATAATAATTTTGTAATTTGGGTCTCTTTAAAAAATAGTCCTCTAATTATATTGGACACATTAGTCCTTTAACTTTTATCTAATTTTAATTCTAGTCCCTCATAAAAGATAGTGTTACACTTTTATGTAAATAATTCACTTTGGTCATTTACAATCATATGGAATACTTATATTGTTACACTTTAATCCCTCATAAAATTATTTTGTATCAATTTAGTCTCTCATAAAACTGTTTCTTTATTAATTTAGTCTCATATAAAACTGTTTTGGCACTTTGGTTCACCTTGAACCACCTGAAAATGACCAAAGTGAAACAAATTATTCATAGTGGGAACTAACGTGGAAAAAAAACACAAGAGGGACCACTCTATAAAAAGTTTAAGATGAGGAGGACAATTAGTGGTGTTTACCCTAATAAAAACTTCCCTTTGATTTAGGAAGGAAATTTGAAATGGATTTTTTTTTCTAATAAAAAATAAATATAGGGAGGTTTTTGTTAATTAAAATATAATAGGAGTTTTTTTGTTAGTTAGACAAGGTACAAGAGATATTTTTGGATTTAGCTCAATGTTTAAGACTTAATATACGCATACTATAAGACAAAATAGTTGGGTGATATAGGGTTTGTATGAAAAAAATAGGTAATGTAGATGAGCCCCACTCTATGGGGAGAAGTTGAGGCCCAATATCAAAATATATTAGAGTTTGAGTTTTATAAATGTGAATACTTTTTTGTTTAATTGATAATTAATGATTCAATGTGGTTGTACCAAGTGATGGAAACTCAAGTTTCATTCTACTGCAGTCGCCATATTAGGGAGGACTTATATCTAATTCGTTCTTCGGTCCGAGCTGTAAATACTCAGTTTAGTGGATAAAAATAAATGTTAGTTTATCTTTGTAATTTCGTAGTAGGTCATCTCCAGTGATCATGGACTCCCATTCCCCTTAGATTCTCATTTCTCTTCAGACTCCTCTTGTTATAGTCATATTCATTGATTTGATTTTTCCATTTTATTTAATTTCAATTTTCATACTTCTCCACTCTCACTTAATAAAAATGATAATAATAATAATAATAATAATAATAATAATAATAATAATAATAATAATAATAATAAAAAATATATAATGATAATAATAATAATAATAAAATAAAAAGTAATAAAAAATAAAAATAAATAATTATAATAATAGTAAATTAAACATTGGCATTACTTTTGATTTGAATCCAAGAACAAGTCTCATATCCCTAGAAGAATATATGTTCCGTCGTCAATAGATACGATAAGTAGGGTCACAACTTCAAGCCGACTTAGTCGAACATGTGTGGTTAACACATGATCCAAATGGTGGCCCTACGTAATTGTTTCAATATATAATTGATAGGGTTATTTCGTTTCTAATAATCTTCCCATTCTATTTAATTTCAATTTTCATACTTCTCCACTCTCACTTAATAATAATAGTAATAATAATAAATATATAATGATAATAATAATAATAAAATAAAAAGTAATAAAAAATAAAAATAAATAAAAATAAAAATAAAAATAAAAATTAATAATTATAATAATAGTAAATTAAACATTGGCATTACTTGATATTTGAATCCAAGAACAAGTCTCATATCCCTAGAATAATATATGTTCCGTCGTCAATAGATACGATAAGTAGAGGTCACAACTTCAAGCCGACTTAGTCGAACACGTGTAGTTATCACAAGATCCAAATGGGGGTCCTACATAATTGTTTCAATATATAATTGATAGGGTCATTTTGTTTCTAATTTAGTTTATCGTATTTAAATTATATAACATAAAATTGTCTTTAATTCACTAACCGTATTCAATTTTAATGTATTTAATTTTCATAAATCATTTATTTTACAATGTTATTAAATTTCAAACAATAAAGTAAATTAACGTTAAGTTTATTGCATAAAAGTTACAATATTACAAGTAATAAAATTAAATTAATGTTAAATATATTAAATAAAACTGCAAATTATACAAGAAATAAAATTAAGATTAAGATTTGAAAAAAAATTATATAAATATTCCTAACAAAAAGAAAACTAAAAAAAAAAAGAACATGTGATGGGTTCGTTGCCCAACAAAAGGCAGAGGTGGGTGGAGTGGTCTGGCCACCCACCGCCCCACCCACCCAGGCGGTGGTTCATCCACCGCCTCACCACCCACCTCCTCTCTCCCCTTCGATCATTTTTCTTCCCCTTTCCTTCAATCAATGGAGATGCCCTAAGGAAATGAATTTGAATAAATATTTTCAATGATGTAATAATAAAAAAGGTATTTCAGTATTTTATGAAAAGTCAACTGACTTTTTTGCTTTTTAGTGAGGGGTTTATTCTACAAGTTTTTCCATAAATTATGAGAAACGATTTTTTAAAATTAATTAATTCATTTTGAAACTAATTTAAACAAAGTCTACTTTAATTTGACATACGTAACACAACCCGTACTATATCTTTCATCTTTACAAAATTTTCGAAACAAAAAATTAACACAACAATTTTAAATCACACAAGTCATACAAATTTTACTATACTTCTCTTTTTTATGCAATCTCTTAAAAAATCAATGAATCAACGTAAGACTAAACCTACTTTTCATTTTATCTCTAAAATATATATATATATATATATTTTAAAGTAAAACAAACAATTTTTTTTATGTGCAAAAAGTAAGAACATCCCGTAATATCCTTCAAAACTCCAAAAACGCTCTAAAAACAAAAATAAATAAGCCGGCACCTAGAAAAATCATTATAAAATCTATATGCACATCACATGTTACGTAAACAAAATTGTCCTCCTATGCAAAATGACATAATTTTCTCCAATTTTTCGTTTTTGTCTGACGGAGCAGAGAGTAAGATTCCACAAATGATTAAGACAAGTGAAATAATACATATAAACTAACCACGAAGAAAAAAAAATAAGAGTGAGGCAATCCCTTTCGACAGGTCGATACGATTAATGTCACTGTGCCGGACGAAAGATGCAATTGCAAAACAAGACGTGTTGGGTTCAAGTCCTTATCAATGTGTGGACTCCAGTAAAATTCGAATTTGAAATTCTCCTATAAGGATCATAATAAACTACTATTTGATCCAACCATCATATAAAGTTTACGATGTATCACAACTATACATAGAAATTTAGTTTATATTACGTACGATTTGAGCAATCGGTGAAAGTAATACTTATCGGAGTTGATCAGAAGATTTAAGAAAAGCATAATATTTGAAAACTATAGTTCATTTGTATTTTTCGAGATCTGTATTTGATTTAATTTTCTTATAATCATATTTAATTAGTTTTTTATTAAAACAAATGAGGTGGCGAATCCATCACCATTTCTTCGATTTATATTATTTCTCCAACTCTAATATAAAATGTTGGTTATTAATTTTTAATGTAATCCTCAATTTCCTAATCTATCATTTTCCTACTCCGTCCCCACCCAAAATCCACGATTAATGACATGAGGTGATGTTAAATTTTAGGGAAAATCTCACTTTGCCCCCTAACCTTTGAACATTTTTTTCACTTTGTTCCCTAACCTTTGTAAGTTTCCACTTAACCTCCTCAACTATTAAAAATGTCCCAAATCACTACCTTTGGACGTTCCCTGAAGGAATTTGTTCAAATGTTGGGTGGCAAAGTGCGAAAATGTTCAAATATTTTGAGGCAAAGTGGAAATAGGTTCAAAGTGGGTGAGAAAATGGAAAAACGTTCAAAGGTTGGGTGATTCTAGAAAACGTTCAAAGCCACATCATTAAAGTTGAACGGAATATTATGTTGGATTCTAACTTTTTGCATCTTAGGGAGCTGTCTGAGATATATTTAATAGCTGAGGGGTTAACTAGTAACCCGCAATGGTTAGGGACAAAATAGGAAAACTTTCAAAGGTTCCTTAGTATTTCAAACACATGAATTCATTTCTTGACTGTTAGGTGGTCATGCTTCTATTTCAACCACAAAATAGGATACATTACAATCAAAACTTAAAATTGTAACACATTCAACTCCCAATTACACAGGCAGCATATCAATGGAGACCGAAGAGCACCACCTGATCTTCATCCCCGGGCCGGGTATGGGCCATATCGTGGCCGCCGTGGAGGTAAGCAAGCTACTCCTCAGTCGAGATCCTCACCTTTCAATCATTTTCCTTCTCATAAACGATCCTCAAATTCAAAACTATATCCAATCTCTCCATAAACAACCCAATCCAAACCTCGAATTCCTCGACCTCCCCAAAGCTCAAACTCCGAACAACTCAACCGCCCAACTCGATTCAAAGTCTCCTCCGGTAATCGCCTTTGAAAAAATCCAAAGACATAAGCCACAAGTCAAGGATGCAGTTCATAACATAGTTAAATCCAAGTCTAATGTTGTTGGCTTCATTGTGGATATGTTTTGTGCACCCATGATTGATGTGGCTAAAGAATTTAATATCCCAACTTACACTTTCTTCACTTCTAGTGCTACTTTTCTTTCCCTCAAATTACATGTTCTGACCCTTCATGATGAACATGGTATAAATGTCTCTGAGTTTAAGGATAGTGATAAAGAATTCTACGTTCCGGGTTTCTTGAATCATGTTCCGGCAAAGGTTTTGCCTAGTACAATGTTGGACAACCTTAATGGAGGCTTAGAAATAGTTCTAACAACTGCTCGAAAAATTAAAGAAACCAAAGGGGTCCTAGTGAACACTTTTCAAGAACTAGAGTTAACCGCAATCGAATCTTTATCAAATCGGATTGATAAAATTCCTCCTATTTATCCAATTGGGCCTATAGTCAACCTCAACAATGAATCGAAAAACGATGATTATGGAATCGTAAGCTGGTTAGACAACCAACCTGTTTCTTCAGTAGTTTTCCTCTGCTTTGGGAGTCAGGGGAGTTTCAGTGAGGCACAGATCAAACAGTTGGCGGTAGCCCTCGAGCAAAGTGGCCATAGATTTTTATGGTCTTTAAAGAGACGCCCGCCGTTTAATTACACGAACCCAGATGAAGCTTTGCCACAAGGATTCTTGCAGAGGTGTTCGAGGTTCGGAAAAGTGATCGGGTGGGCCCCGCAAGTGACCGTGCTTTCGCATAGTGCTATTGGAGGTTTTGTATCGCATTGTGGATGGAATTCGATATTGGAGAGCTTGAAGTTCGGTGTGCCTATTGCCGCGTGGCCGATGTATGCCGAGCAACAAGTGAATGCTTTCCAAATGGTGGTTGAGTTGGAAATGGCTGTTGAAATTAAAATGGATTATAGAGATGAGATAAGTGATGATGAGATTGTTGTGAGTTCAGAGGAGATTGAGAAGGGGATAAGGAAGCTTATGGAGAAGGACTTTAGTGGAATTAGGGAAAAGGTGAAGGGTATGAAAGAAAAGGGAGAAAGAGCTTTGCTTGAAGGTGGCTCATCAGACAAGTTTTTAGGATGTTTAATTCATGACATTCTGAAGAATTCTTCAACTTGATATCAAGTTTTTAGCAAAACTAAAGATCATGTGATTGAATTGTTCAAATGTACAATATATGCTTTAGTTTTCAAAATTGAACATTCATGGTGAGTATATTTTTAATGTCTTGTACTCTTTTAAGTTTTTCATAAATTAGGAGTGACGGTGTCGTTTAAATATATGAATAAAATTAGTCTTGCAGAGCCAAAGGTACATCCTCCAAAACATAGGTCGAATAACATATTTTAAAGCAGTCTGATTCTCTTATCGAAAATAAATTGTACTATTAAAGCTTGATTTGGACTGAACAAGAGTCGAACTCGAGTATCTTAATTTCTTTAACATATAACTTGTCATATTTTAAAGAGAAAATGATCCTCTAAGGTGACTCTGAGCCGTTGAGACTCATCTTAGTTGTTTGTTAAATGTATGATCATACGACACCATCCCTAAACCCTGTACGTACCCCTCATAATTCAAAATTACCAAAGTACCCCTTAATTAAATTAAAATCTCTCTTTCATTTCTCTCCATTTCCCCTTTCCCAAATTCATCTGCCTCACTCACCCACAAACCCTTGAACGATTAATTTTCATTTGTTTTTAATTTTCATGTTTTCCACATCAAAATATCTACTTCGTTAAACACATTCGCCAAAACCCATTTCATTTTGATTTTGATTTAATTGTGCAGGTTGAACATTGAATCCTAAAAGCTAGTTTTTATTTCACCGGTGAAGATTGAAGAAGATGCCGAATTACTTTTTTTTTTTGATTTTTTATATTTTATTATATAAACTCATTTTTAGAAAATAGGGACAATTTTTGTAGAAAAATATTTAAATTATAAGGAAAGTGTAAAATGAACAAATTTCACTAAGTTACGATTTACGGAGGGGTTGATTTTACTATACGTGTAGGTTCTTCGTTTGGGATTATTTTTTACCAAAATCAACAAAGTTCACCTAGTTATAATTTACGAAGGGATTAATGTTACTATATGCGCAGATTCTCCGTTTGAGATTTTTTTTATCAAAATCAACAAATTTCACCAAACTACGATTTACGGAGGAGTTAATGTTACTATATGTGTAGGTTCTCCGTTCGAAATTATTTTTTACCAAAATCAACAAATTTCACCAAGTTACGATTTTTTCAAAAAAAAAAAAAAAACCAAAGTTATCATCTTCGTCAACCTTTATAATTTAAATGCACATTCTTTATAATTTAAATTTCTACAAGAACTGCACATTATTAAGTTTTAATATCATTCACTATATTCTAGAAATGAGTGAAGTTTATATAATTAAATTTTTTTAAATAAAATAAAATTGACCATCTTCTCCGCGTCACCGATGAAGCTTCCTTCTCCACTGATTTTAGCAAGTAATTGGACTTTGGAAACAGTATTTGAAGTGGGATTTCCTTCAACAAGATTAGCAACTTCACCCTCTTTTTCAATGGTTAATTTCTCTTCAATTTTTGAATTTTTGACCATCTTTAATATTATTTATATAATTAAATTAAAAAAATTAAATAAAGAAAAGAAAATAAACATTTTTGATTTATACACATCTCCTACTCTGTAATGTCAAAATAATACTTATATTTGTATCTATTTTATATTTTTCAGTTTGTAGTAAAGTTTTTATTTTTTTACGTATTATATATTATTAAAATTACACATATTTAAAATTCCATGCTTTTTTGCACTTTGAATTATAACTGGTTGCAAAGAATTGTTCTTTGCCCCTGAACTTATACTCGAGTTGCACTTCCTCCCTTCAAGTTACATCCTTGTTGCACTTTCCACCCTGAAATTTCGAGTTGCACTTTTCCTCTGAACTCTTTGACCGGAAAAGTGGTCGAGAAAAGTTCAGGAGTGAAAGTGCAACATTTATGTAGATTGAAGATGGGCAGTGAAAATAATTGAAGTTCAGGAAGGAAAGTACAACTTAACTGTAAGTTCGGGGCAGGCAGGGGGGTTGTTTGCGATTTTCTCTATTTGAAATTTTCAAGTCTAGATCAGAATGAGTCTCAGTCTAATAAAATGATAAATATTTAGTTTAAATTTGATTTGACATGTATAACAAATCAAACTTAATCGAATTTATTGATTGAATTCAAACCGATTTAAAATAGTTTCATTGGTTTTCAGTTAGTCTGGGTTTTATTCCGTGAAAAGTAGGATTTGGTTCTCACATTAGAACATTGTATAACGTCTGGTGTTACATAATTTAGATTCCAAGCTCACCAATTTAACATGGATATACAATAGAGTTTTTCCTTACCTAATTACTTAAATTAATTACATAATATTTTACCATTATAAAGAATTCTTTAAAAATACTAGAATTGGTTTAATAAAAATAATTACAAATTTTAATAGCAAAAGGTTTATGACCCAACTCCATCCTCAGCCCACTCCATAAATTATGCCACCGACAAAGTTCCTTTCTTGCTTTCCTTAAAAAAGTCTGGGAGAGAGGCACGTGACCGTAGTTGGTATTGCCATGTTGGAGAGTCAGCTAATTAGAGGGGAAAAATGCATTAAATCCAATTAGAGTCAGTTAATTCACTACAAGAAAAACATGATTTTCCGACGGATTTTATTCCATGGGAAAAAATCCGTCGGAAATTTCCGACGGATTTTCCGACAGGACAAAACCCGTCGGAATTTCCGACGGAAGTTCCGACGCCAAATAATCCGTCGGAAATTTCAGACGGAATTTCCGACGGAGGGTATCATCCGTCGGAAAAAATATTAAAATTTAATAAAAAATAAAATAAATAAATTTCCTATGGATTTAATCCGTCGGAAAATGATTTTAAAAAAAATGAAAAAAGGATTACTTATTTTCCGACGGATTTTATCCGTGGGAAAATAATCTAAATAAAAAAGAAAAATATTAATTATTTTCCGACGGATGTTATCCGTCGGAAATTAATTTTAAAAAAAAAAAGAAAAAAATAATAATTTTCCGACGGATTTTATCCGTCGGAAATAATTCAAAAAAAAATGAAAAAAGTATTGCTTATTTTCCGACGGATTTTATCCGTGGGAAAATAATCTAAATAAAAAAGAAAAATATTAATTATTTTCCCACGGATTTTATCCGTCGGAAAATAATTTTAAAAAAAAAAGAAAAATAATAATAAATTTCCGACGGATTATATCCGTCGGAAATAATAGGAAAAAAACTTTTCTATTTTCCGACGGAATAATTCCGTCGGAAATAATTAAAAAATATAAATTATTTTTTCTTATTTTGATTAATTTAGACCATTATTGATCCATTTTTTCATTAATTTAACTCATATTTTCACAAAATTCATCGATTTAAAATCCTTATTGATTTATTTAACTCGTTATCCACCCATTTTCATTGATTTAAACCATTTTTTGCAATAATTTAATTAATTTAAACCGTTTTTAATTGATTTAACTAAATTTTCACTAACTTTTTTCGACTTAGCCCGTATTTTCACAAATTTCATCGTCTTAAACCCTTATTGATTGATTTAACTCGTTTTCCACCAATCTTCATCGATTTAAACCCTTTTTTCTTTTTTCTAATTTAATTTAATCGATTTTTGCAACAATTTGATTAATTTAATTTAATTTAATTAAATTGTTCTCGTCGATTTCACTAACTTTCTTTGATTTAACTCATATGCAAATTTCATCTATAGAAACCCTTATTGATTGATTTAATTAACTCAATTCCTATCAATTTAATTTTCATCGACTTAAACCACTTTAGGTCAATTAACTTTATAGACCGAGAATAGATCGATCTGATTGCGAATAATCTCAATGTACATAACCATATATATATAGTCAACAATTTTGAATTAGTGACTAATTAATTAAATAATTTCGAGCCAAGTATCGATCGATTTGATTTCGAATAACCTCAATGTACATAACCATATAACTGTAAGGTCAACGATGTTGACTTTGCCCAATTAACGTTACAAATCGAGAATCGATCAATCTTATAGCGAATAACATCAATGTATATGATCATATAGTCAATAATTTTTAATTAATGACTACTTAAGATCGATCGATCGATTTGATTTCGAATAACCTCAATGTACATAACCATAATGTCAACAATGTTGACTTTGGTCAATTAACGTTACAAATTGAGAATCGATTGCGAATAAGCTCAATGTACATAACCATAGTCAATAATTTTTAATTAGTGACTAATCCAGAATCAATCGATCTGATTGTGAATAACTTCAATGTACATAATCATATAGTTAACAATTTCCACCAAATTGATTCCATTTAAACCGTTTTTTATTGATTTAACTCTAATTACTTTCTCCGTTCCATTTTTTTTATCCGTTGGTACAGTTGACCGTTGGCGAGGGACCGGCAAACCACACGGGTGGTAGTATTCCGCGTTCAGAGCACGGTCGTAGAATGGTGCGTTTGACTAAGAAATGTTTTAATGTGATGGTCAACTAAGTAATGTTTTTTTGTCAATTCTCTATTTTGTTTGACGTGTTTAATACGATATTGATGTTTTTATGACGTGTTTTTTCTATTTTAGGCCGACGCAGGAGAGGTAGTAACTCAAGCAACACTATTTATGCGTACGCATTCGCAATACGATGTAAATGGACAAAGAATTAAGTGGGTCGATGAACGTGCGGGGAGAACATATGTAAGTCAAAGAACCCATAAATTAGTTGAATAATATATGTTGTGCTTTATTAACTAACTTATAATATTCGTGTATGTTAGAATAAGTTTGCAGAAAAATTGGCTTCTGTCCAAACCTCGGAAACCGGTGAAACAATTCCAATCTCGCCAGATGTTGAGTTGAAGGTAAGATAAAGGGTTAACAAATAATAATTTAATTTATTTAAATAAAATTTATGTATTTAAAATTAATTTATGATCTAATTATTGTTTTCTTTTGTTATTTAGACATGGGCAGAAACCGTAGGTATTGGAAAGAAGGGCAATATTTATGGTTTAGGTTCTGAGGCTGCTCGGGTTAGGCCTATTTCATCGGCACATTATTCCAGACCTAGTTCATCAGTCGATGCAGAGCTTGCGTTGAGAATTCAAACTCTCGAACAAACCGTACAAGAAAAAATACAAGTAGAGCAAAGCCAGAAGGTGGATTACGAGCAAATGAAAGAAAAATTGGCCAGAACTGAAGAACTATTTGCCGAATCTCAACAACAACTGGCCAAATCTCAAGAAAGGATGGATAAAGTTGAGCGTTTGATCGAAGGACTTGTGAAGAAAAGAAAGAAATCGAAACCGCCCATGTACCCGGCCAAGAAACAACAACTGTCTGAATCTGAATCTGATGATGACGAGGACGAGGATGATGAGGAATTGTCAGATTGAAACTTGTTGAATGTTGTGATATTTTCTTATAATATTTGAATACTTGGAGATTTTTCGACGGTTTATGTTTTTAATGTTTTGAAACTTATTAATTCTTACTATGATTAGAACTTATTTAATTTTGGGATGATGATTGAATTGTAAAATATTTTATGATTGTCAATCGATTAAGTTTTTTATTAGCAGGTCTGATTATTTTTGGGAATTTTTAATTTGATTTTTTTTTTCATTTTTTCCGACGGAAATATTCCGTGGGAAACTGAAGAAAATATTTATAATTTCCGACGGAATAATTCCGTGGGAAAAAAAACATTATTTAAAAGTTATTTCCCACGGAATAATTCCGTCGGAAACTGAAATTTCCGACGGAATTATTCCGTGGGAAATTGTATTTCCGATGGACAACATCCGTGGGAAAATCCGTCGGAAATTGTCCGTCGGAAAATTTTCCGACAGATTTTCCCACGGATTTTGTCCGTCGGAAAATCCGTCGGAAAATCTGTCGGAAATTTTCCGACGCCACTTTTTCCGACGGATTTTCCGACGGGCAAAATCCGTCGAAATCCTGTTTTTCTTGTAGTGATTAGAGGGGAAAAATGCATTAAACCCAATTGTGTTTTGGGAAATTAACATGCATATCAAATGTTGCACCCTCTTCCATTAACAGTTAAATAGTTGGCATCGTTAATTTGTTTAGATTAAATACTATTTTATTGTTCATATTTAATCTATTTAACTATCTATTATACTAATTAGATTTTATGTATAATATTAATAAATTAAATAATTTTAATATAAAATCAGAAAAAATAAAAAATAACTTATATATAATATTTGATACTATTAAAATAAAAAATATACTCACTTATTTACCAAGAAAAAAAAAGTGTTTTCTTCCCCCGTAAAACCCTACCTCCACCCACCCTCCCCACCGGAACTCAAGCCACCGCCGGCCTGAATCTCCGTTCCTAGGCTACCATAACTTGGGTTATTCAGATCTCTAATTTTTTTGGAGGAAAGTTTTTTCTGCACTTGAACAATTCATAGGATGGACAAATTAAAATTGGGATTATTGCATTTTTGGTGCCACAACTATAGCCCACCGATGTTTCTACCCCGTAACTTTCCGGGCTGGCACATTTGGTGCCACAACTTCAACATCATTGGCAATTTTGATGCCAATTGAGATCCAATTTCAAAATTGGCCCAAAATTCCCCCATGTGCAGGCCATGTGACATGAAAATTGGGGATTTTGACCATTCAACGCATTTTTCATTACTTATCGACTATATAGTTCACTACATCAAAGTTAATTAAATTGTTACCCACCTTCTTCTTAATTAAGTTATTACCCGCCTTCTTCTTCTTTTCCAAATGAAAACATCCAAGTAGCCTAGTTCTTGGTGGATGGAAATAATCTTTTTTATGGTCAAAATCCCCATTTTTCATGTCACATGGCCCCCACATAGGGAAATGTCGGACCAATTTTGAAATTGAGCCTCTGTGGCACCAAAATTGCCAATGATGTTGAAGTTGTGACACCAAATGTGCCAGCCCGAAAAGTTATGGGGTAGAAACACCAGTGAATTATAGTTGTGGCACCAAAAATGCAATAATCCCATTAAAATTTAAGGCCATCTCCACCGACAAGGGGGGAGGGGGAGTGGGTGGAGTGGAGAGGTCTTGATTCGGCCATCTTCACCAAGGAGGGGGGAAGGGGTGGGGCGGTGGGTGGCTGGACCGAGCCACCCACTGCGGTCGATGGCAGGTGGCATTGTTGTTTTTCTTTGTTATTTTTTTTTGTTGTTTAATTAATAAATATATAATAAAAATAATTATTAATTTTTATTTTAAAAAAAATATATCTTAACATAATTATTAATTTTTACTTTATTACTTATGTTTGCCCATGAGTTTTGTTGGTCCCAAGTGGTCAGATGAGGTCTAGAGGAAGGTGGGGGTAATAGACCTCTGAAAACTTTTCAAAATTTCTCTAACTTTTCTTATCAGCAGAGTAAGCTGATCAAGAACTCGTGAGACTACTTCACTGATTGCGCACTTAGCTTAATCAGTAGAGTTGACCACTCGTCTGATTTAACTTATCTGATTCAAATATAATCAGAATTTGAAATACTTGTTTGCTGCAGATATATCAAGTGTTTTTCAACAAGTTGTTTTCTTACTTAAAAGATTTTAACCCCAATTTTTAAACTGTTTTTAAAATCTTTTGTTTAGTTCGTATGTTTGAAGTCTTTTGAAAATATGCAAGTAAAAATGCAGTAAACAAATACACATAATATTTATGGTGGTTATATAGACAAGAATGTCTTTTAATCCACTCTTCCAAGTCACTTAGATCTTGGGTTATACTATAATCACAAAGTTTACACTATACTCTGCTTGCGCAATTCAACAAATGAAAAGCCACAAGTTCGTGGTAAGAAGTCATAAAGAAATCCTATTCTCTGAAGCTAGATCACTCACTTAGACGGATCTACACTTCTCACAACGTTCTCTTCTAACAGAATCACTCAAATTTGTGTATAAATTTGATCTTGTGAACAGATGACTAAGCTGATAAGTGTTCTGTTCTTGAGTTTGAGACTTAGAAAAATTTGATCTTGAATTGCTCTCAGTTGTTGTGTCTTGTGTCTCTAACTCTTGATTTCAGAACTATTTATACTTGAGGATTTGAATTTCTGCCCGTTGAAAGTTGACAGATCTTCAGATTTTCCTCGAGTACTGGTCCTTGTTTCAGAACGGCTTCTGCAACTGTTCACTGTACAGTTCTGATGTACTTTCTGTCACGTCGCATTAAATGCACCTTGCTGATCCGAGGTTTCTCTTCAATCATTTGTCTTTAATACCCTTCTCTTACAACATTTATTACACCGAGTAAGCTTCAATTACTTAGCTGATGACTTCTTGAAATCATCAAAACCTCCCTTCACTTCTTCATCTTCATCCAACAATTTGGACATCTAATGAAATTTTTAATTCAAGATCTTGTTTTCAACAAGGCAAAAAAATAAGAAGAATCGGATGCGATTTAGTCATGTATCATATTATTTTTTGACAACTTTAGTTACAATTGTTATGATAAGACCAAAGAATTACAGTAGATCTAATATTTTAGCTACCTGATGGACATTTTTCAGAACTATAATAGAGAGAATTTTCCTCCTGTTAAGGAGAACTGATGTTTGCCCATGAGTTTTAGGATATTCTTCAATTTGTGCATCGTCAATTTCAAGCAAAGCCATTTCAATTCAGATAAGTTGGTTAAAGAGAAAGAAAGAGAATGACAAAAGTAGTATTTTTGGGGGAAAGAGAAAAATCACATACACACAGGGAAGATAATGGCAGAGGAAGACAAATTTGTGAAGTTTAAAGTGGTGAGGAAGAGGTTGCATTGCTTTAATTTCATGCAACCAACATTTGGCATATTGTGGCCAAAGAATCAGCTAAACGTTCAATTAAAAATTATTCAAAAATAAAAGGTCAATTCACCTTTGTGATGACAAAAACTAGGTAAGTAAATGCAAAGTTTTATTATAATCTAACAATAATCCAGGCTTATATAGTCATATTTAATTTGTAAATAATTACTAAAACCTGTAACTTTTAGACAAGTAATTATTATTATATAGTTGGAAATACAAAGAATGTACAATCTAGATTATGCATTTAGGAGAATCTTATTTGTTTTAATATAATAAATGAAATTATCTATATTTATCTCAAAAAATCTATCGATATTAATTAAAATATTTTGGGTAATTTTGATGCGTATCGATTATTGTCATTCAATTCTTTAAACAATTATGTGCTCGTAATTATACAAATAAATTTTAATATCTATTAGATATATAAAATTACTTTTTTGCCAAAAAATTGAAAGATTGTGATTCAACTACTCTTCGGACAACATATAATGGTGAAATGGTTACATGATAATTAACTATGTACCATACATTTCCATTCAAATAGGATATATGTCACAATAATAATATTTTTACAATATGCTACTTTTCTTTCCCTCAAATTACATATTCAGACCCGTCATGATGAACATGATTTGAATGTGTCAGAGTTTAAGGATAGTGATAAAGACTTCTTGATTCCCTATCGAATCATGTTCAAGCTAAGGTTATGTCAATTGTTCTACCATTGCTCGATAAATCAAGAAAACCAAAGAGGTCCTATTTAACACTTTTCAAGAACTGGAGTTATTTGCAATTGAATCTCTATCAAATCGGATTGATAAAATTCCTCTTGTTTATCCTATTGAGCCTATAGTACAACTTAACAATTAATCAAGTAACTGGACTAGGACATATATGACGTGTAATGTTGGAAAATCTTGTTATCTACTATCAAAACATCTGCAAGAATAAAGAACATGAAGGGACACAAATTGGTCAAGAAGAATTTCCTAATTAACTCCACATATCAAATAATTAGGTAATTTATGCTGGTGTAAATTGTCATCCGAAGGAAATTGTGGGGACAAAAAACTATGATTCATTGGCAAATCTTGCAATATAAAGATAGGATCCTTTATTTTTTCTTGTTTTAGGATTAGCATATTTTATACTTGTGTATTTTTTTTTGGGGTAATCAAAATGCATAAAAATTTTAAAATCAACCATGGAAAAAGAAACAAAGACTATATTGAAGTTACCAATTTCATTTGCCTTGATCGTGTAAAACTTTGTTTCTATTTTTCCAAATGAGATCCATTGCAAGCACCAAAAATCAAGAATTTCGACCAAGATTTTGAATTGGATAACAAATAAAGGAAAAACAATTTTGATACCAAACTTTAATATAAAAAACTCATTTGGTACCAAGCTTTTCGGAAAAACAAATTTGATACCATGATTCACACCATCTTGGCACATTTACTTTTGCTGTCAATTTTCGGACATAATTCAACACATGCCATCAATAGTGGGTATTCAAAATCCGTGCATGTTTTCCCTCTCATTGTAAACATAACGGGCACATGAGCGGCACGTGCTGAATTTCGTCCGAAAATTGACGGCAAAACTAAATATGTCAAGATTGTGAGAATCACGGTATGAAATGTGTTTTTTCAAAAGCTTTGTACAAAATGTGTTTTTTGGACTAAAGTTTGGTATCAAAAGTGTTTTTCCCTCGATAACAAATTATTATGTGCATCCAAAAATAGAGTAATCCAATCTTGTTTTTGAATTCGAAATTTCATTTCTAAACTGAAAAATTATAGGATTGCCACAATTCATTTTTTAGTTTTTATCAGTCAAATAATAAATTTTAACAGAGATACTTAGTTCTGAAAGCTTGGGATAAAGTTTTACTCTTCCAACTACTTTATTTCTTTGCCATTATTTTCATTAACTATTTTGACCACACACGTCTTTGATTGGAATTTTGTAACATTTTTATTAGATGAATGGAAGATTTATGGCAATTAACTGTCAAACCAGATCAGCTTTCATAGGTGATTTAACAGTCCATGACACAATTATCCCCAAAACCACAATTAAATCATATGCATACATAAGATGAGAAATAAATAAATTATTAAATCCAAAGCATCTAAGAATCTCTATCAAAAGATTGTATTCAACCCTATCATAAGCCTTTGCCATATCAATCTTGATAATCAGAGCACCATTTTTCCCTTTCTTATGACTACGATAGTGATGAATTCGTACATACAAAGTGAATTATATGCACCTTTTTTATGAATAGGTCAGAATGTGATTTAATCCGATCTAAACTAATCCTATATCATAACCATTGCAAGAAATTTTCAAAACAACACCAAATGAGGAACCTTCCAAGTACCGCAATAGCAAACTTCTAAGGCGAAACAATGACAAAGAACTTAATTTGTGCCCCTATGAAGTGCTCATTCAATGCCAAATAAGACTAATTTATGTGCTCTATGTAAAAACTATAGAGTATTAGTATGCATACATTACCAAAATAAAATTATTAAAAGGTTTAGAATTATCTAGTGTTGTAATATATTTAAGGTCTCCTCCGACTTATATTTTAGGCTCAAAGTCATAAAGAACCACTACAAGAAAAGGGGTTTTCAGTAACGAAAATTTTCGTTGGTGAAGCCTCGATTTTCGTTGGTATTCAAGTGTAGCAACGGATTTTTTCCGTTGGATATTCCGTGTGTGAAGGCCCCATAGGTAAATGGAGTGACGGAATAATTTTCCGTTAGTAAATATAGCGACAATATATTTTTTGTTGGTAAATCTGTTGGAAAATGTCGTACAATTTTTTTGTTGGTAATTATGTTGGTATATTAATAACAGAATTCCGTCGCCTTAAATTTGTTGTTATCATGTCGCCAAATGGTTGGAAACATTGCAACGGATTTTGTATTAGAATTATATTTATGTCGGCAAATCCATTGGAAATATTATGTCGGCATAAATATGTTGGTAGCGGTGTGATTATCGCCCGGGTGCTTAGGCAATGTCAAGTGAGCAATTAACCCCCGCTCGTGCGCCTGAGCTACTCATAGGCGGTTAACCATCGCCCGGGCGCTTAGGGAACGCCTAGGCGAGCAGTTAACCTCCGCCGCTCGTACGCCTAGGCGGTTCACCATCGCCCGAGCACCTGGGCTGCGCCTAGGCGATGAGGCGGTAGGCATGGCCTGGGCTCCTAGGCCACGCCTAGCAAATCCGTTGGAAATATTATCGCACGGGCGCTTAGGCAAGGCCTAGGCGAGCAATTATCGTCTGGGCTACGCCTAGGCAGTTGACCATCGCCTGAGCGCCTAGGCTATGGGACGACGCTTAGGCGAGCGCCTAGGCGGTATGTTTTAATTAGATTGTAGGAGGTGGGATTTGAACCCTTGACCTCATGCTTTGCTTGTATAGATAAGATGTTGCAACCAGTTGAGCTGGACAACTTTATTGATTTATAATTGACAATATATATATATATATAATTGCATGCTTATCCCTTGTGTTCAGTAAAATTATAAAAATATCCTTGAAGTTTCAATCATTACCAAGACATCTCATATGTTAATTGTTGTTTAAAAGATTCATAAATAAAAAAAGAATTTTATCCTTTGTTCTTCTTTAAAATTATATTTTATATAAATTATAATAATTTTGTATTTTCTCCATGTTTTAAATTATATTTTATAAAAATAAAATGTTAAAAGACCATAATACCCTAAGAGTAGTCAAACTCAAATTTAATGGGTTAAGTAGTTGAACTAATCATAACTTTTACATATAACTATAGTTAAAATCTAACAATTATTTGATAGAATAAATAACTCAACATCTAAGCGCGATCATTGATGGTACTAGTTGAGCAAATGACGAGTCTGATACTGATTAATCGTAAAATATATTATTTTAACACGGGAAGGGGGAGGGTCGGGTATATATAAAAAAATTATTATTTTTAGTTTTAAAATTTAATTAAATGTATAAATAAAGATTAAATTGAATATTGTTAAATACTTATACTTTTTCTCAAAAGAGTTTTAAAATAAATTCATTTTTAATAATCTGAAAATTAATTAGTTCCGTTTGCAGATAATTATGAATTTTAATAAACCACATTAGTTTTATAGAAATAATGTTGTTGATGACGGTACTTTTTAGTTAAAGGTCAACAACAGAATTGCTATGCACAATATATTTGCTTATATCCGTTGGTAATTTGTCGATATTCTTTACGATGATAATTTATTTTATCGTCGTTCAGTGGCATGTTTGTCACGAACACCAAAATAGTGAGGAAATTTAATACTTTAATAGAATTTCTACGAAACTTTTTTATGATATTCCATCGGTGATTTGTCGCTATTATTTTTATTTGTAATTTCATTATTATTCAGTTATAAATTCGTTACTAATAAAGATTTTGTCGTATAAAACATTTTTTCTTACAACTTACTAACCAAATTCCTACAACAACAAAAAAAAATATCATGATGTTCCGTTAGTAATTTGTCGCTACCAAATGAAGACATTTTATATTTAATTCTGTTAGTATTCATTATAATTTTTTTACTAAGAGTGATAATTTTTTCTGTTGGAGTTATGACATCGCTGTAAGTTTATAGTTGTGACAGTTTAACAACATAATTTCTAGGCATATTCTTTTCATTTTATATGCTTTGGTAATTTGTCGTTATTTTTGTAAGAACATATTTTCTTTTATTTCCGCCATTGTTCAGTTGCAAATCTGTAACTGACTTAAAAATAGCCACGGATTATTTTCCATTGGAATAATTTCATCGCTATGGATCGGAATAACCACGAAAAATATTTTGTTTAGATATTTAGTTGGTAATTTGTAGCTATCTGTAAGTGACTAAAAAAATAGTGACGAATAGTTAACGGAATACCCACGAAAAATATTTTGTTTAGATATTTAATTGGTAATTTGTGGCTATTATTGATGGAACATCGTTTCCGTCGTTGTTTAGTTACAAATCTGTAATTGACTAAAAAAATAGTGACGAATTATATTTCAATGGAATGATTCCGTCGCTATGGATCAATTTTTCCTACAACTTAACAACAGAATAACTACGAAAAATATTTTTTTAGATATTTTGTTGGTAATTTGTCGCTACTATTGATGGAAAATTGTTTCTGTTTGTATTTTGTTATAAGTTCGTTACTAATAGTAACAGTTTTTATTTCAGTTGGAATCAGGGCGTTGCTGAAGACCCCTTTTTTTGTAGTGAACATGCATTAAATGGTTATTTATAGGATCCTTAAATGTGTGCTCTTCTCCACTTTGGGTTGGCATTTCATCATTTCTCTTTCTTTTTTTGTTCCCTGTATAAATCACAATACAAATGTATGAACGAGAAGATTAGTGTATGCACAAAGACCACATCACATTGTCAAATCAAGTAAATGTAGCATCAATATTTAATTTTTATACCATATTTATGGGTTACACAAATTGTACAATATATGCTTTAATTTTCAAAATTACTTAGATGTTCAATACCATATAAGTTGATGAAGGCTTAGAGCATTTCCAACAGTTTTTTTTAACAGTTTTAGTTATATTCAAGTTTTGGCTAATCTAATATTAGTTGCTCATTTCACTAGTATATCTTTAAAGTTTTGCTATCTATCATATTTATTGTTTTCTAAATATTTAGTTTACAAAATAATGTCCTATTACATTGTATTCATAAATATACATAATAAAAATATACCTATATAAATTTATTCTATTGAACATTTATTTCATAATTTTTAATGAATGATTTTTTTTTCAAGGTATTATATGCTATTTATTAATATTTAATAATAAAAAATTATATATAATAATCTATTAAAACACATGAAAAGTAAATATACATTTTAATTTAAAAAAAAAATCCGGTAGCAATTTAAATATCTTTTAAACAAAAAAATTAAAACAATTGATATATGTTATTTTTTTAATAAACAAAGGTGATATATAAAATATATATACAATTGAAGATGATGTACATAATTTTAACACTTTGAATTAAAAAAGTGGATAACTCTAGCGTTTAGAAACCTTTATATTCTTCAAATTTGAAGAATGGTTAACTAAAATCTCCGTTGATGGATATATTCTTACAACTTTGGTGAATCCATCGGTTTCTGACATAAATGACCCCATGATACATACAAACAGTGCATGTACACTGGAAGAGGTAATATAACTTAGCTGTCAACAATCGGAACCTGAAAATATTCAAGGACCCGTTACCAGGCAGGGTATTAATAAAAAACCACAGCACTAAGGCTCTGCAGCAACAGGAGCCACAAAGACTATTGTAGAAGGATAACATGATTATAGTCAAACAATAGCTGCTGTAATATCCGAAGTAAACCCTAAAAAAAGAATGAAATAAAAGGCGCTACACTAATTGTAGTAAGCAGGGCCTAGCCCACAGATGATATGGAACACCTTTCCCAAAGTTGAAAAGACAGGTATAATTTGCATTACTATTATACATTTTCGTAAAAT
Source organism: Penstemon davidsonii (assembly GCA_034814905.1). Taxonomy (NCBI): domain Eukaryota; kingdom Viridiplantae; phylum Streptophyta; class Magnoliopsida; order Lamiales; family Plantaginaceae; genus Penstemon; species Penstemon davidsonii. Next base: position 2,805,567 of record JAYDYQ010001086.1, on the reverse strand, counting down.
ATCAATGGAATTACCAAACATAAATGCATATATTTAGTATTACTTAGTCATTGTAATTTGAATGGTATGATAAAATAATTAATTGAATTTTCATATAAAAATAAAATTATTCGAAAACTAATCATTATTTTTGTCATTCACATATCTTACCTTGACTGGATGAACTTCTGTCTGAGTAGTTCTGAGAACTTTCTGTTGTAGAGGTTTCAAATCGAAAAATTTCATTCATAGTATAATCGTATAAACCCACTAGTACTTTTCTGATCAACATATCGCCTCTAAGTCCATGAGAATTAGATGACTGAGAGTTCAAAATTTAAGATAATTAATTATATTTAAATAATATCAATCAAATCACGTCAAAACACACACACACACACACACACATATATATATATGTGTGTGTGTGTGTGTGTGTGTGTGTATATTTATAAGAATACCTTAATTTTTTTCTCTGATATTTCCATTTTTTTACTTTTGGCCGTTGAAGGAAGAAGTCCATGGACAATAAACTCATATACTTTTGTAAGACATCTAAATTGTATGTCAGTTATATGATGCACATAAAACTGAAATTCAAATGTAAATATACGAGTTATAGTTTAAAAAAATGTGAAATTATACGTATCTAACGAAGACATGGTTTGATACAAAATACTTTATAGTTAATCCTCAATTGATCTAAAGGCTTTGAAATACATTTTTATGTTTATTTTGATTTGGAAAAAAACAATAAAACTTTGAATCAAAGTATTTGTCATTATACTAGCTAATTAGTGAAATTAACCATAGTTGTAAAATGTAGTAATCTTTATTGACTAAAAAGAAAACTTAATAAATTATGCATGTTAATTAATAAAACATAGAGTGTATGTTACCAAATCAACTTTTGCCCCGTTGGAACGTGGTATTGGACGAATATACCAATTTAATTTTCGCTCTTCAAAAGACAATGTTAATCCTAACGATTGTCCAACTTCATAATTTCTTTTTCTTGCCTAAACTCACAAGAAGGGTAAAAAGATTTATTGACAAAAATCAAATATTAAAATATGACATGGTATGTAAAATCCTAATTAATGTCAATTTTTGTAAAGCTTTTACCTTTTTGTTCAATAAGAACTTAAATTTAGAGTTTTGTGTAGCGCTATACGAAGATATTGGGATGGCCATTATTGGTGCTACATCTTTCGGCAACTTATTGTATAGGATAAAACACAATTTGACAAAATATAAAGCAAACAATTCAATGGTGTCATAATTAAAAAAAATTAGATATACAACATAGATTTGTTCAATTGAAAGATGGAATTAAGTTTTTCAATTTTAAAGTAGAAGGTCTAAGAACATTGGTTTGATGTATATGGTACTCATATTTATTAAATCGAGGAGTTCAAGCTAATAATACTTATTTATGATCTGTACATTACCAATTATCGTATTGTAATAATCGCTCAAAAGATAAAGAACACTTTATGTTCTTGCTTTTTGAAACACATCCCTTGCATATCAATTTCATTATTGGATTTAGGTACAAACTATAGGGGAAAAAAAAATAACGTTTGTATGTTAGTTGACCTTCAATATGCAAGGCAAAATTATTTATATTGTAAGGCAACTCGGATTTTCGATGCGAGGATTCAATTTTTGGGGTTTTATAGAGTCGTCAATCATCAAAAATTGTTTAGCTAAATGTATTAAGTGAAAAGGGTTGAAAGAATTTTGGTTATTTTCAATCTAATATGGTTTATTATGAAGATATACAACACATGACGTAACATTTTGATTAGACGCAATAATTAAATAAGAGATTGCACGCGTATTCCATATGCAGTTCCCGCGTCAACGCACCAACCGTTTGATTTAAAAATGCCGCTTAAATGTTTCATTATATTTCTATACTTGCCAGTTTACTTCAATTTTATATCCAGTCCTAATTATTCCAATATACTCACTTCATATTATAGTTCTTCACACACTCCATAGATTTTAGAATGAATGACAATATTAATACATATCAAAGTCTAAAATATATATTATTGGTGAAGAATTTGAGCAAGTTCATAGAACAAAAAGGAAATCAAGAAAGAAATACTTACAATTTCTTTTCTATCAACCATAGTTAAATCCAAATCTGGATGAAAAGGGTAAAACATCATAAAAGGATGTTGGATAAGTCTGTAGAACGGTAAATGTTCCTGTAGAAAAAAAAATTATAGTTAATGAAAATGAATAAAAATATAATAAAAAAACCAACATCTTTTGCCCAAAAATCTAAGTTGGACATCAAATGAAATTTTTATTTCAAGATCTTGTTTTCAACAAAGCAAAAAACGAAGAAGAATGGAATGAAATTTAATGTATCATATTATTTGTTGACAACTTTAGTTTCATTTGTTATGATCAGAACAAAGAATAACAGTAGATCTAAAATTTTAGCTACCTGATGGACATTTTTCAAAACTACAATAGATAGAATTTTCCTCCTGTTAATGCGAATTGATGTTTGCCCATGAGTTTTAGGATATTCTACAATTTTTTTATCATCAATTTCAACCAAAGCCATTTCAATTCAGAGAAGTTGGTTGAAGAGAAAGAAAGAGAAATGCCAAAGAAGTATTTTTGGGGAAAATTGAAAAATCACATACACACAGTGAAGATAATGGCAGAGGAAGACAAATTTGTGAAATTTAAAGTGGTGTGAAAGAGGTTGCATTGCTTTAATTTCATGCAACCAACATTTGGCATATTGTGGCAAAAGAATCAATTACACGTTCAATTAAAAATTTGTCAAAGAAAAAAAAGGTCAATTCACTTTTGTGATGACAAAAACTAGGTAAGTAAATGAAATTTTTATTATAATCCACCAATAATCCAAGCTTATAAAGTCAAATTTAATTTGTAAATAATTACTAAAATCTGTAACTTCTAGACAAGTAATTATTATTATATAGTTGTAAATACAAAGAATCTACAATTTAGATTAAGCATTTAGGAGAATCTTATTTGGTTTAATATAATAAATGAAATTATCTATATTTGTCTAAAAAAACCAATCGATATTAATTAAAATATTTTGGGTAATTTTGATGCATATCGATTCTTGTCATTCAATTCTTTAAACAGTTATGTGCTCGAAATTATACAAATAAATTTGAATATAAATTAGATATACAAGATTACTTTTTTGGAAAAAAATTGTAAGATTGTGATTCAACTAATCTTCGGATAACATATAATGGTGGAATGGTTACATTATAACCCTAAATTTCTACTCAAATAGGATATATGTGACAATAATAATATTTTTACAATATGCTAGTTTTCTATCCCTAAAATTACATATTCGAACCCGTCATGATGAACATGATTTAAATGTGTCAGAGATAGTGATTTCTTGATTCCCTCTCGAATCATGTTCCAGCTAAGGTTATGTCTAGTACATTTTTGATAATATTAATGGAGGTTAATCAATAGTTCTACCACTTCTCTATAAATCAAGGAAACCAAAGAGGTCCTAATTAACACTTTTCAAGAACTGGAATTAAATACAATTGAATCTTTATCAAATCGGATTGATAAAATTCCCCATGTTTATCCTATTGAACCTATAGTTAACCTTAACAATTAATCAAGTAACTGGACTAGGACATAGATGACGTGCAATGTTGGAAAATCTTGTTATCTATTATAAAAACATCTGAAAGAATAAAGAACATGAAGAGCCACAAATTGGTCAAGAAGAATTTTCTGATTAACTCCACATATCTAATAATTAGGGTATTTTATGCTGGCGTAAATTGTCATCCGAAGAAAAGTGTGGGGACAAAAAACCATGATTGATTGGCAAATCTTGCCATATAAAGATAGGATCCTTTATTTTTGCATACTTTATATTTGTGCAATTTTTTTTTGGTTTGGTAATCAAAATGCATTAAAATTTTAAAATCAACCATGGAAAAAGAAACAAAGACTATATTGAAGTTACCAATTTCATTTGTCTTGATCGTGCAAAACTTTGTTTCTATTTCTCCAAATGAGCTTCATTGCAAACACCAAAAATCAATAATTTCAACCAAGATTCTGAATTGGATAAAAAATTATTATGTGCATCCAAAAATAGAGTAATCCAATCTTGTTTCTGAATTCGAAATTTTATTTTTAAACTGAGAATTTATAGAATTTCCACAATTCATTTTTAAGTTTTTATTAGCCAAAAAGTATATTTTGACATAGATGGTTAGTCCTGGAAGCTTGGGATAAAGTTTTACTCTTCCAACTACTTTATTTCTTTGCCATTATTTTAATTAACTATTTTGACCACAAACGTCTTTGATTGGAATTTTGTAACATTTTTATTAGATGAATGGAAGATTTAGGGCAATTAATTGTCAAACCAGACCTGCTTTCATAGGTGATTTAACAGTCCATGACACAATTAACCCCCAAATACATAAGATGAGAAATAAAATAAATCATTAAATCCAAAGCATCTAAGAATCTCTATCAAAAGATTGCATTCAACCCTATCATAAGCCTTTGCCATATCAATCTTGATAATCAGAGCACCATTTTTCCCTTTTCTTATGATTAAGATAGTGATGAGTACGTACATACAAAGTGAATTATATGCACCTTTTTTATGAATAGGTCAGAATGTGATTGAATCCGATCTAAACTAATCCTATATCATAACCTTTGCAAGAGATTTTCCAAATAACACCAAATAAGGAACCTTCCAAGTACCGCAACAACAAAATTCTAAGGCGAAACAATGACAAAGAACTTAAATTGTGCCCCTACGAAGTGCTTCTTCAATGCCAAATAAGGCAAATTTTGGTGCTCTATGTAAAAACTATAGAGTGTTAGTACGCATACATTACCAAAATTATTAGAAGGTTTAGTGTATGCACAATACAAATGCATGAACGAGAAGATTAGTGTATTCACAAAGGCCACATCACATTGTCAAATCAAGTAAAGGTAGCATCAATATTTAATTTTTATACCATATTTATGGGTTACACAAATTGAACAATATATGCTTTAATTTTCAAAATTACGTAGATGTTCAATGCCATATAAGTTGATGAAGGCTTAGAGCATTTCCAACAGTTTTCTTTAACAGTTTTAGTTATATTCAAGTTTTAGCTAATCTAATATTAGTTACTTATTTCAATAGTATTTCTTTAAAGTTTTGCTATCTATCATAAATATACATAATAAAAATATACCTATATAAAATTATTTTATTGAACACTTATTTCATAAATTTTAATAAATGATTTTTTTCAATGTATTATATGCTCTTTATTAATATTTAATAAAAAAAAATATAAATAATATTTTATTAAAACACATGAAAAATAAATATACATTTTAATTTAAAAAAAATATCCTGTAAAAATTTAAATATCTTTTAATCAAAAAAATTAAAACAATTGATATATTTTATTATTTTAATAAACAAAGGTGATATATAAAATATATATACAATTGAAGAAAAAGTACATAATTTTAACACTTTGAATTAAAAAAGTGGATAACTCTAGCGTTTAGAAACCTTTATATTCTTCAGATTTGAAGAATGGTTAACTAAAATCTCTGTTGATGGATATGTTCTTGCAACTTTGGTGAGTCCATCGGTTTCGGACATAAATGACCCCATGATACACACAAATAGCGCACGTATATCCCGAAGTTGAAAAGACAGGTATAATTTGCATTACTATTATACATTTTCGTGAAATATCAATGGAAGTACCAAACTTATATACATATGTTGATTATTACTTAGTCATTGTAATTTGAATGGTATGATAACATAATTAATTGAATTTTCATATAAAACTAAAATTATTTCAAAAACTAATTTTTTTTTTAATTCACATATCTTACCTTGACTTGATGAACTTGTGTCTGAGTAGTTATGAGAACTTTATGTTGGAGAGGTTTCAAATCGAAAAATTCATTCATAGTATAATCGTATAAACCCACTAGTACTTTTCTGATCAACTTATCGCCTCTAAGTCCATGAGAATTAGATAACTGAGAGTTCAGAATTTAAGATAATTAAAGTAGGGTATGTACTGGTTGACACATCTAATCCAATTCTTGGCATTTTAAACTCATACGCATTGCAAGAGAAATCTTCCCTAAGTCCCTTTATTTTTCTTAGGCCGTCACCTTCATGTTAAATTTAGGAGGAAGAGCCGCGAGAACCTTCATGGTGATCTCCCTGTCTGAAAATTCTTTACAAAGCCTTAGAACTTCGTTAAGAGTTTTGGTAAATCTGGTATCCATTTGATCAATCGTTTCACCAGACTTCATTTCGAAATTTTCAAACTCCTCAAGAGCCACACTGAGCTTATGTTCTTTGATAGCGTCGTTTCCTTCGCTTAGCTCACAGACTTTATCCCACATCTCTTTTGCAGTTTTGAAATGTTTGATCTTCTAGAATATGTCTTCATCTAGAGCTTTGAACATGATGAACTTGGCCTTTTTATCAAGATTTACTAACTTGATTTCTTCGGGTGTCAGCTTATCCAGCTCTTTGTCAACAATCTGATCAGGCTGGTCAGCAACCTTCACAGCCTTCTTAAATCTGAATGGTCATTTTGTAATACATGTAAACATGTTGTCATTGTAAGCAGCAAGAAGGATTTTCATTCTGATTTTCCAATTTTCAAAGTCCATATGGCCAATGTGAGGAACATGGCTTATGCACTCCATTTTTCAAAATATGTTCTTTTTGAAAAATTTGAAAAAAACAAACCTAGGATCAAACTCGTTGATCAGTCAGATGATTCAGATTGCTCTGATACCACTTGTTGGTCATAAAAGTGGTCATATGAGGTCTAGAGGGGGGGGGGGGGGGTAATGAATAGACCTCTGAACTTTAAAAACTTTCCTCCAACTTTTCAAATCAGCAGACTAAGCTAATCTTACTCGTGAGACTACTCTGCTGATTTTGCACTTAGCTGTTTCAGCAAGGTTGACCACTAGTCTGATTTAACTTGTCTGTTTCAAATGCAATCAGAGTTTCAAAACTTGTATGCAGCGGATTTTATCAAGTATGTTTTTCAAACAAGTTTATCTTCAAAGCTTTACCCCCATTTTATAAATTCCCCTTTTAAAAGATTTGTCTTTTAAACGTTTGTTTACTTATGAAGATATGCAAGTTAAAAACAAGTAATCAAACACATGAATTTTTATAGTGGTTATAGAGACACAATGTATTTTAGTCCACTCTTCTAAATCACACAGATTTAGGTTCCACTAGAAACATAAAGTAACTAGTACACTACTTGCGCTTTTAATACAAATGACAAAGCAACAAGCTCATACTTAGCTCTCAGGTAGATCACTAAAAAAAACCTATTCTAAAGTACTCAACAAATAGAACACTCAAGCTTTACAACAAATGATAAGCATTAAGTAAGAGTACTAAGCTCACAATATAGGAAATCACTCAGAAAACCTATATTACGAAGTTATATCACTCACAAAGATGGATATACACTTCTCTCTTTTTTACAGTTGAATGTCACTCAGACAGACAAAGGTTTGATCTTTGTTCTTCAACAAAAAGCTTCGTCAACAGATGACTTATGATCAGACGACTCAACTGATGGATCTTTCTCTAAGGATGTGATCTTGAATTATGCAAGTTCATTTTCAATCTTCAGTCCTTGGTCTATTTATACTCTTGGATTTGAAATTCTGCTCGTTGAAGATAGGCGAAATTACATTTTAATCCTGAGCAACGGTCTTCTTTCTGACGGTAGCTTTTGCAGACCGTTCTCTGTATACTCTGCTGTACGGATATCTACTTTATTTCAGTCGCATTTAATGCACTCAGCTTGTTACCGTTGATGAGCTTACTAACCGACTTCAGTTCACTGATGAGATTACTCTGCTGATGATCACTCTACTGATGATCACTTCGATGATGGCTTACTCTGCTGATTCAAGAATGAACACATCTATCTTGACTCGGCTAATGATAACCAATCTGATCTTTACTGATCTGATATCCCATTCTGCTGATTCGATCACATAGCTTCCAGACCGTGAGATAGGTTTCACTAAACTTTTCAGTTCTTAGTTGATGACTTCTTTTTAATCTTTTAACCTTTTCCTTTTTGTCATCTTCAAAACCTTCTCCAATACCAACCAACACTTTATGTCTTCAATGGAGTGTAGAAAAAGTGAAAGTTCTTCAATGGAGACTAGGAGTAAAGTGAAGAAGAAGTTGTGTGAGGATTTCCACCTTCTTGCCCTATTAGCAAGAGAAACAACAATACAAAAATGCCTAAGTTACCCCAAAAACTATGGTAACAAAGACCAAAAAGTCCCCCAAGATGTCTATAATTGCAAGTGGGAACAAGGGAAAAAATTTACAAAAAGGCCGATGTCTTTCTCAGAAATAGAACTGCTGGAAGCAGGGCCTCACCGCGGTGCATTTTATGTGCACCGTGGTGAGTGGAGTAATTATGTGCACTGCGGTGAGGTCTGGGCAGTGAGTTTTTCTGCTCTGCCATACTTTCTTCCGAGCAGCATATCTTTTGATTCCGAAATCCGATTGCGGATCCGTAAAGTCCGTAGCGTAGCTATCTCCTTCATCTATAATATACTAAAAATTCAGCTCATTTAGATCATCCATTATATAGTTGTGCATGTTTTAGTGAGCAGCTATCTACATTCTTGTACAATTTGCTTCGGGTTGTAACGCCCCACAAATTTCGGACCCTTTTGGTTGGATTTTTAACCCAATTTATGTGCTACTTGTTATTTTCAAAGTTAAGCATTAATTTGAACTAAAATATACTATTAAATCTTGTGACCTTGTGAACTTTGAAAACATAAAAGTTACTTTAAAATAACATTAATGGGGGGGGGGGGGTGGGGGGGGGGGGGGGTGGGGGGGGGGGGGGGTGGGGGGGGGGGGGGGTGGGGGGGGGGGGGGGTGGGGGGGGGGGGGGGTGGGGGGGGGGGGGGGTGGGGGGGGGGGGGGGTGGGGGGGGGGGGGGGTGGGGGGGGGGGGGGGTGGGGGGGGGGGGGGGTGGGGGGGGGGGGGGGTGGGGGGGGGGGGGGGTGGGGGGGGGGGGGGGTGGGGGGGGGGGGGGGTGGGGGGGGGGGGGGGTGGGGGGGGGGGGGGGTGGGGGGGGGGGGGGGTGGGGGGGGGGGGGGGTGGGGGGGGGGGGGGGTGGGGGGGGGGGGGGGTGGGGGGGGGGGGGGGTGGGGGGGGGGGGGGGTGGGGGGGGGGGGGGGTGGGGGGGGGGGGGGGTGGGGGGGGGGGGGGGTGGGGGGGGGGGGGGGTGGGGGGGGGGGGGGGTGGGGGGGGGGGGGGGTGGGGGGGGGGGGGGGTGGGGGGGGGGGGGGGTGGGGGGTTTATAACAAATGACAAAGCAACAAGCTCATACTTAGCTCTCAGGTAGATCACTCAAAAAAACCTATTCTAAAGCACTCAACAAATAGAACACTCAAGCTTTACAACAAATGATAAGCATTAAGTAAGAGTACTAAGCTCACAATATAGGAAATCACTCAGAAAACCTATATTACGAAGTTATATCACTCACAAAGATGGATATACACTTCTCTCTTTTTTACAGTTGATTGTCACTCAGACAGACAAAGGTTTGATCTTTGTTCTTCAACAAAAAGCTTCGTCAACAGATGAGTTCGCTTGTGATCAGACGACTCAACTGATGGATCTTTCTCTAAGGATGTGATCTTGAATTATGCAAGTCCATTTTCAATCTTCAGTCCTTGGTCTATTTATACTCTTGGATTTGAAATTCTGCTCGTTGAAGATAGGCGAAATTACATTTTAATCCTGAGCAACGGTCTTCTTTCTGACGGTAGCTTTTGCAGACCGTTCTCTGTATACTCTGCTGTACGGATATCTACTTTATTTCAGTCGCATTTAATGCACTCAGCTTGTTACCGTTGATGAGCTTACTAACCGACTTCACTTCACTGATGAGATTACTCTGCTGATGATCACTTCGATGATGGCTTACTCTGCTGATTCAAGAATGAACACATCTATCTTGACTCGGCTAATGATAACCAATCTGATCTTTACTGATGTGATATCCCATTCTGCTGATTCGATCACATAGCTTCCAGACCGTGAGATAGGTTTCACTAAACTTTTCAGTTCTTAGTTGATGACTTCTTTTTAATCTTTTAACCTTTTCCTTTTTGTCATCTTCAAAACCTTCTCCAATACCAACCAACACTTTATGTCTTCAATGGAGTGTAGAAAAAGTGAAAGTTCTTCAATGGAGGCTAGGAGTAAAGTGAAGAAGAAGTTGTGTGAGGATTTCCACCTTCTTGCCCTATTAGCAAGAGAAACAACAATACAAAAATGCCTAAGTTACCCCAAAAACTATGGTAACAAAGACCAAAAAGTCCCCCAAGATGTCTATAATTGCAAGTGGGAACAAGGGAAAAAATTTACAAAAAGGCCGATGTCTTTCGCAGAAATAGAACTGCTGGAAGCAGGGCCTCACCGCGGTGCATTTTATGTGCACCGTGGTGAGTGGAGTAATTATGTGCACTGCGGTGAGGTCTGGGCAGTGAGTTTTTCTGCTCTGCCATACTTCCTTCCGAGCAGCATATCTTTTGATTCCGAAATCCGATTGTGGATCCGTAAAGTCCGTAGCGTAGCTATCTCCTTCATCTATAATATACTAAAAATTCAGCTCATTTAGATCATGCATTATATAGTTGTGCATGTTTTAGTGCAAAGGCACGACTAGCATCTACGGCCACCGAGTCTTGATTTGATGGAATTGCAGTGAATCATATCCTCTCGGACTTCTCTTTAGCCTTGCAAAATCCTCAAACCTGCAAACATAACAGCAACAAGACAAAAAACGACGAAAAACAAAATAAAACACACAAAAGCCTAAAGCTAGGCCAAAAGACAAAAACAAGCAAAAGGCACACAAAACTCGGATCAAAGCAAGTATTTTGGGCTTAAGAAAGCATGTAATAACGATGTTTTCACAGCATTATCAGCGGCGCGTGTAGGAGATTTCAGAATTGCAAAGTTTCCAACAAATTATCGAAGAATGGAGCTGAAAAAAACTTTAGGCACCATTGGATATATGGCACCGGGTAAGAGTACCGTTCTACTCTTAAAATTGTTTTTTTCATATATAAAGTTATTTTATATCTTGTTTCAATTTCTTGAAGTTCATCTAATCACATATATCGAATTTGCAGAGTATGGATCTGAAGGATTAGTATCAACTTTCGGTGGATGTTTATAGCTATGGTATATTGTTGATGGAAACATTTAGAAGAAAGAAGCGCACGGATGAGATGTTTCTGGGGCAATTAACTTTGAGGAATTGGGTAGTTGGATCATTACCAAATGGTATTGCGAAAATAGTAGAAGTTTATTTATTGAATGTGGATAGAGAAAATATTAGAGCCAAGCATGAGATGCTCTTGACACTAATCATAGAGTTAGCTCTAGAGTTCTATTTGATTCGTCTGAAGAGAGACTCAACATAAAAGATGTTTTGATTAGGCTGAAAAATATCAAAATTGGAGTCCAAGAGCAACAAAGCTGATACCTAAGAGAGGGGGGGGGGGGGGGGAATTAGGTATATAACTTTTTTATATGTTTCGTTCCAGAGGACAATTAGTTGAATGTTCCAGTAATTTTAAGTTTAAAGTTCCGATATGATTAAGTTCAAAATTCCAGTGAAGTAAAGTGCAGAAAATAAATAGAATAAGAATGCAAACACCGTTTATAGAGGTTCGCGCCCAAAACGGCCTACTTTCTCTCTTCCAGCACCCCTGGGTAATTCACTAGATATGTGGCTTGCAGGACGAACCTTCGCCACACGAGATTACAAAATTTCAATTCTTACTCTCGATACGAGCTTGCTAGGCCTAACCTATCGCTCAACAAAAACGTGCTTGCTAGGTTCCTACCTATCGCACAAAAATCGTGCTTGCTAGAACACTTAGTCCTATCGCACTACGAGCTTGCAAGTACAAAACTTTCGCTAAAAAACAATTGTAAAATTTTGATTACAAATAAATGCTCCAAAGTGAGCTGATTTTGCAATGGACTACACGCTATTCTTTTTCTTCTATTACTTAGAGTATATTCAAGATTTCAAGAGCTAGAAGAAAAGATGTTTTTAAAAGCTTTTTGAGAAAAATGATTTTTGCAAAATTAAGAGCACTCAGAGACTTTAACTTGAGAAATGATTTAGCAAGTGAAATTTTAGAGAATGAATTGTGTATTAGCCGTGAGAAATGATCAACTATTTATAGTTGAGTGGAGTTGGTTTAATAGGGAAGGATTTTTAAATTCAAAAATTATTTTGCCACTTTTAAAATGATTTTGCAAGATTAAAACATGTGACAAACTTTTCAATGAATGTGGACAAGGTTTAGTAAATAGATGAAGACAAAAACTTTCCAAAAGAATTGATTTGGAGAATATTTTCAAAAGATTAGATAATCAAGGCAAGATATTAGCTAGACAAATTAGAGACAAATTATCTTGCTAGCTAAGTCAAAGGATTTGAAAGAAATCTTTCCTTTAAAAGTTGACTAGATTGAGAATTCAAATTTGATGGCCAAAAATAATTAAGTATTAAAAAAAACATTAGGCCTAATTACAGAAATGATTTTCGGCCATTGTTTATTAAGCAAAGTCTACGGCTCTTTTAAAAAGGTAGGCAGACAACTTAGATTTAAAATTATTTTTAGAAGTGGGCCAAAAATGTTGGGCCAAAAATATTTAGAAAAGTTTGGGCTAAGAATTTTTCTTGCTCTTTTAATCAATTGAAAATACTTACTAAGTTGACCACAATTTTCTTGAATCGAAAATTGGGCCCTTCAGGGGTGCTAGGGGCTTCGATCTTGATCTTCATTCATAACGAGCCTTTAGCTAAAATTGGGCTTCTCATGATCTTCCTTCAAAATATGCACAAGCCTTTACATATCAAACTTGGTCCTTCTTCATTGTTTGGACTATCTCAAAATCCAAATGGGTTGCTTTTTTATAAATAAATACCTGTTCAAATCATGAAACTAAAGAGCACCAATATGTTAAAAAGTTCATTTGTTAATCATCAACTATTCGGCTAACAAAAGCCTCATAGACAGAGGCAGGTTGAATTCATGAGTTTTAATAACATTTTATTTTTATGAAACACTATAGCTCAACCATTAATTGCTTGCACTCAAAGTAATCCGGAATAGCTTATCTTGATTAGTGAAATGGGATTGCAAAATAAATTAAAACTTGTTTTTTCTGAAAAAGCTAGTCTGTTAGTTAATCTTGTAGAATAATTATACTGTCATTTGAATTTCAATAATAAGTGAACGTCCAACATGTTAAATTTTATTGTTTCTCAATATAAGTAATTATTAATCAAGTATAGTTAAGAAACTCATATATATGCTTATGTTTTTCAAATTTCATTTTTTTTTTGTAGTTTTGAAGAGCATACAAATCAATTTACATGCACAACATAAACGAGCTAATTTATTTCAATTAATTCTCGCCCAACTGCGTAAGCCAAGACTAGTTTACAAAGTCAAATATATAGTCCATATATTTAATGTAAGGGCTTTATGAATTGTGTCTCCTCATAATTTCAAAGAGAAATTAATTAGGTGAATTTTCTGTAATTTAGAATTACAAACATATTTATGAATTTTACATTTATTTTATACTGGATATTATTTTTACCTTCAACAACCCCAAATGAAATAGTAATTTGATACATATCGATGGATAATTGGGTATTTCATTTGATTTTAACATGTGCTAGGGGTACTACTTAGCTACATTTTTATTAACAAAATGGTGTATTCTGCAAATAACCTTGTTTAATGTGGAACTCTGAGTTCAACTTTTTCAATAAGAAAATTTGATTTTTTGGTACCACATTATAGATCACCTTATATCTTTGGTATCCTTGGACACGAAAATATAAATTTAATACGACAGTTTAAGTTTGTATTGCAACTTTCATACCAAGCCCACTTTTTTTTCCGAAGTTAATGAAAATTACCCCCTATGATATTCATAATGTTCAATTTATCTCTCTCTACTCTACAAATAAATTATGCCATTTATTCAGAAACATCAAGACATTACAAGACGTTTTCATTCACTTATTGTTTAGCCCCTCAGTTTGTCTAAAAGTTGTAATAGGTTTGTTGGTTTCTTGAACATTTCTTGTCAATAATGAATTTGTAAATTAAATAATTATCATACAAAATCCAAACATAAAAACATAAAAACATATTTTTATGATATTTTTAACAAAAACCATATTTTTTTATCACTTTTCTTCCATGAACCTAACATAAAAACACTTTCAAATTACATTTTCTTTTTTTAGAATACACAAGTTGAAACTTGTACTAGATTTAACAAATGTATGCTCAAAGAGGTATATAAATACATCAACCATAATGTAAATCCCTTGTTTAGATTAATAAACAGAAAAAGATAATCATGTATCTACACTTTTAAGCACCACATTCTTCATTTGAGACAACTCGGGTATCTAATAGAAGAAAAAACAAGATAACTCGAACTCGACTCGCTGGAAACTTCATCCAAAGCACTATCTATGGCATGAGCAAATCCTTTTGCATTGCTTTGTTTCTCCATTTGAGAAAAGTGCATTTGAATTGTCTTGATTTTTTATTCTTCGTTCCATACAAATGTCTGGACCCCGAAATACGCTATTAAATAACTATCCTTTTTAAAATATTTCACTATCCAGTCAAATGCAGTCGAAGGTGCAAATATCTTCCCTGGTACCTATCAATGGCAAGATCGGGTCTAGACCTAGACCCTGTCAAAACTCCTTCAAGGGATTGCCAGAACCCAGACCCGACCCTAAACAACATGGAATAGCACTGAACCCTGTCGATAAGGTTTGGACCTGGACCCTCTTCTTTGGAATTTTTTTTACCAAATCTTATCCATGAACAATTAAACTTTTAAAATAGGGTTCGTGTTTGGGTCCAAATCCGTATTTTGGTATATATTTGGATCTGAGCTAGGGTTGGGTCTAGGTCCTTCTTTGAATATGGGTCCAGGTCCGAGTTTGGATTCAGATCCTTGCTTGGATTCAAATTTGGGTTTGGGTCCGGACCCATATCCAAATACTCATTTCTAGGGTTAGGTCCATGTTTGAATGTGGCAAATCATTTTTTCCAATTCCACCCATACCAAACTCTTGTCTTCTGATTCGCCGTCATCGGCATCCTCGGTCTCTCCATTATCACAAAGTTGTTCCATATTCAAAACTTAATACTTTAAACACTTTACACCAAATAGAAAATTATGATATCTAAATAAAGATTTAAGAATATGTGGTGTTCACAACATGAAATTGATAAGATGGTCAATGTGAAGGGGATGGTCGTGATGGAAAAGTAAGAGCTTATGTATATGCTTTAATAATACTGGGGTAGACTGAATAAAGAAATAAGAGTAGAAGATGGCTTACTAGATTCGAATTAGAAGAGAGCTCCAATGAAATAAGAACTCTTGTTACTCTTAACAACAATGGAGTTGGATTTGGTGTCTCATAAGGAATGCGGATTTTTCTTATGATTTTTACAGATTGGATATAAAGAAGTATAATTATGAATGTGATGATGAATGGGGGATGGATTTTTATTGTTATCCTACCTCATATTTCATATGAGAATTTATAGACTTGAGTAGTGAGTAGTGGTTGGTATCCACAGTTGAGGATTGTTGCGGCGGTCACCCATTAGGATAATCAAATTAGGGTATACGCGTATATGAAGTATTGACCAAAATACCCCGACTACCTTTGACAATTATAACCCTAATTTCCCAATGTACATTTAGTGTTCCAATTTTACTTTTTCTTTTTCATTTTAGCCTTAAGTATGCTTATAATGTATAGTTAAAGTAATAATGTGGATGTGAGCGGGACATAATTAAGAGTTGAATTCATCGATCCATATTTGAAATTTCGAGAAAACAAAGCCATTTTTGCTCAATGAAAATGAAATTCGTATTTTAATATGAGGATTGATACTTCATATACATCACAATTTAACTATTCTAAATTTGATGATCATCATAATTAGTGACAAATAACCATATAAATAGTTGTGAAGATTTTGCGATTCATTGAATTTGTTTGAGAGATATGTCTATACAAGGATATACTTCCCACTATGCAGTTCATAGTCTTCATCTCATTGAATGGTATCACTTTCTTCTTTTCCCTCTTGATTTCTTGCTTTTAAAACCTGATTCCACATACTTTTGAGAAAGATTTAAGAGCTTGAAAAAAATATGGCCTGATTCCACATATCTTTTCCCTCTTGATTGCTTGCCTATAAAGTTCCCAGAATAGTTGTCTACTTCGCTCTACTTGCGATTCTCAGCAATGTTTTATATAAACTAGAAAAGTGCACGTGCATTGCACGTGATTAACTAATTTCCTACGTTAGTTGAATCATATAATTATTTTTCAGCATACTATGGTTTTAATGACATACCACATAATTTTTTTTAACTAAATCACGTTAATTATTACTATGTAATTACCCAGAATTTATAGTTGTTATTATAAATACCTAAAACCAAACTTGAAAATAAAAAATGAACTGTAATTACTAAGTACTTCTAATCTTAAAGTACATGTCTACATAACTATTATTCTAAAACAACAATTTGAACGAATGAACAATACCAATTATTTTCTTCATTGACATTGATATTTCCATCTAAATCAATTTTCATATGTTTAACCCTTTTTTTTTTATCAATTTAACCAATTTTGTTGGTTCTATCTATCTTTTATTGAGTTCATCTATTTTCAGTTGCATGTCTAATCCAATTTTTAACTAATCTAATATGTTTTTACCAAATTTCCACAATTTTGTAGAGTAAACCTGCTTTTACACTAAGTTTGCCATTTTTTTTTGTAATTTTAACATGTTCTTTCATCAATTTCATCCGCTTTTATATTGAGTTTACCATTTGTTTTTATGTTATTTTAATTCGTTCTTTCATCGATTTCACCCATTTTTGTGGTTTATCCCATTCGTTAAACAATTTACTCATTCTATCTGATTTAACCCAATTTTAGTTGATTTTACTTATTATTTTGTTGATTTATCCTATTTTCGACTATTTCACATTTTTTTTGTTCTTGTTCTTTATTGATTTGACCCTTTTTTTGTTATTCTGTGTTTAATCGATGTCATTCATTTTTTACCGGTTTACCCATATTTTGTCGGTTTACCTCATTGTTTTATCGATTGTACCATTTTTTGTTGCTTTAACTCGTTGTTATTCTATCGAACCCATTTTTCCATTGTTTTACAATTTTTATCATATATGTTTTTTAATCGAATTTTACCCGTTATCAGCAATTATAACCATTTATATGTTTTGACTTTTTTTTAACTTAAGTCAATTATAAGTTTCTCAATTAACTAAACAATACTTTGTTTTATTCATATAGCACAAATGTGGCCTTTTTTTTTTTTTTTCAGGTTCTTTAATAATTGATCATTTCTTAAGAATTGTCCAAAGAAATATCGATTGCACCCGCTTTAACACCGAGTTTACTAATTTTTTTGTTATTTTAACCCATTATTTGATCGATTTCACCCGTTTTTGTGTTTTATCCCATTTGTTATCAATTCACCAATTCTCTCCGGTTTAACCAAATTTTAGTCGATTTAGCATATTCTTATGCTGATTCAACCCATTTTCTCACCTATTTCACATATTTTTTTTGCCAATTTAACTATTTTTTTATTTTTGTTCTTTTATTGATTTGCCCCCCCCCCCCCCCCTTTGTTATCCCTTAGCCAATATCATTTATTTTTTACCAGTTACCCTTTTTTGTCGACTTACCCCGTTGTTTTATCAATTGTACCATTGTTTTTGCTTTAACTCGTTTTTCTTCTATCTAACCCATTTTTCCATTGATTTACCATATTTTATCATATTTATTTTTAATAGAATTTTACGCATTTCACAAAGTTTAACCATTCTTTGTTTATACTTATTTTGGTTTAAGTCAATTATAAGTTCTCAGTTAGCTAAATAGTATTTTTTTTCGTATAACCTAAAGGTGACATTTTGTTTTTAGGTTCTTTAATAAGTGATAATTTCTTAAAAACTCTCGAAAGAAATATCGATTTTACCTGCTTTTACACTGAGTTTATCATTTCTTTTTATAATTTTAACATGTTATTTGACCGATTTCGTTCGTTTTTTGTGGTTTATGTAATTTGTTAATCAATCCATCTATTCTCTAGTTTAACCCAATTTTAGTCTATTTTCACATTTGTTAATTAATTCACTTATTCTCTCCTGCTAAACCTAATTTTATTATGATTTTACTTATTTAACCTATTTCCTCACATATTTCAACTTTTTTTTTTGCCAATTAACTCATTTCTTCTTGTTCTTTTATCGATTTGATCCCTTTTTTCTGTTATCCCGTGTTTAGCAGATGTCATTCAATTTTTTTACCGATTTTTCCCATTTTTTTGCTGGTTAACCTTCTTGTTTTTTCAATTGCACCATTTTTTTTGCTTTAACTTGCTTTTCTTTCTATTTAACCCATTTTTCAATTGATTTTGCCATATTTTATTATATATTTTCAATCGAATTTTACTTGTTTTTGTCGGTTTTAACAATTTGTATGTTTTGACTTTTTTTTGCTTAAGCCAATTATACATTTTTTAGTTAACGAAATAGTATTTTTTTTTTTAATCATGTAGCACGAATGTGGCATAATTTTTTCTGATATTTTTTAATAATTGATAACTTCTTAAGAACTTTCCAAAGAAATTTTTGAAGAAATATAGAGTAATAATTTTTTTAATTTTTTTTTTTTACCATTAATAATTTGATAAGTCGTAAAACTTTAAAAGATAATTATAAGGTTGATGTAGGATAGACTTCTTGTTTAATTAAACTTCTAGGATTCTTTTCCTTTACCTTTTTGCCATAGAATTAAATATCACTATATAACTCAAATAGGGGTATATTAGTCTTCACAAAAAAGGGAAGAAATTTCCTTGTCCAACTCGTACTTTTATATGTAATAGATAAGTGCACGTGCGTTGCACGTGATTAACTAATTTTCTATGTTAGTTGAATCATATAATCATTTTTCATCATACTATGGTCTTAATGACATACCACATAATTTTTTGTTGACTAAATCACTTTAATTATTACTATGTTGTTACCAAGAATTTAAAGTTGTTATCATAAATACCTAAAACCAAAACCTGAAAATAAAAAATGAACTATAATTACTAAGTATTTTGAATATAAAACTCCATGTCTACATAACTATTGTTCTAAAACAACCATTTGAACAAATGAACAATACCAATTATTTTCTTCATTGACATTGATATTTCCATCTAAACATTTGTTTCCATCTAAATCAATTTTCAAATGTTTAACCCTTTTTTATCGATTTAACCAGTTTTGCTGGTTATATCTATCTTTTGTTGAGTTCATCTATTTTCAGTTACATATCTAATCCAAATTTTAACTAATTTAAACCGTTTTTAACAATTTTCCACAATTTTACAGAGTAAACCTGCTTTTACACTAAGTTTATCATTTTTTTTGTTATTTTGACATGTTTTCATCAATTTCATCCGCTTTTACATTGAATTTACCATTTATTTTTATGTTATTTTAATCCGTTATTTCATCGATTTCACCCATTGTTGTGGTTTATCCCATTTGTTAACCAATTCACTCATTCTCTCCGGTTTAACCCGATTTTAGTAGATTTTACTAATTCTTTTGTTGATTTATCCTATTTTCTCGAATATTTCACATTTTTTTTGTCAATTTAACTGTTTTTTTTGTTCTTGTTTTTTTATCAATTTGACCCTTTTTTTGTTATCATGTGTTTAGCCGATGTCATTAATTTTTTACCCGTATATCTGTGTTTTGCCGATTTACCTCATTGTTTTATCGATTGTACCATATTTTGTTCTTTAACTCGTTTTTATTCGATCTAACCTATTTTTTTTTGTTATACAATTTTTTATCATATGTTTTTAAATCGAATTTTACCCATTATCACCAGATTTTACCATTTATATGTTTTGACTTTTTTTTTTTAACTTAAGTCAATTATAAGTTTTTCAGTTACTAAATAGTACTTTATTTTATTCATATAGCACAAATTTGCTCTTTTTTTTAGGTTCTTTAATAATTGATCATTTCTTAAGAATTGTCCAAAGAAATATTGATGCACACGCTTTTACACTGAGTTTATCATTTTTTTGTTATTTTAACCCGTTCTTTCATCGATTTCACCAGATTTTATGTTTTATCACATTTGGTAATCAAATTACTCATTCTCTCCGATTTAACCCAATTTTAGTCTAATTTACCTATTCTTATGTTGATTCAACCCATTTTCTCACTTATTTCACCTTTTTTTTTTTGCCAATTTAACTCATTTTTTATTTTTGTTCTTTTATCGATTTGATCCCACCTTTTTTTTTGTTATCCCGTGTTTAGCAAGTATCATTCATTTTTTACCAGTTACTCATTTTTTGTCGGCTTACCCCATTGTTTTATCAATTGTACCATTTTGTTTTTTTTTAACTCGTTTTTCGTCTATCTAACCCATTTTTCCATTGATTTTATCATATATATTTTTAATTGAATTTTACCCGTTTTCACCAATTTTAACCATTCTATGTTTTGACTTATTTCGCTTTAAGCCAATTATAAGTTTTTTAGTTAACTAAATAATACTTTTTTTTATTCATATAGCCCGAAGGTGGCCTTTTATTTTTATGTTCTTTAATGTTTTCGAGGTTCTTTAATAAGTGATACTCTCTTAAGAACTTTCGATAGAAATATCAATTTTACATGCTTTTACACTGAGTTTATCATTTCTTTTTGTTATTTTAACTCATTCTTTCACCGATTTCACTTTTTTTTTGTGGTTTATCCCATTTGTTAAACCAATCCATCTATTATCTCTAGTTTAACCCAATTATAGTCGATTTTTACATTTGTTAATCAATTCACTCATTCTCTCCGGTTTAACCCAATTTTAGTCTGATTTTACTTATTCTTTTGCTTATTTAACATATTTTCTCACATATTTCACCTTTTTTTTTGTCAATTAACTCATTTTTTTGTTCTTGTTCTTTTATCGATTTGATCATTTTTTGTTATCCTGTGTTTAGCCGATGTCATTCATTTTACCCATTTTTATGCCGATTAACCTTGTTGTTATATCAATTGCACCATTTTTTTGTTTTTTCTATCTAACCCATTTTTTCATTGATTTTACCATTTTTATCATATATTTTAATCGAATTTACCTGTTTTTGTTGGTTTTAACAATTTCTATGTTTTGACTTTTCTTGGCCTTTTTTTTTTTTTTTTTACCTTTAATATTTTAATGAGTTTTAAAACTTTAAAAGATAATTATAATGTTGATGTAGGAGAGACTTCTTGTTTAATTATACTTCTAGGAGTCTTTTCTTTTACGATTTTTTTTTCTTTTATTCTTTTGCCATAGAATTAAATATCACAATATAATTTAAATAGGGGTATATTAGTCTTCACAAAAAAGGAAAGAAATTTTCTTGGACAACTCGTACTTTTATATGTACTAGGAAAGTGCACGTGCGTTGCACATGATTAACTAATTTCCTACGTTAGTTGAATCATATAATTATTTTTTATCATACTATGATCTTAATGACATACCACATAATTTTTTTGACTAAATCACTTTAATTACTATGTTATTACCAAGAGTTTATAGTTGTTATCATAAATACCTAAAACCAAAACTTGAATATAAAACAATGAACTATAATTACTAAGTACTTCTAATCTTAAAGTACATGTCTACATAACTATTATTCTAAAACAACAATTTGAACGAATGAACAATATCAATTATTTTATTCATTGACATTGATATTTCCATCTAAACATTTTTTTCCATCTAAATCAATTTTCATATGTTTAACCCTTTTTTTATATATTTAATCACTTTTGCTGGTTAAATTTATCTTTTATTGAATTCATCTATTTTCAGTTACATGTCTAATCCAATTTTTAACTAATTTAACCCGTTTTTGCCAATTTTCGACAATTTTGTAGAGTAAACCTTCTTTTACACTAAGTTTTGCCATTTTTTTTATTGTTATTTTAACATGCTCTTTCATCGATTTCATCCGCTTTTATATTGAGTTTACCATTTGTTTTATGTTATTTTAATTCGTTCTTTCACCGATTTAACCCAATTTTAGTTGATTTTACTTATTCTTTTGTTGATTTATCCTATTTTCTCGACTATTACACATTTTTTTTGTCAATATAACTCATTTTTTGTTCTTGTTCTTTATCGATTAGACCCATTTTTTGTTATTCTGTGTTTAGCCGATGTTATTCATTTTTTACTGATTTACCAATATTATGATATTCATAATGTTCAATTTATCTCTCTGTACTCTACAAATAAATGATGCCATTTATTCAGAAACATCAAGACATTACAAGACATTTTATTTCACTTATAGGTTAATTGTTTAGCCCCTCAGTTTGTCTAGAAGTTGTAATAGGGTTTGTTGGTTTCTTGTACATTTCTTGTCAATAATGAATTTGTAAATTAAATAATTATCATACAAAAACCAAACATAAAAACATATTTTTATGATCTTTTTAACAAAAACCATATTTTTTTTATCACTTTTCTTCCATGAACCTAACATATAAACACTTTCAAAATACATTTTCTTTTTTTAGAATACACAAGTAAACTTGTACTAGATTTAACAAATGTATGCTCAAAGATGTATATAAATATATCCACCATAATGTAAATCCCATGTTTAGATTAATAAACAGAAAAAGATAATCATGTATCTACACTTTTAAGCACCACATTCTTCATTTGAGACAACTCGGGTATCTAGTAGAAGAAAAAACATGATAACTCGAACTCAACTCACTGGAAACTTCATCCAAAGCACTATCTACGGCATGAGCAAATCCTTTTGCATTGCTTTGTTTCTCCATTTGAGAAAAGTGCATCTGAAATGGCTTGATTTTTTATTCTTCGTTCCATGCAAATGTCTGGACCCCGAAATACGCTATTAAATAACTATCCTTTTTAAAATATTTCACTATCCAGTCAAATACAGTCGAAGGTGCAAATATCTTCCCTGGTACCTGTCAATGGATCGATCGGGTCTAGACCTAGACCCTGTCAAAATTCCTTCAAGGGATTGTCAGAACCTAGAACCGACCCTAAACGACATGGACTAGCACTGAACCCTGTCGATAAGATTTGGACCTGGACCCCTTTTTTGGATTTTTTTTACCAAATCTTATCCACGAACAATTGAACTTCTAAAATAGGCTTCGTGTTTGGGTCCAAATCCGTATTTTGGTATATATTTGGATCTGAGCTAGGGTTGGGTCTAGGTCCTTGTTTGAATATGGGTCCAGGTCCGAGTTTGGATTAGGATCCTTGTTTAGATTCAATTTTGGGTTTGGGTCCGGACCCAGATCCAAATACTCATTTCTAGGGTTGGGTCCATGTTTGAATGTGGCAGATCATTTTTTCCAATTCCACCCATACCAAACTGTTGTCTTCTGATTCGCCGTCATCGGCATCCTCAGTCTCACCATTATCACAAAGTTGTTTCATATTCAACACTTATTACTTTAAACCCTTTATACCAAATAGAAAATTATGATATCTAAATAAAGATTTAAGAATATGTGGTGTTCCCAACAAACATGAAATTGATAAGATGGCCAATGTGAAGGGGATGGTCGTGATGGAAAACTAAGAGCTTATGTATATGCTTTAATAATACTAAGGTAGACTAAATAAAGAAATAAGAGTAGAAGATGGCTTACTAGATTCGAATTAGAAGAGAGCTCCAATGAAATAAGAACTCTTGTTACTCTTAACAACAATGGAGCTGGATTTAGTGTTTCATAAGAATGCGGATTTTTCTTACGATTTTTACAGATTGGATATAAAGAAGTATATTTATGAATGTGGCTGATGATGAATGGGGGAGGGATTTTTATTGATATCCTACCTCCTATTTCTTATGAGAATTTATAGACTTGAGTAGTGAGTAGTGGTTGGTATCCAGAGTTGAGGACTGTTGCGGCGGTCACCCATTAGGATAATCAAATTAGGGTATACGCGTATATGAAGTATTGCCCGACTACCTTTGACAATTATAACCCTAATTATCCCAATGTACATTTAGTGTTCCAATTTTACTTTTTCTTTTTCGTTTTAGCCTTAAGTATGCTTATAATGTATAGTTAAAGTAATAATGTGGATGTGAGCGGCACATAATTAAGAGTTAAATTCATCCATATTTGAAATTTCGAGAAAACAAAGCCATTTTTGCTCAATGAGAATGAAATCCATATTTGAATATGAGGATTGATACTTCATATACATCAATTTTAATTATTATAAATTTTATGATCATCATAATTAGTGACGAATAACCATATAAATAGTTGTGAAGATTTTGCGATTCATCGAATTTGTTTGAAAGATATGTCTATACAAGGATATACTTCCCACTATGCGGTTCATAGTCTTCATCTCATTGAATGGTATCACTTTCTTCTTTTCCCTCTTGATTTCTTGCCTTTAAAACCTGATTCCACATACTTTTGAGAAAGATTTAAGAGCTTGAAAAATAAATGGCCTGATTCCACATATCTTTTCCGTCTTGATTGCTTGCCTATAAAGTTGCCCAGAATAGTTGTCTACTTCGCTCTACGTACTTGCGATTCTAAGCAATGTTTTATATAAACTAGAAAAGTGCACGCGTGTTGCACGTGTTTAACTAATTTCCTACGTTAGTTGAATCATATAATTATTTTTCAGCATACTATGGTCTTAATGACATTGATATTTCCTTCTAAACATTTTTTCCATCTAATAAATTTTCATAAGTTTAACCCTTTTTTTATCGATTTAACCAGTTTTGCTAGTTATATCTATCTTTTGTAGAGTTCATCTATTTTCAGTTACATGTCTAATCCAATTTTTAACTAATCTAATCCGTTTTTACCAATTTTCCACAATTTTGTAGAGTAAACCTGCTTTTACACTAAGTTTGCCATTTTTTTGTTTGTTATTTTTACATGTTCTTTCATCTATTTCATCCGCTTTTATATTGAGTTTACCATTTGTTTTTGTGTTATTTTAATTCGTTCTTTCACCGATTTCACCCCTTTTTTGTTATTATGTGTTTAATCGATGTCATTCATTTTTTACCCGGTTAACCCATATTTTGCCGGTTTACGTCATTGTTTTATCGATTGTATCATTTTTTGTTGAACCCATTTTTCCATTGTTTTACCATTTCTATCATATATTTTTTTAATCGAATTTTACCCGTTATCAGTAATTACAACCATTTATATATTTTGACTTTTTTCTAACTTAGGCCGATTATAAGTTTCTCAATTAACTAAACAATACTTTGTTTTATTCATATAGCACAAATGTGGCTTATATTTTTTTTAGGTTCTTGAAAAATTGGTCATTTCTTAAGAATTGTCCAAAGAAATATCGATTGCACCCGCTTTAACACCGAGTTTACTATTTTTTTGGTTATTTTAACCCATTCTTTGATCGATTTCACCCGTTTTTTTGTTTTATCCCATTTTGTTATCAATTCACCAATTCTCTCCGGTTTAACCAAATGTTAGTCGATTTAACATATTCTTATGCCGATTCGACCCATTTTCTCACCTATTTCACATCTTTTTTTTTTTGCCAATTTAACTATTTTTTTATTTTTATTCTTTTATCGATTTGCCCCCCCCCCCCCCCCCCTCTTTTTATCCAATTTTTATCCAATATCATTTATTTTTTACCAGTTACCCTTTTTTGTCGACTTACCCCGTTGTTTTATCAATTGTACCATTTTTTTTGCTTTAACTCGTTTTTCTTCTATCTAACCTATTTTTCCATTTGATTTACCATATTTTATCATATATATTTTTAATAGAATTTTACGCATTTCACAAATTTTAACCATTCTTTGTTTATACTTATTTTGGCTTAAGTCAATTATAAGTTTTCGGTTAACTAAATAGTATTATTTTTTTCCATATAGCCTGAAGGTGACCTTTTGTTTTTAGGTTCTTTAATATAATTTCTTAAAAACTCTTGAAAGAAATTTCCGATTTTACCTGCTTTTACACTGAGTTTATCATTTCTTTTTATTATTTTAACATGTTATTTGACCGATTTCATCCGTTTTTTGTGGTTTATCTAATTTGTTAATCAATCCATCCGTTCTCTCTAGTTTAACCCAATTTTAGTCGATTTTCACATTTGTTAATCAATTCACTTATTCTATCCGGCTAAACCTAATTTTAGTATGATTTTACTTATTTAACCTATTTCCTCACATATTTCAACTTTTTTTTTGCCAATTAACTCATTTTTTTCTTGTTATTTTATCGATTTGATCCCTTTTTCTGTTATCCAGTGTTTAGCAGATGTCATTCAATTTTTTTAACGGTTATATCCATTTTTTTGCTAGTTAACCTTGTTGTTTTTTCAATTGCACCATTTTTTTTGCTTTAACTCGCTTTTCATTCTATTTAACCCATTCTCCCATTGATTTTGCTATTTTTTACTATATATTTTTAATCGAATTTTACTTGTTTTGTCTGTTTTAACAATTTCTATGTTTTGACTTTTTTTGGCTTAAGCCAATTATACATTTTTTAGTTAAATAAATAGTATCTTTTTTTATTCATGCAGCACGAATGTGGCATAATTTTTTTGGGGGTTCTTTAATAATTGATAACTTCTTAAGAACTTTCCAAAGAAATTTTTGAAGAAATATAGAGTAATAATTTTACCATTAATATTTTGATATGTCATAAAACTTTAAAAGATAATTATAAGGTTGATGTAGGATAGACTTCTTGTTTAATTTATACTTCTAGGATTTTTTTCTTTTACCTTTTTGGCATAGAATTAAATATCACTATACAATTTAAATAGGGGTATATTAATCTTGGTTTTAACAATTTCTATGTTTTGACTTTTTTTGGCTTAAGCCAATTATACATTTTTTAGTTAACTAAATAGTATCTTTTTTTATTCATGTAGCACGAATGTGGCATAATTTTTTCTGAGGTTCTTTAATAATTGATAACTTCTTAAGAACTTTCCAAAGAAATTTTTGAAGAAATATTGAGTAATAATTTTTTTAATTTTATTTTGCCATTAATATTTTGATAAGTCGTCAAACTTTCAAAGGTAAATAAGGTTGATGTAGGATAGACTTCTTGTTTAATTATACTTCTAGGATTCTTTTTTGTTTAGGATTTTTTTATTTTACCTTTTTGCCATAGAATTACATATCACTATATATTTTAAATAGGGGTATATTAGTCTTGGTTTTAACAATTTCTATGTGTTGACTTTTTTTGTCTTAAGCCAATTATACAGTTTTTAGTTAACTAAATAGTATCTTTTTTTATTCATGTAGCACGAATGTGGCATAATTTTTTATGAGGTTCTTTAATAATTGAACTTCTTAAGAACTTTCCAAAGAAATTTTTGAAGAAATATCGAGTAATAATTTTTTTAATTTTTTTTTACCATTAATATTTTGATAAGTCGTAAAACTTTAGAAGGTAATTATAAGGTTAGTGTAGGATAGACTTCTTGTTTAATTATACTTCTAGGATTCTTTTTTGTTTAGGATTCTTTTCTTTTACCTTTTTGCCATAGTATTACATATCACTATATAATTTAAATAGGGGTATATTAGTCTTGGTTTTAACAATTTCTATGTGTTGACTTTTTTTGGCTTAAGCCAATTATACATTTTTTAGTTAACTAAATAGTATCTTTTTTTATTCATGTAACACGAATGTGGCATCATTTTTTCTGAGGTTCTTTAATAATTGATAACTTCTTAAGAACTTTCCAAAGAAATTTTTGAAGAAATATTGAGTAAAAAGTTTTTTAATTTTTTTTACCATTAATATTTTGATAAGTCGTCAAACTTTCAAAGGTAAATAAGGTTGATGTAGGATTGACTTCTTGTTTAATTATACTTCTAGGATTCTTTTTTGTTTAGGATTCTTTTCTTTTACCTTTTTGCCATAGAATTACATATCACTATGTAATTTAAATAGGGATATATTAGTCTTCACAAAAAATGGAAGAAATTTCCTTGACCAACTCGTAGTTTTATATGTATAAAAAATAAATATAAATAATAGATAAAAGTAAGAATACCCAAAAATTTAACATTTTCAACTCTTACCTAAAACTTCATTCAAAAAGTGAAGGGAGTGGAAAAAAAAGAGACGTAGGTAGTAACATGTTAGATTTTTAGATATAATGTAAATAATCTAGAGGATACTTGAACACAAGATGAAGACAGTGTCTTTTTTTTTAATATAAATTTTACTGAGAGAAAATGTTAAATAAGTTATTTAAAAGTAAACTAAATTAAGAATAACATGTTTATGATTGTTGTGCATAGAAATGACCATTTTGTCTCTCCATCGGCGACGTTCGTGAGTTTTTTTCAAAGGATAACACATTAGGGTGCAAAATGCCATACAAATTATATTTCTAGGGTGCAGAGTGGCAAAAAAATTAAATCAGGGTGAAAAGTTCCATAATTTTATATTTTTAAAGTGCAAAGTGCCAATATTCTATATTTCAAGGTGCAGAGTGTTAAAATTTATTTTTTCAGGGTGCAAAGTGCCAAAAAAATATATTTGAAAAGGACTGTTCTACCCTTTTATCAATAAATTTTTTCACCAAAACATACATTAGGGTGCAAATAAATTATATTTCCCGAGTGCAAAGTGCAAAACTTTTAAATCAGTGTACAAAGTACTAAAATCCTATAATTCCTGGAAACAATATGCCAAACACCCTTAACTTTCCGACTATTCATTCCAATTCCTCTTTTCCATTCACTGCACTAGCGGCGCTTTTGGGCTCATTTTCTTGACCACAGGTTTCTCTCTGCTCCATTGTAAGTCATTTTTTTTTTTTTAATTTCAAGAAATGTTAATTTGATTTATTAATACTATATTTCGCTTTAATTTCTACTGCTTGATGAACCCTTTCATAAATTAATTTATCAACGCTGATTGTTATAGTTATGATAATATCATAATATGATTCATGATTTATAGAAAATTTATCTTAAGATGTTCTTATATAATTTTTATTTGGGTTTTTTGCAAGTTAACTCCCTGTGATATGTCTAATAGGCAATTTACCTCCCTTTGAAATAAAAATAGGCAATTTAACTCCCTCTGAAATGAAATAATGAGCAATTTACCTCATTGTGATATAAAAATAGGAAATTTACCTCCCTATGAAATAAATAATGAGCAATTTAACTCCCTGTGATATGAATTAATGAGCAATTTAGAGGGAGGCAATGTGCTTCTTTTATAAAAACACAGGGAGGTATTTTGCCATTTTTATTATCACAGGGAGTTAAATTGCCTATTTAGAATATCACAGGGAGGTATTTTGCCCTTTTATTTATCACAGGGAGTTAAATTGCCTATTTAGAATAACACAGGGAGTTAATTTGCTATTCACTCTTTTTATTTTAAGGTTTCTTCAAATAATGGTGATGATGCTTTTCTTTCTGATCATAATTTCAAGCCATGTATTCAAATTTTTCCTAAAATCGATATAGAAACAAATCATTATAGTATGGAACAAGATCTAGCAGAAAAACTCATGATTTATTAAAAAAAATGGAGACAAGTTTGGCTAGCTTAATTAATACATAGTCGTTATTATTAAGTAATCAGTCGAAACATTGCAATATGTTAATTGGGTACCAAATTTTTTTTCTTCTTGATATTTTTTTAATTTAGTCTCGCCCCCTCGTCTCAAAATCCTGGCTCCGCCCCTGCTTAACCCATCTGTTAATGTTTTTGTACTATGATATCTAGTAATTATGCATCATTCTTGCTTTGCTACTAAGCATGAGAAAAGGAAATAAAAACAGTTAACAACTTTTTGGAGAATCGAAGTCGGAAGCATGATTTGGTCGAATATATTCAGTTTCACTGTGCAAAGTTTGTCGAAGATAGAGTGAAGTGTTTTTTCGTTTTTCGGAAACATTATGTTCGAGTGACGGAATCACATACACGAGCTAGGACACTTATAAAGCCAAAAAAACTTGTTCAAAATTGGCATACAATAGATCTTAAACCGTCATTGTACAAATATATAGTACGGAGTATAACTATTATTAAAAATCTTAAAAACTATAAAAACTCGACATATATAGAAAACGAAAAGTCTAACAATCTATGTAACTAAGTTATGCCTCTAGTGAATGTAAAAAGCCAAAACCGAGGAAGTAAAAAGCACGACGAGTCCCAACTTGTTATGGAAAGAGATGAGGGGTGATGAAGAATCGATAGGCAAATCTAAAGGGTAAGCGTAAACTCCTTCACCTGCACCTCTAGGCTTATTCGTGTTAGGGACTGAGTTGCCGACGGGAGGTGTGGGGACGTAGCCATAACCAGGCATATTGGTGCCGGGGACTGAGTTGCCGCCAACAGGGCTTGGCGGAGACTGGTTGTTAGAAGACAAGACTTGGATTTTGACTTTTTGGCCAGCTTGGCACATGCCAGGATAGCTGCAGATGTAGTAATGTTCACCGGGTGTCGATAATATCACTTGATCGTTTCCACTTGCGTAAGCGACTATCGGAGCTGTAGTTCGACATGCATTGAAATCGTCACTGCTCACTTCAAACACATCGTGGATTTGACGGTTGTAGTTGAAAACTGCATCAATAGTTGTAACAAACACGAATTGAATAAAATCGTGGGAATAAATTGTGTCAATTAAGTAACGAGTTGACTATAGTTGAACAATATACTATTGCAAGCTTAGTATCACTACAAAAAAATTAACCTTTAGTGATAAAATTTTATGTGACAATGTTAAAGTTGTCACTTCTTATATATAATAAGTGACAACAACTCAAATATTGTCAATAAAATAGTTTTCATAAACATACTAGTGACAAGAATTGTAAAAAAGTTGTCACTATTGACATTTAGCGATACCCCAAAAGTGACAACCAAAAAGTTGTCACTAAACCATAGTGACAATATTTATTGTCACTAGGTTATCACTAAAAGGGTGTCGCTAATTGTCAATAGTGACAACTTAGTCACAATATATTTGTCATTAATAGCTATTAGTGATAACTTAAAAACATATATTGTCACTATTGCACTTGTCACCGTTATTATTATGACAAAATTAATATTTTTATCACTAAATGCATATAAAGAGTGACAACTTCCATATTATCACTTAATTTTTTGTCACTTAAGCTCAATTTTCTTGTAGTGTATCTAGAAGAGATATCGTGTTTGAATTTGATTTTGTATTTAAACCGACAAGTTTTTATTAAGTCGAACAATTAAACACATATATATTTATTTATTTATTTTGATAAATTTAAAACATATGTATACTATATGAATAAAAATAAAGAAAATAAAGGAATTGTTACCAATAGTGTCACCAAGTTGGAAGTTAATATTGGAAGCCCAAGCATTATAATCTGTACCCATTGCGTTCCAACCAGCAGCATCACCAACTTGATAAACAGCACCCATTGAAGTTGAACACCCCAAAAATCCCAAAATCAACAACAAAAATACTCTTTTATTGGTATAATCCATTGCTAATTATAAATTTCTTTAAAAAAAATAAACAAGAAAAACTTTAAGGGTGAAAAAGGGTGTTGAAAATTGAATGAAAATAATTATTTGCGAATGCAAGTATATATAGGCCGGGAAGAATGTAGAATTTAGGGAGATCAAGTTCAATTTTGGAAATCTTTAATCTATTTGGTAAGTTTTGATACGTGTGGGAAATAAATTACTCCTATATGTTTGTGGAAGTCCTAATTTTGGTAATTAATGTTGGATCTTTTAATTCGGTTTAGGCAACAGGATATATAGTTTGAGGAGAATTACATAAATTACCCCTGAGGTTTTTTTTAATTACATGGAACACCTTTCATGTTTGATAAATTACACAAACTACCCTCGGAGTATTGGAATCGTTGCAATTACATCCTTACGGCGTTAATTTCTGACGGCATATGTTGATGTCATCAATAAATAAATTTTTATTCCAGAAATACCCCTCGTATGATTTTTCTAGTTTTTTTAATTACTCAAATTACCTCTCAGGTTTAGTATGATTGCACTAACCACTATTCAAAATTGGAAAATTATTCAAACTATCTCTAATATATTGGATTCATTACAATTATCACTTTACGGCGTTCATTTTTGAAAAAAAGAAATTTCAAAAATACATCTAATGTGATTTTTTTTTTAAATTTTAAACATCAAAAAACTGCCCTCACCCACCACATGGAATGATTCGTGAGCTGTCTTGATGCTACATTTTTTGGTGCTCTAGGTGAAATTAAAAAATTGAGCTTTGTTTCGGGGAAAAAATATATATACTATGCAAAATTTGTTTTTCTTACATAAATGTAAATCATTGATTAATTTTTTGTATTCTATTTTTTCTACATAATTAGATCCATAGCTTAAAAATAATTAAAACACTATTAGATTTTCTAAAATCATATAAGGCTTACTCGCACATATCAGATTTGCTAAGTCGTCCCATCTAAGAATTTTCGATATTAAAATTAGATCATGTTACATAAATAATTGGATCACAAAACATAAACCCACAATACAAATTATGTTAGAAAATTCCAAAATGTAGTTGCCATCAAAAGTAACTGCGTTCGAAAATGAGTTTAGATACAAATTAATAAGAAAAATCTACAACAAAGAATATGAAGAACCAATAATTAAAATGTTTTCTAGCATATGCTAATAATACTATTAATTGGAGATATCAAAATGAACATTGGAAATATCCTTCTTTTTGAACTTCTTCTTGAATTGCTTTGAAGCAACTTTCATCACTTTAGCCCATGCCTACACACAAAAGCAGAATCGTTAAAATTTAATGTTTTATAATCCAATAATATAAATACAAAATATTAAACTCCAAGAATATAAGTCATTTTTCAGCCATCGACTAATCCAATATAAATTTTTGACTTAAAATTATAATCATAAAAAGTCAGCAAGACAGAGTATCTAGTTTTATAAGTAAAAATTAGGACAACAGACTTATAAGCACCAAATTTTGAAACTACCCTTTAATTATTAAATTAAAATTTAGAACCTCAAAATTTAGATTCAACGAGGCAGTCTCATGTTTTATAAGTCAAAGTTAAATCAACTAAATTATAAGTACGAAATTACCAAACTACCCTTAATCTTTAAATTTTAAAATATTAGCACTTTGGAGCAGAGCACCCAGATCTATCAAAAAACAAAAAAAAAAAAAAAAAAAGGAAAGGAAAAAACAGAGCACACAGTTTCCGACCGGAAGGACCCATTTTAAATCCAATCATAGGGTGTTAATTAAATTTTAGAACTTTAACATTAATCATAAAATTAATTAGAAATTCAACAATAAAATTCACGAATCAAAATTAGAATATATCTCAATAATTTTCTTTTTTTTTTAACAATCAAGAAAAAAACAGAGTACCTTTCTTGGAGTTGGGGAAGAGGAATTGACGACTGGAGAAAAATCAAAAGACTTTCTTCTTCTCTTCAACTTCTTAATACGATACTTGTGAATATTATCAGAAACAACATTTGTAAATTTCCTCTTAATATTAGCAGCCATTTTCTTGGTATTTTCCAACAAACCCACATGTTCATATTCATCGTACATTAATTTTCTCGAAATCTCGAGGCTGCAGTCATGTGAGAAAGAATCTACGGGTCCAGGAAGTAAAGGGGACCAAATTGAGCTCTGTGTGTAGTCGAAATCGAAAGCGGAGTGGTCTGGAAATTTGCAGAGGAGATCCGTTGACATGGATGTTTCTAAATACTCGATTACCTTTATCAGTGGCAAGAATTCTCCTCCATTGATTGAATTCGTGAGAGACATTTTGTGTGTGTGTTTTTGTTTTTTGAGTGAAAATGGTTGTGGCTGTTTAAAGAGATTTATTTAGTTTGATTGTTGAAGTGAAGGAATATGAGTTGGGGAAGGAACAGAAAAAGTAGCCGTTGGAATTGATTCGGTTTTTCGAGAGAAGACAAAAGAGGCCGATTATGCATTAAATAGGATTTTCTATTTCTATGTCGGTGGGTAAAAGTTTCTTACAAATATGCACAATTTAGTAGGATAATTTTCGGTTTGTAATTAAAAAAAAAATGAGATAATGCGAACTTACCTCATGTAAAATGTATAATATTTAATTTACCTCTCATGATTTGAAAAAAATCAATTTACCCTCATGTGAAAAATTTAAATAACCAAATTATCTCTTTCAGTCGGAGAGTGTAACTTAGATTGAGAATGGACATGAAAAGAATTTTGTAACATAATACATGGGGTAAATTGCTACATTTATCACAAAAAATGGGGTTAAACTGTCATATTATTATATTAAAAGTGCCAAATATAAATATCAAGGAGGCGATGTGAAACTTTTATAAGATTACAGGAGGTTAAATGCTCTTTTTCAAATTATAGGGAGATAAATTGAACATTATGAATATTATAGGGGGTAAATTGCTATTAACTCTAAAAAAGATAGTAATTATTCTCATCACGGACTATTTATTTTAACTCTGTGTGTACTGTCTTGTGTTTTATATGGATAATTTTATCCTCTCGTATTATTTTATTGAATCAGTTTAATTCTTAATTATTTTCTTATATGGATCATATATCTCCTAATGTTTAACACAACTTTGAAGTACACATTTCATGTGTTTGAGATTAGACATCACTAACGACGACTACATTTAGGTGTAAAATAATAAAGGTTAAACACCAATAATGGTCCTCTTTGTCATTAACTTTTTTACAGAGTGATGGCCGCTCTTGTATTTTTCTTCTCACGTTAGTCCCTATTATGAATTATTTGTCTCACTTTGATAATTTTTAGGTGGTCCAATGTGAACTAAAGTGTCAAAATAATTTTATGAGAGACTAAATTGATAAAAAAAATAAAAAATTATGAGGGACTAAATTGATACAAAATAATTTTATGAGGGATTAAAGTATAATAGTAATTTAAGTAAAAAACCTCTTCTAAATGACCAAAGTAAAATAAATAATTCATAGTGGAGATTAACGTATGAAAAAAAACACAAGAAAAACCACTCTGTAAAAAGTTAATGATAAGACCATCTCTAATGAGAATAGCATATAATTAAGACAAACGGATAAAATTAGAAAAGACTAAACAACTCATTACATTATTATTTCAACAGAAGTACTACTAAATTTTTAACAAGCTACTTATTACTTTCTTCAATAACTTAATTACTAAAATTACAAATTACATAGCTCTAAAATTAGGAAAACCTAAATAACCCATTACATGTTTATTTCAACAATACAGCCACTAAAACTGATATCGAAATACTTAAAATCGATAATTCCTCATGCGTAATTACATATGTATTAATTTAATTACCTCCATGTGTTACTATGTGTTACTATGTGCGTGGTTACCCCATGTGTAATTTTATATGAAATAGTTTATTCCATGGGTCATTTTATATAAATCACTAATCACCCATTGTATTATTATGTTTATCAGTTTATTTCCCTGTTTTGAGCAACATTTAGCATCGAAATATTTTAGACTTTTTATATGTGTGACAGGTTATCCATATATTTCATTTTTTTAGATCACTGCATATAAAATAATATAGGCGAGTAGCAATCTTGTCCATATTCGTTTGGGGTCTATTTGGATGGGTTTTGACTCGGTTTCGTGGGTCTCGGTTTAAAAAAATGATTTGAGTGGTTTCGATGAAACCTTTGAGACCTCAATTGGATGGATTTTGTCTGTTGAGTTTTGTTCTTTAAATAAGTTGAAACCTCACTTGGATTATGTTTGAATGTTGGGGTTTACGGGATAAAGTAGGTGGTAGGTGTCAAATCAATATATTTTTTAGTGAGATTTGGGGGAAAAAGTAGGTGTTAGGTGTAAAATCAATGTTTTATAGGTTTGAAGAGTTTGAGTGTGAGTTTCTGAATAGGTTTTTGATGATTTTATGGGTTTGACGAAAACACATTTAAAAGGATTTTGGCCCGGTCTCGCGAAACTCACGAGGCCGGACCAAAACCCATCCACATAATACACCCTTGGGCTCTCGTTGAGAACCCGAAAATTGACTCCCATATCAACTGCCTTAATATAGAAAAACCTTATAATACACATCCCCCAAAAAAAAAAAAGCCCTAATACTAGGACTATCAATTGGGTAGATGTCAGTCTGAATTCGATTCCTATCTGGTTTAGTTTATTAGGATATTTGTCCGATTAAATATTTGATTGATCAAATCCAATTACGAATATTCGTAATTCAAATTACGTGGCGCAAATATAGATCTAGGTCGATCTAATCCGTTAAAAAAATCTATGTCAGATAATATGAAAAAAAATATATATATATTATTAAGATAACTAATATTAGTAATATTTTATCATCATCGTAAGAAGATATTAGTTAATAAAATTCATTAAAAATTCAACTTTTATGCCAATTTTCTTGTGAAAAAATGAATATTTTTTAAGAAATTTTGAACACGTGAGCTAAATTAAATGAAATTGTAACGAAACAAAAAAAATTTGGGAAGACATTATTGAGTTTTGGCAGTTTGCACCCTGAAAACATGAGGTCTTGGCACTTTGCCCCTCGACTAATTTTCCTGCCACTTTCCCTTGGAAATACAATCATTTGCACTTTACACCTTAGCGTGTGTTTTGGTGAGAAGATTATTTGGTGGCAGATTAAAATAGTCATTTTCAAATATGATTTACATTTGCACCCTGAAAATATAGATTTTGGCACTCTACACCCTGAAATATATAGAATCTTGGCACTTCGCACCCTTATTTTTTTTTTTTTTTTGCACTTTCCCCAACTCTGATCCGCTTGACCGATCCAGACTTTTAGACCCGACTTTGACCCACTTTGCCCAACCCAGACCACTTGACCCCAATATATCCCGGACCAATTAAATGTACATGTTCCAATTAAATTTTTATTCCAAGATAGTATATTAATTAGGGATTTTTGCACGTCACCCCCAGAAAAGTTCCATTTTCGCACTTTCCCCCCTATAATTGAAAAAACATGACAGTGCCCCCTATAAGTTGATAAATGAGTGCATTTTGCCCCCTAGTCATTTTTAAGTAATTTTCAAAGGGTAAAACGTCACTCAGGGGGTTTTCTGCAATAACAAACAACTTTAAGGGGATTAAGTGCACAAAATTTTAAAATATCCAAATGTGACTTGCAATTTAAAAAAATAAAAAATATTTAGTTATATTTTTATAAGAAAATTCAAATTTAAAAAAATGAAATTTTCATTAGTCCTAATTATTTATTTATTTTTGTTACAAATAAATCATCTCTATTCTAAAAATGTTTTAATCAAATCAAAGAAGTTTGAAAGTAAAACAATTAAAATAAATAATATGTTATAAGACTAAAATTAGATTACGATGTGATTTATCAAGGTAAAGAATTCTATGAAAATTTGCTTTGAAATGTTAATATTTTAATAACTTAAATTAATAATATTTTGTGCACTTAGCCCCCAAAAGATTAACATTATTGCACTAAACCCCAAATTTACATTTATGCCCTTTGAAATCCAACAAATTATTGACCAGGGGGCAAAGTGCACTCACTTATCAACTTCTAGGGGGTACTGTCATGTTGTTTCAATCATAGGGGGGAAAGTGCGAAAATAAAACTTTTTGGGAGGGTGACGTGCAAAAATTCCTATAAATTAAATAGCTCATATTCTTTAGAAGAAACTGACATCAAGATACAACCAATATTGCAGAATGAAACAAAAATTATAGAGCAACAAATAACAGTTAAGAGACATATGATGAAATTGAAGTTAATATGAAGATGTTATACCAATATACATATAGGGCTGAAAATCAAACCAAGCTATTCCATACTCGGCTCGAGTTCGTTCGATAAAAGCTCATTTGAGTTCGGTTCGTCAAATAAATCAAACAAGCTTGAACAAGATTTCTCATTCTATAACTTTTGAAGCTCGGCTCCACCTCGACTCGATAAGCTTAAAATTGAATAAATACATGTAAAATACCAAGCTCGATACTCGGCTCAAGCTCGTTCGATAAAAGCTCGTTTGAGCTCGGTACGTTAAGAAATCAAACCAAGCTCAAACACAAAATTTCAAGCTCGATAAATTCAAACCAAGCTTGAACAAAATGTCATTCGATACTACTAAAAGAAAGAAAATGCGAGTAGTAAAAAAATGAAGAAAGAATATTGTGTCCCCGCTGAAAATTTAGTTGGAGCTCAAGATGTCGATGACATAACAATAGATGTTAAAGGAAAAAAAGGTGTGACTGATCTAGAAACTATCGAATAGAAAAGGGGAAAATTGCCTTTTTGGTACCATAGGATAGGTTAACTTGCACTTTTGGTACCATTGGATATGAAAATGCAAATTTGGTACCATAGGATAGGTTTTCATTGTAATTTTGGTACCAAACACAGTTTTTCTCCAAAGTTAATGGCAACTTACCCCCTATGAAATGCATGATGTTCAATTTACCCTTCTATAATTTGGAAAAAAATCAATTTACCCCTGTAAAATTTTTAATGAGGCAATTTACCCTCTTCAGTCGAAAAATGCTAAGAACCTAAAAATACTGGTAATTGAGAAGAAATGGTGCGGAGGTTACTATGAGAAGATTTATTAATGAACCAGAGGGGTTTACTTGACGCAGGTGACTCTCAAAACCTCTCCTTGGGACACGTAGCACTTTTATTATTTCTTCATTTTGTTTCTTTAACATTAATACTCTCAAAAATCATGGTTGAGAATTAATAATGTCTAGGTTGTACGGATTTTCCAAAATTATATACCGTGCATGCATATCGAATATTCTAATACTCAGATACTCATCTGATATATGTTGGATATGTCACAGTATAGTTTTCGATAATAAGAAAATAAAAAGGATACAGTATCGGACACATGGAAAGGCGTATCGGAAACACACATAATACTTAAGAGCATGTATTTCTACAAATAATTTCTAGATTATGAATATTATCAAATTGATCTACATTAATCACTTGAAATTTTCAAAGGGCCAAAGACTTTGTATTTTGTATTAATATTGTGGTTTAACTTGAACACTTATATAAGAGGGAGATAACATTGTTCATTTTAAAATGGAATAAAAAGTTAACTAAGTACCATCATGTGATTGGTCTAGTGGAAGAGACTAGTCACTACAAAGTAGCGAATCAGGGTTCGAATCCCTATTAGGAGAGGTTCAACCCCACTTAATGTATCCGATGCGCCTCGAAAGGTAACCATTGAGAAACCAAAAAAAGAAAAAGAAAAGTGAACTAAGTATATAATACATAATTTTTATTATACAAATTTTAAACATTGTTTTCTTATTATAATGTATTTTTAAATATACACACACGTATTTTAACTGTAGCGTATTTCATAAATTTTGAAAATCCGTATGTGTTCGTTCGTATCGCCGTATTCGTATCCCTACAACATAGAACAATTTCAAATCATTATTTTTTAAGAGAAGGTAACTTTGAAAAATATAATTTCATTTTAAGCAATGGATTACTGTTTTGGGACGTCCCAAAAAAAAGTAAGAGTAAAATATTTGGGACAGAGGAAATATAATTTTTTATTTTATATATGTTGTAATTTTAATTCAATTTTATTTGTCTACATCTAATAGAGATTAAAATATCAACATAAAAAGAAAAACCTATTTTTAAAGAAGAAAACAAATGTGTGTACTAGTTTAACTAACACACACAATTATATTATCCAACCACCTCACCCCTAAAAACTAAATACGCAAGTACAAAATTGTGAGTGATGTTCTTTTCTTTTAATTTTTACATGCTCATTTTGTGATCCATCATTTGATGATCTAAAATTTGCCACAGGCAAATTCCATACGACTAAATTGCATTTACTCTTAGGATCAATTTAGCCGCAAAATTTGAAGATAAGTTACCTTTGTTTTTTTAAGAATATATATGAATATATGTTATCTGGTAAATGACAAAAGAAAGGGAACATATGAAAAAGAGAGAATTGTATTTATGGTATTTAAACTATACGTCGATTCTCATTTGTGGTATCATAAAAATCGAGATCGACACATTTAGTATCACAATTTAAGAAACCAATCATTTTTTGTACCAACGCTAAAAATGAGCGTTAACCGATGACGTGGCAGTTAAGTGTTATTGCAAAATTGATACCATTACTTATGTTGACTGACAATTCTACCACATAACATTTCAGGTTGTCAAAATAACCCCACATCTTCAAATTTATTGACAATTTTAGTCCAAATTGTTGCCCAATTTCAAAATTGACTCGAATAAGACACGTGCAGACCAATTTAGAGATTTTACTTATTATATTTACATATTATTTAACTAATTTAATTTTATAAATAATATTAACAGACTACATAATATTTTAATATAAACCCGATAAAATATTGATTAAATCTAAAATTTATATAATAATATTAATTTAATTAATATTTATTAAAAAAATAAAGTTATATATTATTAACAAAATTATTATATTTAAAAAAAAAAAAACCCGTATCTCCGCTTCCATGGGGTAAGGGTGGGGTATCCCCTTTTTTAAATAAATTAAAATTTATTAAAGTTATGATTATGAACCCTTACATCTAGTCAAAATTAACCCCAAATGTCAAAACTTTCCTTTTTTTTAGCACAAGGGCCGCACATGATGCTAGTTCGGGCCAATATTAGTTAAATTATTTATACTTACTCAAAACTTTATTGTTCATTGCTAAATTAGAAGTTAAATCTTATAATAAATTTAAAAATCACAGATGAAGTCGAGTGATGAAAAGCCGCTTGATGAATTAAAGAAAAAGAAAAAAAAGGCAAAGAATGTATTTGAATCAAATGAAAAGATAGAATCTCGGAATCAAGGTCAAGAAATAAAAGAATCGATGTTGTCCATTCGTTCAAATAATGTTATAGAATAATAGTTAGACATGTCATTTTAGGTTTGAAATTAGTAATTACAATTGTTTTTTTTATTTTTCAAGTTTTGGTATTAGGTATTTAGATCTCAACTTTAATTCATTGGTAACAACAAAATAATTAAAGTTATTTTAATAAAAAAAATTATGTATTTCACTGAGACGAAAGTGTGATAAAAAAAATCACTATATGATGCAAAAAACAAAATTAATTCGTCACGTGCAACGCACGTGCACCTTTCTAGTATATAAAAAATTATGAAGTTACTAATATGATACTTTATTACTAATCTCCCATAAATCTCAACAACGTTCTAACATTATATCATATCCTATAACTCAAGTTACTGATTTGATCACTATCACCTCTTTTTCTTGTTCGAACCCCATAAATTAAAATCTAAATATAAATCAAATTTCAAATTTTGAAACACAGTAGCTATTAATTTATTAATGTTTACCATCTAAATACTTGATGAAAATCGATTCAAATCGAGTTATAAAAATTTCTCATATCCTATTCCAATTTTTTAAACCAAATTAGAATTAAACCCGATCACGAACTCTTCTTAGGTAAAAGTCCAAACCACAAAAACTAAATTTAAGAAAAAACACAAATAAGAAAAGACATTCCTCAACACATAAACAAAATCAAAACAACTTATAATAGTAGTATTAATAATTAATACTGAAAATGATTCTAAAACAAACACATAGATTATGATCTAAAAGTCCAAACTACATATCAATGTCTCACTCCTCGCTTTGGTTTGTGGCATGGCCATTCGGAGTTAGCCGCCTCCCATTTTCCCTTATGTTGGGTTGGGCAAGTAGAGTCGATGGTGGGATAACCTCCTCAACAACTCGGAAGATTTTGATGTCTAGGATGATGGCATCAGACTTTTGACAAATAAGATCAAATAAACACACATCAAATTCCTCTAAGAAATTTTCAATAACAAAGTTCTTCCAACCGCCCATAAGCCCACCTCCATAGCCTTTATAATTGTATTTGGCTACCCAACTTTTTTCACCGACACGGAGCTCTACGGCTAAACTTTTGTCAATATGGTGTTTTTTTAACCATTCTGAAGGGATTGACTGCATTATACACAAAGATAATTAATTTTTATTTCCAAAAATTAAAGCATTCACTACACAATAAAAGTGATTTAGATGCATTGGACATTATATCGAAAAGAGAATTTAGTGGCATTTTGAGGTATGATGGTATTTTTAACATGTCACTTGCAGCGGTGTGGCTAAATGTTAAACGGCTATTGTTTTATTTTTAAGTAACTAATAAATGCCATGAATAATATTATTGGCGTTAATATTTGTAGTACCTTTCAAAATTATGACTATAATATAATTTTATGATATTTTGGAGTAATGCCACTAAATTTTATTTTTGTTGTAGGATTTAAAGGGCTTGTGAACACCAATCTTAATTGTTCCTTACCATGCAGAATCCATTGTAGACATGCGATGCGCGCATGACTAATATGAAACTGTCATCCATCGCAGCTGTAGCTGCCAACCTTTGTGCCCTTTCTTTATCCTCCTCAGTTACTGCCCTTCTACGAGATTCGAGCTCCATACGAGGCATGCTACTTGAACTTCGTCTACCTCCTACATCAAAATGAATCCAACAAAATTTAAAACTAGTCAAGAACAAAATTTACAATTCAACTTTCAGCGACACTTACTCATGGTTCGCCCACGATCCCTTGAAGTAGCTAGAGTAGGCTGTCTCCTTGAAGCTATGAACCTAGTAGCAACACTCCTTTGCTTTTTCGCTTGATGATATTCAATAAAATCATCTGAAGATTCATTGTTGGTTACTTCGTAACTTTTTTCGATGTTTCTTTTTTGTTTGTTACCGCATTCACTCTCCGTATGCGAACATTTTTTGACGAAATATGAACCTTCTCTTTCACATGAGCTTTTTTGGTCAAAGATCAAAACATCAAATATTGAATTCCCATTATATTTGAAGATTAAAATATCATTTTCCTCTAGGGAATGATCTTCAACGAACGCTCTCCAACCTTGTTTGAGAAACAACGTATCCCCATTTGTCAGTAGCTCGACATCCCAAGCGCTCCCACTTGGACCTTTCAAAGCAACGGTTCCTGTCAACTTGTCTCTTAGATTGTAGGTAAATTTTGTTGGGATAGCCTGCATCATATATCTCCAACATTACATCGAATTTTTTATTCAAAATCTTTGTAACCGTCACATTATTATTATTATCATCAAATTACACAATTATTGATTTTGTGCATTTCCAGAGAATGCCAAAAAATACTTGTTTTGCTTTTGATAGAAATGTTTGTGTCTACCCGTTTGGTAGACACCATCTGACACAATTTTTTCTAGTGTGATCAGGTGCAAGGCACGTGCATGTGCACATAAAGCAGTGTTTTGAATTTTCTGAGGGAAATTTCTGAGATTTGATAAGTTTTAGAAATATCATCGATTTTTGCGCAATTTAAGAGAACGTTTGTTCTGGATTTTAATGGAAATGTTTATGGTTATCGTCTCAATAGCCACCATTTGACACAAATTGTGTGTTGTGTGATCACGTGCAAGGCACATGCATGTGAACATAAAGCGTTGTTTTGGATTTTCTGAGAGAAATTTCAGAGATTTTATGAGTTTTTAGAAATATCATCGATTTTTGTGCATTTCAAGAGAATATTAACTTATATAAAAAAAAAATGTTTGCAATGTTCGTGGCTACCGTCTCAGTAGCCACCATCACCATCTGACACATATTCTTTCTTATGTGATCATGTGCAAGAGATGTGCATGTGCATAGAAAGCACAAATTTGTACATCGATGGTGATATCCAGAGAGGGTAGCTGCGCACCAAGTTCAAAAAATGAAATAATATTTAAAGAAGCATAAATTGTTGTTTGTTTGAAAATACTTACTAAAATCCAAACAAACATGGCCTAAAATTCAACCACCTTTCTCCATAAATTCATGAAATTGACAACAAAATAAGAATTTTTAACTAATGAAACCATGAACATAGAAAGGATGCATGTCAATTTTACTTGGTATATTCATCCAAAATTTAATTTTTGAGAAGAAATTAAACACAAATGTAAAGCACCAAAGCAATCCAAAAGAAGAAGAAGAAGTAAAATATTTATATACTAACAAGTTGTTGATGAAATCTTCCGGACAGTGTTTGACAGAATTGAATTGGTTGGAAATGAGACCAATACATGTCTTCTTCCCATTTCTTGCACTTCATGCACTTTTCTCCCATTTGATTGTAATTTCTCAAAAATTAAATCTGCGATTCACCCAAACAT
Organism: Penstemon davidsonii; assembly: GCA_034814905.1. Lineage (NCBI taxonomy): Eukaryota > Viridiplantae > Streptophyta > Magnoliopsida > Lamiales > Plantaginaceae > Penstemon > Penstemon davidsonii. Next base: position 2,760,972 of record JAYDYQ010001086.1, on the reverse strand, counting down.
AAAAACTTCAATAATTAATACACAAATCATAAATATTTGAATTATCTTTGTTTATGAGAGTATGAATAGAAAATTTTGAACCTGAAAATATTCGAAGCTTAAAGGGCGGAGGTTTCTAGGAGAACTCTTTTTAATGAAAGAAAAGATGGGGGAGAAAATTAAGAACCTGAAAATATGCGAAGCAGAGAGGGCGGAGGTTTCTAGGAGAACTCTTTTAAATGAAAGAAAAGATGGGGAAGAAAGGTTATTGCAGATGGCAGAATATTTATTTTTTCCAGCTTCAACTCTAACTTATTTTAATTTGATATAACACGTTGCACTGTACTATTTAGACCATAAAAAGTTATTTCAAACTTATTACATCTCATATATCTGGCTCATTTCACTTTTGACATAAAATTTTATATTTCAGTTAAAAAGTAAAAGTTTTAAATAATTTTAATATCATATTTTCAAATATAGTGGTTATACTATTTACTTTTCATCGCTAACATGACCTTATTTTGTAACGGGTGTTGCCATAATGTTGGGTTTAGTTGTTAAGTATTCATGTCTTTTGCTATATATTTTTAGATGGCTGAGTATTTAATTTTTCATCGTCAACATGGTCTTATTTTGTAACACGTTTCGCCATACTGTTGATTTCTTATGTATTATGTCTCCTTTATTTGCTCATTTAACACTTGACATAAAATTTTAGATAAGAGTTTAAAAATTGAAAGTTTTGAATATTTTTTCTATCACGCTCTCAAAAGTAGTGACTGTATTTAGTTTTCAACGTCAGTGTGGCTTTATGTATATTGTAACACGTTTGCCATACTGTTTTGGTTAGTTGTTGTGGTCATTCATGTCTATTTGTAGATGACTGAATATTTAATTTTTCATTCTCAGCATAGTCTTATTTTGTAACACGTTTCGCCATACTATTTGGATCACAAAAAGTTAATGCATATTTATTTCTTCTCATTTATTTTGCTCATTTCACATTTGAAATATAATTTTAAATAAGGATTAAAAAACTGAAAGGTTTGAATTACTTTACTATTATGTTTTTAAAATTAATGGTTGTACTTACCTTTCATCGACAACATGGCCTTATTTTATAACACGTTTCGTCATACTATTTGGGTTAGTTGTTGTGGGCATTTATGGCTTTTGTTATATATTTGTACATGACCGAGTATTTACTTTTTCATTGTCCGCATGGTCTTATTTTGTAACACGTTTCGACATACTATTGGGTCATGAAAATTTATTTTATACTTATTCCGTCCCATTTATTTTGCTCATTTCACATTTGACATAAAATTTTAGAAAAAAGTTAAAAAAAGTTTTGAATAATTTTACTATTATTTTCTCAAAAGTAGTGGTTATATTTATTTTCCATCGTCAGCTGGGCCTTATTTTGTAACATGTTTCACCATACTATTTGAGTCAGTTGTGGGCATTCATTCTACTGCTATACATGTGCAGATGATCGAGTATTTACTTTTTTATCGTCAACATGGTCTTATTTTCGTTTCGGCAAACTGTTTAGTCTACGAAAAGTTATTTCATACTTATTACTTCTTATTTATTTTGCTCATTTCACTATTAACATGTAATTTTAGAAAAGAGTTAAAAAGTGAATTTATGAATCATGTTATTATTATGCTCTCTAAAATATAGTGATTGTATTTACTTTGCATCGTCAGCATGATCTTATTTGTAACACAATTCACCATATTGTTTATGTGGGCATTCATGTATTTTGTTATAAATTTCTTCTCCTTTTCTTATTCACCTACGGAAAATTATGTACTTATTCTATCTCACTTGTTTTGCTCATTTCACTTTTGGCGGTAAATTTTTTAGATAAGAGCTAAAAAATGAATGTTTCAGATAAGCTATTATCATGCTCCCAAAGTAGTGGCTGTATTTAATTTTCATCGTAAGCGTGATCTTATTTTGTGGAACATTTCACCATATTGCTTGGGTTAGCTATAGTGGGCATTCATGTCTTTTGCTATAGAAGTATTTCTTTTCTGTTTTTTCTTCTTCAACCACAAAAAATTTTAATGCAGTAATTTTAATTCAATTTTATTTTTACACTACTTCTAAATATGAGTAAAACGTAGGGATTTTTTCAAGTTATCCATGTTTATGGGAATTTAACTTCATGGGATATGAAAATGGACATATTACTCTACTATGAAAATAGCAAAGAACATTTTACCTCCATTATTAATGTGGTGTTGCACACCAATGTTTTAAAAACCGGATCAGACGTCGAACAGTAGCCTTACTGGTTACTGATTGGATCGGTTTAACCGTTTAAACCACTGGTTCAACCGGTGTGACGTCATTACGAAATAATAATTTAATTTAAGTTTTAATGTATGTAATTAACCATTTAAAAAATCGTTTCTAATCCAAAAAAATTCAAGTTATTTTCATAATCTAAATACTATCTCATAAATCACAACTAGTAGACAACAAATCATCAAAGTAACTAAAAACAAAACAAACACAAGTAATTATGCAATTTAGAATCCAACATAAATCAAAATAAACACCAAATATCCAAAATTACAACTATGATAACATAATATCAAAGCAATAATATAAACTATGATATCTACAACATATCAAAACAATAATTTTATCACTAGTCACCTATAGAAAAGAGAAAGGTATTGGATGAATTTTGTCACCTAAATTATTTTATGAAAAAACATGCAAATACTTGAAATTGGGAAAGAAGAAATGTATAAAAAATCCCTAGTTTTTTTTATAAGTGAATCAGTGGTTCAATCGGTTCACTGGTTTTACTGGTTTTCGACTGGTTTTTTTCGGTTCGAACTAGACAGGAAGATAACTGATTTTTGAAGGTTAACCGTACCGAATTAGCAACCGGCCGGTCCGATCCGATTTTAAACCATTGTTGCACACATGCTCAAAATTGAGATTGTGACTCTAATTTGATGCACAAAATGACATGTACAACCCTCATTGGTTTTATTATTTTTTTTTTTTTTTTGTCAAAAAGTTGGTATAAAATTGAGTAAAAAACAAAAAATAGGTACAAAAATATGTTTTGCTTTTGCAATGATAATTGTTATTTCTATTTATTAATTTATAATTATAAGTACCGTACTTTCCAAAAATAACACAAAACCCCTTTCTTGAACAATTGGTCCAACACCCATTCCTTCGTTTTCATTATTATACTGGGTCTGAATTATTTAATTTCCTGTTTTAGATTATCCAAAACAAGCTTCTATTGAAAACGATTAATTTGTCCAACACATATGCGTGATGTCAAGAAGACTATTTTGCTCAAACTCATGCTACTAAACTTGAAATTGGACTTGTTGAAAATTCCAATGGTTATGTGGGCCTATTATGTTAATTTAATGTGTATTGCCATTATAAAGTAAAGTCCATAATTTTTGTGGTCCAATTAAGTTAAGTTTTGACTATGAGTATTAAATTTATCATGGAATAAAAGAGTAGATACCAGTTTGTGATTTTCAATTTGATGAATGGCCGAATTCGAAATAATTGAAGATATACTAACCCTAGTAGGTTATTATTGTATATATAGGGTTATGATCCCCACTTGTACACAATACAGCGACACAATATAGAGTTACATAACTTATATTCTCTATAATCCTTTTTTGTATGAGTATTAAGGTTCTAAGGTGTATATCAAGTGGAAGATTATAAAACCCATCATCACAAAATCATCAATAACATCAAGATTGCTGGCATGAATCAAGGTATGTTTCCACTGCATTAAAGTCTCAGATTTACTTTTATCTCTTGATAATCGACATGGTTAGGCAATAAGGTTTTCGGTATTGAATCGAATTAGATCTTATGATCATTATGTTTATGTATTCAATTTAGATCCAACAAGTGGTATCAGAGCCACCCATGTTCGATTACTTGAGATTTTCTAAATGCATGTTTATGATTTATAAGAAAATATGATTTTAGTTCTTAAGTTTTGTTGATTAAGTTTAAAAGATCTAGATTATGCATGTTAGGATTTTTCGCTATCTTGAACTTGTTTGTGAAAATTAGAATTTCATGCTAATGTAGATCTTGATTATGCAAATTAGGGTTTATTGTTTTCTTGATCTTGTTTTCTAAAGATTAAGTTTCATGCTTTATGTTTATGCAATTAAAATTGCTTTGTGGATTTATTGATCTTTCGCATGATACCTTAAGATTAAGATCTAATAGAAATACGTTTTCTTAACTAGATTATCGAACTTTAGTACAAATCTCTATTTATGGATTGAGAAATTCGGGCAATTTATTTTCTTTTAAATAAGTTATAATAATTTAGATAATAAATTAGTTGAATCAAGATAAAGAATACTTTAAAAATCAAGAGGAAAATTTAGGATTACGGGATTTTTTTTCTCTTCCTCTATCCATCACCGCCGTCAATCCACTTCCGCCACCTATGCGTGAAGTCGGATCAAGGTCACGCCCACATGGATGGAATTGTGTGGCGACAGCATTGTCTTCACCACAAGCTCACGTAAGGATTCATTCGCCGTAATTTCGATTTGGCTCGGTTCATTGAATCGTTTCTTTCGATTTTTCATTTTTGTTGTTATAATTCTGTAAAATTGGTACTTCCCTATCATCGAATGCTTCAAAACCAGTTCAAGAAGGCAAAAGTCCAAGTTTTTCGGCGAATTTTCAGTTGATTTCTGAACCGGGCGAAGAAGACGAAGTTTCGGGTCGTATTCGGATCTTTTGGTTCGGTCAATTCGGGTACGATCCGAAACATTTAGATGGGTAGCATAAAAGGTCGAACTCCGACCCGTGCCCTTGAATGGGTTGGGTCAGATATGACTCACTAAGTTTGGATCGGATCTGGATGGGCTTGTTTCTAGTTTGGACTAAATTTGGATAGATTTTGCTAGGGGTTGTTTGGCCTCCTGCAAAATCTGAAATTACAAGTTCCTTATGGCCTGTTTGGCTTACTAAAAATCCGAAATTAGTGTTCCTAAGAGCCTGTTTGGCTTACGGTAAATTCATAATTTACTAGTCTTAAGGGCCTGTTTGGCTTAAATTAAAAAAAAAAAGTTTAAGGAAATTGCCTTGTTTGGCAATAAATTTCGAATAATTTTTGATACATAACAGTGACTTTATAAGTCAGTCTGACATTCAACATAACCAACTGAAGCAAAATTCGCCAAAGTGACCGCTCTTGTGTAGATTGACTTATTGAGAGTGTTAAGATGTGTTTGTGTATGTAATTCATGCGAATATTAAACAACCCAAATGAAGGTTAATGTTTGGCCGAATTGTATATACACTTGTGGTGATGAATGTGTGATTATTTTTAGGTGTCCATCTGGGTAATTAGTCGATCCAAAGATAGACTCTTTATTTGACAGGATTTATTCTCAACATTCGATCACTACAACAAGAGTACCACTTACAATTAATATTATTGTCCAAAGACTTGATATTAATGTTGTGCGAGGTATCTTGCTATGTATTTAATAATTATTTGGATTAATGTCTTTCATAAAGTAAATAAATATTCTATAATTATTCAACATGTGAACATGTATCTAATTTAAAATTCGTTCTTTGTAACAACTATAGTGTCTTCTATTAAAGTATCTGTCAATTCACTATCTGATAATAATTACTGCATTTTCATGTCCAATGGGAATAACTTGGCAATAAAAGAAATTCAGAAATTAAAGCTTGCAGGGGTCTTTTCTTTAGTTTGGTATGTTATGAAATTAATTTAGCTTCAGTACCAATAAACACTTGGTGGTTATATTCTGGTGCTACTACCCACATAAGTATTTCTATGCATGGTTGCCTAAGCTACCGAAAGCCAAATGATGTTTAAAGACACATCTTTGTGGGTGATGAAAAATCGGTGGAAGTTGAAGCAATAGGTCATTTTAGGTTATTGTTAGGAACTGATCATTATTGGATTTGAAAGACACTTTTGCCGTACCGTCTTTTAGAGGAAATTTAGATTATGTTTCATTATTGGACAAATTTGGTTATCATTGTTCTTTTGAAAACATTAAGTTCAGTCTTTCTTTAAATTCCAATATTACTGGTACTGGTTCATTAAGAGCATGTATGATAACTTATACTTACTTGATACCATTACTTCTTATAATGAAACCATGTACGTGGAATCACATGGTATTAAACGCAAATTAAATAAAGAAAATTCTTCAAAATTATGGCACAAGCATTTAGGTCATATCTCAAAGTCTAGAATTGAGAGACTTGTGTCAGAAAATATTCTAGATTTACTCGATTTTTAAGACTTCAATGTCTACGACGAATGTATTAAAGGAAAACATACCAAACAAAGAAGATTAGGTGTCAATAGATCTTCAAACGTCTTACAGTTGATTCATACAGTTATTTGTAGACCATTCCCTTTGGCTTCTTGGAATGATTAACGATATTTTATATCATTCATAGACGATTACTCGTGTTTTCGGTACCTGTATCTCATTAATGAAAATATCTAGGGGCTTTAAGTTTTGGTAACTCAACCTATTGTCATATATTTAAACGGGAAATGCAATAATTTGTTGAGGATGTTTAGTTTGGGGGAGAAATAAGGTTAGAGACATTATTTTTGAGGAGGAATCGGTTACAACTCCTACTACTGCTTCTGATATTTTTCAAGTTTTCTTTTCTATCTTTAATCGAGAAGCATATTCGGAACCTCGACAAGATAATGTTTATCAAATACCCACTGAAGTTAAGGTAATTGATTATGAAGTTCATATTCAACAACCTCAAGAATAACCACCCTTAAGAAGTTCCACGAGAGAGGGGAGACATGGCTATACTAGTTGATTATATACTGTTCTCCAAGAAAATGAGGAATATAATGGATCGATGGAAAATGATCCAATCAACTTCCGTTAAGCCATGCAAGATATTAACTCTCTCAAATGGATTGACGCCATGGATGAGGAGTACAAGACCATGCAAGAGAATCAATTTTGGGATCTTATCCCATTACCTGAAGGAAAGAAATCAATTGGTTGCAAATGGATATTTAAAACCAAGAAGGATTCACAAGGTAATGTGGAAAGATATAAAGCTCGTCTTGTAGCTAAAGACTTTACTCAAAAAGAAGGTCTCGACTTTAAAGAGAGTTTCTCTCCTGTATCTTCGAAAGACTCATTTGTGATGATTTTTTGTTGCGCGTTTGCATCTTGAGTTACATCAGATGGATGTTTAAGAAGAAAAATTTAGTCTCAATTAGTGCCCTGAAAAATAAATTTCATGAAGTTAAGGAAATGCAAATGGTTCCCTCCCGATATAGGATTTATTGTTGGGATGATTGGCAGATACTTAGAAATCTTAAAATGGATCACTAGAAAGCAGCCGATAGGATTTTAAGGTATTTACAAAGAACTAAGGACTACATGTTCACATACCAGAAATCAGACTAGTTAGAGATCATAAGATATTATGATTTCTAATTTTGGTGGATGCCAAAACATTAGGATATCCACATAAGGCTACATGTAGCTGGAGAAGCTGTCTAGTTAAAGAGTGTCCAATAAACACTCGCAACTTCCTCCATATTGGCAATAAAGTTTGTAAGCATCCAATCAAGTTTTGTGATTGCAGAATTTTGTCACTAGGCTGCACATTATGATTCGATTTGAAAGATCACTAAAGTTATATTGTGACAATAATTCAGCAGTCTTATATGCTGACAACAATTGGAGCTCATCAAAGTCAATGCATATTGACATTAAGTTCCAAGTTGTAAACTAAAGAGTGCATAGTTGACAGATTTCTATAGAGCATATTGAGATAAACTCCACGACTGCTGATTCGCTAACTAAGGTATTACCACCTGAAGGTCTTTCATGAGCATACTGCTCACATGGGTATAATATTAAGTAAGGATATTAAGTTTTAGTGGGAGTTTGTAATTTAGTTGCTCTATTCTTTTTAATTTTTGATCCATTTAATATTTGGATATTTCTGCAGAAATAAAGTTTTTAAGTTATTTTGCACTATGTACAATTATGTTAAGGTTGATCTGAATAAAGATTAAGGAGGATCAGTTGAAAATATGCATGTTTAAGATCACATTACATGTAATTTTCATGCTACGCTCCATGATAGATCTATGTCGTTTGGTTTTGTTAGTATATGTGATTACTAATGGGTTTAGTTACGGTATTTGTGACGAAAGTTCCTTTAGTCCTTTGCCGATATAATTAATGGACGAGATTGTTTGGAATACTTAAGGAAATAATAACACATTTTGAGCTCATAAGGATATACACATTCATATGATAACATATGTGGTCCAAGTGGGAGATTGTTGGAAAATTCCAATGGATATGTGGGCCTACTATGTTAATTAATGTGTATTGCTATTATAAAGTAAAGTCCATAATTTTTGTGGTCTATTTAAGTTAAGTTTGGACTATGGGTATTAAATTTATCATGGAATAAAAGTGTAAATACCAGTTTGTGATTTCCAATTTGATGAAGGGCCGAATTGGAAATAATTGAAGATATACTAACCCTACTGGGTTAATATATATAAGGGGTTATAATCCTCCATTGTACACAATACAACAACAAAACATAGAGTTACATAATTCATATTCTCTACAGTCATTTTATGTATGAGTATTAAGGTTCTAAGGTTTGTATCAAGTGGAAAATCATAAAAACCATCATCACAAAATCATCAATAACATCAACATTGCTGGCATGAATCAAGGGAAGTTTTCGCTGCATTAAAGTCTCAAATTTACTTTTAATCTCTTGATAATCGACATGGTTAGGCAATAAGATTTTTGGTATTGAATCGAACTAGATCTTATGATCATTATGTTTATGTATTCGGTTTAGATCCAACACTTGTACTTTCTGAATTTTCATGCTTTAATTTTATTCATAAAGTTGGTTCAAGACGTTTAGTCAATAAGTAACAAAAATAGTAACAATAAGAGCTAGGTATAGAATTACGTACACACATCTAAGATATTAAGTACAGTTCACCCTTTTACATCCAATAATAAATATTAAGATATCCTATGACGTTTTGTTATGTTAAAATTAATAGATAAATCAACTGCATGTGCTCGCGTGTAAATATTTTGTTACATCCTTCGTTCAATTTTAGATCAAATATTCAATAAAAACTAAAATACCATAACCGTTAAATTGTAACAATATTAAAAATTATATAGTACATGTTAAATTTGTTAGGTCAAATATGTCGACTTGCTTATAAATTTGATTAAAATAAGAACAATCGGAAAAAACCAGAAAACCAAAAACAAAAATAGTAACCTCCAAACTTATAAGGTCTCATGTTGAGACGACTAAATGATTCATATGCATTGAAAAACAAGACTAAGTTGGTCTTACAAGATCTTGTCCAATCTTTAACTTCTGAGCTAGTTATTGAGGTGAGTTATGTGTCAGTTTTATGGACCTTAGCCTAATCCATGTGAAATCTAATTTAAAAAAGAACAATCACCTCTAAACTAGCTCCTTTCTCGACGGCCACCTCTGCGCTCGAGCAAGTCCACCCACCCAACACCATTCTCATTGCATCTCGTCGAGGAGAGAGGGTTGATTTCTGCCACCCTCCGCTACTAGGGCTGGGTGTTCGGGTATTGAATAAAAAAAAATGCCCAATTTATAATTTAGCCCAATTTAAAGACTTGAGACGTTTGTGTTGTGTTTGTTTTGAAGTTATTGCGTACATTTAATGTTTGAAAATAAGATTTTTTGTACATTAAATATATATTTAAAAAAAAAATTAAGATTTCTTGTACATTTATATATACTAGAAAAGTGCATATATGTTGTACGTGTCTAGTTAATTTCATAAATAAATTTTATAAATTATAGCAAAATTAACTTTATCATGTCACAAAATAGCACAAATTAATGATTAATATTCAATTTAATTAATAAAAATGATTACTTTAAATTATTGTAATCAAATATAATTGACTATTGATTTGTTCATATGATCTTGTAGATTTTTCTGAAATAAGATCATAACAAAATTATTTAGTTCAATCCATTAGAGTAGTTTATATTTAAATTATTTGTTTTAATTATTTATATGTTATTTGAAATGCATTTGTTCACGGGTTTATCACATCTTTTTAACGATTTTATTCATTTTGCATTAATTTAATATATATTTGTCTCCGATTTACCCGTTTTTTAAATGAAATTTGATAGAAATAGTGTCCGGCAAGCCAACTGTATGGCTGTCATTTATTGCATTAAATGAAGGAACTATTCAATTTAGATTAATAAATGCATTTTTATATGGTCATCTTTATCTTATGTAATAATTATCTACGCATAAGGATAGAAGTCCTTAGATCACAGGGCTATGGGACAACCCGTGGACTGATCTCCAAGGCCGTGATCTAGAACATATTCAAGAGTCGTAGAATCCAATCGAGATAGGACATCGTTGGATTCGGTTAGACTCTCACTAATGTGTATACTCCGATGAACTGGAGAACGCTGAGGTCCACGAGCGTGACTGGGATAGTCGATACACATAAGTGGGTGACTTGCTGGGATGGCAAGTGCACTGAATACCCCAATTAGGAAATAACTCACCATGGAAGCGGTAGTCGCATATCGGAGTTGAAGTTATTCCAATTTACAATAGTATACGAGGAATGATCCCTAAATACTTGAGGTGATAGGGTTTATCTGGTGCGAGAACGTCTATACTTAGATGTGAGTTCCGACCGACTGGAGATTACCAGAAAGTCTCTGTGGATTCACGTTGGGTATAGAGGGACTAGTATGCAGGTTCATATCATCAACAAAGGATCCATTGACCCGACTTGATAGGTTGGGAAATTTGCCTATGGATTTCTGTGAGAAATTAATTCTGGTAAAATCCTTGGCCAAGGTATCTGACGGCTTTATGAAAGTAGCTCATAAAGATTAAGTCAAAGAGAATTATTTCAAGATCAGAATGCATAAGGTCAAAAAGAATTAAAAGGGAACTGATGAAAAATCCATGCCCTTAAGTCTTGACTGGGAGATCGATCGATGGAGAGATTATAGCGTATATGGAAATTGTAAATGATTAAAAGGTTCACTGAATTAATTCACCAGTGATTGGGCTCCATGGGCTTGTGGCCAGACATCGACCGTGGAGTGTGGGAGAATTCCCAAATTAGCAGGGGTGATAATTTTGGAATGATCAGTCGACAGAGTGTTCGATTGATTTAGAGTATTTAATACTCGAGTAATTAAATAAATATTTAATTATAACCCACGGCCAATTATGTGGTGAACCTACGGGGGCATACACAATACACATGAAGCGAAAGCGAGGAAATGGAGAACAACTGAGTCGACTGGGTCGATTAAGTCGACTGGATTGACTGGGTCGATTGAGTTGACTGGGTAGACTGGGTCGACCCAATTGGAGCAAAGATGATCCGATTGGAATTGGATCAAGACTATAAATTAATTTGGAATATAATTTGTGAGTTAAATTAATTAAATTGGATTTAATTAATTATGGGAATATTTAATTAAATAGACTTAGAGTCTAATTTAATTAATTGAGAAAGAAATTAATTGGGCTATTTAATTGAGAAATTAAATAAAGACCCAATTAATTAAATCAAGTATGGGCCATGAATTAATTAGAAGACTTGGTCTTCAAATTAAAAGGGCCATGGCCCATGTAGGAGAGCTAGAAGACTTAGGAGTTCTAATCCTAGGAGGATTAGGATTATGAGATTCCTATAAATAGGAGACTTGATGTCATATCTCATACACACAATTGAAGAGCCAAAATACTAAGTCAAGAAAAACTCTCTCCCTCTCTCTCTCACACCAAATCGGCCGAACCTCTTTTCCACTTGGAAGAGATTTTCGTTTTTCGATTCTTGCTCCATATTGTTCTCTAGTTTTAGATATTAATATATCTTATGTTCTAGCCGATTAGGATATATTAATTTTCGTGATATTGTGGTGTATCAACCCGTAGAGGCGCAACACGTGGGGCGCTACTAGGAGCTTGGGATCGAGCCAGTCGAGGGAGAAACACAACGACTTTTCTGACAGTTTGGATTTGCAAGGAGACAGGTATAATTTAGATCTGAATTATTCCAGTCGTTTTTATTATTCATATATATACAACCAGTTTAGTATCCTGGCAAGATTCCGTAAGAGGTCCTAAAATTTTAAATTCCGCTGCGTTAAGGGCTGTTTATCTTACTGAATCCCAACAGTGGTATCCGAGCCATCTCTGGCTTTGTATATATATGAATTTGCAAATTATGTGGATTAAAATCATATATTTGATTTTAACTGTTGATTAGATTAACATGCATGTTAGATCTGTAGATTAGATCTGTTTGATAGATCTTTAGTTTTTAACTGGATTGTTAAAACTGTAATTTTAGATTCGTTATTGTTATCATGTTTTTAATTTTGGATTAAATTAATTAAAACTGTTGATTTTAATTAATTAAGGAATCAAGAAATTGTTATATAAAACGTATTGGGAACCGAAATCTGAAAATTGCACAGCAGTTGCACGGCGGCTGCACGGCGATTGCACGGCGGCTGCACGGTAGTCGCACCGCAACTGCACAGTTGCTGCACGGCAGTCTCACAGTGGCTGCACGGCGGCTGCACGGCGGTTGCACGGCAGTCGCACCGCAGCTGCACAGTTACTGCACGGCAGTCGCACGGCGGCTGCACAGTGGCTGCAAAGTAACTGCACGGCAGCTGCACGGTGGTTGCACGGTAATCGCACGGCGGTTTCTCAGCAGACGTACGGCGGTTGCACGGTGATTGCACAGCGGCTGCACGGTGGTTGCACGTAAACTGCACGCGCGCGACATTGATTAGTTGAAGTTTCGGGAATTTTCGTTTTTGGATAATCTTGGACAAAATCTTGGAGATTTGGTTGTTATGGAATCTTGGATTGATCTTAGAGATCTAATTAACTAGGAAACTTAGAGTTTCATTTAAGATAAGACATTTAATTAAAATTAATGTCTTCTAGTAAGTTACCATGATTAAAGATCTTAGAGATCTTATTAAACAAGGAAACTTAGAGTTTCATTTGTGATAAGACATTTAATTAAAATTAATGTCTTCTATGTGATTACTAAGATTAAAGATCTTAGAGATCTTATTAAACAAGGAAACTTAGAGTTTCATTTGTGATAAGACATTTAATTAAAATTAATGTCTTCTAGTAAGTTACCATGATTATAGATCTTAGAGATCTTATTAAACAAGGAAACTTAGAGTTTCAACATAAGGATAGATAATTAAATTGGATTTTATTTCTATCTTTAATTAAATTGCAAGATTAGATTCCTTGATGCTCAAGAAAGAGCATAATAGTCCTTTTACTATTGGACAATTCAAAATTAATTATATGAATAATATTTCGAATTAAAATTTAAAGAAGCCGGTAAATTTACATTATTGCCCTTATGTGAATTTATGCATGTTCTTGCTTGAATATGTGGATTGATCGAATTACCCTTAAGTCCTGTGTAGTTTATTATTGTTTTTTTTTCCATTATGGGTTGTAATTAAATGGGCCTGATTGGTGCCCCTTCTTTGTTGAATTCAAATGTAATAGAATAGGGTCTTAAGTTAGACTTAGATTAGGCTTGGAGCCCGATAGACCTCATGGAGACTTTGGAGATCAACATGGAGGCCCATTACCTTGGAGGACATAGAGGCCCAATTCTGAAAGATGGTGGACATTACAAGTGAAGGCCCATGTATGCATGGGATTTATTTTGTAATAGAATTAGGCCATTTATTTTCACCGTAGACTGACCAATTGGTCCATCACGTGGCTCGTGATGGATCGCATAGGATGGGAAATCGATCAATCGTACGTGCAATGCTAGGTGATGAATGTTTACTTTTTGTATTTATTCTTTGATGTATGAGATGCATGCTTAGGATAGAAAAACGTAAACAAGATAATTGATAATCTGATGAGACCTCGCACTTGAAAATTTCATAAAACCTCCAATTGAACCTAAAATTCAATTATAATATTAAATCGTAAAACGGGCACATAGAATGGTGTTTATGGTCCGAGCCTATCCAATGACTAGGTCTTAGGCATATCGTATGAATATAACTCGATGTCTCACGAGTCGTGGGTCGAGTTATAGGAAGATGGTATGTCTATTGCCTCGATGCACAATTTAGTGCCAAGGGAGGGGATAGCAAGGTTCTAGGCGCTGTCTCACGAGTCGTGGGGCGTCTAGGATTGAACTATTTCTCTTCACGAGTATTGGACATGATTTAACGCGAGTAAGTATGGATGTCTCACGAGTCGTGGGTCCATATCGAAAACCGAGGCTGAATGAACTCAAGGGTTAGCTGTGAGGGTTAACCAGCGACGTGATCGCCCACCAAGTGGATCAATTGGTATGGCCAACGAGTCGTGGGTACTGAGCGATTGCATTTGGGCCTTGAGCCCATTAGGAAATTTTTATTTCCCGAACCTTATGTGGGGGCATAAGTATTCTGGGGGGGGGGGTGGGGGGGGGGGGGGGTGGGGGGGGGGGGGGGTGGGGGGGGGGGTGGGGGGAGGGGGGGGGGGGTGGGGTGGGGGTGGGGTGGGGGGGGGGGGGGGTGGGGGGGGGGGGGGGTGGGGGGGGGGGGGGGTGGGGGGGGGGGGGGGTGGGGGGGGGGGGGGGTGGGGGGGGGGGGGGGTGGGGGGGGGGGGGGGTGGGGGGGGGGGGGGGTGGGGGGGGGGGGGGGTGGGGGGGGGGGGGGGTGGGGGGGGGGGGGGGTGGGGGGGGGGGGGGGTGGGGGGGGGGGGGGGTGGGGGGGGGGGGGGGTGGGGGGGGGGGGGGGTGGGGGGGGGGGGGGGTGGGGGGGGGGGGGGGTGGGGGGGGGGGGGGGTGGGGGGGGGGGGGGGTGGGGGGGGGGGGGGGTGGGGGGGGGGGGGGGTGGGGGGGGGGGGGGGTGGGGGGGGGGGGGGGTGGGGGGGGGGGGGGGTGGGGGGGGGGGGGGGTGGGGGGGATTACTAACCCTAGTAGGTTATTATTGTATATATAGGGTTATGATCCCACTTGTACACAATACATCGACACAATATAGAGTTACATAACTTATATTCTCTATAATCCTTTTTTGTATGAGTATTAAGGTTCTAAGGTGTATATCAAGTGGAAGATTATAAAACCAACATCACAAAATCATCAATAACATCAAGATTGCTGGCATGAATCAAGGTATGTTTCCACTGCATTAAAGTCTCAGATTTACTTTTATCTCTTGATAATCGACATGGTTAGGCAATAAGGTTTTCGGTATTGAATCGAATTAGATCTTATGATCATTATGTTTATGTATTCAATTTAGATCCAACAAGTGGTATCAGAGCCACCCATGTTCGATTACTTGAGATTTTCTAAATGCAAGTTTATGATTTATAAGAAAATATGATTTTAGTTCTTAAGTTTTGTTGATTAAGTTTAAAAGATCTAGATTATGCATGTTAGGATTTTTCGCTATCTTGATCTTGTTTGTGAAAATTAGAATTTCATGCTAATGTAGATCTGTGTTTATGCAAATTAGGGTTTATTGTTTTCTTGATCTTGTTTTCTAAAGATTATGTTTCATGCTTTATGTTTATGCAATTAAAATTGCTTTGTGGATTTATGATCTTTCGCATGATACCTTAAGATTAAGATCTAATAGAAATACGTTTTCTTAACTAGATTAGCGAACTTTAGTACAAATCTCTATTTATGGATTGAGAAATTCGGGCAATTTATTTTCTTTTAAATAAGTTATAATAATTTAGATAATAAATTAGTTGAATCAAGATAAAGAATAATTTAAAAATCAAGAGGAAAATTTAGGATTACGGGATTTTTTTTCTCTTCCTCTATCCATCACCGCCGTCAATCCACTTCCGCCACCTATGCGTGAAGTCGGATCAAGGTCACGCCCACATGGATGGAATTGTGTGGCGACAGCATTGTCCTTCACCACAAGCTCACGTAAGGATTCATTCGCCGTAATTTCGATTTGGCTCGGTTCATTGATCGTTTCTTTCGATTTTTCATTTTTGTTGTTATAATTCTGTAAAATGGTACTTCCCTATCATCGAATGCTTCAAAACCAGTTCAAGAAGGCAAAAGTCCAAGTTTTTCGGCGAATTTTCAGTTGATTTCTGAACCGGGCGAAGAAGACGAAGTTTCGGGTCGTATTCGGATCTTTTGGTTCGGTCAATTCGGGTACGATCCGAAACATTTAGATGGGTAGCATAAAAGGTCGAACTCCGACCCGTGCCCTTGAATGGGTTGGGTCAGATATGACTCACTAAGTTTGGATCGGATCTGGATGGGCTTGTTTCTAGTTTGGACTAAATTTGGATAGATTTTGCTAGGGGTTGGATTGGCCTGCAAAATCTGAAATTACAAGTTCCTTATGGCCTGTTTGGCTTACTAAAAATCCGAAATTAGTGTTCCTAAGAGCCTGTTTGGCTTACGGTAAATTCATGATTTACTAGTCTTAAGGGCCTGATTGGCTTAAATTAAAAAAAAAGTTTAAGGAAATTGCCTTGTTTGGCAATAAATTTCGAATAATTTTTGATACATAACAGTGACTTTATAAGTCAGTCTGACATTCAACATAACCAACTGAAGCAAAATTCGCCAAAGTGACCGCTCTTGTGTAGATTGACTTATTGAGGGTAAGATGTGTTTGTGTATGTAATTCATGCGAATATTAAACAACCCAAATGAAGGTTAATGTTTGGCCGAATTGTATATACACTTGTGGTGATGAATGTGTGATTATTTTTAGGTGTCCATCTGGGTAATTAGTCGATCCAAAGATAGACTCTTTATTTGACAGGATTTATTCTCAACATTCGATCACTACAACAAGAGTACCACTTACAATTAATATTACTGTCCAAAGACTTGATATTAATGTTGTGCTAGGTATCTTGCTATGTTTTAATAATTATTTGGATTAATGTCTTTCATAAAGTAAGTAATTATTTTATAATTATTCAACATGTGAACATGTACCTAATATAAAATTCGTTCTTTGTAACAACTATAGTCTTCTATTAAAGTATCTGTCAATTCACTATCTGATAATAATTACTGCATTTTCATGTCCAATGGGAATAACTTGGCAATAAAAGAAATTCAGAAATTAAAGCTTGTAGGGGTCTTTTCTTTAGTTTGGTATGTTATGAAATTAATTTAGCTTCAGTACCAATAAACACTTGGTGGTTATATTCTGGTGCTACTACCCACATAAGTATTTCTATGCATGGTTGCCTAAGCTACCGAAAGCCAAATGATGTTGAAAGACACATCTTTGTGGGTGATGAAAAATCGGTGGAAGTTGAAGCAATAGGTTATTTTAGGTTATTGTTAGGAACTGATCATTATTGGATTTGAAAGACACTTTTGCCGTACCGTCTTTTAGAGGAAATTTAGATTATGTTTCATTATTGGACAAATTTGGTTATCATTGTTCTTTTGAAAACATTAAGTTCAGTCTTTCTTTAAATTCCAATATTACTGGTACTGGTTCATTAAGAGCATGTATGATAACTTATACTTACTTGATACCATTACTTCTTATAATGAAACCATGTACGTGGAATCACATGGTATTAAACGCAAATTAAATAAAGAAAATTCTTCAAAATTATGGCACAAGCATTTAGGTCATATCTCAAAGTCTAGAATTGAGAGACTTGTGTCAGAAAATATTCTAGATTTACTCGATTTTTAAGACTTCAATGTCTACGACGAATGTATTAAAGGAAAACATACCAAACAAAGAAGATTAGGTGTCAATAGATCTTCAAACGTCTTACAGTTGATTCATACAGTTATTTGTAGACCATTCCCTTTGGCTTCTTGGAATGATTAACGATATTTTATATCATTCATAGACGATTACTCGTGTTTTCGGTACCTGTATCTCATTAATGAAAATATCTAGGGGCTTTAAGTTTTGGTAACTCAACCTATTGTCATATATTTAAACGGGAAATGCAATAATTTGTTGAGGATGTTTAGTTTGGGGGAGAAATAAGGTTAGAGACATTATTTTTGAGGAGGAATCGGTTACAACTCCTACTACTGCTTCTGATATTTTTCAAGTTTTCTTTTCTATCTTTAACCGAGAAGCATATTCGGAACCTCGACAAGATAATGTTTATCAAATACCCACTGAAGTTAAGGTAATTGATTATGAAGTTCATATTCAACAACCTCAAGAATAACCACCCTTAAGAAGTTCCACGAGAGAGGGGAGACATGGCTATACTAGTTGATTATATACTGTTCTCCAAGAAAATGAGGAATATAATGGATCGATGGAAAATGATCCAATCAACTTCCGTTAAGCCATGCAAGATATTAACTCTCTCAAATGGATTGACGCCATGGATGAGGAGTACAAGACCATGCAAGAGAATCAATTTTGGGATCTTATCCCATTACCTGAAGGAAAGAAATCAATTGGTTGCAAATGGATATTTAAAACCAAGAAGGATTCACAAGGTAATGTGGAAAGATATAAAGCTCGTCTTGTAGCTAAAGACTTTACCCAAAAAGAAGGTCTCGACTTTAAAGAGAGTTTCTCTCCTGTATCTTCGAAAGACTCATTTATGATGATTTTTTGTTGCGCATTTGCATCTTGAGTTACATCAGATGGATGTTTAAGAAGAAAAATTTAGTCTCAATTAGTGCCCTGAAAAATAAATTTCATGAAGTTAAGGAAATGCAAATGGTTCCCTCCCGATATAGGATTTATTGTTGGGATGATTGGCAGATACTTAGAAATCTTAAAATGGATCACTAGAAAGCAGCCGATAGGATTTTAAAGTATTTACAAAGAACTAAGGACTACATGTTCACATACCAGAAATCAGACTAGTTAGAGATCATAAGATATTATGATTTCTAATTTTGGTGGATGCCAAAACATTAGGATATCCACATAAGGCTACATGTAGCTGGAGAAGCTGTCTAGTTAAAGAGTGTCCAATAAACACTCGCAACTTCCTCCATATTGGCAATAAAGTTTGTAAGCATCCAATCAAGTTTTGTGATTGCAGAATTTTGTCACTAGGCTGCACATTATGATTCGATTTGAAAGATCACTAAAGTTATATTGTGACAATAATTCAGCAGTCTTATATGCTGACATCAATAGGAGCTCATCAAAGTCAATGCATATTGACATTAAGTTCCAAGTTGTAAACTAAAGAGTGCATAGTTGACAGATTTCAATAGAGCATATTGAGATAAACTCCATGATTGCTGATTCGCTAACTAAGGTATTACCACCTGAAGGTCTTTCATGAGCATACTGCTCACATGGGTATAATATTAAGTAAGGATATTAAGTTTTAGTGGGAGTTTGTAATTTAGTTGCTCTATTCTTTTTAATTTTTGATCCATTTAATATTTGGATATTTCTGCAGAAATAAAGTTTTTAAGTTATTTTGCACTATGTACAATTATGTTAAGGTTGATCTGAATAAAGATTAAAGAGAATCAGTTGAAAATATGCATGTTTAAGATCACATTACATGTAATTTTCATGCTACGCTCCATGATAGATCTATGTCGTTTGGTTTTGTTAGTATATGTGATTACTAATGGGTTTAGTTACGGTATTTGTGACGAAAGTTTCTTTAGTCCTTTGCCGATATAATTAATGGACGAGATTGTTTGCAATACTTAAGGAAATAATAACACATTTTGAGCTCATAAGGATATACAAATTCATATGATAACATATGTGGTCCAAGTGGGAGATTGTTGGAAAATTCCAATGGATATGTGGGCCTACTATGTTAATTAATGTGTATTGCTATTATAAAGTAAAGTCCATAATTTTTGTGGTCTATTTAAGTTAAGTTTGGACTATGGGTATTAAATTTATCATGGAATAAAAGTGTAAATACCAGTTTGTGATTTTCAATTTGATGAAGGGCCGAATTGGAAATAATTGAAGATATACTAACCCTACTGGGTTAATATATATAAGGGGTTATAATCCTCCATTGTACACAATACAACAACACAACATAGAGTTACATAATTCATATTCTCTACAGTCATTTTATGTATGAGTATTAAGGTTCTAAGGTTTGTATCAAGTGGAAAATCATAAAAACCATCATCACAAAATCATCAATAACATCAACATTGCTGGCATGAATCAAGGGAAGTTTTTGCTGCATTAAAGTCTCAAATTTACTTTTAATCTCTTGATAATCGACATGGTTAGGCAATAAGATTTTTGGTATTGAATCGAATTAGATCTTATGATCATTATGTTTATGTATTCGGTTTAGATCCAACACTTGTACTTTCTGAATTTTCATGCTTTAATTTTATTCATAAAGTTGGTTCAAGACGTTTAGTCAATAAGTAACAAAAATAGTAACAATAAGAGCTAGGTATAGAATTACGTACACACATCTAAGATATTAAGTACAGTTCACCCTTTTACATCCAATAATAAATATTAAGATATCCTATGACGTTTTGTTATGTTAAAATTAATAGATAAATCAACTGCATGTGCTCGCGTGTAAATATTTTGTTACATCCTTCGTTCAATTTTAGATCAAATATTCAATAAAAACTAAAATACCATAACCGTTAAATTGTAACAATATTAAAAATTATATAGTACATGTTAAATTTGTTAGGTCAAATATGTCGACTTGCTTATAAATTTGATTAAAATAAGAACAATCGGAAAAAACCAGAAAACCAAAAACAAAAATAGTAACCTCCAAACTTATAAGGTCTCATGTTGAGACGACTAAATGATTCATATGCATTGAAAAACAAGACTAAGTTGGTCTAACAAGATCTTGTCCAATCTTTAACTTCTGAGCTAGTTATTGCGGTGAGTTATGTGTCAGTTTTATGAACCTTAGCCTAATCCATGTGAAATCTAATTTAAAAAAGAACAATCACCTCTAAACTAGCTCCTTTCTCGACGGCCACCTCTGCGCTCGAGCAAGTCCACCCACCCAACACCATTCTCATTGCATCTCGTCGAGGAGAGAGGGTTGATTTCTGCCACCCTCCGCTACTAGGGCTGGGTGTTCGGGTATTGAATAAAAAAAAATGCCCAATTTATAATTTAGCCCAATTTAAAGACTTGAGACGTTTGTGTTGTGTTTGTTTTGAAGTTATTGCGTACAATTTAATGTTTGAAAATAAGATTTTTTGTACATTAAATATATATTTAAAAAAAAAAATTAAGATTTCTTGTACATTTATATATACTAGAAAAGTGCATATATGTTGTACGTGTCTAGTTAATTTCATAAATAAATTTTATAAATTATAGCAAAATTAACTTTATCATGTCACAAAATAGCACAAATTAATGATTAATATTCAATTTAATTAATAAAAATGATTACTTTAAATTATTGTAATCAAATATAATTGACTATTGATTTGTTCATATGATCTTGTAGATTTTTCTGAAATAAGATCATAACAAAATTATTTAGTTCAATCCATTAGAGTAGTTTATATTTAAATTATTTGTTTTAATTATTTATATGTTATTTGAAATGCATTTGTTCACGGGTTTATCACATCTTTTTAACGATTTTATTCATTTTGCATTTATTTAATATATATTTGTCTCCGATTTACCCGTTTTTTAAATGAAATTTGATAGAAATAGTGTCCGGCAAGCCAACTGTATGGCTGTCATTTATTGCATTAAATGAAGGAACTATTCAATTTAGATTAATAAATGCATTTTTATATGGTCACCTTAATCTTATGTAATAATTATCTACGCATAAGGATAGAAGTCCTTAGATCACAGGGCTATGGGACAACCCGTGGACTGATCTCCAAGGCCGTGATCTAGAACATATTCAAGAGTCGTAGAATCCAATCGAGATAGGACATCGTTGGATTCGGTTAGACTCTCACTAATGTGTATACTCCGATGAACTGGAGAACGCTGAGGTCCACGAGCGTGACTGGGATAGTCGATACACATAAGTGGGTGACTTGCTGGGATGGCAAGTGCACTGAATACCCCAATTAGGAAATAACTCACCATGGAAGCGGTAGTCGCATATCGGAGTTGAAGTTATTCCAATTTACAATAGTATACGAGGAATGATCCCTAAATACTTGAGGTGATAGGGTTTATCTGGTGCGAGAACGTCTATACTTAGATGTGAGTTCCGACCGACTGGAGATTACCAGAAAGTCTCTGTGGATTCACGTTGGGTATAGAGGGACTCGTATGCAGGTTCATATCAACAAAGGATCCATTGACCCGACTTGATAGGTTGGGAAATTTGCCTATGGATTTCTGTGAGAAATTAATTCTGGTAAAATCCTTGGCCAAGGTATCTGACGGCTTTATGAAAGTAGCTCATAAAGATTAAGTCAAAGAGAATTATTTCAAGATCAGAATGCATAAGGTCAAAACGAATTAAAAGGGAACTGATGAAAATTCCATGCCCTTAAGTCTTGACTGGGAGATCGATCGATGGAGAGATTATAGCGTATATGAAAATTGTAAATGATTAAAAGGTTCACTGAATTAATTCACCAGTGATTGGGCTCCATGGGCTTGTGGCCAGACATCGACCGTGGAGTGTGGGAGAATTCCCAAATTAGCAGGGGTGATAATTTTGGAATGATCAGTTGACAGAGTGTTCGATTGATTTAGAGTATTTAATACTCGAGTAATTAAATAAATATTTAATTATAACCCACGGCCAATTATGTGGTGAACCTACGGGGGCATACACAATACACATGAAGCGAAAGCGAGGAAATGGAGAACAACTGAGTCGACTGGGTCGATTGAGTCGACTGGATTGACTGGGTCGATTGAGTTGACTGGGTAGACTGGGTCGACCCAATTGGAGCAAAGATGATCCGATTGGAATTGGATCAAGACTATAAATTAATTTGGAATTTAATTTGTGAGTTAAATTAATTAAATTGGATTTAATTAATTATGGGAATATTTAATTAAATAGACTTAGAGTCTAATTTAATTAAATGAGAAAGAAATTAATTGGGCTATTTAATTGAGAAATTAAATAAAGACCCAATTAATTAAATCAAGTATGGGCCATGAATTAATTAGAAGACTTGGTCTTCAAATTAAAAGGGCCATGGCCCATGTAGGAGAGCTAGAAGACTTAGGAGTTCTAATCCTAGGAGGATTAGGATTATGAGATTCCTATAAATAGGAGACTTGATGTCATATCTCATACACACAATTGAAGAGCCAAAATACTAAGTCAAGAAAAACTCTCTCCCTCTCTCTCTCACACCAAATCGGCCGAACCTCTTTTCCACTTGGAAGAGATTTTCGTTTTTCGATTCTTGCTCCATATTGTTCTCTAGTTTTAGATATTAATATATCTTATGTTCTAGCCGATTAGGATATATTAATTTTTGTGATATTGTGGTGTATCAACCCGTAGAGGCGCAACACGTGGGGCGCTACTAGGAGCTTGGGATCGAGCCAGTCGAGGGAGAAACACAACGACTTTTCTGACAGTTTGGATTTGCAAGGAGACAGGTATAATTTAGATCTGAATTATTCCAGTCGTTTTTATTATTCATATATATACAACCAGTTTAGTATCCTGGCAAGATTCCGTAAGAGGTCCTAAAATTTTAAATTCCGCTGCGTTAAGGGCTGTTTATCTTACTGAATCCCAACAGTGGTATCAGAGCCATCTCTGGCTTTGTATATATATGAATTTGCAAATTCTGTGGATTAAAATCATATATTTGATTTTAATTGTTGATTAGATTAACATGCATGTTAGATCTGTAGATTAGATCTGTTTGATAGATCTTTAGTTTTTAACTGGATTGTTAAAACTGTAATTTTAGATTCGTTATTGTTATCATGTTTTTAATTTTGGATTAAATAAATTAAAACTGTTGATTTTAATTAATTAAGGAATCAAGAAATTGTTATATAAAACGTATTGGGAACCGAAATCTGAAAATTGCACAGCAGTTGCACGGCGGCTGCACGGCGATTGCACGGCGGCTGCACGGCGATTGCACGGCGGCTGCACGGTAGTCGCACCGCAACTGCACAGTTGCTGCACGGCAGTCGCACAGTGGCTGCACGGCGGTTGCACGGCAGTCGCACCGCAGCTGCACAGTTACTGCACGGCAGTCGCACGGCGGCTGCACAGTGGCTGCAAAGTAACTGCACGGCAGCTGCACGGTGGTTGCACGGTAATCGCACGGCGGTTTCTCAGCAGACGCACGGCGGTTGCACGGTGATTGCACAGCGGCTGCACGGTGGTTGCACGTAAACTGCACGCGCGCGACATTGATTAATTGAAGTTTCGGGAATTTTCGTTTTTGGATAATCTTGGACAAAATCTTGGAGATTTGGTTGTTATGGAATCTTGGATTGATCTTAGAGATCTAATTAACTAGGAAACTTAGAGTTTCATTTAAGATAAGACATTTAATTAAAATTAATGTCTTCTAGTAAGTTACCATGATTAAAGATCTTAGAGATCTTATTAAACAAGGAAACTTAGAGTTTCATTTGTGATAAGACATTTAATTAAAATTAATGTCTTCTATGTGATTACTAAGATTAAAGATCTTAGAGATCTTATTAAACAAGGAAACTTAGAGTTTCATTTGTGACAAGACATTTAATTAAAATTAATGTCTTCTAGTAAGTTACCATGATTATAGATCTTAGAGATCTTATTAAACAAGGAAACTTAGAGTTTCAACATAAGGATAGATAATTAAATTGGATTTTATTTCTATCTTTAATTAAATTGCAAGATTAGATTCCTTGATGCTCAAGAAAGAGCATAATAGTCCTTTTAATATTGGACAATTCAAAATTAATTATATGAATAATATTTCGAATTAAAATTTAAAGAAGCCGGTAAATTTACATTATTGCCCTTATGTGAATTTATGCATGTTCTTGCTTGAATATGTGGATTGATCGAATTACCCTTAAGTCCTGTGTAGTTTATTATTGTTTTTTTTTTCCATTATGGGTTGTAATTAAATGGGCCTGATTGGTGCCCCTTCTTTGTTGAATTCAAATGTAATAGAATAGGGTCTTAAGTTAGACTTAGATTAGGCTTGGAGCCCGATAGACCTCATGGAGACTTTGGAGATCAACATGGAGGCCCATTACCTTGGAGGACATGGAGGCCCAATTCTGAAAGATGGTGGACATTACAAGTGAAGGCCCATGTATGCATGGGATTTATTTTGTAATAGAATTATGCCATTTATTTTCACCGTAGACTGACCAATTGGTCCATCAAGTGGCTCGTGATAGATCGCATAGGATGGGAAATCGATCAATCGTACGTGCAATGCTAGGTGATGAATGTTTACTTTTTGTATTTATTCTTTGATGTATGAGATGCATGCTTAGGATAGAAAAACGTAAACAAGATAATTGATAATCTGATGAGACCTCGCACTTGAAAATTTCATAAAACCTCCAATTGAACCTAAAATTCAATTATAATATTAAATCGTAAAACGGGCACATAGAATGGTGTTTATGGTCCGAGCCTATCCAATTACTAGGTCTTAGGCATATCGTATGAATATAACTCGATGTCTCACGAGTCGTGGGTCGAGTTATAGGAAGATGGTATGTCTATTGCCTCGATGCACAATTTAGTGCCCAGGGAGGGGATAGCAAGGTTCTAGGCGCTGTCTCACGAGTCGTGGGGCGTCTAGGATTGAACTATTTCTCTTCACGAGTATTGGACATGATTTAACGCGAGTAAGTATGGATGTCTCACGAGTCGTGGGTCCATATCGAAAACCGAGGCTGAATGAACTCAAGGGTTAGCTGTGAGGGTTAACCAGCGACGTGATCGCCCACCAAGTGGATCAATTGGTATGGCCAACGAGTCGTGGGTACTGAGCGATTGCATTTGGGCCTTGAGCCCATTAGGAAATTTTTATTTCCCGAACCTTATGTGGGGGCATAAGTATTCAATAAAAATAGTGGGAGTAATTTACAAATAAAAACCATGTTTGTAAATTATGCATTGATATTAATCTGCCGCATATTTATTTCTTTTATCGTCATGTTTATGATAGTTTTCAGAAGTGATATATCCTAGAATATTTACCATCATACTTGAATCAAATAAATTGACTGAACCCAAATGAATTTTGAATGACTTCAAAACTTGAGAAATTATTCTCGAGTCCAAGCAAGGACTCATCTCCTTACAAAGATTTAATTGGTTATCCTTTCGAAGTTACGCTTCGACTGGAATGGTGATAGGTTTCACCAATGGGTTGAAGATGGTTCTCAAGCCCAAATTTTCTTGAAGGCAAACATGAAGTCTCCCTTAAATGGGAAGTAACATCTCGTTGAAAGGCCCCAAAAATCTCGAGAGATGGAAGAAGAGGAATGGATCTTCTCTGAAGGGAAATAACCTTAGAGGTTTTTCTGTAAGGATGATAAGTTGAAAAGTCAATCGAAATGGTTCTTCCATGGATTAAGATCAAGGGAAAGAAGGAATTGAACATACTCATCCCGTAAGGGATGATTAAATTTTATTGAACTTAACCTTATGGTCAAGTAATGCATAAGGGTGTTGGACACCCGATGAAGTACTCATTGATGCATTGAATGCATCTAAAGCCATGAATTATTTAGATCGTTAGAATTTGCTTAGACCATCCCTTGTCTTAAGGGATGTGATGGTTCCATAATGGTTGGAACTGGTTGCGCTATAAGACCTATACGCAAAATGATGAGGTTAGATTTCGTTTTTAGAATAAACAAGAGTTTTATGTCCACGTGTCACAAATATTGCTTAGTTATCCTGGAGCTTATCCTTCATCGTTTAAATGGAGATGGAACTCGATATATAATCCAGAAAAACCTTCAAGAATCTATCTTTTGTGTTTTCATAATAGCTAGACTTGATGATGTTGTTGGTGGTCTGTTCTGGTCGATTGTGTTCTATCTTGCTTTGGTTGATCGAGGTGGTCCAGATCTCTATAGTCTTGGGAGATTGGCCTTCCTTTATCCTGGTCGATTGCGTTTTTAGCTTTGGTTGATCGAGGTGGTCCAGATCTCTATAGTCTTGGGAGATTGGCCTTCCTTTATCCTGGTCGATTGTGTTTTTAGCTTTGGTTGATTGAGGTGGTTCTGGTTTCTTTGGTCGGCTTCTTTTCCACCTCCCTTTCTTTATGAACTGGAGGGGGTATTTATAGGCAAAAATTCAGGGGTAAAATGGTAATTTCATGGTTGGTCCGGGGGTATTTTGGTCTTATAGGATAAGATCAAATTTGGGCCACAAGATCTACTTTATTAAAGGTTGATCCAGCGATCCATGATTTATTATAATTAAATGACAAATAATTGACCACATAGGTATGATCCGGGTTTGATGATCCAATGCTCCAAAAGATGCCACGTCGATGAGTAGCTTAATATCTCAAAAAATATGAAAAAAGATTTGATTGGTCCTCCGGATATTTTAAGAATTTAGGTGTAACAAAAGTCCCCCACTTCTTGTGCTTGAGAGAATATCAAGGACATAGAAGTATATTGACTTTTTATTCAAAATGACTTAACATTTCAGGTTGATTTTGAATTATCAACCTTTGAAATGATGCAATGTAAGTCAATTCGATTTTTATCGATCGAGTTGGATGGAGTATTCTGAGAAAATTCGGAAAATTTTACAAAGATGAAATATTGGGGTTAATTTTAAACAGAGTTTATTCTTCAAGGGGTATTTTTGCTGATTGCCTTTTATCTCTTAGTATAAAAGGCATTTTTACTCATGTTCTTTACCCTTTTTACCCAACTTGGTAAATCTCATTCATCTTCATCGATTAAAGAAACCACCGTCATATTCACTTCGACCAAAACTTTCCATCACCTTGCTCGACCAAGCTCGCAGCCATCGTGATCGACCCAATCCAGCACCACAGTTTCCGATCAGACCGCTGCTGCTCGACCAGACCGCCGCCGCACCTTGCTCGACCAGATTTGCAGCCGCTACTGCTCGACCAGACCGCCTCCGTTCTTGTTCGACCATATTCGCCGCTGCACCACCGTATCTTGCCAGACCCATCGTGATGGACCGGAACAAACCTGCCAGCACCTTGTTCGATCAAGTTGTTTGAATATGGTGATTGATCGTGTTCGTGAGTTGAAAGCTGAGTCAAACTGGGCTGAGTTCGATTCCGTCGATTCTGAAGACAAGTTCGTGAGAGGTGCTTCGAAGAATTTGGAATCTTGGATCTATTCCATGGATTTTATGGAAGCTTTCTTGCATTTGATCCCCAAGACTCTTGGAATTTATTGGGGATATTACTTGATGAATCCAATCCATGGTGGCACCTAGAATTGCAATAGATTTTACTGTCATCAATCTTGAAGTCCCAAATAAAGGAGTAGATTCTTCCATTTTTCGCCTCGGTTTAATCTTGATTTCAAATCTGGACCTTTTTCTTTGTAAATCGTGTATTCTACATAACAAGTTGTGTGAGGAATGCATAAAGGATTTTTATATAGGTGACATGTAGCAAAGTTTAATCAAGAGTCATCAATTTCCTCTAATTTATTGCCGTGTGTTTAGAGGAAAATAAGCTCAATGGTATGGTATAGAATACTAAGTGAAATATATTTTTGAATTGGAGAAAAGTGGGGTGCATGCTGATTGCACGATTATTCAACATAACAAGCTATAATTGTGATTTATTTCTTTCGACGATGAAAGATTCAACATTTTCGATTGATTTTGATTTTCAACGATCTATTTTTTCTATGCCAAGATCTTGCGACATTGAAGCAAAAAAAATTTTATTTATTTTTTTATTTTGTATGATCGATTTATTGTGCTTAGATCTTGTGAGATCGAAGTATTTTTTATCAATCTTGGTTGGTCTTCATCGATTTTGTACTTAGATTTTATAATATCCAAATACTTTTGATCGATTTTACAATCCTCTTTTCTGATCGTTATTATGCGTAGACCTTACGAGATCAAAGCATTTATGATCGATTTTAATCTTCTCTGATCGATTTGTTGTGTTTTAGATCTTGCGAAATTAAAGCATTTTTGATCGATTTTGATTTTCTCTGATCGATCTGTTGTGCTTTAGATCTTGCGAGACCAAAGCATTTTTGATCGATTTTGATTCTCTCTGATCGATTTGTGATCGATTTGTTGTGCTTTAGATCTTGCGAGACCAAAGCATTTTTGATCGATTTTGGTCGATCTTGATCGATTTTGTACTTAGATTTCACAATATCCAAAAACTTTTGATCGATTTTGCAGTCCTCTTTTCTGAACGTTATTATGCGTAGACCTTACGAGATCAAAGCATTTATGATCGATTTTAATCTTCTCTGATCGATTTGTTGTGCTTTAGATCTTGCGAGACCAAAGCATTTTTGATCGATTTTGATTCTCTCTGATCGATTTGTTGTGCTTTAGATCTTACAAGACCAAAGCATTTTTGATCGATTTTAATCTTCTCTCATCGATTTGTTGTCCTTTAGATCTTGCGAGACCAAAGCATTTTTGATCGATTTTGATTCTCTCTGATCGATTTGTTGTGCTTTAGATCTTGCGAGACCAAAGCATTTTTGATCGATTTTGATTCTCTCTGATCGATTTGTTGTGCTTTAGATCTTACAAGACCAAAGCATTTTTGATCGATTTTAATCTTCTCTCATCGATTTGTTTGTGCTTTAGATCTTGCGAGACCAAAGCATTTTTGATCGATTTTGATTCTCTCTGATCGATTTGTTGTGCTTTATATCTTGCGAGACCAAAGCATTTTTGATCGATTTTTATTCTCTCTGATCGATTTGTTGTGCTTTAGATCTTACAAGACCTAAGCATTTTTGATCGATTTTAATCTTCTCTCATCGATTTGTTGTGCTTTAGATCTTGCGAGACCAAAGCATTTTTGATCGATTTTGATTCTCTCTGATCGATTTGTTGTGCTTTAGATCTTACAAGACCAAAGCATTTTTGATCGATTTTAATCTTCTCTCATCGATTTGTTGTCCTTTAGATCTTGCGAGACCAAAGCATTTTTGATCGATTTTGATTCTCTCTGATCGATTTGTTGTGCTTTAGATCTTGCGAGACCAAAGCATTTTTGATCGATTTTGATTCTCTCTGATCGATTTGTTGTGCTTTAGATCTTACAAGACCAAAGCATTTTTGATCGATTTTAATCTTCTCTCATCGATTTGTTTGTGCTTTAGATCTTGCGAGACCAAAGCATTTTTGATCGATTTTGATTCTCTCTGATCGATTTGTTGTGCTTTATATCTTGCGAGACCAAAGCATTTTTGATCGATTTTTATTCTCTCTGATCGATTTGTTGTGCTTTAGATCTTACAAGACCTAAGCATTTTTGATCGATTTTAATCTTCTCTCATCGATTTGTTGTGCTTTAGATATTGCGAGACCAAAGCATTTTTGATCGATTTTGATTCTCTCTGATCGATTTTTAAGCCTAGACTTTACGAGATTAAGGCATTTATGATCGATCTTGGTCGGTCTTGATCGATTTTGTACTTAGATTTTACAATATCCAAATACTTTTGATCGATTTTACAGTCTTCTTTTCTGATCGATTTTTAAGCCTAGACCTTACGAGATCAAGGCATTTATGATCGAACTTGGTCGGTCTTGATCGATTTTGTACTTAGATTTTACAATATCCAAATACTTTTGATCTATTTCACAGTCTTCTTTTCTAATCGATTTTTAAGCCTAGACCTTACGAGATCAAGGCATTTATGATCGATCTTGGTCTGTCTTGATCGATTTTGTACTTGGATTTTACAATATCCAAATACTTTTGATCGATTTTCTTGAACTTCATCCTTGTACATTTCGGGTTGCACATAGACTTTGTCTATCTAGGGTTGTATAGCTTCAGGTTTTTTTCGAACGTCCCTCAATTGGATTGTTAACCTTACTATTCGTACCTTGCTCCTGAGCACTTGGTTGTTTATTTCCTCACGGTTCGACTTCTTCATGTGCCTCTTCGCGTAAAGTTTTAATCATTTCTTTTGATTCATATGATGTAAAATTGTACACTTTATCGGCATGGTTGGGTGTTCAACTTGACCTTCTTCCTGATGGACCAAGGTAGGGCGCGTTTCCATTTGTGATACGTTCTCGCCTTCTTGTTCTTCATCTCGAACTAGCTATTCTAATCGATTACATAACCGAAGGTTTCCACAGACGGCGCCAAAATGATGAGGTTAGATTTCGTTTTTAGAATAAACAAGAGTTTTATGTCCACGTGTCACAAATATTGCCTAGTTATCCTGGAGCTTATCCTTCATCGTTTAAATGGAGATGGAACTCGATATATAATCCAGAAAAACCTTCAAGAATCTATCTTTTGTGTTTTCATAATAGCTAGACTTGATGATGTTGTTGGTGGTCTGTTCTGGTCGATTGTGTTCTATCTTGCTTTGGTTGATCGAGGTGGTCCAGATCTCTATAGTCTTGGGAGATTGGCCTTCCTTTATCCTGGTCGATTGCGTTTTTAGCTTTGGTTGATCGAGGTGGTCCAGATCTCTATAGTCTTGGGAGATTGGCCTTCCTTTATCCTGGTCGATTGTGTTTTTAGCTTTGGTTGATTGAGGTGGTTCTGGTTTCTTTGGTCGGCTTCTTTTCCACCTCCCTTTCTTTATGAACTGGAGGGGGTATTTATAGGCAAAAATTCAGGGGTAAAATGGTAATTTCATGGTTGGTCCGGGGGTATTTTGGTCTTATAGGATAAGATCAAATTTGGGCCACAAGATCTACTTTATTAAAGGTTGATCCAGCGATCCATGATTTATTATAATTAAATGACAAATAATTGACCACATAGGTATGATCCGGGTTTGATGATCCAATGCTCCAAAAGATGCCACGTCGATGAGTAGCTTAATATCTCAAAAAATATGAAAAAAGATTTGATTGGTCCTCCGGATATTTTAAGAATTTAGGTGTAACAAGGTATGCATAAGCAAATGAGTATGAATACTCATATAACGACTAAATATATATGCATAGTCAATAAAATATAAATAATCAAGATTCCACACACTTGAGTCGTTGTGTAACCGAAAGGCGATACACGAGCACTAAAAAATAAATTTCCGAATTAAAGATTCAAAAGATTGAGCTCGACTAGGTCGAGCTTGACAGGGATGCTAGAAATAGTAAACGACTTTCGAATCTTACTTAAACGGAAATCAAATTTAGTAGTTGCTTGCTAGGCAACCAAGAGGAATAAACAATTGTAATGGATTTAATCCATTTAAAAGTGTGTGAAAACACTAAAACATTAGTGGAGGCGTCTCTTGTACCCTCATGGGTAAAAGTACGTT
This sequence comes from Penstemon davidsonii, assembly GCA_034814905.1. Taxonomy (NCBI): domain Eukaryota; kingdom Viridiplantae; phylum Streptophyta; class Magnoliopsida; order Lamiales; family Plantaginaceae; genus Penstemon; species Penstemon davidsonii. Next base: position 2,728,521 of record JAYDYQ010001086.1, on the reverse strand, counting down.
GTGAAGTACAATTCCAAATTATTTTTGGAATAAAGAAGAGAGCCTAATCAATGAAAGCATGTAAGAGATTTGGATCGATTCAAAATCGAACATGCATTGGCAAATACGCCATTGATTATTTAATAGAGAATTAGATTCTCAAAATGTAAGACCTGCTCGAAACATCGTCAGTTGTCGAGCATTCTGGACATGAAAATGTCCATTAGGAAATCTTACATGAAATTCCTTATTCAATCAATTATAACTTGATCGAGAAAATCGAAGATACTGAGCTAAGTATCTATGAAGCCAGTTCCAAAACATATCAAGTGATATGGGTTTTGGTATTGTACCTTCATATGCATTCATGCGCATATGAGGTCTCCCGCTTATGTGAATAAGCTAGTGGGAGATGAGCTGGAAATAAAATCCATCTTATGCATTTCGTGGAGTATCCAAAATCTCAATAAGATACGAGTTTTATGTCCCTCTAAGACAAACAACCTTTGTCTCTAGGAAAACTAACTTCTTGGAGAAGGATTTCTTGTTGGACAAGAAAGAGAACAACATAGAACTAGATGAGGTTCAAAATCGACCCATCACCACAGGCAGTGGGAGAACCTGAGCATGAAAATGAACCAACTAGTACACATGAACTTCGAAGGTCTGAAAGACAACGTAGGGAACCCGAGAGGTACTACAGTCTGCTGCATGAAATTGGACAGTCTGAGACTAATCCAAGGACCTACGAAGAATCTATGCAAGACATAAATTTGGGAAGGTGAAAAAAAGCCATGGAATCTGAAATGGACTTCATGCACTCTAACAAGGTTTATACCTTAGTGGATCCACCAGTAGGAGTAGCTCCCTTAGGTTGCAAGTGGATCTATAAGCGAAAGCTTGGAGTGAACGGAGAGGTTATCACCTACAAGGCACGACTAGTTGCAAAATAATACATTCAAATGTCGAGCGTTGACTTTGATGAACTTTTGCATGTAGCGATGCCCAAATCCATTTAGATATTTTTGGACATATCAGCGTAGTGTCAGCTACGAGATATGGCAGAAGGATGTAAAGATCGTTTTTCAATGGAGACATTGATAAGGAGATCTACATGAAGCAACCAAAAGGGATATACATCCAAGGGAGATGTGCACGAAGTGTGCAAACTTCGAAGGTCCATATATGGACTTAAGCAAGCTTCCCAAAGCCGGAACATACATTTTGATGATATAATCCAAACCTTTGGATTCATCAAAAACGCGTTCAAGAAGTGTGTGTACAAGAAAGTTAGTGGGAGTACAGTTGAATTTTTATGCTTTATGTTGATAACATTTTGCTCACTGAATATGATGCAAAAGTGTTATCCGAAACGAAAGCACGGTTTTCTACACAATTCTCAATGAAGAATTTGGGAGAAGCATCCTTTGTACTGGGTACAAGGATCTACATGGATAGATCGAAAGGACTGCTGGACCTCTCCCAAATTAAAGTACATAGATAAAATACTGAAGACATTCAGTATGGAAGAATCCAAGAGAGGATTGCTTCCGATGAGACATGGTATTGCTCTCTCTGAGTCTATGGCCCCAAAGACCTCTGAGGAGAGAAGCATGATGTCTAGATACCACATGCCTCCGCGATAGGAAGCATAATATGGTATGTTATGTACAAGACCAGACATAGCGTATGCCCTGAGCGTAACTAGCCGCTATTTGTCTGACCCAGGAGAGCAGCACTGGGTAGCCGTAAAGTCAATTCTGAAGTACCTGAAAAGGACTAAAGAATTGTTCTTAGTATACGGCGGGGGAGAATTGAAATTGGAAGGCTATACTGATTCTAGCTTCCAATGTGATGTAGATGATTTCAAGTCAACATCTGGATATATCTGCCTCAAAGGTGGTGCGGTGAGTTGGATACTACCGCAAATTCAACCACCGAGGCATAAAATATTGTAGCATGAGAAGCTGCAAAGGAATGTGTTTGGATGAAAAACTTCGTCCAAGAATTGGACGTCAGCATTGCCGAGCCATTACTATCTTCTGTGATAATAATGGAGCTATCTCGCAAGCGAAGGAGTCGAGATCTCATCAGAAATCCGAACACGAAGTAAGACGATACCATTTGATATTTTATATCATTGGTAGAGGAGACATAAAGATGGAACGTGTCACCTCAAAGAATAATACGGCGGACCCGCTAACTAAGCCATTGCCTCAAAGGCATTCAAGAAACATCTGCCTAAGATGGGAATCAGAAGTATGAAAAGTTGGCTTTAGTACAAGTGGGAGATTGATAGAAATAGTGTCCGGCAAGCCAACTGTATGGCTGTCATTTATTGCATTAAATGAAGGAACTATTCAATTTAGATTAATAAATGCATTTTTATATGGTCACCTTTATCTTATGTAATAATTATCTACGCATAAGGATAGAAGTCCTTAGATCACAGGGCTATGGGACAACCCGTGGACTGATCTCCAAGGCCGTGATCTAGAACATATTCAAGAGTCGTAGAATCCAATCGAGATAGGACATCGTTGGATTCGGTTAGACTCTCACTAATGTGTATACTCCGATGAACTGGAGAACGCTGGGGTCCACGAGCGTGACTGGGATAGTCGATACACATAAGTGGGTGACTTGCTGGGATGGCAAGTGCACTGAATACCCCAATTAGGAAATAACTCACCATGGAAGCGGTAGTCGCATATCGGAGTTGAAGTTATTCTAATTTACAATAGTATACGAGGAATGATCCCTAAATACTTGAGGTGATAGGGTTTATCTGGTGCGAGAACGTCTATACTTAGATGTGAGTTCCGACCGACTGGAGATTACCAGAAAGTCTCTGTGGATTCACGTTGGGTATAGAGGGACTCGTATGCAGGTTCATATCATCAACAAAGGATCCATTGACCCGACTTGATAGGTTGGGAAATTTGTCTATGTATTTCTGTGAGAAATTAATTCTGGTAAAATCCTTGGCCAAGGTATCTGACGGCTTTATGAAAGTAGCTCATAAATAATAAGTCAAAGAGAATTATTTCAAGATCAGAATGCATAAGGTCAAAAGGAATTAAAAGGGAACTGATGAAAAATCCATGCCCTTAAGTCTTGACTGGGAGATCGATCGATGGAGAGATTATAGCGTATATGGAAATTGTAAATGATTAAAAGGTTCACTGAATTAATTCACCAGTGATTGGGCTCCATGGGCTTGTGGCCAGACATCGACCGTGGAGTGTGGGAGAATTCCCAAATTAGCAGGGGTGATAATTTTGGAATGATCAGTTGACAGAGTGTTCGATTGATTTAGATTATTTAATACTCGAGTAATTAAATAAATATTAGATTATAACCCACGGCCAATTATGTGGTGAACCTACGGGGGCATACACAATACACATGAAGCGAAAGCGAGGAAATGGAGAACAACTGAGTCGACTGGGTCGATTGAGTCGACTGGATTGACTGGGTCGATTGAGTTGACTGGGTAGACTGGGTCGACCCAATTGGAGCAAAGATGATCCGATTGGAATTGGATCAAGACTATAAATTAATTTGGAATTTAATTTGTGAGTTAAATTAATTAAATTGGATTTAATTAATTATGGGAATATTTAATTAAATAGACTTAGAGTCTAATTTAATTAAATGAGAAAGAAATTAATTGGGCTATTTAATTGAGAAATTAAATAAAGACCCAATTAATTAAATCAAGTATGGGCCATGAATTAATTAGAAGACTTGGTCTTCAAATTAAAAGGGCCATGGCCCATGTAGGAGAGCTAGAAGACTTAGGAGTTCTAATCTTAGGAGGATTAGGATTATGAGATTCCTATAAATAGAAGACTTGATGTCATATCTCATACACACAATTGAAGAGCCAAAATACTAAGTCAAGAAAAACTCTCTCCCTCTCTCTCTCACACCAAATCGGCCGAACCTCTTTTCCACTTGGAAGAGATTTTCGTTTTTCGATTCTTGCTCCATATTGTTCTCTAGTTTTAGATATTAATATATCTTATGTTCTAGCCGATTAGGATATATTAATTTTCGTGATATTGTGGTATCAACCCGTAGAGGCGCAACACGTGGGGCGCTGCTAGGAGCTTGGGATCGAGCCAGTCGAGGGAGAAACACAACGACTTTTCTGACAGTTTGGATTTGCAAGGAGACAGGTATAATTTAGATCTGAATTATTCCAATCGTTTTTATTATTCATATATATACAACTAGTTTAGTATCCTGGCAAGATTCCGTAAGAGGTCCTAAAATTTTAAATTCCGCTGCGTTAAGGGCTGTTTATCTTACTGAATCCCAACAAAATTAACCTACTTTCATAATTTTTTCCCATTTTTCGTCGATTTCTTTTATATTTTCGGATTAAAACAATTTTCTACATTTTTACCCTGTTTTTATTGGTTAAACTATTTTTTTTTTTATTTTTACAGTTTTCACTCGTTTTCCCACTGATTTACATGTTTATTCACTAATTTCACCTCATATTTCATATGTTTTCACCGACTTCACCTATGTTCCCCGATTCACCGATTTCACCCATTTTTAACGATTTCATCCGTTTTTCACTAATGTCACCGATCTCATCCGTTTTTCACGAATTTCATCCAAAGTTATTTGATTCCATATGTATTTATCGATTTTATAGGCGCATTTTGGCCAGGTTCACACGTTTTTCACCAACTTTACCAGTGTTCACCATTTTCACCCAAATTTTTATCATTTTCACATGTTTTAACCGACTTTTTTCGATTTTCATTAATCGATTTCACCTATTTCCATGAAAAGAACTCCATGAAAATTCGAGTATCACCAATTTCATCAGTTTTTCACCAATTTCACAATTTTTGTGTTACCGGCTTCACACGTTTTTTCACCAACTTTACTTATATTTATATTCGAGGTTATTCATGTCATGATATTCTTAGATTTCGATTATATTTACTTCTCTAGCCAAAGAAAAATTACATAATTAGCTAAGTCGTAAGCATTTTTCCTTTAGCACGTATGTTGTACGTGTCTAGTTAATTTCATTAGAAAATTTTATAAATTATAGTAAAATTAACTTTGTCATGTCACAAAATAGCACAAATTAATGATTAATATTCACTTTAATTATTATTAAAACTATATTAAAATTATTATTTCATCAAAAAAAATGATGACTTTAAATTATTTTAATCAAATCTAAAATGATGATTGATTTGTTCTTAAGATCTTGTAAATTCTTTTCTAAAATAAGATCATAACAAAATTATTTAGTTCATTCTATTACAGTTGTTTTCATTTCAAAAGCACTATTTTAAGAACACTATTGATTTGTTTTAATTTGAAATGCATTTGTTTACATACTTAAGCCAATTTTCACATATTTAATCCATTTTCACAGGTTTAACACGTTTTTTTACCGATTTCATTCATTTTGCATCGTTTTAATATATATTTTTTTTCGATTTACCTATTCTTTTATCGGTTTAACCCACATTAATTGTGTTTCACATTTTTCGTCGATTTCTTTGGTTTTTCCGGTTTCACCCTATTTTTGCCGGTTAAACTATAATTTTTTTAATTATAGATTTCACTCATTTTTACCTATTTCACACGTTTCCCCATTGATTTACATGTTCTTTTTTCACCAATTTCACCTCATATTTAATTAATTTCACATGTTTTCAGCGACTTTACATTTGTTCCCCGATTCACCGATTTCACCCATTTTTAATGATTTCATTCGTTTTTCACTAATTTCACGAATTTTATCCAAAGTTATGCGATTCCGTATGTATTTATCGATTTCACTCGTTTTTTTACCAACTTTACAAGTGTTCACCAATTTCACCCAATTTTTTTATCATTTTCACATATTTTAACCGACTTTTCTCGATTTCACCAATTTTCATTTACCGATCCCTTATTCCATGAAAAGAATTTCATGAAAATTCGAGTATCATCAATTTCACAAATATTTTTTTAGATTTATTTTCTATCATCTTCACTAATTCACTATAATAATATTCCTTATTCTAATGTCACGGTGTAGTTGCTAGTGTTGATCAGCCTATGCATTTACATGGAATTAGCTTTTATGTGGTTGGATATGGACTTTTGGAATTTCGATAGGGAAAGGATCTCTAAGATGTATTTTTATAAGTGGTAGTGTTTATGTAGAAGTATGCTTCTTCAAGTTTTTTCCTATTTTGTCATTTATAATAAAATTTAAGTAAGGATATATTAGTCTTCACAAAAAATTCAAAAAATTCTATTTTATGAACTCGTACTTTTAAATGTATATAGATATAGATTTCAAAAAAACATGTGAAATTTTGGGTACTTGAAACCCAAAACACGAAATACCCGAAAATTTTGAGTATTCGAAATTCGAGTACCCGCCAAAACGGTTCGGATTTTGGGTGTAAAAATTTCAAAACCTACCAGGTCAGGTACCCGACCCGAAATACCCAAAATCTGAAATACCCGACCCTCGCCCATCCATATCCGCTACCACAAAAAGCAGAATCCAGCGATCGACCATAAGAGTTTAATACGTGGAACTTTAATTGAATATAATTTAGCCACAAAATTTGAAGATAAGTAACCTTTGTTTTTTATGAATATATATGAATATACGTTATCTGGTAAATGACAAAAGAAATGGGAACATATGAAAAATAATTTGTAAGAAATGAAAGTCCAGATTTAAATTATTACTTTCTTCTGATAAATAACTGGTAGTACTATTATCAAGATTCTCATTTACATATTGGTAGCTAGAGCTTTCGGGTGCATATTGCAAATTTAGATGCTATACTCGTTTATGCTTTTTTGAATATAATTCTCAACGTACAAATTGATTGGTGTTACTTTATGATATCAAAAACACGGGAAAAGATCATTTATCATGTCTTAGTGTTACATTTTGGTGTCACATAATAAAAAAAAAAATCACAAAAGAGAAACAAGAAAAGAAAATAAAAATATCCGAGTAAACAAGTTTGGCAAATTTTATGTTCAGGTCGAATAATAGTAAACAGTAAAATATGACCATTATTCGATTTTGTATTGAATAATTCGATGAGCGAAAAAATGTGCAAAATGAAATTAATACTTCCTCCGTTTGAAATTAATTGGTACATTTATAAAAAAAATATGTTTCAAATTACTTGTCATGTACATTTGGTTTTCCAATGCATCCTTTTTCAAAGTTACATTTTCTTACTTCTAGGTTCACACAAAAAAGTAGAGTACACAAAGATCAATAATATTAATCAAAGCAATTATTAAAAATGTACTTTTGACATTTTAACTTAGAAAATTAAATAATTATTGAGTTTCTTAATCTATGTAAAAAGACCCAATATGTCAATTAATTTAAAACGGAGGGAGTTTGTGATGTTGGATGTAGAAAATAACTGATTGGTAAGCTACCCAAACCTGTTCAGTCACATTTTTTAAAAATGGAAAATATATTTTGATTTTGCTATCTGCATTTAAAGGTGAATGGCATATTTCGTCCTCCTTATTGCACGGTATTTGTAGTTTTGTTCCTAATAAATATTTTGTAGCAAATGCGTACCTTTTATCAATGTACTGTATCACTTTTGGCAATCACATGGCGGAGACAGTCTCACGTGCCTTGCACATGCCTGTCTTCGAGAGCATTTTCATCTCGCTTTATATAACAAAATATAGTGTTCAATATTAGTCCCTCTTAAACATGTATTTTAACACCAGTCCTTTATGGATATTGCATGTTGATCCTCTATAACTATGAATTGGACAACTTGATTAAACTTAATATTAATAACTACATATTTATCCCCAATAAATTAGATTAAATTGTGTAAATATTAAAGTTTCAATAAATATATATAATTGAACTAATATATATTGTCCATAAACTTTTAATGAAAAAATAAATAAATTCTTTTACAAAGCTAAAAATACTATTTACAACTCATTTAATTGTAAAGAAAAATAATACTCAATTAATAAAATAATAATTATATATTTAACTTGTATAGTTATGCCCATTAAAAAATTCAAATTACGAAATTTATGATTTTTTCTTATAAAATATTTAGAAATACCCTTTGGAATTTTCAGTAAGAAAATATAATGAAGTTTTAGTTTCTAGACTTAAATATTTGTAAGTATTTTATTATGTTCAACTATAAAATCATCAAAGTATATCTTACTTAAATACAATGTAACTAAATAACATAATATTTTACTATAAAATATGAAAACAAAATCTTATACATATATATGTTAAGTCAATTTTACTACATGGTACTAATACTATCGAAATAAAATATAACACTTCATAAATTATTATTTATATAACCAATAAAATATTTTATATTACATATATTCATAAATTAAATAAAATATATTAGTAAAAAAAATGAAAGAAAAAAACCCTTCTCTTTCCCCTCCCCTTCCCAAATGAAAATATCGATCCAAACGGTGACATTCCCGGAAGGAGATGGGGTAAGGGTGGGGTGTTTTTTTTCCCCTTTTCAAATCTATTAAAATTTCTTAAAGTTGTGAACCCTTGAATCTAGTCAAAATTAACCCCAAATGTCAAAAATTTTACGTATACTTACTGAAAACTTTATTGTTCATTGTTAAATTAGAAGTTAAATCTTTATAAAAATTTAAAAATCACATATGAACTTGAGTGATGAAAATCCGCTTGATGAATGAAAGAAAAAGAAAAAGAAAGACAAAGAATGTGTTCAATCAAATGAAAAGTTGGATTTTCGGAATCAAGGTCAAGAAATAAAGAATCGGTTTTGTCCATTTGTTCAAATAGTGTTATAGAATAATAGTTAGACACGTCATTTTAGATTTTAAATACTTAGTAATTACAGTGCATTTTTTATTATCAAGTTTTGGTATAAGGTATTTATGATCTCAACTTTAATTCATTGGTAACAACAAAATAATTAAAGTTATTTTAGTAAAAACTTTATGTAATTCATTGAGATGAAAGGGTGGAAAAAAAAATAACTATATGATGCAATTAACGAAATTAGTTTGTCACGTGCAACGCACGTGCACCTTTCTAGTATATAAAAAATTATGAAGTTACTGATATGATACTTTATTACTTTTCTCCCATAAATATCAACAACGTTCCAACATTATATCATAATCCTATAACTCAAGTTACTGATTTGATCACTATCACCTCTTTTTCTTGTTCGAACCCCAAAAATTAAAATCTAGATATAAATATAATTTCGAAACACAGTATAACTCAATGAAAATCGATCCAAATCGAGTTATAAAATTTTCTCGAAACCTATTTCAATTTTTTAAACAAAATTAGAACGAAACCCGAGCACAAACTTTTCCTAGGTATAAGTCAAAACCACAAAAATAAATCTAAGAAAAAGACAAAAATAAGTAAAGACATTCCTCAACACATAAACAAAATCAAAACAACTTATACTAGTAGTACTAATAATTAATACTGAAAAATGATTCCAAAACAAACACATAGATTACGATCTAAAAGTCTAGACTACATATCAATGGCTCACTCCTCGCTCTCGCTTGTGGCATGGCTATTCGAAGTCATCCTCCGATCATTTCCCCTTAGGTTGGGTTCGACAAGTAGAGTCGATGGCGGGATAACCTCCTCAACAACTCGGAAGATTTTGATGTCTAGGATGATGGCATCAGACTTTTGACTAACAAGATCAAATAAACAAACATCAAATTCCTCTAAGAAATTTTCAAGAACAAATTTCTTCCAACCGCACATAAGCCCACCTCCATAGCCTTTATAATAGTATTTGGCAACCCAATTTTTTTCACCCACACGGAGCTCTACATCTAGACTTTTGTCAATATGATGTTTCTTTAACCACTCTGAAGGGATTGACTGCATTATACACAAAGATAATTACTCTTTTAGTTCAAAAAATTAAAGCATTCACTACACAATAAAAGTGATTTAGATACATTAGAAATTATACCAAAAAGATAATTGTAGTGGCATTTTGAAGTATGATGGTATTTTTAACATGTCACTTACGCGGTGTGGCTAAATGTTAAACGGCTATTGTTTTATTTTTAAATAACTAATAAATGCCATGAATAACATTATGGTGCTAATACTTGTAGAACCTTTCAAAATTATGACTATAAAATATTTTTATGATGTTTTTTAGTAATGCCACTGAATTTTGTTTTTGTTTTAGGATTTAAAGGGCTTGTGAACGCCAATCTTAATTGTTCCTTACCATGCAGAATCGATTGTAGACATGTGATGCGCGCATGACTAATATGAAACTGTCCTCCATCGCAGCTGCAGCTGCAGCTGCCAACCTTTGTGCCCTTTCTTTTTCCTCATCAGTTATCACCCTTCTACGAGATTCGAGCTCCATACGAGGCATGCTACTTGAACCTCGTCTACCTCCTACATCAAAACGAATCCAACAAAATTTAAAATGAGTCAAGAACAAAACTTGCAACTCAACTTTCAGCGACACTTACTCATGGTTCGCCCACCACCCCTTGAAGTAGCTCGAGTAGGCTGTCTCCTTGAAGCTGTTGATGTAGTAGCGCTCCTTTGTTTTATTGCTTGATGATATTCAATAAAATCATCTGAAGATTCATTGTTGGTTTCTTCATAACTTTTTTCGATGTTTCTTTTTCGTTTGCTACCGCATTCACTCTCCGTATGCAAACATTTTTTGACGAAATATGAACCTTCTCTCTCACATGAGCTTTTTTGGTCAAAGATTAAAACATCAAATCTTGAATTCCCATTATATTTGAAGATTAAAATATCTTTTTCCTCTAGGGAATGATCTTCAACAAATGCTCTCCAACCTTGTCTGAGAAACAACGTATCCCCATTTGACAGAAGCCCAACATCCCAAACATTCCCACTTGGACCTTTCAAAGCTACGGTTCCTGTCAACTTGTCTCTTAAATTGTTGATAAATTTTGTTGGGATAGCCTGCATCATATATCACCAAAATTACATCGAAATTTTTATTCAAAATCTTTGTAACAGTCACATTATTATTATTATTATTATTATTATTATTATCAAATGACACAATCTTTGATTTTGTGCATTTCAAGAGAATGCTAAAAGATACTTGTTTGGGTTTTAATAGAAATGTTTGTGCCTACCTTTTTGGTAGACACTATCTGACACAATTTGATATGGTGTGATCAGGTGCAAGGCACGTGCATGTGCACATAAAGCATTGTTTTGGATTTTCTGAGAGAAATTTCAGAGATTTGATAAGTTTTAGAAATATCATCGATTTTTGTGCATTTTAAGAGAACGTTTGTTTTGGGTTTTAATAGAAATTTTTATGGCTACCGTCTCAATAGCCACAATTTGACACAAATTGTGTGTTGTGTGATCACGTGCAAAGCACATGCATGTGCACATAAAGCGTTGTTTTGGATTTTCTGAGAAATTTTTTAGAGATTCTATGAGTATTTAGAAATATCATCAATTTTTGTGCATTTCAAGAGAATGTTAACTTATAAAAAAAAAATGTTAACAATTTTTGTGGCTACCGTCTCAGTACGTAGCCACCATCTGACACAAACTGTGTCTTTTATGATCATATGCAAGAGACGTGCATGTGCATAGATAGTACAAATTTGTACTTGATGGTGATTATCCAGAAGGGGTAGTCCCGCACCAAGTTCAAAAAAATGAAACACTTTTTAAAGAAACATAAATTGTTGTTTGTTTGAAAATACTTACTAAAATCCAAACAAACATGGCCTAAAATTCAACTAACTTTCTCCATAAATTCATGAAATTTACAGCAAAATAACAATCTTTAACTAATGAAACCATGAAGAGAATTAAAAATTAAACATAGAATGGATGCACGTCAATTTGACTTAGTATATTCATACAATATTTAATTTTTCAGAAGAATTAAACACAAATGTGAAGCACCAAAGCAATCCAAAAGAAGAAGAAGAAGAAGTAAAATATTGAAATACTGACAAGTTGTTCATCAAATCTTCCGGACAGTGTTTGACAGAATTGAATTGGTTGGAAATGAGACCAATATATGTCTTCTTCCCATTTCTTGCACTTCATGCACTTTTCTCCCATTTGATTGTAATTCCAAAAATTAAATCTGAGATTCACCCAAACACAAAAAGTTCAGTAATTAATACAAAGATCATAATATTTAAACTTTCAATCAGAGTTTTTAAACTAATCTGAATTCATACAAGATGTAGTAAATTAACTAGTACTGCGTATTTTATTATTTATATTAAGAAACTGAAAATATTCAAAGCTGAGAGGGCGGAGGTTTCTAGGAGAACTCTTTTTAGTGAAAGAAAAGATGGGGGAGAAAATTAAGAACCTGAAAATATTCGAAGCTGAAAGGGCGAAGGTTTCTAGGAGAACTCTTTTTAATGAAAGAAAAGATGGGGGAGAAAATTAAGAACCTGAAAATATTCGAAGCTGAGAGGGCGGAGGTTTCTAGGAGAACTCTTTTTAATGAAAGAAAATATGGGGGAGAAAGTTATTGCAGATGACAGAGTATTTATTTTTTTGCGCATCAACTTTAACTTATTTTAATTTGATGTAACACGTTGCACTATACTATTTGGACCACAAAAAGTTATTTCAAACTTATTACATCTCATTTATTTGGCTCATTTCACTTTTGACATAAAATTTTATATTTCAGTTAAAAAGTGAAAGTTTTGAATAATTTCAATATCATATTTTCAAAATTAGTGGTTATACTATTTACTTTTCATCGCTAACATGACCTTATTTGATTTAGTTGTTAAGTATTCATGTCTTTTGCTATATATTTTTAGATTACTGAGTATTTTGATTTTTCATCGTCAGCATGGTCTTATTTTGTAAAACTTTTCGCCATACTGTTTGAGTCACCAAAAATTATTTCTTTTGTGTTATGTCTCCTTTATTTGCTCATTTAATATTTGACATACATTTTAGATAAGAGTTTAAAAATTGAAAGTTTTGAATATTTTTCTATTACGCTCTCAAAAGTAGTGATTGTATTTAGTTTTCAACGTCAGTGTGGCTTTATGTATATTGTGACACGTTTGTTATACTGTTTTGGTTAGTTGTTGTGGCCATTCATGTCTATTTGCTATATATTTGCAGATGACTGAATATTTAATTTTTCATCGTCAGCATAGTCTTATTTTGTAACAAGTTTCACCATACTATTTGGATGACAAAAAATTAATGCATATTTATTTCTTCTCATTTATTTTGCTCATTTCGCATTTGAAATAGAATTTAGATAAGAATTAAAAAAAATGAAAGGTTTGAATTACTTTACTATTATGTTTTCAAAAGTAATGGTTGTACTTACCTTTCATCGAAAACATGGCCTTATTTTGTAACATGTTTCGCCATACTATTTGAGTCAGTTGTTGTTGGCATTCATTCTACTCTATGTTGCACGGATACAGATACGGGGATACGGATACAGTATGATACGGATACGGTGATACGGATTTTTGAAATTTATTGAATACGATACGGCATGGATACAGATGTAAAAATATAATTTAAATTTATTTATAAGCAACTAAATCATTCAATTTAAGTCCTAAAAGCAAAAATAATCCACTATGATATAAACAAAAGTTATATAACTCCAAAAACAAACATAATTCATTCTTAACATAGCGCATCAATGGAAGGAATTCATTTTTGAGATTTCATGACCTAGGAGATAGACTTGAATAAAGAGATAGAGTAGTGATACTAATCTTTTATGTTTAACCTTAAAGACTTTAACATTTTTAATAATTTAAATATGACCCGAAATATATTACATAAAAAACCTATCAGTGTATCCTGATGTCCAATTAGTGTATCTGATACGTATCTATTTTAATTTTTATTTATTTTTATTACCGATACGCCATATGGCATATCGGATACGTATCCCACGTGTATCCTACGAGTATCGATATCCCCCGTGTATCCGATACAGTACTTTGTCTTTTTTCGAAGTATCCGTGTATCATAGATTCTATTGCTATACATGTTCAGATGATCGAGTATTTACTTTTTTATCGTCAACATGGTCTTATTTTCATTTCGGCAAACTGTTTATTCCCCGAAAAGTTATTTCATACTTATTACTTCTTATTTATTTTGCTCATTTCACTATTAACATGTAATTTTACATAAGAGTTAAAAAAAGTGAAATGTTTGGATGATGTTATTATTATGCTCTCTAAAATATATTAATTGTATTTACTTTATATCGTCAGCATGACCTTATTTTGTAACACAATTCACCATATTGTTTATGTGGAGACTCATGTATTTTGTTATAAATTTCTTCTCTTTTTCTTCTTCCCTACGGAAAATTATTTTGTACTTATTCTATCTCATTTGTTTTGCTCATTTCACTTTTGGCGGTAAATTTTTTAGATGAAAGCTAAAAAATGAATGTTTCAGATAAACTATTATCATGCTCTCAATGTAGTGGTTGTATTTAATTTTCATCGTAAGTGTGATCTTATTTTGTAGCACATTTCACCATATTGTTTGGGTTAGCTATAGTGGGCATTCAAGTCTTTTGCTATAGCAATATTTCTTTTCTGTTTTTTCTTCTTCAACCACAAAAAATTATAAGCAGTAATTTTAATTCAATTTTATTTTTACATGATTAATCAATGTTATTTTATTATTAAAAAAAAAATACTGCTAAACTTTATAACCTTTATGTAGCAGTTGCATACGTGGACTCCCCACTTGTGTGCCACTATTTTTCCAATTTATGGGGGTATTATTACACATGCACGCCACTATAATCTTACAATGCTCAACATAAAATTATCCTATATGATGTAGTGATTGCTTTACATGAAAGTGAAATCAGAAAGGAAAGTTACTTTATATTCATAAATAAAAAATAAAATAAAATAAAATAAAATAAAAATAAATAAGTTTTATGGAAAGGTACTAGGTAGTGCAATCAAAGTGAAAAAATCCCGTTTGGAATTTAGAATAGTGCTACTCAAATGTTGCTGTTAATTTTTGTAGTGTAGTAGAGGATAGCCCACACGTACACGTGACAATGTGAACACCCCACGCCAAGGAGCATGTGCATCCTCGCTTCTATGCGTGCAAAACATAAATGATTAATTGTTGTAAAATTTGACATTTTGTTCTTCTCCTTGTGCCATTTCTTTTGACCGTTAACATAATTAATGCTATATAAGTAATTTCTTTTTGAATTTTTTTTTTATGTTTAAACCAAATTTATCATGATCCAAGCGTAAGTAATGTTTCAATTCAATCATGAAGTTATATATATTTAAATCATGTATTAGTGATTTATATAGTATTTACTACAAATCATCTAATAAATTACTAATACATTTGTTATGTGATTAATAACATTTTTAAGAAATACATTTTTTATAACTTGAAGTTATACGTAAAAGGTATGTAAAAATACATTTGATATACCAGACCCGATTTAGAGAAACTTATATATATAACCACAAACCTCAAGTATAGTTGACTTCATTTGAAAGTTCCGGATTCATACAAAACCCGATCTAAGGCAAGAATTACGGCATATATTCAATTTACATGATCTTATAATAAAAATCATTATTTTTGCGTCGAATTTTGTTAGAATTGTAAGAAAAATATTGATAATTCATACCCAAGTAAAAAAAAATAGTCATAATCATAAAATTTATATATAAGAATAGTATTGATCTAAAGGAGCTCAGTCCCTTCGGACCAGTCCAAATTACAGTGTAAAATAAAAATCAAATTACATTTAATCATACAAACCTCTATCTCTATACAAGAATTAGTATATGATTTCATTTTATAAATTAACGAAATTATAATAACACCCAACTTAGAAAACAAATTAAAATAAAATAAAAATTAAGGTTCCTTTAAAGCAGAACACTGGTACGAAGGCCTAGAAAGCAAGTCCCCCGCACTAACCGGACACGCCGTCATCCCCAACGGCGGCGCCGCCATACAATTATAAGACAAGCACACGGCCGCCGCGTCGGGGAGTACTGACCCCACCTCCAACGGAAACCCCGTTATGTAATTATGCTGGAGGTACAGAGTTTTCATGCTACCGTCCATCACGCTTTCCACGTACCCGTCGGGAATCGAGCCCGTCAGCTTATTATTATTAAGAAACAGAGTTTCTACTCCAATTAGAGATGCAGTTAATTCCCCTGTCAAAAAATTGTGACTCAGATCCACAATGGACCCCACTCCATATATCCACGACGGAGTCTGTGGGACCAGACCCGACAAATTGTTCCGTTGGAGGAAAATTGATGTGATACCGGGTCGAAACAGGGGACCCGGAATGGACCCACTGAAACGGTTCATACTCAGATCTACGTACGTTAATTCTGTCATTTCTTCAAGACCATCCAGTGGGCCCCACATTTGGTTGTTGGATAGTGACAGGTACCGGAGAGAGGCTGGCAATTGCAGCGGAAGAGTACCGGATAAAAAGTTTCCGGTCAGGTCAAGGTGGAGGAGCTGAGCTGGCAATTTTCCGGGCAGCTGCCCGGTGAGCTTGTTGTAAGATAATACCAAAACTTTTAGTTGGCTCAACCCGGTTAAGTCGTTGGGAATTGAACCGGATAAATGATTGCGACTGAGATCCAGCGTGTGCAAATTGGGTAAGTACAAAATTTGAACCGGGATTTCTCCTGTTAACCGGTTGTTAGTTAGGGAAATGACTCGGAGGTTTTTTAAAAAGCCGATTTGGGTTGGAATTGGACCGGTGACGATTCCGGAGTAGAGAATGAGTTGGGTTAACTCGGTGAGTTCAGCGATGGCGGGGGAGAGCGTGCCAGCTAGGATTGGGGAGTCGGAGAGGCCGGTGCCGAGTGTGAGGATTATGACTCGGGAGGTGGTGGCGGAGCAGGTGACACCGGCGAAGGAGGTGCAGGGGTCGGCGGCGGCGGCGGAGAAGTTCCAGGTGGAGAAGAAGGGAGGGGAGGAAGGGGAGGTGGGGATTTCTTTGAGTCTGTTTTTGATTTTGAGTAATGCGGATAAGTCATTTGGGTTCATTTTGGGGGACTGTGAGTTTGTGGGTTGAGGTGTGATGAAGAGGAAGAAGAAGGAGAAGACAAATGGTAGAAACAAAAGAGCCATTGCAAAAAAAAAAAATCTGTTGGGAAGAAAATGTGTGTTTTGGTGTTTGTGTTTGTTTTGATTTTCAGTGTTGGGGGTGATAGATATGGGAGATATGGACTTGGGTGGGGTCAACTTGGGCTTAAATTTAGATTTTTTATTATTTGTTTTTTTATTTTTATATAATAGTAATTTATAATGTGTTATTGTGATGTTGAGGTTTTGCCGTTTTGGACAATGAGGAAAATGGTTGTGTGTGTGGTGTGGATTCATGGAATCACATTTTGAGAAAAGAATTTATATATACGATTACAAGATAATTTATTAGAATAAAATAGTTCAGATTTTGTTTTATTAAGGAGTAAATGAATTGGGTAGTGTCGAACGATACATTATTGAAGTCTGATTTGAATTTGTATTAAATTTGAGATTGCGTTTGAGTTTGGTTTGATTACTTAACAAATCACGCTGGAACGAACTTTTATCGAACAAGGTCGAGTCGATTATCGAGTAGACTGATATTTTTACATATGGTTTGTCCAATTTTAGCTTATCGAGTTGAGCTCGAGCAAAGTTTAAAAATTATCAAATGAAAAATATTGTTTAAGTATGTTTGATAAGTATAACAAACCGAGCTCAAACGAGCTTCTATCGAGCAAGCCCTATTCGAGTATCAGGTAAGTTGATTTGATTTTCAGCCATATGCCTGGTTGCATTTATCATATATCCCAAAATATACATAGTATTATATTTTGTCATTTTTTTTGTAGTATTGAATTTACTGTATTTGTTGCGAGTGATTTTGGTGTGTCTAGACTTAGGGGTGTTTGCAAAAACTTCTGCAAAATGCTTTTATGCTTCTTCTTTTAGGTGGTGTTTACAAAAAATTTAAATAAGTATTTTTCAGTTTCTAGGGTATAAAAAAACATTTAACAAGGGTTTTCATGCAGGACTTCTACTTCTACTTTTCTAAGAAAAAACTAAAAGAACATGAAAAGCTTAAGCAAGTTAAGATATGCTTTTGGCTTGTAATTATTTTTTTGACTTCTTGGCATATTTTATAAATACTACCTACTTTTACTTCTCTATAACTTTTAGTTTTTCATTGCTTTTGCTATTGCTACTTAACAGAAAGGCAACCAGAATTAGCTTTTGGAGAAGCATGTAAGATCCTGGTTTTGTGGGTGTTGGTATTTTTGTAATTAAGTAGAAGTTATTAGGAAAATGCCAATATGACAGTCTTATATTGTACAGCCCACTTACAGCCCAATTTAATTGGCTGGAGAAAGTTTGTTGTGTGGAAAAAGTGTGGGCAATTTGTGTAACCGGTTTCAAAGTTTCTATTGCAATTTTCACCCCATAAATCTTAAATAATAATTTGAGTCCACTTATTTTATCTATTAGTACGTGTCTACTACAATTTTCACCGCCCACAATTTTATTTTGTAGAAATCTCTTGTAATTTTCACCACCACAATTTCATTAACTCAAAGTGTTTTTTCTATTAAACATGTATGTATCTTTACCCCTAAATTTTATTTTATTATTATGTTATATTCGACATTTCGACTTCGTTTTTATAATTTTCAAATGTTAAAAATTCTTACCATTGAAAGTGAACATGTACCATATTCACTGTCTCATAACTTTAAAAGTTCTACTGACATTTTGACCTCGAAACTAAAAATGTAAACACACATTAAAAATATTTACTAATAAATTTGAATTTCAACTCGTGTTCCACACGATTACAACTCATTCAATTTCTACTCATTTAAGATTTATGGTAAAATCCAATCACAATCTCAAATTCAATAAAAAAATTAAACTTGAAAATATATTGTTCAATTACTCGAAGATAATGTTATTATATTTCTATATTACAAAGAACTTGCGTTTTAAAAATATTATTACGTCAATTAGATATGTATGGGTCTTTTTATTAATTACGAATATTGTAGTCAATCTTATTAATAAGAAATAAATGACTAGAACCTATAAACCTACTACTTCCTATAACTTAGGTTGGGCTGTTATACAGCCTAATTAATAGGTTGTAAGATTAGTGCTACTCAAGTTATTATTAGACATTTTATCCATGTAATGGAATTAAATTTCAAGTTAGCCTCCCTTTTTATTTCATTATTATCTTATTATTAATTTTAAATTAAATACAAATTGTATAAAAATATATAAACTACATCGGATTATTAGTATAATTAAGAATTGATTAATAACACGATTACTAGGCATTATAATTGATGATTTAAAACAAATAAATCCTAACATCTTAACCGAATTTTAAACAATATTTATAGATCAATACATATTACGCTCCTCTAGTTCGACTCGTCATTGATTCTACAAATTAAAAAGCGAAACAAGCTTTGAGGGATAAGTTGTTCCATTCTACTCAACTATTACATCCTTGGCTATATACTGTATAAAACAGTAATTAATTGATAACTAAGACATCTAGTTTAGAATAAAATTAATAACCAATCAAACTTTATATTAAAAATAGGGAAATTTACATAGACACCTCCTGGCTATTACCCTAATTACAGGATTTTACCCTCTTGTTTCAAATATTACAAAGATACCCCTTGGCTTAATGGTCGTTAGTTAATTATAACGAAACCTGTTAAATGTCTGAAATGCCCTTAATTATTTTCAATATTTACACAATTTTATTTTGAAAAATAAAATAAAACAAAACTAACTCCTTTACCTACCCACCCACCTAGCCAGGCTCCCTTGCCACCCCAACACATCTCGCCGGCGCAAGCTCCAAAATTTCAATCCCAAATCCAGAATTTCCGACGTAAGATACAAACTTTAGCATCCCATCTTCATAAATCTCCATTTTTTTGAGCTCGAATGTAACAAAATCACCAAGCCCTAGAGTTGATGATGAAGGTAGTGTATATATATACACAGAGATACATACATATATACGTACCAGGGCCGACCCTGAGCGTAAGCCGCACATGCGGCCGCTTAGGGCCACCAATGTACGAGGGCCTCCGAAAAAAAATATTACGTATATATATATTTATATATATGTGTTTTTCCTTGTTCACTAATAAATCGACTAATTAAACTCATGTTTCTATAATCAATTCGATCCCCCGATTGAATCGGGGGCAAACGCCTACGAAAAGATCGCATGGATTTAAGAAAAGGTCGCTTGGATTTATCCATGGTTTGTGTGTATAGTTTATTTCTTATCCCGAAAATCCTATTTCTTAATTGTCATTTTAACCCAAAATAGGATTCTTTTTGATTTAAATATGTTCTATATAATGTCATTTTTCACCTTTCAACGAAAGGATAAGACATACTTGGTTCGATCTATTTCTTTATTTCCCCATGAATCATATGTTTATAACAATAGGGACATAATTTTCTCAATTCTAATCGATTTGGCGTATTGTGCCGGTTCTTTTGAGTAATATATCTCGAAATGCCTGTTGATCCCTTCTGAACACCGTTTCGGATACAATTGGTACATTCCAAAATCACCGTTCCTCGCGCATCTTTCCTCTTGGCCATGTAAGGGGTTCGATTCTCTGCATCTCCATATACTATTTAATTTTTATTTTTGTTATTTGTGTTTGTGGAGCTAAGATTTTAGTATAATCCAAAGGCATTATTAAAGAAATTAGTCCCAATATATTCACAATTAATTCAACGGAACCCCATATTTTCTAGACTATGTGAGGTAATATAGTATTTGAAGAATGCCACTTATAATATAGATGAGATGGACTTATCTTCCGAGTTGAGAGTCTTGAGATGTAATTTACCAAAAGAACCAAAAGACTTGAATTGCATTTCTCAAATAGATGGATTACTTATAGAATATTGTTAACTATTTCCATTATAGTTGCAGCTGCAGAGAGAACATTTTCGATGTTAAAGTTGATTGAGTCTTACCTCTGATCAACCATTGTCACAAGAGATATTGAATCAGTTAGCCATATAGTCGATTGAAAAATATGTGGTAAAGAAGGTTGATTATGCAAGTGTAATTAGTGATTTTGCTTTAAAAATGCTAGGAGAGTAATATTTAAGTAATATTTTACTAAGAGTTTATGTGTTTATGTACGTGAATGCAATCATTTTCTTAGTAAATAAAATTATGTCTCGTATTACCAATGTTTCTTACAAAGCGAGATTATATTTGATTCATTATTCATTATTGTTTCTTATTTTTCTAATTAATAGTTTTGTTTTTAGTTTAATATCTTAATTTAGAAAAAATGTATAAGTTATTAACATAATTAATTGTACATGAAAATTTAAGAGCCACAATTTTAAAGTTTGCTTAGGGCCACTAAAAACTCATGAGGGCCGGCCTTGATACGTACAAAATAAATGGTTTAGAAAATGATTTAGGAAGAAATCTGCGGGATGGGAATTGTGGGTTTATGATGAAGGTTGTGTGTGTATATATATATACATACAACATCAATGGTGATTTAGGCACAAATATGCTAGGTGGGGGTTGTGGGTTTGTCTGCGGGCTACATTTTTCCATCACCAATTCTAGAAAACTGGTCGTAGATTTGCGACCAAGTTGTGCCGACAAGAAGCCGGCGGTGGGTTGGAAGGGGAGACGGGGAAGGGGAAAGAGGGTGGGGTGGGTGGGTGTTAATCTGAAAAAAAAATAAAGATTTAATTATAAAATTTTACTTATTAAGTTATATTAAAATTAGTTTATTAAATTTTAAATTGATTTGTTTATTTTTGTTTATTTATCAGATTGTGTTATTGTAAATAAATTTATTAAATTTTAAATTCGTTTGTTTTTGAAAGAAAATATATGTAATTAAAACGAAAATATACATTATATTTTAAATTGGATTGTTTTTGTAAGAAATTAAAATATATGTTATTAGAACTCTATTTACCGGATTGTGTTATTGTAATTTTTTTAATGAGTTTCTTTTTTATTTATAAATTTATATTTATCATGAATTAAAATTTTATTTTATTAATTCTTTGATTACATAGATATTTTTTTTTCAAAATAAATAAACTTTACAAATACATCCCCTTATCATAAATTATATTACAAAAGTTGATCAAGGGCAAAATTGGAAAAACATTATAAGTTTTTGATGATGTCATCATCTACCGTCAACAATTGATGCGGTAAGGGATTTCCTTGTAATATTGTTTTGACAGAGGGAGTATCTTTTTAATATTTAAAACAATAGAGTAAGGGTGTCTATATAAATTTCCCTTAAAAATATTGACTGTACACTAACTAATCGTCCAAATGTCAGAATAATTTAAAAGAATCTACTTCTTTTAGTGTGAGGTGCAGCTTTGTTTTATCTGGGGAATAGGATTTGAAGAAGATTTTGAAAAAACAATTTTAAACAACATTAAGTAGATTTTAAATTTATTGTTCTGAATTAAAGATAGTATGGAATGAATACTCAGAGATGCAATATACAGATAAGTGCTGGTTAGCTCTAAATTTTTCAATGAAGGTAAAATAAAAATTAGTTTAAGAGTATCATTTATTGTAAAGTAAGTACCTTCAACTAATTTAAGTTTGTTTATCAAAAATTATTAAATGGAAAGGGATTAAATGAGAATGAGAAAGTTGTGAAATTAAATTAATTTGAAAGGGATTGCCCATGGGTTGAAGATGAGACGTGAAGGTGGAAGGGAACGCTCTTCTGTTGAAGATGGTCTTATGAAATATGAGGGAAAAACACTTTTGATACCAAACTTTAGTCCAAAAAATACATTTGATACCAAGCTTTTTCAAAAAACACATTTCATACCATGATTCACACCATCTTGACATATTTACTTTTGCCGTCAATTTTCGGACGAAATTTAGCACTTGTCGTCAATTGTGGGTCTTTAAAACCCGTGCATGTTCTCCATCTCATTGTCAATTTAACGGGCACATGAGCGGCACGTGCTGAATTTCATCTAAAAATTGACGGCAAAACTAAATGTGTCAAGATTGTGTGAATCATGGTATGAAATTTGTTTTTTTGAAAAAGTTTGGTACCAAATGTGTTTTTTGAATTAAAGTTTGGTATCAAAAGTGTTTTTCCCTCTATGAAATATTGAAATCTATACTTATTACAGTAAAATGGTCCGTTGAAAAAAACGTGTTAGTTTGACTAAATGAAATTTTCTGACTAAATAATATTTTTCCAGTAGGTAAAATCACTTTTGGTACCAAACTTTAGTTCAAATAACATATTTGGTACGAAACTTTTCAAAAAAATACATTTCATACCCTAATTCACAACCTCTTGACACATTTAATTTTGTCGTCAATTTTCGGACTGTATTCAGCACGTGGCCGTTAAGTTCACAATACGAGGGAAAACAAGCATGAGTTTTAAAGACCCACCATTGTTAACTTAACGGGCATGTGAGCGACACGTGCTGAATTTCGTCCGAAAATTGACGACAAACTAATGTGTCCCGATGGTGTAAATCATGGTATGAAATGTATTTTTTCGAAAAGCTTGGTATCAAATTTTTTTTTTGAACTGAAGATTAATATCAAAAGTATTTTTCCCTATTTTTTCAGAGTTTTGAATTATTTTTTATTCCAAATTAGTTTTGACTAATGTTGTTATGGTCATTGATATATTAATGATATATAACCCAAACTGAAACATTATAAATGGAACCGTTTTATGGAATTTTCTATGGTAAGATTTAATAATATTCTGTTTCGATTTTATTTTTATTTTAATTTTTGAGAAAACTTTGTTTTGATTTGACCACCAGTTCCAGATGCAATTCTCTTTCTAAAGCCATATTGCATTCATTTAGGAAATAAAAACCAATCATTACGGAAAAGAACTGTTTTCAAGATTCATTTCGGAAATAAAAATCAATAATTTCATAAAAGAAAAGAAGCTTTCAATTTTCAGAAGGCTAAAATTGACTTGCATATACATACACACACGCATAATTATAATAATGGTTTAAAACGAGGGTTATGGTAATATTGACCATTTTTCTATATGGTAAATCTTTAGACAAATTATGTCTACGATTAAATATACAGTATTTTATATATATTCATGGTTGTTTTCTAAATTCTAAGTCAAATTTTGACTGTAGTCATATATGTCCTCCATCCCATTAATTTTACTCCACTAGCTATGGTATCTGGTCAAACTTTTCAATCTTTTAAGTGATTTATTATGTTAAATTTTCATATTTGTGATGTATTAAACTTTTTAAATATTAATATAAATGATGTCATATGATATTATCAACTTATTTGTGAAATATATTAATGAAATTATTTATTATAATTTTTATAAATTTAGTCAAGTTGACTGGTCAACAGTTCCATTGGATAAAGAAAAATAGGACGGAGGAAATACAAGGTAATTTAAATTTGACCGCAAAAATTCGTCTTGGATTAAGGCAAATATGTAATGATATTCTTTTAATAGAAGATTTAATACCAATCGACAATAATTTGAGACAAATTGTGTTGAAATGTCTATACTATATAAGTTCAATGCAAACTTGCAAATTATAACTCATCACATACAATTTCTCAACCAACTTATCACTTTGATACACGTGGTATGTACCTATAGTTTTTTAAAAATAGTACTGATTGAAATGTAGTTTTTATTTTTGGCAAAAATAATAGTTTTTTATTAGCTTAATGTAAAACATTTTATTTTTATCGACAGGATTGGGAGATCTTTAATATAGATTTCATATCGACGGAGCCAATTTCTCATTATCGGCTCACACCAAAGGTAAGTCGGATCAAATGAAAATCTATACACCGATGAACATCTTTATAGGTGACAAATTATTTTATGAAAATATTCCTTATATGTATTTTTTAATTGTTATTCCATAGTCTAAATTATATCAAACAGTTATATACTTGCTAATAAGCAACGATATAATTAGGAATCATTATTTGAAGCATCAAATTAAAATTGAAATATTAATTGCAAAGCTCATTTTTTACCTTTGAATTTTTTCATAAGAAATTTGATTATAATTTCATTGTTCAACTATGACTTCTCTAAAATAATGATAATTTGTTAAATTCTTTGCAATTCTCACGAGGATGCATATAGAGAGAAAAATAAAGACAAAACTAGAAAACAGGCTATAGGTTAAAAAGAAGACCAACATAATGTAAGATTGTACATGGACTATCTATTCAATTTATTCTCTAATTAATTTTTCAGTTCTACTAAATTTTGTATTTTATATGCTTAGTATTTAATTAGCGTCGATCAAACTTATTTTAGTTTTATTCATAAAAAAAAAAACTTATTTTAGTTTTAACATGCAAAATTTGTTGACTAATAAAATTGCAGAAAATTTCACATTTTTTTCTTTTGTATTTTGTATCATTTATTTTTCTGATAATTTTCATCCTATCTATATGTTCATATTTGTGTTTTACTAAAGTGCCAATTCTTTTCTTGATGTTTCTTTACTATGTTTTTATTTATTTATCATTAACGGTAGATTTTTATTTCTTTATTTTATTTGTAGATTATAACAATTGTGAATCCAAAAGATTATAATAAAGAGCAAATGGGTAGGATATTGGTGGTTTCTGCAGCCATGCTGCTTATTCTGTGTGTGTTTCTTTCAACATCTGCAGAGGGAAACAAATTCGATCGCTATGATCGGGTGGATTCAATTCGTGTTCTTAAAGAAAAGTCAGCGAAGATCTCTACAAATGGACGCAGGGGTCACACGGTCATTAGCTATCCCACTATAGCTCATAATCGACCCAGGCCAACTTTTGGTCGTCATAATCCTCCAAAAATCCCTTCAAACCCATATACAAGGGGTTGCGAGCCGTCTCAAAGGTGCCGACAAGGCCCACCCTCCGCAGGGTTGTTGTTAGAGAGCCATACCTCTACAAATGGACACAAGGGTCACACGGTCATTAGCTATCCCACAATAGCTCATAATCGACCCAGGCCAACTTTTGGTCATAATCCTCCAAAAGTCCCTTCGAACCCATATACAAGGGGATGCGAGCCGTCTCAAAAGTGCCGACAAGGCCCACCCGCCCCAGGGTTGTTGTTAAAGAGCCATGAATAATATTTTTATTACATTAAATCGTTGTGCAAAATACAAGTAGACCTCGTTTCTTGTAAACTCATACATCACAAGGTTACTTGTTACAGCTTAACATAATTTGTATGCAATAAAATAAAACTATTTAATTTTAATAGTTATCACTAGCAGTAAAATATGCAAACATGATAGACGATTCAATAAACTTAATTCAATAAACTTTCATTAAATTATAATTTTATTTATACTATCATCTATATCAATATTAGATTATAAAAAGTAGAAACATAAAATTAATTACTAAAACTAGATGTTGTACTTAATTGTTAAGTAGGAAACAAAAATCTAGTAATCTAAGATATATCAGTAATACTAAATAAAGTTAAAATAAATTAATAAAAAATTTAAATTTCAATATAATCTTTTTACATAAATATTTATACCTATTTAAAATTACAAGAATAATAAAAATATACCTAATATAAATTTACAATAAATAAAGTTTATTTTCTACATTAATGAGTATACTTGTTTAAATTTTCAATAGATAATATCATTAAATATATTTTTCTACCAATTTTTCGAAGTTATTTTCTATTTTGTAATAAAATAAATATATAAAATCTAATTAAAAAGTAAGTTTATAAAATTGAAAAAGTAATCTTCATCGTCCACAACCCCATCCTCAACGCTTGTGTAGAACCCATACACCCCAAATATGGAAAATATATGGTCAGTGCAATTAATCATTTTACTTAAATTTTGAGTAATTTTTCTTATCCAATCTACATTCTACAATTTATTTTACTTTTTAACTATATATGTTACTTAGGTAAAAAAATAATTTAGTTGTAATGCTAATTTATGTTTTCAATTTTTATAACACATGTTTAAAAAATAATGTGTTCCTTAAATTAGTCCGCATTTTCTCTAATTATAAGCTATTAAAAATTTCCAAACGTTTCTTTGAGGGTTTTTTTTGGCACTTTACACCCCTGGAACATGGGGTTTTGACACTTTGCATAATGACTTAAAAGTTTTGATACTTTGCATCCTGAAAATTTAATTTATTTGACACTTTGCACCCTAGCTAGTGTGTGTTTTGGTGAGAATATTCATTGGTGGGAGAGTATAATAGTCATATTTGAATATTTTTGCCACTTTGCAGCTTGAATATATAGATTTTGATATTTTGCACCCTGGAAATATAGAATGTTGGCACTTTTTTCGTTAGGGGAGTCCACGAAATCCTAAACCTATTGGGATTCTTACGAATAAAATGAGCCTCAGGTAGCGGAATTCAAAAGTTTTAGACTCCCTCTTGAGAATCTTGCCAGGATATAATCCGGAAGTAAATAAATTAATAAGTCTAAAAACGAAATAAACATATCTTGTTTATACCTCGTTCCTAGCAAATCCACAACAAACATTGTATATTTGTAGAACTTCGGCAACCGGGAATTGACCCCTTCACCTTCTTGAACAATCTCTCACAGCTTTTCTTTAACGTCCCACGTGTTGCGTCTCTACAGTTTAATACACCACACTTACACGAGAACATCAATTAGATTTTTGCAAGAAATATGAATATGGGAAGAAAAAGTTGCAAGAAGTCGATTTTTGCTAGAGAGAGAGTGAGTAGAGTTTTGTGTTCACACTTATGTAGAAGACTTGTGTGGCTAGCTTGACTAACTTGTTCCCCAAGTCCATAAGGTCTTATTTATAGATGCAAGGCCTACGCCTCTTTTAATGTGTAAAGGATTTGAAGAAGAGTTAGAATTTTTTTTTTTTTTATTATTAGAAAAAATAAGTTTAGACGACATAGATTTCTAATTTATTATTTTGATATAAAAGATATTATGGAATGAATTCGTAGAGATACAAAATAAAAGTAAGTTCTAGCTCTAATTTTTCAATGAAGATAAAATAAAAAAAATAGTTTAAGAGTATCGTTTAAACCAAACAAATATATTGTAAGTACCTTTAACTATTTTTGTAATTGTTACTGAAATGCTTTAAATTTGTATATTGTGGGGTAAATTTGTCAACCAGAAAATACGTGGGGCAAGTTTTGGCAACAATCTTTAATTATAGGACCAATTCTACAAATTTTTAATCAATTCCGTTAAATTTGACGGGCACATGCTCTTCACGTGTTCAATTCCGTCATTAATTTGACGAAAATATGAAATGCGTAACGTCCTGTCAAATAATGGTACCAGATGTGTCAGACGAAATAATTGTGGTATCAAATCCTTAAAGTAGGGTAAATTGTGGTACCAAAAGTGAAATTCTCTCTTTAAAAATTATCATTGGTGAGCACATATTTAAGATCTAAATGTTATTGTTACTTCCTTCATAATAGCAATTAAATTTAATTACCCCAAATTACTTCGTGATTGAACTTTTACCTTTCCAGTTGTTGATTTTCGCAAATATAAATAAGACAATAAGACAATTAGCCCTTATTGAGATGTCCTTGATTAGTAAAATATTGCACTATCAAATTATTTAGGGTGAGTTTGGCCAAGCGGTGGGAGCTCTTAAAAGCACTTATAGACCTCCATTGTGATTTTTGAAGTGTTTGGCCCCAATTATAGAAATTGTTTTTAGTCAAACGTGATTTTAATGGTGTTTGGCTCCTAATATCATAATCACTTTTGGGATCTCCAGAAGCTAAAAATCAACTTATTTCAGAAGCTACTAAAGTGTTACTTTTAAAAAAGCTATTATCCAAAATCAATTATTTTATAATTGAATTTTATCATAATCACTTATTACCAAATTCCATTTTAGTAAAATTAATTCTCCTATAATTTTCGAATCGCTAGGCCAAACTCACCATTAATATGATTGATAGTAATCTTGAATCAATAGATAAATATCCATAATTTTAGCTGCTACTTACTATTGTTCTTATAAATCAAACATTTTAGCATCAGCGGTGAAACAGAATTTCAATAATTATTTTTTCCCAATTAATATGTAATGCTCTACTTACTAATTTTTGTTCTGTTTTTAAACCTAACCCATTTTTGTTTTTCTTCAGCTTTCGAGGTTTCTACACCAGTACCTTTTACATGCTCTACTTACTAATTTTATCACATGATTAGGTTTTCTTTTTTTTTTTTTTTTTTAATATTTGTCCAATGCAATTTTTCTTTGTTGGATTATTTCATTCTATTTGATTTTACTTTTTCAAATTCGTTTTTTTTTTCCAATTTTAATGCATCAAGAACTATTTTCACGTTTGATATCTGTATGTATATATATAGTTGTTTTTAGAGAGAATTGCACTTCTGGTACCGTCATTTAGGTCAATTTCCACTTTTGGTACATCACTTTAAGTGTCCAACACATTTGGTACCACGTTTTAACAAATTATGACACATTTGACACTTCCGTTAAAAATCACCGTTAAGTGGCGACATGGCTGTTAAGTCTTATTGCAAAGTTTATTTCAATACTTATGTTGACTGATAATTTTACCCCATAACATTTCAGGCTACCAAAATAGCCCCACGTCTTCAAATTTACTGATGATTTTAGTCCACATTGTAGCCAAATTTTAAAATTGACTCGAATAGGACCACATGCGGAACAATTTTGAGGATTTACTTATGATATTTACATAATTAATTTAATTTTATAAATAATATTAATAAATTAATATAAATTTGGAAAGAAAAATATTATTTTCATATCTAACATTTCTAAAATTAAAAACTATTTAATATTTATTAAAATAATAAATTATAAATAATTATAATTTAAATAAAAAACTAAAAACCAACCCACCCACCCTCCAATTCCCTGGCCTGGGTTCGATTCCAAGCCACTGCATCTTGAGTTCCCCGATCTCAGGCCACAGCGGCCCGGGAGTGGGGGGGGGGGGCGGGGGGGGTGGGATGGGGCTTACTTACGGGATTAAGGTGGGGGTGGGTAAGTTTTTAGTTTTATTTTTTAAAATTATAATTATTTTAATAATATTAAATAAATTTGAAGTATATTATTTTTTTATTTTAATAAATATTAAATAGATAAATACTATTATATAAATCTTAGATTTGAAAAGAATATATTTTCTTCATTTTTTTTTTGAGATTTATGTTAAAGTATTATTTAATTTATAATTATTTTTTTCTAAATCAGATTAGTTATTTAAATACAATAAGTAAAATCTCCAAATTGGTTCCACGTAGTCTTATTCAAGTCAATATCTGAAATTTGGCAACAATGAGGACTAAAATCGTAACTAAATTTGGAGATGTGGAGATATTTTGGTAGCCTGAAATGTTATGGGGTAAAATTGTTAGTCAACATAAGTAATGGCATCAACTTTGCAATAACACTTAACTGACACGTCACCACTTAAGATTGATTCTTAACGGCGGTACCAAATGTGCCACAATTTGTTAAAACGTGGTATAAAAGCTTTTCAATAACGTTCGCTAATTATTAACTACAATATACTTAAAAGCTTTTCGGAAAATATTTTTTGTACAAACCCACAAATGCATTTAGCCTATTTTGTTATAGATATTTTTAGGAAATTTCCTTAATTATAATTGCGATAAAAGTTTTAAAAGTGATTTTAGGAGCTAATGCATGATTTGAAAAACAAACCCTGAAATGATCAGGATAGAATCACATGTATTTCTACTATACAAATCAGATGTCCAAAAAAGCCTTTTAGTCGGATTCAACATGTTCACTATAGTAATTAAGAAAATATTTCATTATTCTCAACACTAAGTATGAAGAATTTTGTGTTGATTTTGTTTCGAAGGAAAGAATCATGTCATTGTAGTTATTTTATCTGAACTTATTTGTTATGATATATATATTTGATGGGTGTGTTTTGGCCCCAGTTAGTTGTTTTAATTAAATGTGATTTTTTTTTATCTATTAAACTGTGTATTTACAGCTCGGACCGAAGAGTGCAAAGGGTATAGGTCATTTCCAGTGTGATGTCTCCAGTATGATTCGAACTTGAGTCTCGCCTCTGGAGGTCGCAAGTCACTATCACTTAGCCCAATCACCTTGGATTTCAAATATGATTTTGTAGTAGCTTCAAAACAAATGCTAACTAATATGCTTGGTTAAAAATATTTTACAATAGTTATTATATATATTCAAGTAACTCCCATATAATTTTTTTTAATTAGGTTAAAGTTGGCAATTTCTTATTTCGGTTGGTTAAACTCATCTCTAATTAATTTTTTATTAATAATTTTTCATAAATAACTAACTAGCACAAATTCAGCCAATTAAGAGCGAGTTTGGCTTATAGATTCGAAAAGCAATTATAGGATAATTACTTTACTAAAATGGATTATGGCAATAATTGATTATAATAAAAATTAATTATAGAATAATTGCTTTTGTATAATAGTTTTTGCAAAAGTATCACTGTAGGAGCATATAAAATAAGGAGGGAAAAATACTTTTGATACCAAACTTTAGTCCAAAAAACACATTTGGTACCAAACTTTTTCAAAAAACACATTTCCTACCATGATTCACACAATCTTGACACATTTAGTTTTGCCATCAATTTTTGAACGAAATTCAGCACGTGTCGCTCATGTGTCCGTTAAATTGACAATGTGATGGAGAACATGCACGGGTTTTAAAGGCCCACACATGAACGGCACGTACTAAATTTCGTCTGAAAATTGATGACAAAACTAAATGTGTCAAGATTATGTGAATCATGTTATGAAATGTGTTTTTTGAAAAAGCTTGGTACCAAATGTGTTTTTTGGACTAAAGTTTGGTATCAAAAGTGTTTTTCCCTCATAAAATAAGTTGATTTTTAACTTATGGTGACCCCAAAAGTGATTATGGCACTGGGTGCCAAACACCATGAAAATCACGATTGACCAAAAGTAATTTTTATAATTGAAGCCGTTCCCACCGCTGAACCAAACTCACCCTAAGAAAATGTTGATATCCCTTCTTAAAATAAAAAAATTAAAAAATGGGATATGTTGATGTCCTTAGATAAATTCATAGTCAATCAACTCAAAATATTAAGTTTCAACAATGACACAAAAATAAATAATTGGTTACTTCAATATTTTAGGTCTTTATTATATTATATGGCCTTGTCCACTAGTCTTGATTCTTTTGATGTCTCTTTTGTTTTTCGAGAAAATAACTCTATGACTCATGCACTAGCTAAAGTAGCTTATAGTATTTCTCCTAATTATGTTTAACTTCCGAGGTTTATCCAGGATTTTGTACTTGTTGATATTTTTCGTTAAAAATAGTTACCCTTGCGGTTCTTATAAAAAAAAAAATAATTATGGTATCACAATATATTGATCCAGTTCCATGTTTAGATGTATAATGTAATCATATATAACATAAATAATATATATGGCGTTATACATACTATGGCTTCAGCTTATTAGTTTTCTTCTCACCTCTTTTTTTTTTTTTTAATCTTCGTATTTTATTTTATTTTTAGTTCAATTCCCCTTGATTTTTTGTTCACTCATGTTTTTCTATTTTGTCTTATTGATCAATTTTCTTATTGTTTATTTTGTAACGGAACAGAACTTCGTAATGGTACATATATAGTTCATTTTCCTAGTGGTTTAATAGATCTTGAAATTTTTATTTTGCCCCTCTACTGATTGGATTGAGCTTGCACTCTCACCGGAAAACATAGTAGGGTGCAAAGTGTTAAATATTATATATTTTAGGATGCATAGTGTCAAAGTTTTAATTCAAGGGTGAAAGACCAAAGTAAAGTAATTCCAGGGTGCAAGTTGTTAATCAGTCCGAATTTGTTTTGTCTATTATATATATAAAAAAAATATTAATCATCAAAGTGATTGTAAATTATTTGGGTGGGTTTTTCTAGGAGGTGGTGGTTGTTGTGGTTGTGGTGTGGCGTAGGAAGGGGCGGAGGTGGTGAAATGTTAAAGAATTTCCATTTTTTTTTCTTTTTTTTTCTTTTTTGAGAATAAAATATTGATTAGAATTAGCGCAAATCAGTCATTACAAAGTTATGGATATCAGTTAAAGCAACTGAAACACCATTAGCAATTCTACTAGCAAATCTTCCTAAACAATGAGCATTCATATTTCCATCTCTAGGAACATGAGAAACTTTAAAACAAGATAAAGTGGAACCAATTCTTTTGACATCTTCAGCTAGTGGTCCAAAGTCGTGGAGGGATGGTGAAGGGTCTTCAATGGTGTCGATCAGATTTCGGCAATCACCCTCAAGTATAATGTCATCCCATCCATGTTGCTGCACTAATTCCATAGCTCTTAAAGCCGCAACAGATTCTGCAATTGTTACCGAAGCCATTCCTTGCTTCTTTTCGGCAAACCAAGCTAGGCATTCTCTATTTGCATCTCTCGCTAATCCTCCAATGCCTATCGACTCACCTGGACCCGAGAAAGTTGCATCAAAGTTCACCTTGATGGTTGGGCTGTTCGGAGGTGTCCAACTAATATTGTTTGTCTCGCTGGTCTGTCCCGAGCCATTCCCTCCTAATAGAGATTCACACAGGCTGAAATAATCTTTTGAGAAGGCCACAGCTTCAAGTACCTCCTTTCCCTCCTTTCCCCATGTCAATTGGTTTCTATCCCACCAAATCGTCCAGCAGTTGGTAACAAAAAATGCTATTTCTCTTTTGTCCATTTTTCCTCGAAGCTCCTCTAACCAATTTGCGGCATTTGTCTCTTCTGTGTAATAAATCTGGAGTGAAAAATCAGATATCGCCCAATATTGTCTAGCGTATGAACATCTAAACAGGATATGCATTAGATCTTCTACTTCAGAATGACAAACAGGGCACGAAATGTCAGTTAATTGGATCCTTCTTTTTTCCAAGGCAAGACGCGTGAGTAACGCATTATGACACACCCTCCATAGAAATTTTTTTACCTTTGGGGGAATACGTAGCATCCAAATCCAACGCCAATCTCTAGGGACCGATGTGCTTGTTGAGCCCTGATCCTTTAAGTCCAAAGCAAGATGGTAGGCGCTTCGAACCGTGAAATTTCCGTGTTTTGAGTAGTGCCAAATCTGAATGTCTTGATTGAGTCGGCTGCCCAATGGTATAGAGAGGATAAAAGGAATTTCCTCAGGCCAAAACATTGCGTTAATGAGTCCCTCATTCCAAATCCCCAAATCAACATCAATTAAAGTCGATACCTTCGAGTCTTGAGGCAGCAAGTTTGGAGGCGATGAGATTTTGAAAGTACTGGGCCTTGGAATCCACGGATCTTTCCATATATCTATTTTTTCCCCGTTTCCCACTCTCCATCTAACTCCCGCCTTGATCAGTTTCTTTGAGCTTAAAATGCTGCGCCATGTTAAAGAAGGTTTGTTTCCCAATGGAGCATCCAAAAAATCAGTGTTTGGAAAATATTTAGCGCGTAGTAATCTGCTCAATAGGTTTTCTGGATTTGTAAATATTTTCCAGCCTTGTTTTGCTAGAAGTGCCATATTGAAGGCCTCCAAATCACGGAATCCAAGTCCTCCAACTCTTTTACTTGTGCAAAGCGTTCTCCAATTGACCCAATGTGTCTTTCTAGCACCCTTGTCATTCCACCAAAACCTAGATATCGTCGATTCAAGTTCCTTGATGAGAGTTTTCGGCAACCTAAAACAACTCATCACATATGACGGGATCGCTTGTATGACTGCTTTTACGAGTACTTTCTTTCCCGCCCTAGACAGAAATTTTTCATTCCACCCTTGTATTTTGTTCCAAAATTTTTCTCGAATGAACTCAAATACCTCCTTTCTTGATTTGCCGACTGCAAGTGGAAGGCCCAGGTATTTATCGTGTCTCTCTTCAATGCGGATAGGCAAAACGGACTCAATCTCCTCTATATCTTCCCGTCTTGTATTTTTGCTAAAAAGGATGCTGGATTTTTGAAAGTTTATGTCTTGGCCCGAAGCACGCCCATATATGTCAAGAATCTCTCTTATGCACATAGCTTCCTCTCTCTTAGCCCGACAAAGTATAAATGTATCATCTGCGAATAATAAATGGGATACCCTCGGGGCACCCATGCAAATCTCCACTCCATTTAGGTTTCCTTGTTCCTCTTCTCTACTTATTAATGAACTGAGGGCTTCTGCACAAACCAAAAAGAGATAGGGTGATAGGGGATCTCCTTGTCGGATACCCCTTTCAGGCACAATATAACCAATCTGGTCCCCGTTCAGCACACAAGAATAAGTCACTGTAGTAATACATATCATAATCAAATCCACAAAATTAGAATCAAAACCAAGTTTAAGCATCACAGCCCTAATGAAAGACCATTCTACTTTATCGTAAGCTTTGCACATATCTAACTTTATTGCCATATAATGATGATCTTTTTTTGCCTGTTGTCTCATAAATTCGGTAATCTCATAAGCAACCAAAACGTTATCAGTAATTTGTCTAGTGGGCACAAACGCAGATTGGTAATCAGAGATAATGGAATTCATGAAAGGTTTGAGTCTATTAACTATGGCTTTGGAAGCGATTTTGTAGATTACATTACAAAGACTTATAGGCCTGAATTGGGTCATTAATTCTGGATTAGCAACTTTAGGGATTAAGACAATATGTGTATAGTTGTTTTTCACATTGAAGTTACGATTATTCAGAAAATTCAGTACACAATTAGATATGTCACCACCTATAAATTTCCAAGACTTTTGAAAAAATAAAGGGGATAAACCATCTGGTCCTGGGGATTTTAAAGGGTGCATATTTCGAATGGCATTGGTTACCTCACTTGCAGTGTACGCTCGGAGTAGAGTCTGGTTTGTTTGATGGTCGACTTTCGCCCTCACAGCCCCTGGAGCAATAGAAATCTCCTCTCCGGTAGGTCTAGCAGAGCTGAAGAGTTGTTGGAAATAACGCACTACCGTGTCCTCGATTTCTTCTTTAGACCCACACCAGTTTCCTATACTATTCCTGATATCCAAAATCTCATTTTTTTCTTTACGACCCGTAGCCCTGGAATGGAAGTAATTAGTGTTTCGATCCCCGTCTTTAAGCCAATGAGCCTTGGCTCTTTGTTCCCACATTAGATTTTCTTTATCAAGTAATTGTTCGAGTTCTTTGCACAAATCCAGCTCTTGTTTCTTTGAATCTGCTGTTATGACCCCTCTTCTAAGAGCGTGAATTTCTTCCTTTAAGTTTCTGATCTGATTTTTTACACTCCCAAAAGAGGCTCTACTCCAATTCATAAGACCCACCCTACAATTTTCAATTTTTTCCCAAACGTTGTCGCTCGTTTCACCCTTTTCGTTCTTTGACCAGCTGTCCTTAATCACTTTTTCACACTCCGCGGCCTTTAGCCACATTGCTTCGAATCTAAAGTTTCTCTTTTTGTTCCCGTGGCTAAGTGCTCTACTAGTTGTCGAGAAAGTCATATGAAGTGGTAGGTGATCAGAGTTCTAGTATCCCTATGAATTACCTTAAATGAGGGAAAATTATATCTCCATAAATTATTCGCACAAGCCCTGTCTAAAAGTTCCCAAGTGGTGTGAGGGTGTTCCCTACGAATTCTCAAATTAAGTAACACATGTAATCTTTCAATTTTGAAATTGGATTGCAATGTGGACTAAACTTGTCATCAAATTGAAGATATGACACCAAATTTATCAACCCGATAAGATATGGGGTAGAAATATCAGCGAGCATAAGTTGGACAACAAATTGTAACATTCCTATTTGTTGATTGACATATTAGAAAATTTTGTATTCAACTTTGTCTAAAGTCAATTTTATCAATTATCGATCAAAGTTTTGTTTCTATTGTATATTTCAATAACCTAAATATTGGAGAAAAAAATTAAAAGATTTTGGAAACGTAAAACACTAGGAAAAATTGTAAAAAAAATTAATAAATTAAAAGAAACAAGAGAGTTCTAAGGTTTGGATATATTTTTGGAATTACGTCTTATTTTGTTACCATTGATTCAAAAAAAAAAAAAAAATCGATGTTTTCGATAGAAATTATGAAAAAATTGATGAGTTTTTGGGATTTTGTACCCTTGAAAGATAGAATTTTGGCACTTTGCACCCGACTTAAAAGTTTTGCCACTTTGCACCCGTGAAATAATTCATTTGACACTTTGCACCCTAGTGTGTGTTTTAGCAAGAAAATGTGTTGATTGAAGGGTATAAAAGTCATTTTCATATTTTCTTGGCACTTTGCACCCAAAAATATAGAATATTGGCATTTTGCACCTAGTAAAAATAATTTTTTGCACATTCCACCCCAATTTGAAAACTTTGACACTTTGCACCCTAGAAATATATTTTCTGACATTTTTCATCCTAATGTGTTTTCCTATGACAAAAGCCCATGGATGACGCCGTTGAAGAGATAAAATGGTTATTTTCAGTGTACAACCATCAAAAACGAAAAGAAAAAAATGTTTTTATTTTCAGTTCAATCACAAAAATAAATCATAGTTTTTTTTTTTAAAAAAAAAAATAGACATTCATTTCCATCAATTATGATATTCATAGAAATACAATAAATAAAAATTGTTCTCGTAAAATAAAAGTATTAAATAAAATTTGATATTATGGTTTTTATAGCATTTTTCATTAAAAAAAAGGTTTATTTAGTGATTCTTGTGAACTTAAACATCTTAATTATTAAAAAAAAAAATCATTAACATTCTATTTTTAATTTATTTTAGTTTGAATGACTTGTTTTAATATTTTCTTTAAGTAAAACTTAAACTAAGGGAAAAAGTCATTATTTTCGTGTTGTTTCAAGGTATTCTCTAGATTGTTGACAATGTATCTAAAAATTACGTTTAAAAATCTTACATCTTATCTTATTGCATGATATTGTTTGTTATAAGAATCCCATGTAATATTTTCTAAAAAAATTTACACGACATACTCTACAGATTTATAATTATTAACTACTAGCTTGCTAAATTTGATTTTTGAATTACAAAAATATAAAAATTGTTCTTATCTAATTACTTACACCTAGTAATTTCGTTAAAATAAAAATGATCATTCCATAAAAGCAGTGAAATTTTGAGAAAGGATAAATAGACGGAAATAACCTTTTAGCAAGATGCATTCATTTCGAAAATAAAAATCATTATAAATACACACGCATTATCTTCATACTTTTGTGGCAATTATAATAATGTTTAACAAGAGAGTTATTGTAGTATTGGCCATTTTTCTATATGGTAATATTTTAACCTAAATTATGTCTAGGACTAAGGAGTAATAATATACGGTATTTTATATTCATGTTTAGTTTCTAAGTTTAAATTTGACCACGTCTTAATTTTGGATTAAGGCAATTATTTAGTAATATGCTTTGAACCAAAATGAAGCACATCATCCACATCATCCCTAAATTGTGTTGACATGCCTATACTATATAAGTTCAACACGTACAATTCACAACCAACTTATCACTTTGATACATTTGGTATGTACGTATACCTTTTTCAAAATGAAAATGTATTTTTTTTATTATTAGCTTAATGTAAAACATTTTACTTTTATCAATTGGTATATAGATTTCATTGACGGAGCCAATTTCTCGTCGGCTCACGCCAAAGGTAAGTCTGATCAAATGAAAATCTATACTCTTTTTTTATTTTTTTTGGATAAAAACGATGATTTTATTAGTTAATTCAACTCAACGTTTACAATATCCAAAATACGACTAGGTAGATCGATAAACTCATCAAAAGTAGCTAATCTAGCTAAAGAGTGGGCTTGGGATTGGAGAACCCAGGTCACCATGGGTTGGGTTGATCCATCGCACAACCCAGGTCCTGGTGGCCTGGGTTCTCCAATACCAGGCCACCACGACCTGGGATTGTTGGTCCCAGGCTGGCGGCGGCCTGAGTTAGTAAGGTGGAGGCAGCTGGGGGTGGGTGGGTGGGTTCGTGAGGAATTTAAGGTTTTTTATTTTATTTCTAATAAATTTATTAAATAGAATTATTATTATTTATGTAATTTTAAAAAGATTTTTTCCTGATTTTATAATAAATGTTATTTAATTTGTCTATATTGTATTTAAAATATACGTAGTTTAAACGATTTTTTTTAAATTTAAAAAATTTAATAAGTATATTTATTTTTCAGATTTTATATAAAATATTATTTAATTTATATGTATTATATATAAAACATAGTTAGTTTAAAATGTTTTACTTCAAAATTTAAAAATTCTAATAAATATAAAATATTTTTTTTAGGTTTTATTTAAAATAATATTTACTTTATAAATATTATATATATAACCTAATTAGTTTAAGATATTTAATATTAATAATAATATATAAAATTTATAAATAGAATTTATAGTTTTATTTTATTTGCAATTGCCACTGAAATGCTTCAAACTTGTAGATTGTGGGTTAAATTTATCGGCCAAAAAATATGTGGGATAATCTTTGGCAGCAATTTATAACTATAGGACCAATTATGCAAATTTTCCATCAATTTTTCCGTCCAAAATTGAATTTTTCGTCCAAAAATTGACGGAAATACAATATGTGTTGAGGGCAGTTAACATGTAGTACCGAATGTGTATGTTTTTAAAGTTATAGTACCGTAACGTTAAAGTAGGGTCACTTGTGGTATAAAAAGTAGAATGTTTGTAATAACCAATTTTTAGATATATTATATACGTACATATATATAAGTAAAGAATTAATTATAATTAAACTAGGATTGTTGGGTAACTTAATTACTTGAGGGTACATAAGTAATTTAGATAAGTTTAGTAACCTAGGAATTAAAAGATGTCATATATTGCATAGATGTAGTCTTGGAGAATTAAAAAAGAAAACTTGCGCCGCCTATCACAATTGAAGCACAAGAAAAGAAAAGAAGGTGAGATTGTTGATTTGGTTTATGTGAGAATTGTTTAATCCACTTTATGCATAAGATTCATAAGCAGATTAATTAATTTCATACCTAAATAGAAAGTAATTGTTATTTCATTAGTACTTAGAATTTTTATACTCATAAATGTTTACTTTATTGGTAGTGGGAATTTTATATTCTTAAAGATAGGATGTATATATGTGTTTGAGGGATTTAAGTAATTAATTGTCATGCCATGAACATTAAAGATATACTACCAAGGCTACGTGACTTTTACAATTTAATTAGTGAGTTAATTGGTGGAATTGAGAAATAAGATTTATGTTTGTCTTCACATATGAACGAGATGCAGTAATGATTAATTCCTTATCTGAATTCGGAACTGACCTAATTAGTTGTTTATGTAGGGTATAACGGGAAATTTTTGGACTATAATTGGACTTCATGTGTAATTAATGTATTGATACATAAACTTGATACATGAACTGAAGATAGTTTATTAATCCTTAAATTTATGTATTGTAGTTTTGCATTAAAGATATTGGAGTTGGTTGGGGTTTCATAAGTGTCGTAATCTTAAAGGTTTAAGGTAAGTAATTTTGAACACTTTCCTATCATTTTATGAGCTCGAATATAATTTCTTAACTTTTGGAATTTGTGAATGTTTCGAAACATGGAGATACATTGTTATACTTTGTCAGCTCTCAAGTGCATGCGTGTATTCGGTCTACCTTTTGGACTCTGTTCTGTTTGTCCCCGGGGTCATCAGCGTGCCCACTGGTCATGGGCTCATCTGTTTTGTCCCCTTCGACGGAGGGGTCTCTGTTTATCCATTGGGTCACTATGAGTCATGCATGTAATATCTTGTGAGCAAAACCAAATGGTTTTCTGAAATATTTGCTTTGACAATTCTCCATGTTCGGGCCAAAGTAGTTTTATAAGTTGTGAAAGTTTTAGCTATGATAATCCAATGGGTCTCTGTTCATGATTGCTTGCTGAGTTTGCGACTCACCCTTCGTCATATTTTCTTCTTCCTTCAGATGTTTAGTTATATTTTGTGGAGCTAAGAAAACAAGTAGATGGATTGCTCGAGGTCGAGACGAAGTTTTCTTTTATTTAGACGATTCATTATTCTAATAGACTTTGAAACAGTTTCTTATGATATTAAGACTATTTTTGGTATTTGATTAATTGGGAAAAATTTTAGATGTTCGTTGTACTCGAATATTTTTATTGGTTGTGTTTTAGGATTTATTTACAAGACCTTTACTTGCTATATTATTGTCAATTTGTTATTGATTTAGAGGCTTCGTGTCGCCGTTGTTATTATGACGACACGGCCTGTCATGTCTCTTTTTAGGGCGTGACAAAGTGGTATCAGAGCCAGGTTTATGCTGTTTGTTTAATATCTGATCTTCGTAGTTGTACAAAGATTGGTTTACTTTAGCCTAAATAGAAGATCTTTTCCGTTTTGTCATGTCTGAGGCTTAAAATTAACTGAATCAATTTTTGTTAGAACATCCGTATGGCTCGTGCTAGAGGTAACCGAAGAGGTCAGGGTCGTGGTCGTGGCCGCGGGAGAACTGCTAGCAACACTATTGCCAATGAATCATCTGTCCATGTTGATTTAGGTGAACAAAATGCCCATGCTCAAACCGCAGCACAGGGTCAACAGGCTAATCAGGCAACTACACATAATCCCGGTGTGCCTGCTACACAAGCGGACCTAGCAGGTGTTTTTCAAGTGATTGTAAATCTATTACAGCAACAACAACAACAACAACCATCTCAGCCACAACCTCCCACGATCATATCTTACTTTGAAAGGTTTAGGAGACTCAACTTTCCAACATTCGAGGGCAGTGATGATCCTGTTGCAGCCGAAAAATGGATTAGCAGCATTGAAGAAACATTTATTGCGATGGAGTACCCAGTTGGAGTAAGATTAAATGTGGCTTTGTCATTTTTAGCCGGGAATGCTAAGTATTGGTGGGACTCGGTGAAGTCTGCATATGCTGATCCAACCAATCCGCTGTCATGGGAGGATTTTAAGAAGTTGTTTTTTGATAACTATTTTCCTCGTGCTGTCAGAATAGCCAAAGAAATTGAATTCCTTAACCTCAAGCAAGTTGGGGATATGACAGTATTGGAGACTGCGAATAAGTTCAACGAACTAGGAAGGTTTTGCCCTTTATATATGAGCACAGAGGAAAGTAAAGTGAATAGATTTTGTCAGGTATTAAAGAAGGATATTCAAATTCGTGTCTCATCTCATATGGATACCACATTCCGTGACTTATTGGAGAGAGCTTTGAGAGTTGAGGCAAACATGAAGAGTCATGAACAATATGTTGGTGATCGTAAGAGACCAAGATCTGAAATATCTCCGAATATTCGTGATATCGGCACCAACATCAGCGTAACTAAGAAAAGAGAAATAGGGAACTCAAGTACTCAGAGCAAGGAGTGTGATCATTGCCATAAACTTCATTTCGGGGAGTGTCGTTGGAGGACTGGTGCGTGCTTTAAGTGTGGTCGATCAGACCATCGTATTAGGGATTGCCCACTCACGACGGGTACATTAGCCAAACCACCTGAGCAGACAAAGAAAGGCAATGCTCGACTATTTTCTATGACTCAGAATGATGTGAATGCGAACGAC
Source organism: Penstemon davidsonii (assembly GCA_034814905.1). Taxonomy (NCBI): domain Eukaryota; kingdom Viridiplantae; phylum Streptophyta; class Magnoliopsida; order Lamiales; family Plantaginaceae; genus Penstemon; species Penstemon davidsonii. The sequence goes on along the minus strand of JAYDYQ010001086.1, from coordinate 2,685,782 downwards.
GATGTGGTGACAGGTACTGTGTATATACAGTCTGCAAATGCTTATGTATTGTTTGACTCTGGTGCCTCTCATTCTTTCATCTCTAAGAAATTTGTTGAATATTTGAATTGTGTGTCTGAAAAATTGGATGTGCCTTTACATGTTGCTACGCCAATGAGAAAAGTGATTATTACTGATAGGATTGTCAGAGATTGCAATATGAAGTTAGGAGAAAACGAATTTAGAGCAAACTTGATACATTTAGATATACGTGATTTTGATGTTATCTTAGGTATGGATTGGTTGTCCTCTTATCATGCCCATATAGACTGTTTTGGAAAGAAAATTGTGTTTAGAATCCCAGATCAAGAAGAATTTTCTTACCAAGGTCGTAGTCCTAAGTTACTTAAGCCTTCCATCCCTATAATTTCTTCTATTGATGCTTTCAAAGCTTTAAGGAAAGGAAGTATCGGATACCTAGCTTACATTGTGAATCCAAAGAAGGATGGTAAGCAACTAGATGATATCCCAGTTGTGAAAGAATTTCCAGATGTCTTTCCTGAAGATCTTTTTGGACTACCTCCAGATCGAGATATCGAATTCGAAATAGATTTGGAACCAAGGACGGAGCCAATTTCCAAGCCCCCATACCGAATGGCCCCACGGGAGATGCGTAAATTAAAAGGACAACTCCAGGAACTACTCGATAAAGGATTCATTCGCCCTAGTGTGTCTCCGTGGGGAGCACCAGTGTTGTTTGTGAAAAAGAAGGATGGAAGTCTACGACTATGCATTGATTATCGTGAGTTGAACAAAGTGACTGTAAAGAACAAGTATCCCCTGCCCCGAATTGACGACTTGTTTGACCAATTGCAAGGAGCGTGTGTATTTTCAAAGATAGATATTAGATCCGGTTATCACCAATTAAAGATTAAAGCGGGAGATGTTTCGAAAACGGCTTTCCGAACGAGGTACGGCTTATGAGTTTTTAGTGATGCCTTTTGGGCTAACAAATGCTCCTGCTGCATTTATGGGCTTAATGAACAAGGTTTTCAAAAAATACTTGGATCAATTCGTCGTGGTCTTCATTGACGATATCTTGGTCTACTCTAAAAGTATGGAGGAGCACACAAAGCATTTGAGAATGGTACTACAAATACTGCAAGAGGAGCAATTGTTCGCTAAGCTAAGTAAGTGTGAATTTTGGCTTGACAGTGTATCTTTTCTTGGACACGTGGTATCGGCAAGAGGGATTTATGTTGATCCCGCAAAGACTGAAGCAGTAGTAAATTGGCCTCGCCTAACAACTATCACAGAAATTAGAAGTTTTCTGGGATTTGCGGGTTATTACAGGAAATTTGTTCAAGGCTTTTCTCAGATAGCCATTCCTTTGACCCGGCTTACCCAAGAAGGAGCAAAATTTGATTGGACTTCAGATTGTGAACAGAGTTTCAAAGAGTTGAAAGAAAAGTTGGTTTCTGCACCAGTTTTAACATTGCCTTCCAGTGATGAAAACTTTGTTATCTTTAGTGATGCATCAAAAGACGGTTTGGGTTGTGTGTTGATGCAGAATGGAAAAGTCATTGCTTATGCTTCTCGCCAGCTGAAGACTTATGAACGAAATTACCCAACCCACGACCTAGAATTAGTTGCAGTTGTCTTTGCCTTGAAGATTTGGCGACATTATCTGTACGGGGAGAAATGTGATATCTACACTGACCATAAGAGTCTAAAATACTTGTTCACTCAAAAAGAACTGAACATGAGGCAGAGGAGGTGGCTTGAATTGCTTAAAGACTACGATATTACTATTAATTACCACCCTGGGAAAGCCAATGTAGTCGCCGATGCCCTTAGCAGAAATCCATCTCCTATGGGAACTATATTGACCAAGCAACCCAAAATATTGGAAGAATTAGAGAATTTGGAGATTTAAGTAGTGACCAGCAGTTTCAAAAACATGATGGCAAGCCTAATCGCCCAACCTGCGTTGATTGAACGTATTAAATTTGCTCAAGGATAAGACCCTAAATTATGCAAGATTCGCGAAGGTGTAAAAAAGGGATTGCATCCAAGATTTCGTCTTCATATTGATGGTTCTTTGAGGTTTGGAGATAGGGTATGCGTCGCAACGAACCCTAAACTAAAGAAAGAAATTCTTGAAGAAGCTCATAAGTCGCGATTCTCCATACATCCAGGTACCACCAAGATGTATAGAGATTTAAAGCGCCACTTTTTGTCGATGTCGATGGCGCGCGTTGTAACAGAGTTTGTGGCTAAGTGCATAACGTGTCAACAAGTTAAGGCCGAACACCAAAGAGTTGTTGGTGAACTACAAAATTTAGAAATCCCTCAGTGGAAGTGGGAACATATTACCATGGATTTTGTTTGCGGTTTACCAACTACTCCACAGAAAAAGAATGATTCGATATGGGTAATTGTAGATAGACTCACTAAATCAGCCCACTTTGTACCTGTTAAGAGGAAAACCCCACTTGATGAGTTAGCACAGTTATACGTGGATAATATTGTATGCCTTCACGGGGTTCCGGTGAGTATAGTGTCAGATCGAGACTCCAGGTTTGTGTCTCACTTTTGGGGAACCCTACAGAGTGCCCTTAACACAGAGTTGAAGTTCAGTACCGCTTTTCATCCGCAAACAGACGGCCAATCATAGAGAACTATACAAATCCTTGATGACATGTTGAGAGCTTGTGTAATGGACTTCAAGGGAAGTTGGGATAAGTATTTGAAGTTAGCCGAATTTGCTTATAACAATAGCTATCAATCAAGTATCGGGATGGCCCCTTATGAGGCCTTATATGGTAGAAAGTGCAGATCTCCGGTGCATTGGGATGATATTGGGGAAAAGAGAATGTTGGGGCCTCATTTGGTGCACAGTGCTTTGGAGAAGATTCCTTTAATAACTAGACGAATCAAGATGGCTCAAGATAGGCAAAAGAGTTGGGCAGACCTAAAGAGGAGACACGTAGAATTTAAAGTTGGTGATTTTGTTCATTTGAAGATCTCACCTAAGAAGGGAGTTATGAGGTTTGGGAAGCGTGGGAAGTTAAGCCTTCACTATGTAGGGCCATTCGAAATCCTTGATAGAGTCGGAGAAGTGGCTTATAGGTTAGCACTACCACCAAAATTATATAAGGTGCATAATGTATTTCACGTAGCCATGTTGAGGAGATACGTCCCCGACCCTAGTCACATATTGGAGTACGAACCATTGGAAGTTCAAGAGGATTTGACTTATGAGGAATTTCCTATTCATATAATTGACCGAAAGGAACAAATATTGAGGCATCGCACTATTCCATTTGTGAAAGTCCAATGGTCAAATCATTCAACTAGAGAAGCTACTTGGGAACTGGAAGAAGAGATGAGGAATAAGTACCCGCATATCTTTATCAATGAAGGTATATTTTTCTTACTATTTAAGTTTCGAGGACGAAACTTATTTTCAAGGGGGGAAGAATGTAATAACCAATTTTTAGATATATTATATACGTACATATATATAAGTAAAGAATTAATAATAATTAAACTAGGATTGTTGGGTAACTTAATTACTTGAGGGTACATAAGTAATTTAGATAAGTTTAGTAACCTAGGAATTAAAAGGTGTCATATATTGAATAGATGTAGTCTTGGAGAATTCAAAAAGAAAACTTGCGCCGCCTATCACAATTGAAGCACAAGAAAAGAAAAGAAGGTGAGATTGTTGATTTGGTTTATGTGAGAATTGTTTAATCCACTTTATGCATAAGATTCATAAGCAGATTAATTAATTTCATACCTAAATAGAAAGTAATTGTTATTTCATTAGTACTTAGAATTTTTATACTCATAAATGGTTACTTTATTGGCAGTGGGAATTTTATATTCTTAAAGATAGGATGTATATATGTGTTTGAGGGATTTAAGTAATTAATTGTCATGCCATGAACATTAAAGATATACTACCAAGGCTACGTGACTTTTACAATTTAATTAGTGAGTTAATTGGTGGAATTGAGAAATCAGATTTATGTTTGTCTTCACATATGAACGAGATGCAGTAATGATTAATTCCTTATCTGAATTCGGAACTGACCTATTTAGTTGTTTATATAGGGTATAACGGGAAATTTTTGGACTATAATTGGACTTCATGTGTAATTAATGTATTGATACATAAACTTGATACATGAACTGAAGATAGTTTATTAATCCTTAAATTTATGTATTTTAGTTTTGCATTAAAGATATTGGAGTTGGTTGGGGTTTCATAAGTGTCGTAATCTCAAAGGTTTAAGGTAAGTAATTTTGAACACTTTCCTATCGTTTTATGAGCTCGAATATAATTTCTTAACTTTTGGAATTTGTGAATGTTTCGAAACATGGAGATACATTGTTATAATTTGTCAGCTCTCAAGTGCATGCGTGTATTCGGTCTACCTTTTGGACTCTGTTCTGTTTGTCCCCGGGGTCATCTGCGTGCCCACTGGTCATGGGCTCATCTGTTCTGTCCCCTTCGACCGAGGGGTCTCTGTTTATCCATTGGGTCACTATGAGTCATGCATGTAATATCTTGTTAGCAAAACTAAATGGTTTTCTGAAATATTTGCTTTGACAATTCTCCATGTTCTGGCCAAAGTAGTTTTATAAGTTGTGAAAGTTTTAGCTATGATAATCCAATGGGTCTCTGTTCATGATTGCTTGCTGAGTTTGCGACTCACCCTTCGTCATATTTTCTTCTTCTTTCAGATGTTTAGTTATATTTTGTGGAGCTAAGAAAACAAGTAGATGGATTGCTCGAGGTCGAGACGAAGTTTTCATTTATTTAGACGATTCATTATTCTAATAGACTTTGAAACAGTTTCTTATGATATTAAGACTATTTTTGGTATTTGATTAATTGGGAAAAATTTTAGATGTTCGTTGTACTCGAATATTTTTATTGGTTGTGTTTTAGGATTTATTTACAAGACCTTTACTCGCTATATTATTGTCAATTTGTTATTGATTTAGAGGCTTCGTGTCGCCGTTGTTATTACGACGACACGGCCTGTCATGTCTCTTTTTAGGGCGTGACAATGTTGATTGATCGTATATTTCATAATTCTCTCTAAAACATTATATTGAATTAGATAAGGTTCAGGGTAATAAAAAACTAGATAAGGTTGAATATATAAGTATAGAAAGTTAATCAAGTCGTTAGAATATGAATATAACTAGATAAGGTTGAATAATTCAAATTTATCAATTCTCATCCTATAATATCTAAATCTAACACTGTATTAGAAGTACAAAATCTCGAGAACAAAATCTAATGCAAATTTTCAACATAAAGTATATATATATTTTTCTAATGGTTTACTCATATATACTCATTAAAATCATTACTAATTAGTCATTGAACATATTCATACTTGTTTATTGTGTCCTTACTAAGACATATATCTCTATATAAGCACAACAACAATCTTAAAAATAAGATTAAGAAAAAAGTTCAATTATGTTCTAATAATCCAGAAATCAATAGAGCAATGGCTACGATGTTGGCAGTTTCTACAACCATGCTACTAATTGTGTGTGTGTTCCTTTCAACATCTATAAATGGAAACAAATTTGTTCGCAACGATCGGGTGAGTTCAATTCGTGTTTTTAAAGAAAATTTAGCCTATAATCTACCCAAACCCACTTTTGGTCACAATCCTCCACTAGCCCATGCAAACCCATATACAAGGGGTTGCGAGCCGATCGAAATGTGCCGACAAGACCCACCCCCGCGGGGCCGTTAAAAGAGAGCCAAAATTGAATATGTATTGCATAATAATAGTCAACTCCATTCCTTGTAAACTCACACATCACAAGGTCACTCGTTATTGTTCAGCACAATTTGTATGCTTAGTAGAATAAAATAAAAAATATTGTTTTAATATTTATCACTAGCAATAAATTTGGAAACATAATAGACTATTTAATAAACGAGAGAATTATACTTGTGTACCAAACTATATGTCGATTCTCACTTGTGGTACCATAAAAATCGAGGCTGACACATTTGGTACCACAATTTAAGAAATCGAATCACTTTTAGTACCACCGTTAAAAATGAACATTAACATATCACGTGGCAGTTAGGTGTTATTGTAAAATTGATGCCATTACTTATGTTGACTGACAATTCTACCCCATAACATTTCAAGTTGGCAAAATAATACCATATCTTCAAATTTACTGAAAATTTTAGCACACATTATTGCCAATTTCAAAATTGGTTCGAATAAGACACGTGCGGAACAATTTTGAAATTTTACTTATTATATTTACATATTTATTTAACTAATTTAATTTTATAAATACTATCAGCAGACCAAATAATACTTTAATATAAATTCGACAAAAAATATTTTTTTTTTAAATCTAATGAACGGCCTGGGAACAAAGAACCTAGGCCGCAGCGACCTGGGATTTGGGTTGGAAGGGTGGGGTGGTTGGGAGAGAAGATGGGTTTTTTTTTTAAAAAAAAATTATAAATATTTATTATAATATATAACTTTATTATATTATTAGATATATTAATACTATTTTATAAATTTTAGATTTTTAAAAAATATATTTTTTGTCGGATTTATATTAAAGTATTATTTGATCTATTAATATTGTTTATAAAATCAAATTAGTTAAATAGATATGTAAATATAATAAGTAAAATATCAGAAATGTTAACTTTGAACAGCTATTTCTCCCAAATTACTCGATGAAAAGTGACAAGGTTGGTGTCTATCAACTCGTCTTGATGAGAGGGGAAAAAAGACACCGGCCATGTCAAATTTTATCGAGTAATTTGAGAGAAATCATTGTTCAAAGTTTGGTTCGCGAAGAACCCTAGATCCAAAATTTCAAACTCGGTCACCATTTCTTCCAAATTACTCCATGAAATTTGACAAGGTTGGTGTCAATGAACTCATCTTCATGAGAGGAACAACAGCCACGACTTAATTTTGGCAAATAGACAATTGTAATTTTTGAGGGGGTAGCAGAGGGTGTTCTTGTAATATAGTTTTGGTCGAGAGTGGTGTCTTTGTAATATTTGAAACAGCAGGGTAAAATCTTGTAATTAGGGTGATAGTCAGGGGGTGTCAATGTAAATTTCCCTATAAAATAATTTATGGTATCACAATATATTGATCCACTTCCAATTTTAGATGTATAATGTAATCATAACATAAATAATATACATTGCGTTATATATACTATGGCTTCAGCTTATTAGTTTTCTTCTCACCTTTTTTTTTTTTCCAATTTTATCTTCGTATTTTATTTTATTTTTAGTTCAATTCCCCTTGATTTTTTGTTCACTCATGTTTTTCTATTTTGTCTTATTGATCAATTTTCTTATTGTTTGATTTTGCAATGGAACAGAACTTCGTAATGGTACATATATAGTTCATTTTCCTAATGGTTTACCAGATCTTGAAATTACTATTTTGCCCCTCCATAGTTCATTTTCCTAATGGTTTACCAGATCTTGAAATTACTATTTTGCCCCTCCACTGACTGGTATGAGCTTGCATTCTCACCGAAAAACATAGTAGGGTGCTAAGTGCCAAAGATTATGTATTCTAGGGTGCATAGTGTCAAAGTTTTAATTCATGGGTGAAAGGCCAAAGTAAGGTAATTCCAGGGTGCAAGTTACTAATCATCCGAATGTTTTGTCTATTATATAATTAAAAAAAAATTGTTCTCGTAAAATAGAAGTATTAATTAAAATTTGATATTATGATTTTTATAGCATTTTTCATCAAAAAAAAAAATATTAGTTTATTTAGTGATTTTTGTGACATAGTCAATCTTAAACATCTTAATTATTAAAAAATAAATCATTAACATGTTATTTTTAATTTATTTTAGTTTGAATAACCTCTTTTAACATTTTCTCTAAGTAAAACTTAAATCAAAGGAAAAAGACATTGTTTTCGTGTTGTTTCCAGATATTCTCTAGATTATTGACAATATATCTAAAAATTACGTCTACAAATCTAACACCTTATCTTATTGCATGATATATTTTGTTATAAGAATAACATGTAATCTTTCCTAATTTTTTTTACACTACATACTCTATATTTTCAGGGTACAAAGTGACAACATTCAGTATTTTGGAATACATAGGGCCAAAATCTATATTTTCAGGGTGCAAAGTGCCAAAAAAAATCAAAAATGACTTATCTACCCTTTCTATATGATAATTTTCTCACCAAAATACACACTCGGGTGCAAAATGCCAAAGAAATTGTATTTGCAGAGTGCAGAGTGCCAAAAGTGTTAAGTCAGGATGCAAAGTGTCAAAACTCTATATTTTTATGGTGTAAAATGCCAAAACCCCAAATTTGATCCATGATTTTAACTTAATAATTCCTCAAGAACTCTAGATAAGCATTCTTGAACTTTAGTTAAGCAAAACTATATGCATTCCGTGATGCACGGTAGGATGGTCCGTTGGTAAATCTGTTGCTGAATATTCAGTCACTAAATCCGTCGCTAATATTTAGCGACGGATTTTTATCCGCCACTAAATCCGTCGCTAAAGCTATCAGCGACGGATTTTTCTTCAAAATCCGTTGCTATTTTGACTGATTTTTGTAGTGATTAATTTTTATAATTCGGGCCAAACACTTTAAAAATCACAATAAATATTTAGAAGTGCTCCCATCCCCGGACCAAACTCACCCTAAGAAAATGTTGATGTCCCTTCTTAAAAAAAAAAGAAGATATTTTGATGTCCTTAGATTAATTCATAGTCAATCAATTTAAAATTTTAAGTTTCAACAATTTTACAAAAATAAATAATTGGTTACTTCAATATTTTAGGTATGGATTTCGGTATATTATAGTATTAATTAGAAAATAATTTATGGTATCACAATATATTGATCCACTTCCATGTTTAGATGTATAATGTAATCATAACATAAATAATATACACTGCGTTATACATACTATGACTTCAGCTTATTAGTTTTATTCTCACCTTTTTTTTTTTCCAATTTATCTTCGTATTTTATTTTATTTTTAGTTCAATTCCCCTTGATTTTTTGTTCACTCATGTTTTTTCTATTTTGCCTTATTGATCAATTTTCTTATTGTTTGATTTTGCAATGGAACAGAACTTCGTAATGGTACATATATAGTTCATTTTCCTAATGGTTTACCAGATCTTGAAATTACTATTTAATTTTGACCCTCCACTGACTGGTATGAGCTTGCATTCTCACCGGAAAACGTAGTAGGGTGCAAAATGCCAAAGATTATGTATTCTAGGGTGCATAGTGTCAAAGTTTTAATTCAAGGGTGAAAGGCCAAAGTAAGGTAATTCCAGGGTGCAAGTTGCTAATCATCTGAATGTTTTGTCTATTATATAATAAATAAATAAATTGTTCTCATAAAATAGAAGTATTAATTAAAATTTGATGCTATGGTTTTTATAGCATTTTTCATCAAAAAATAAAATAGTTTATTTAGTGATTTTTGTGACATAGTCAATCTTAAACTTCTTAATTATTAAAAATATATCATTAACACGATTTTTAATTTATTTTAGTTTGACTAACTTCTTTTAACATTTTTTCTATGTAAAACTTAAATCAAGGGAAAAAGACATTGTTTTCGTGTTGTTTTCAGGTATTCTCTGGATTGTTGACAATGTATCTAAAAATTACGTCTACAAATCTAACACCTTATCTTATTGCATGATATCTTTTGTTTCACATGTAATCTTTCCTAATTTTTTTACACGACATACTCTACAAATCTATAATTATTAACTACTAGCATATTAAATTTTGGAATTTCAGAAAAATAAAAATAGTTCTTACCTCATTACTTACACCTAGTAATTTCGTTAAAATAAAAAATGTGCCGAAATTTTAAGTCGGGGTAAAAAGTACAAAAAAAAAAAATATTTTCAGAGTGCAAAGTGCCAGCATTCAATATTTTGGGATACATAGGGCCAAAATCTATATTTTCAGGGTGCAAAGTGCAAAAAAAATAAAAAATGACTTATCTACCCTTTCTACATGATAATTTTCTCACCAAAATACACACTCGGGTGCAAAATGCCAAAGAAATTGTATTTGCAGAGTGCAGAGTGCAGAGTGCCAAAAAATTTTAAAGTCAGGATGCAAAGTGTCAAAACTCTATATTTTTAAAGTGTAAAATTTCAAAATCCCAAATTTGATCCATGATTTTAACTTAATAATTCCTCAAGAATAAGCATTCTTGAACTTTAGTTAAGCAAAACCATATGCATTCCTCAATTATATACTTATGATAGTATATAATTTTCTCAGGTTTTGGAATTATTTTCATTCCAAATTAGATTTGACTATTGTTGTTATGGTCATAGATATATTAATGATATAAATAACACAAATGGAAACAATATAAATGGAACCGTTTAATGAAATATTCTATGGTAAGATTTAATAAAATTCTGTTTGATTTTTTTTTTTTTTTTTTTTTGTGAAAAATCTTTTTTTATTTGACCACCTATTCCTAGGCGTTATACTATAAAATTTCTCCTATTCTCAAGATGCAATATTTCTTTTCCTAAAGCTAGATGTATTCATTTGGGAAATAAAAACCAATCATTTCCATAAAAGCAGTGAAATTTTGAAATAGACGGAAATAACCTGTTTGCAAGATGCATTAATTTCGAAAATAAAAATCATTATATAAACACACGCATTATATATAATAATGGTTTAACAAGGGAGTTATTGTAGTATTGGCCATTTTTCTATATGGTAATATTTTAACCTAAATTTTGTCTAGGACTAAGGAGTAATAATATACGGTATTTTATATTCATGGTTAGTTTCTAAGTTTAAATTTGACCACGTCTTTTGGATTAAGGCAATTATTTAGTAATATGCTTTCAATAGAGATATAATACCAATCGACAATAATTTGAACCAAAATTGTGTTGACATGTCTATACTATATAAGTTCAATGAAAACTTGCATATAAACTCACCACATACAATTATATATTTCATTTACGGAGCCAATTTCTCGTCGGATCACACCAAAGGTAAGTCTGATCAAATGAAAATCTATATACTTTGATGAACATTTTTTAGTGTGCCAAATTATTTTATAAAAATATTCTTAATTTATATGTATTTTTTAATTGTTATTGCATAGTCTAAATTAGATCAAAATGAAAATATGTCAGCTATATATATACTTGCTAATTATTATTTGAGCATCAAATTAAAATTGAAAAATTTAATTAAAAAGCTAATTTCTTACCATTGATGTTTTTTTATAAGAAATTCGATTATAATTTCATTGTCTAACTATGACTTCTTCAAAATAATGATAATTTCGATTTCACATGGACATCTATTTCGATTTAATCCACTTGAATTAAATCCAGTTGGAATGGTAAATATATCATTGTTTCAATCACCATTCCGCAACAAGCGTTGGTCAAATTTATACTATCTTTAACATGCAAAATTTGTTGATTAATAAAATTGCACAAATTTTCACAATTTTTTCTTTTGTATTTTGTATCATTTAATTTTCTGGTATCGTGCCTCCTATCTATATGTTCATATTTGTGTTGGTGCCAATTCTTTTCTTTGTGTTTCTTTACTATATTTCTTTTTATTTATCATCAATGGTATATTTTAATTTCTTTATTTTATTTGTAGATTATAACAATTCTAAATCCAAAAGATTATAATAAAAAGCAAATGGCTAGGATGTTGGTGGTTTGGGCAGCCATGCTGCTTATTGCGTGTGTTTTCCTTTCAACATCTGTAGAGGGAAACATATTTGTTCGTTACGATCGGGTGGGTTCAATTCGTCTTCTTAAAGAAAAGTTAGTGCAAATCTCTGCGAATGAACACGACAATCCGAAGGATCGCCCGGTCATTGGCTATCCCGCTATAGTTCATAATCGACCTTTTCGTCATAATCCGCCAAAAGTTCCTTCAAACCCATATAGAAGGAGCTGCGAGCCTACCGAAAAGTGCCGATCAAGCCCACCCCCTGTGGGCTCGTCGCAAAAAAGTAATTGAATATGACCGTATTACGACAAATCGTTTTGCAAAATAGTAGTCGACCTTGTTCCTTGTAAACTCATACATCACAAGGTCGTCCGTTAATGCTTAGCACGATTTGTATGCTTAATGGAATTAAATAAAACATTTTTTTTAATATTTATGTCTAGCAATAAAATTTGCATACATGATAGACAATTCAATTAACTTAATTAATTAACTTGAATGTTACTATTTATATTACTTGCATTAAATTATATTATAACCATAACACAATTAGATTATGAAATCATAGAATTAAATACTATAACTAGATATCTTACTTAAATGTTAAGTGAGAAACAAAAATCTTGTAATCTAAGATATATTAGTAATATTAGGGTGTGTTCTGTTTGCACAATAAACCAAGATTCATAAATTAATTATGCCTATATCACATGTTTGGTTTGACGTATTATTTTTTGGGTTGGCCCTGAAAAAGTGAGCCATCTCATCTTATTTTGGAAAGTTACTCTTTTATTTGGTCAGATAACATTGCAACACTCTCCCCCGTTACTCAACAATCTGCTCAAGATTGGATTGTAATTGACTATTTAGTTCGATCTCATTAGACATACCGAATGCCCCCAATAACTTGTACATAATACATCACACTGGGGAGGACCTATACCTTTTGCACTCTTCGGTCCGAGCTGTAAATATACAGTCTAATAGATCAAAAAAAATGGCAATTTATTTTTGACATTATATTTTTATATTTTATATATTACAAATAAGAATATGTTAATCAAGAGATAATACTTGATGTCTATGAATAAACAATTTAAGTATTTTTTTAGATGGTAATTACATCAGTATATCATCGTTACAATAGAATCTATCCAACAATACATCATCATTATATCAAGAATCAACTCAATTGTTATTATTAATACATTTAATTTAAAATAATTTTGAATAAAAATTTAGAACAAAATATCAAAATCCCAAATTTGATCCATGATTTTAACTTAATATTTCCTCAAGAACTCTAGATAAGCATTCTTGAACTTTAGTTAAGCAAAACTATATTCATTCCGTGCTTAGCCGAGGACTTATGATCGTCTATACTTATATCACGGTAGGATGGTCCGTTGACCAAAATCCTACTATTTTGACTAAATATAATTTTCTCAGGTTTTGGAATTATTTTCATTCCAAATTAGTTTTGACTATTGTTGTTATAGTCATAGATATATTAATGATATATATAACACAAATGGAACCGTTTAATGAAATATTCTATGGTAGATTTAATGAAATTCTGTTTTTTTTTTTTTTTTTTGAGAAAAATCTTTTTTTTTTTTGACCACCTATTCCTAGGCGTTATACTATAAAATTTCTCCTATTCTCAAGATGCAATATTTCTTTTTCTAAAGCTAGATGTATTCATTTGGGAAATAAAACCAATCATTTCCATAAAAGCAGTGAAATTTTTGAGAAAGGCTAAATAACCTGTTTGCAAGATGCATTCATTTCGAAAATAAAAATCATTATATATACACACGCATTATAATGGTTTAACAAGGGAGTTATTGTAGTATTGGCCATTTTTCTATATGGTAATATTTTTAACCTAAATAATATACGGTATTTTATATTCATGGTTAGTTTCTAAGTTTAAATTTGGATTAAGGCAATTATTTAGTAATATGCTTTCAATAGAGATATAATACCAATCGACAATAATTTGAACCAAAATGAACCTAAATTGTGTTGACATGTCTATACTATATAAGTTCAATGCAAACTTGCATATAAACTCACCACATACAATTATATATTTCATTTACGGAGCCAATTTCCCGTCGGCTCACACCAAAGGTAAGTCTGATCAAATGAAAATTTATATACTCTGATGAACATTTTTTAGTGTGCCAAATTATTTTATAAAAATATTCTTTATGTGTATTTTTTAATTGTTATTCCATAGTCTAAATTAGATCAAAATGAAAATATGTCAGCTATATATATACTTGCTAATCATTATTTGAGCATCAAATTAAAAATGAAAATTTAATTAAAAAGCTAATTTCTTACCTTTGATGTTTTTTTATAAGAAATTCGATTATAATTTCAGTGTCTAACTATGACTTCTTCAAAATAATGATAATTTCGATTTCACATGGACATTTATTTCGATTTAATCCACTTGAATTAAATTCAGGTGGAATGGTAGATATATCATTGTTTCAATCACCATTCCGCAAGAAGCGTTGGTCAATCTTATATTATCTTTAACATGCAAAATTTGTTGATTAATAAAATTGCACAAATTTTCACAATTTTTTCTTTTGTATTTTGTATCATTTAATTTTCTGGTATCGTGCCTCCTATCTATATGTTCATATTTGTGTTGGTGCCAATTCTTTTCTTTGTGTTTCTTTACTATATTTCTTTTTATTTATCATCAATGGTATATTTTAATTTCTTTATTTTATTTGTAGATTATAACAATTCTAAATCCAAAAGATTATAATAAAAAGCAAATGGCTAGGATGTTGGTGGTTTGGGCAGCCATGCTGCTTATTGCGTGTGTTTTCCTTTCAACATCTGTAGAGGGAAACAGATTTGTTCGTTACGATCGGGTGGGTTCAATTCGTCTTCTTAAAGAAAAGTTAGTGCAAACCTCTGCAAATGAACACAACAATCCGAAGGATCGCCCGCTCATTGGCTATCCCGCTATAGTTCATAATCGACCAAGTCAAAAGCCGCCAAATGTCCCTTCAAACCCATATAGAAGGAGCTGCGAGCCTACCGAAAAGTGCCGATCAAGCCCACCCCTTGTGGGCTCGTCGCAAAATAGTAATTGAATAAGATCGTATTACGACAAATCGTTTTGCAAAATAGTAGTCGACCTTGTTCCTTGTAAACTCATACATCACAAGGTCGTCCATTAATGCTTAGCACGATTTGTATGCTTAGTGGAATTAAATAAAACATTTTTTTTAATATTTATGTCTAGCAATAAAATTTGCATACTTGATAGACGATTCAATGAACTTAATTAATTAACTTGAATGTTACAATTTATATTACTTGCATTAAATTATATTATAACCATAACACAATTAGATTATAAAATCATAGAATTAAATACTATAACTAGATATCTTACTTAAATGTTAAGTAAGAAACAAAAATCTTGTAATCTAAGATATATTAGTAATATTAGGGTGTGTTATGTTTGCACAATAAACCAAGATTCAGAAATTAATTATGCCTATATCACATGTTTGGTTTGACGAATTATTTTTTGGGTTGGCCCCAAAAAGTGAGCCATCTCCTCTTATTTTGGAAAGTTACTCTTTTATTTGATCAGATAACATTGCACACTCTCCCCTGCTACTCAACAATCTGCTCAAAATTGGATTGTAATTGAATATTTAGTTCGATCTCATTAGACATACCGAACGCCCCCAATAACATGTACATAATAAAACATTCATGGCAATTTATTTTTGACATAATATTTTTATATTTTATATATTACAAATAAGAATGTGTTAATCAGGAGATAATACTTGATGTCTATGAGTAAACAATTTAAGTATTTTTTTTAGATGATAATTAAATCAGTATATCATCGTTACAGTAGAATCTATCCAACAATACATCATCATTAATTATATCAAGAATCAACTCAATTGTTATTATCAAGAATCAACTCAATTGTTATTATTAATACATTTAATTTAAAATAATTTTGAATAACTTAAATTAAATATCAAAATTTTAGAACAAAAGACAAAATTCTAATAATATTCTGAACAAAATAAAAAATAAAATAAAATTACTGCATCGCTGACGTCCCCAAAGTCCCAGACATTCATTGGGCCCCAACCTCTACATTCCACTAGTGAGCAATATCAAAACTAAATGGATTTACCTTAAAAAATTCCAATTATTCATCAACATATTTCAATTTTGGATACTACTATGTTTTTAGGATTAAGACACGTCCAGTAGAAATACTTACCTGGCTGTGGAAAATGTAAGAAGTGAAAAAAGATAGAAAAAATAAGTAAATCTTAAAAAGGCGCTGAGATAAATTTATTTTTAATAAGAATGAATATCTTAGAAACTAGAATTTGTAAATTTAATAAATACTTTTGCCTCTATTAAAATTGAAAAACAAATTTTCATGAAATATTTTTTATACAAGGACCCCTATTTTAAATTTGGCCTAGTGCCCAGAAAAGGGTAGGGCCAGCTCTAGCTGAACCCCGATAATGACCGGAAGTTCAGAAAAAATATGAGTCGATTATGAGCATGTAGTTATGAAGTCCGATAATATATGAGTTTGACCATGTTGTTGTGAAGCCCAACAATATATGAGTTTGAGTCAATCTAAACTCGACTCATAAAACTCGATTGACAAGCCTAAATAATTCTCGTTGAAAATAGGATGGTAGTTGATAATATACCCTTTCAGATTATGTGCTGCTATCATGGATCAACGTTTCGTTTTCTATGTATGTGTTGGTCAACTAAATATTGAAAACTTTTCTAAATGTTTCCGGAAATTTTACGGAAACAACATGAAAATTGTAAAAGGAGTTACTATAATTAAGAAAAAAAGAAAATCCAAGACAATTAAAGTAATAAAGATTTCAAAAATACACCTTATTTTTGTTTTTCATTGATTCAAAAACAAAAACATTTTGATGTTTTAAACGGAGAAGATGGAGATCTCATCTACAAGCTAATTGAAACTCTACGGGAGCACTTGGAATTTACAAAGACAAAAAACAGATTTTGACTAAAAGGAGGGATGTTGACTCACCGATGAACACTGTCAGAAAGTAGTCCCCCTAAGTTCCAATTCCCATTACATCTGCCGAAACTTTAAGTAGAGATAGAACTTACTCAGTCCCTATTGTTCCTTTTTCAAGTTAAAGGCAGGTAACCAGTGTGATCGATATATACACTACTACAAATTTGGGGCTTTTGCAACGGAAAATTTATAACGATGGCATTCGTCGCAATTTCTAACTGATTTGTGACGGAGTTACAACGAAATTTCTCAGAATTACATAAATTTTTTTACGATCGGATCTGCAACAAAACAACGACTAACATTTGCGACAGACAATTGAGTTCGTTGCAAGTTTGTCGCAAAATTTTTGCATCACTTATTTATTTTTGGCACCAAAATTAGCGACAACAATTTGTGACAAATGTCTGTTACAATTAACTTGTGACATGTAATTTGTAACAAATTTGGCACAATTTTTTTTTTAAATAATATATATATATATATATATATATATATATATATATATATATATATATAACTTGCGACAAATGGACATCTGCAACACCAAAATCGATTTCAAATTTATCGCAAAAAATATTATTTATTTTCTTTATCCACCAACGTAATTTTCCTTCAGAAACAAGTTTTAATCCATATTAACTTAATTGGAGCATAATATTTAAAAGATAAATACTTGGTGTGTTGTTTTTGTGTTATTTAAAAGATAAAAACACCAACTTAACTGAAATGATTATAATGTTGGACCATCATTTATTTTATAAAAAATTCAATTATATCGAAATCAAATTTAGTAAATTTATATATCAACTTAATAAAGTCAACAAGTTGACCATGAAGCGACCAATATTATTTAGCACCTCGATTATGAAAGATATATCTAATAATATAATATCACGCAAACAATTTTTCTTGTATACCCTTTACTCCCTTTTATGTTCCAAACGAATACATAAAACCAAGGTCCATTTCCGGGAATAAAATAAACTAATTTTATTAAATAAAATATAGAAAGGAATTTATGTCAACAAATCACACTCCAAAGTCCAAAACTCAAATCAAAACAATATACAAATATCTAGTTCTACAATTATGTCCATTATTTTATTAATAAGTTAATAGCAATTTACCCCCTGTGTTATTCATAATGTTTAATTTACATTTCTGTAATTTGAAAAATAACATTTTACCCCATGTAATTTTATAAAAGATTCGTACTGCCTTAATGACATTTTAATATATGACACTTTATCACATAGGGGTAAATTGTCATTAACTTTTTTTTTAAAATTAATTATCATAGTATATCAATAGATTTTCATTGTCTAAAAGTAATAATTGCGTCTAGTTGTTTCAAATTAGGTTCAAAAGATAAGGGATCTTTTTCAATTTTGATTTATTTATTTATTTTATTCTTTTAAATAACTTCTCTATTTATGTTGGACTGATTTATGCAATGCCAACATATTGGAACGTGAATAAGATGAGGACTCGGTTGCTCAATAAGATGCAAAAGCAATAAAAAAATTAACCAATTTTAGATTTCAAATTAAGTGATGATTTGAAGATATCATATTACGAGTTTTGTGGAGAGTGGGTTTGTTGGGAGAGTGAGTTTGTTTGGACTCTTAACCACAATTACAAAATTTCTGTAATTTGATTTGAGTGTTAAAAATTCAAAATTTTAAAAAAAAAAAAAAAAAAAAAAAAAGACTTGCGCTGTATATAGGTATAGAATAGATTTCGTTCATTTCTTCTAAACGTTTATAAGAAATTTGAATCTATTTCAATGTCAGACAACTCAAATACTTAAAGATTTCATTGAATTCACATTTTCACCAACACTTTGAATCAACAGTGTTGGATTCACCGTAAAAACACATACCTACACTCTTGTTTCTGTTTTACATAAACTTATTGTGTTCATGAATATATGTATGGATATTTTAGTGGAGTTTATGTGCAAAATTCTTAACACACTTACATACTTTTCCTAATTTTTGTATGTTAATAATTTAGTGTAATATTTTTTGGATTTTGAACTATTATTATAGGGAAATTGATATGAGCATGACCAGATTACAATCCAACCAAAACAGTTGAGGAACATGCAAAAATGCGTGACATTGACTTCCAGAAGTGGCTAACTGAACGTGTAAGTGAGTAGAGGTTTTTTTTTAACATTTATTAAAAAACTTCAAAAGTTGACAAAACTAAATTTTGCTTCAAATAGGTCAAGGATCCAGAGAGGGTAGTCGATGATCGCATTAAAGTGATAGCTTATGGCCCAAATCGATGGGTGAAATGCTACAATGGATATTTTGTCAATGGTTACAAGTTT
Organism: Penstemon davidsonii; assembly: GCA_034814905.1. Taxonomy (NCBI): domain Eukaryota; kingdom Viridiplantae; phylum Streptophyta; class Magnoliopsida; order Lamiales; family Plantaginaceae; genus Penstemon; species Penstemon davidsonii. The sequence continues at coordinate 2,666,578 of JAYDYQ010001086.1, read as the reverse complement.
CACATAGCAGACTATGGGCAACACAAAAAGACAATGAATAGTGGTGTTTGTGTGTTAGGGAGCACATGGAATGAGGATGAGGTCGATTACTATGGCATGTTGACTGAAATCATAGAGTCGGAATACTTCGGCAAAGGTAACAAAGCCGTGCTATTCAAGTGCTATTGGTATGACCAATCTAGAAACGGGATCAAAGTACACCCACGATTTGGTGTTGTGGAGATTAATCATACTAAAAAGATTCGTACTAACGATCTATTCGTATTAGCAAAACAAGCTCAAAAGGTTTATTGAACACGTTTTCCGAGCATGAAAAGAGAGAGACGTGATTGGTGGGTTGTGCGTAAAGTCAAACCCCGGAGTAGAATTAATATTCCTTTGGTCCAATCTGAGAATGAGGATACTCAAACAAGGAATACTAATGCTTTTCAAGAAAAAGAAACTACGTTCCCCCAACCCATTCCTATCTTGGTTGATCTTGTTCACAATTGTTTTGTCGATGATGGTGTTGGACCTTCTCAAATGGGTTCAAACGGATTTCATGATGACACAGACTCATTAATGTTTGATGCAAGCGAAAATGATAATGGAGGGTTTGAAGAACTTTTTGATGAAGAGGAACATGTTGAAGAAGATGATGAGATCTTTAGCAATGATGATATATATTGATGGACTTGTCTTGTTATTTGATTATTTATTACATACTTCTTTTACAAACATTCAGAAAGCGTATAATGATTGTCATATATATGATTAGTTGTGAAGATAATGGGTGCTGCAAGACACTACAAGAAAAACAGTTTTTTCCGACGGGGAAAAATCCGTTGGAAATGACTGTTTTTTCCGACGGAATTTCCTACCGAAGAAAAATCCGTCGGAAAAACCACCAAAAATTAAAAAAATAATAAAATATAATTTCCAACGGATAAAATCCGGCGGAATTTCCAATAATTTTTTTTTAAAAAAAATTATAGTTTTTCCGACGGGTTGCCACGTCGGAAATTTGTTAAATAAATTTTGAAAAAAAAGATACATGATTTACGACGGGTGTTACCCGTCGGAAACTATATAAAAAATAAAAAAAGAAATAAAAATTTACTATGTATATTTCTGACGGGTGTAACCCGTCGGAAAATATAATAAAAAACTATATAAAAAATAAACAAAGAAATAAAAATTTACTATGTATATTTCCGAGGGGTGTAAAATATAATAAAAAACTAAATAAAAATTAAATTATATATTTTCCAATGGGTTTCACCCGTCCAAAAATATATAAAAGAAATAAAAATTAATATATATTTCCGATGGGTTAATCCCGTAGGAAAATATATTAAAAAACTAAATAACAATTAAATTACATATTTTCCGAGGGGTGTAACCAGTCGGAAAATATATTAAAAAATTAAATAAAAATAAAATTATATATTTTCTAAGGGATTAACCCGTTGGAAAAAAATAAAAAAAATAAACTACAATTACTAACTTTACTTGTGAATATGTCAATTTAGAAGACTCGTTTTACTACAATAGAGATGGCAATTGCTTTTTTGAGATTCCACTACAAGAATTCAGGCTGGAGGTGATGCATTTTGATTTGGAAGTTGAGCAAAAAGAAACTCAGATGTTTTCTATACTATGCTCCTGGAAATATTTTCTTGTAGTACTTTAAATATGACTTATATAGTTATATTGTACTAAATCTTTCAATTATACAAATAACATATTTTTACTTCAAATATATTGTTGCTAAATTAAAATATTTTTACATGTATATTTTAGGAGCTATTTAAAATAGCAATATTTTTTTCTTATAGTTTTTTATTTTATTTTATGTGTTATATGAGAAGAAAATTGAAATTATAAAATTTGATGTAAAATATAATTTCTAAATTTTAGGAGATTATGTAAGAGATAAATATAATAAGTTTCCATGTCTAATTGTACCTTTACCATAATAACTATAAAAAGATTTCATGTCTAATTATTCTTCTTCAACTACTTTTACATATTTACCATTGAATTAAATATCACTTCACAACTCAAATAAATTATACAAATAACATATTTTTACTTCAAATATATTGTTGCTAAATTAAAATATTTTTACATGTATATTTTATGAGCTATTTAAAATAGCAATATTTTTTTTCTTATAGTTTTATTTTATTTTTATGTGTTATATGAGAAGAAAATTGAAATTATAAAATTTGATGTAAAATATAATTTCTAAATTTTAGGAGATTATGTAAGAAATAAATATAATAAGATTCCATGTCTAATTGTACTTTACCATAATTAATATAAAAAGATTTCATGTCTAATTATTCTTCTTCAACTATTTTTACATATTTACCATTGAATTAAATACCACTTCACAACTCAAATAAGGGTATATTAGTCTTCACAAAAAAAGAAAAAAACTTAAATTATTCACACTTTTATAATAAAAAATAAGTATAGATAATTGTTGGATCAAGTACTCACAAAAATTTTGAAGTATATTTTTCCTTGCAAAAAGGCTTTGATATGCATAAGCTTGTGTGTAAAATTCACTAGTTATATACACGGATAATTTTAGGAGTCTTAAATTAGTTGTCTGTAGTGTGACTGACAGTATTAAATAGGAAAGTATTAACATACACATAATTTATAGGATATTGGTTACAAAACTTGCAACCAGTTTCAGTGACAAAATTTGGTTGCAAAGTTTTTGAGAAAAGTTTTGTCGTGAACTGGTTACAATTTTTGCAACGAGTTTCAGTGACAAAATTTTGTTGCAAAATTTGCGAGCAAATTTTGGTCAAGAATTGGTTGCTAAATTTGCATCTATTCTAGTGACAAAATGTTGTTGAAGAATTTGTGACAGACGAGCACATGTCACAAATAATGTATTATACTATAAAGACACGTGTCAGTTTATTGTGACAAAATTATTTAATTTACTGACAGTAAATATGTCACTAAGTTTGCGACGGAAATTTTTTCTAATGCAAATATATTTGCGGCGACAATATCAATGGCAGATTTGCGGCAACAATTTTTTTGTCGCATATACCTTTATCAGTGATGGATTTTTAGTTTCTGCGACGAATTTTTCCGTTGTAGAAACCCTTTTCCTTATGCATAATGTTTAATTTATTTTTCTGTAATTTAAAAAAGAGCATTTTACCCCCTATAATCTTATAAAAGTTTTACACCGTCTTCCTAATATATTTAAATTTTGAAAAATATATATTGACAAAATTACTCCTCTTATATGTGGCACTTTACCCCCTTATGTCTATGATAAATGTGGCACTTTATCCCCATTAGGTTTTACAAATACTTTTCATGCACACTCTCAGTTTTGGTGCGTGAGTTATACTATTCGGTTGAAGGAGATAAATTGCTTCTTTAAAATTTTCATGAGGAGATAAAGTGCTCATTTTCAAGCCATAGGAGGTAAATTGAACATTATGTATATCACAGAGGGGTAAATTGATATTAGCTCTTCTTATTTCTCCACATTTTTCTAGCGGAGTTTAAGTAAGAGTTTTTATTTCAAACATTTTTATATTTGTGCTTATAAAATGATGATTTAGAATCAGTAGTGTTAAATCATTACTTTAGAGGAGAGAGAGTTTATGAAAAAAAATGTTTCTTTTTCGGAATTAAGTCTTGTTTTAAAACACAAAAGAGAAATAAGAATAAGAATTTATGGATGGATGGATGAAATAATTTATGGTACAAATTTTCAAAATAATTTACCTATATGTATCATTTAAATTAGAATAATTAAAAAAATCACCTATTTGGATCAATATAATTTAAACAATAATTCTAAAAAAAGAAAATAATATTTAAAAAAATAATTAATGCCGCCGTTGAAGAGAGGGAGGAAAATGGGGTTTGGGGTGGTAGGATATGCTGATTTTTTCTATTATTTTATTTGTTTTTATTTCCATTTAACTTTTAATTTATTATGCTTGTTTGGGTGGAATTAACGTGAATTACACCAAATTGCAGCGGATGACCTTAATTAAACAACAATTGGAAGGGTATTTTTACATGTTTAGGAACACTTAAAGATTTTACTCTTCCGATGCAATATACGGAACTATTAAATTCAATTTTTGGATATATTGTCAAGATGAGATCTTAGGTCCATTACAATTCATAAATGCTATATGTGCAACAAATTCATAATATAATTTCCCACATTGGGACCTTTAAAAAATATTTTTTATTTTTTAATTATTTCTAATTTATATTGATACAAAAAGATGATTTTTTTTTTAATGTTCTATTCTTTTAATTATTTTCTAATTCATATTGGTATGAAATATTATAATTATTATTATTATTATTAAATTTATATTATTTTTAAATAATTTTTGATTCATAAAGGTTATGTTTAAAGTTTATTTTAAGTTTTTTTGTTCTTTGAAATTATTATTTACAAATAGGTTTTTTGGGGGACTTAAGCATAAAACTATTATAACGAACGGACGAAATACCCTTAAGTGCAGGTCACGTGACATCGGAGCCGTTGTGCTCAACCTAAAAAGAGTCAAAGTGAAACAAATAACTCTTAGTAGAGACTCACGTGGTAAAAAAAACTTATGAAGAATGACTATGTAAAAAATTATACATAAGGAGAACCATTTGTGGTATTCACCCATTAACCAATCTAACAAGTCTAAAGAAAAGTCTAATGATTGGAGCCAGTAGATACAAAATGAAACCTTTCACAAAGCAATTAAAATATTATTAATCGCTACGAGATATGTTACATTGATTTGAAAATCATTAGTTTTCTTTATGGACCAATTAAAGAACATATTTGTTTGCATCTTCACATGTAAAAATATTTTATTAAGCACATGCATAGGTGAAAAAATAAAGTCTATGAATAAGAAAATTCTTGTAAACATCTCAAACTGTTAGTATATATATGTGGATTGATTTTTCGTGGAATGTGATCCAATGTAGAAGAATGTGAGTGTTGATAGGTGTTTTATAGGAGAGAAAACTTTGCCCTCTCATTTTTAATATGTTTATACTTCAATTGCCCTATAAGTTTTGATGTCTTCTGGTGTCCCACGTTATATATATTAAATATTATTTCTTTAATTTCTTTAATATATAATAAATAGATATTTATTGTATATGTAAATATTCAATTTAAATCTATTTTCGCAATATAGAATGATCATTATGTAAGATTGGTTTGTATAAGTGATAACTGAAATAAGAAAAGAAAAGGAGAGCAAAAATATTTACATGAAGTTAAAAACATATATTGAATTAGATAAGGGTCAGGGCCAAAAACACTAGATAAGGTTGAATATACATTTATATAGAAAGTTAATCAGGTCGTATTTAACTAGATATGGTTGAATAATTGAAATTTATCAATTCTTATCCTATAATATCTAAATCCAACAATGTATTAGAAGTACAAAATCTTGAGAACAATGTCTAATGCAAATTTTCAACATAAAATAGAAATAATTTTTTGAATGGTTTACTCATATATACTCATTAAAATCATTACTAATTAGTCATTGAACATATTCATATTTGTTTGGTGTGTCCTTACAAAGACATATATCTCTCTCTATATAAGCACAACAACAATCTTAAAAATAACATCAAGAAAAAAGTTCAATTAACACTCTAGAAATCAAAAGAGCAATGACTATGATGTTGGTAGTTTCTACAACCATATTGCTTATTGTGTCTTTGTTCCTTTCAACATCTACAGAGGGAAACAAATTCGTTCGTTATGATCGGGTGAGTTCAATTCGTGACCTTAAAGAAAAGTCATTGCAGATCCTTGCAAATGGACAAAACAATAAAGTGGACGACGGGTTATTGGCTATCCCGTTATAGGTTATAATCGACCCAAACCCACCATTGGTCACAATCCTCCACTAGCCGTTGGAAACCCATATAGAAGGGGCTGCGAGCCGATCGAAATGTGCCGACAAGACCCACCCCCGGGGCCGTCAAAAGAGAGCTACAAAGCAATTGAATATGGCCGTATTGCATCAAATCATTTTGCATAATAAAAGTCAACCCCATTCCTTGTAAACTCACACATCATAAGGTCACCCGTTATTGTTCAGCACAATTTGTATGCTTAGTAGAATAAAATAAAACAATATTGTTTTAATATTTATCACTAGCAATAAATTTGAAAACATAATAGACGATTTAATAAACGAGAGAATTGTACTTGTGGTACCAAATTATATGTCGATTCTCACTTGTGGTACCATAAAAATTGAGGCCGACATATTTGTTACCACAATTTAAGAAATCGAATCATTTTTAGTACCACCGTTAAAAATGGACATTAACTGATGACGTGGGAGTTAGGTGTTATTGTAAAATTGATACCATTACTTATGTTGACTGACAATTCTACCCCATAACATTTCAAGTTGGCAAAATAATCTCATATCTTCAAATTTATTGAAAATTTTATTAATGCCCGATTTTAAAATTGGTTCGAATAAGACACGTGCAGACCAATTTTGAAATTTTACTTATTATATTTACATATTTATTTAACTAATTTAATTTTATAAATAATATTAACAGACCAAATAATACTTTAATATAAATCCGACAAAAAATATATTTTTTAAAAATCTAAGGACGGCCTAGTGGCCTGGGATCGAAGAACCCAGGCCGCGGCGACCTGGGATTTGGGTGGGAGTGGGGGGGGGGGGTTTGGAAGAGAAGATGGACTTTTTTTTTAAAAAAAATTTATAAATATTTATTAATAATGTATAACTTTATTATATTATTAAATATTAAATATATTAATACTATTTTATAAATTTTAGATTTTAAAAAAATATTTTTTTTGTCGGATTTATATTAAAGTATTATTTGATCTATTAATATTGTTTATAAAACCAAATTAGTTAAATAGATATGTAAATATAATATGTAAAATCTCTAAATTGGTCCGCACGTGTCGTATTCGAGCCAATTTTGAAATTGGGCAACAATGTGGACTAAAATCGTCAATAAATTTGAAGATGTGGGTTTACTTTGCCAACTTGAAATGTTATGGGGTAGAATTGTCAGTCAACATAAGTAATGATATCAATTTTGCAATAACACCTTACTGTCATGTCATCAGTTAACATCCATTTTTAACGTGGTACCAAAAATGATTCGATTTCTTATATTGTGGTATCAAATATGTCTGCCTAAATTTTTATGGTACCACAAGTGAGAATCGACATATAATTTGGTACCACAAGCTAAGTACAATTCTCTCGTTTATTAAATCGTCTATTATGTTTTCAAATTAAGTGATAAATATTAAAACAATATTGTTTTATTTTATTCTACTAAACATACAAATTGGGCTAAACAATAACGGGTGACCTAGTGATGTGTGAGTTTACAAGGATTGGGGTTGACTTTTATTATGCAAAACGATTTGATGTAATACGGCCATATTCAATTGCTTAATTTGTGGCTCTCTTTTAACGGCCCACGGGGTTGGGTCTTATCGGCACATTTCGATCCGCCTCGACATATAGTTTGATACTATAAGTGCAAATCTCTCTTTAATAAATTTATCTCCAAAGATATTATATATAATATAGTAAAAGAGGAGAAACCTTCCTTCTCCAAACAGATTTAAGTAGATCAAATGCTTTTGTCTTCAAATCTATCCAATGGAAGGATGTAGCACTCCCAGAAGACTGGATACTAGAAAATGTAGTTCAACCAGATCCGATCGAACTTACAAAACCAAATACTCAAATTAAATCTATCACACAATTTTCAGATGTAAATGTTAAGCTTTCGTTCTAAAGAAAAGATAGTGGTAGCAGTTCTAGATCTTATGACATTTCCCTTGCTCACACTTTCGATCTTGGGGGAGTTTCACAAATACTTTCAGTTATATATATGCCAGACATGAGTAGACCAAGATATTCTACCACAGATATTCCTAGCTCAACTTTTAGAAATGTAGATTATTCTACCAAAATCCCAAGGCCAGTGTATACAACACCTAAATCCTATAACTCTGGTATCAGAGCCAGAAGGGGTAGTATTTAAAGGGCAAAAATTCATTTTTGGTACCATAGAACTAGGCGTTTTTCAATTTTGGTACCATGGTGTCAATTTTGGTACCAATTCTAACTGACTTTTTCAATTTTGGCACTTCCGTCAGTTGACCGTTAAGTCAACTGACGGAAGTGCCAAAATTGAAAATGCAAGTCAGAATTGGTACCAAAATTGACACAATGGTACCAAAATTGAAAAACAACTAGTTTTATAGTGCCAAAAATGATTTTTTACCACCAATTACTTCCAATTCACAATTTATCCCACTTGCATTTTAATAATAATAATAAGAAGAATAATATTAATAAAATAGTAAAAAAATATATCAAAAAAAATATTTGGGTACACAATAATAATAATGGCTGTAATAATAATATTTTTTTTGCTACACGTGTTATTATCAAACCATTGACTCAACTTTATCCAACAATTCCCCTCTTTTTTATGATGACAAAACATTCAACTAAGAACGTCTTCTAAGTCTTCAGTTTGGTCTTTACTCAAAGATGAAAATCACTTGGCTGAATAAGGATGTACGATTATCTTCTGATATGAACTTCCGCTTATAAGTTGTATCCTTATTTCAATTGTAAGTTGTCTCATTCTCATTTTCTTCTTTCTCTTCTTCTCCTTATTACTCCAATAATGGAGACGTTACTTAGATGCATTACTTCTTCATTTTGAAGAGTTAGAAGCGATTCATTTTTTATTCCTTTTAAATCGTTCGAAATTATATAAACAACTTTTAAAACATATTTGAAAGTCGGGTCGAAATAATAAATGAACAAATCAATAGACTGCATTGATATGCTATATAAAAAATATATGAATAAAATAAGATAGAAACTAATTTTATATACTCATAGTTAAAATAAAATACTTTAAATAAGTATGCAAACTATTATATGAGAATGTATAATATATTTATATTCCCGAATTTACATTTAGCCTTTGGAGTTGATCTTATATTTCTTTTTTCGCTGTATCTCAAGAGATATTCCTTAATTTAAAATTAGAAGTATTATGAAACTTATGAATAAATGTTTTTTTTTAATAAATTAAGACTTAGAAGACATTCTTAGTTGAATGTTTTGTCATCATAAAAAAGAGGGGAATTGTTGGATGAAGTTGAGTCAATGAGTTAATGGTTTGATGATAACATGTGTAGCAAAAAAAATATTATTATTACAACCATTATTATTATTGTGTACCCACATATTTTTTTTAATATAATTTATTTACTATTTTATTAATGTTAATTATATTCTTATTATTATTAAAATGCGAGTGGGATAAATTGTGAATTGGAAGTAATTGGTGAGGGAAATTGGCAAAAAATCATTTTTGGCACCATAGAACTAGTTGTTTTTCAATTTTGGTACCATTGTGTCAATTTTGGTACCAATTCTGACTTGCATTTTCAATTTTAGCACTTCCGTCAGTTGACTTAACGGTCAACTGACGGAAGTGCCAAAATTGAAAAAACCAGTTAGAATTGGTACCAAAATTGACACCATGGTACCAAAATTGAAAAATGCCTAGTTCTATGGTGCCAAAAATGAATTTTTGCCTATTTAAAGTAGTATTATTCCAGATATGTGGGAGTATAGGACTTGGTCTTGTTGAGTTGTTTGCCTAAGAAGGTCCGGGTAGTAAGTCTCAGTGTAAGGCTGTAAACCCCAGTTAAATTGCTTAGGATTGATACATCATCTAGGTCCAATAACAAATACAGAAATGGATGAAATATTTTGTAGATTTACCTCTGTAAGCATGGATTCTAAGAGAGTGGTAAATTCAGAAAAAATAATTATAGAAGATTTTGGTAAATCCATATATAATTGGAAAATACCTAAAGTTAGCAAAGATTAAATCTATAAAAATTCCAGGTTTCAATTTTATAAAACAGATTTTACCTTAAAACTGAAGAAAGAGATATTCAGCTTTCAAAACCTTTTGAATCTATCAATTTACTTTCAAAAAATTCTCTACAAAAACATAGAGATAAGAATTATAAGTATATACACATAGGTTTAGTCCAAGTGGAAATAAAACCTTTAACAAAAGAAAGATTAAATACGTTTATCCTTCCAGTACTTAGAGATGCCAGATTTACTAATTTTGAAGATTCCCTCTTAAGTTCTGTCGAATCCAGCCTATGTACAGGCCCAATCTCTTTTGATTTTTATCCTAACCTCACAATCTCTTTAAGCGATAAAAATATCTTAAGGACCCGTTTGATTACCCGGGAATGGCATATTATTTGGCAATTTGATTCCTTAGAATCAAATAATATTGTTTGGGTATATTTTTTGAATTTTGGGAAAGGAAACATATTCCTAAAATCCAGGAATCTTGCCATCAAAATATGGGAATGTGAAACCCAACTTTTCTATGGTATTATGATTCCTTTCCTGATGGATTTGATACTAAAAATAAAATAAAAACATTATTACCCATATATTATTTCTTAGTTATGAATTTATGATAGTTTTCTTCTTCTCCCTACGTAATATTTTATCTCCCATAGCCATTGTTTCTTGATTCTTACGTTCTTTCCTTCTCCAACTGACATAACTATTAGCACACAATTTTTTTGTTATAGTTACATTCTTGAATTGTTATTATTATTATTATTAATATTATTATTATATATATATATGCAATTATATACGACTCTCCTCAACATTGATTTCATTTATGTTCTTTAACTTTTACTACATATTAATTACATTATATGATATAATACATAAATTAATTTATAATACATTATATAAATATATATATTGTATAAAACATATATCATAAATAATAATATATAATAAATGTTGCTTCTAAATGATTTATATATATTATATGGGTGGGGGTGGGGGTGGGGGTGGGGGTATTTTTGGGAACTTTTTAAATATGTAATTCATTCCTTGTCATTACCAAACATTTGAAAATGATTTCGATTAATTTTTTTGGTACAATTACAAGTGATACCCAAACACTATAATGGAATCATATTTCTGGAAATCAGATTACTAGAAATTAAATACTCAGAATCATATTCCATTCCCGTCAAACAAACGGGTCCTAAAATCCTTCGTTTTACAAATTAAAACACATAATTATAAAATTAATGTAATAATATGGTTGAAGTTTGGCATACATGTATGAGCTTTTCTTTTTTGCAATTACTATCCCCTAATAAATGCAAGTTTTATAATAAAAAATCTTAATTAACAACATCTATCATATACTAATATTTCTCAATTTCAAAGTATCACTTGTTGCAACATATAAGCCTTAAAAGAGCAATATTATACTCACTCAAAAAATGTAGTATAGATAAGAACACATCTTGAACGAAATCATATTTTTTAACAAATTGAAAAATATTTTATCTGTCAATAAACTTAGATTATTTGTAACTGAATTTTCTACTAAAACAACGATATTGTCAATAATTATGAGAAGATAACATTTCAATAAATTCAGTATGACATAATAGAATCAAGTATCTAATCTTCATTTATCTAATAGTTTCAGCACATGCCAATTGAACCTTACAAAAATAGTGAAACAAAATATGTTAAAATATAAAGTATAAGTGTACCCAAATTAATAGGCTGCTCTTCTTTCTCCTGTTCCGTTTCTGATCCGGACAACGAAGCCTCATTCAAACAAAATTGCATATAAGAATAAGGTTCATTGCCATGTTACTGTTTACAAGAAATTAGTTGGAGATTCTATACTATCATGGTTTAGTCTTAAATTAGGAACCCACTGAGTTGAGTATATGTAAGGAACCCCCTAAACATGTGACATGTGGGGTTAGTGTTCAAGGCTACCTCTTTAACTGGTTCTACTAAAATAAAAAGGAAATTCACAATTACACAAATGCCCTTAAACAAAATCAGTTCCTCAAACTAAAAATAGCGAACTGCTCTTTTCTTCTTCTTTGTCGTTCGCTATTTTCTTCTTCTTTGTGCTTTGTACGGTTTTATGCAATTCAACAATTTTCCATCTTCAAATCGAATTCTTAAAAATCTGGGTTTGCTCCGAAATCTCCCAAAATTCTTGCTACACGTAAGTTTTCTGCAATTCATCAAACTCTCCATCCTCAAATCGAACTCTTCAAAATCCGGGTTTGCTGCAAAATCTCCCAAAATTCGTTGCTACACAGTAAGTTTTCTTCAATTTAACGTATATTATGTGTTTAATTATGAAATTGTTAGGGTTCCTGATATTGATGAAATTAGAGATAAACCTTTCTTGAGTCTTTATGAAATTGAAATTCATTTACTATTTCTCGTTCTTCCTTATTCAAAAATTAATTTTGAATCACCGCATAATATAAAATGGGGTATTCATATTAATGTTGATTGAAACTGAGCTATTCAAATTTTAATTTTGTCATTGTCTTTGTGGTACTGTTATTTGTTTTCTTTCACCAGACTATTTTTTAATTTTGTCATTGTCTTTGTGGTACTGTTTTTTGTTTTCTTTCACCAGACTATTTGTTTTTCGTCCGACCCATCATGTTTTATAGTATCAAGTAAACTTGTGTTGCTCATGGTTTTTAATCCTAATCATTTTTTTTCAATTGAAAGAACCTATATATACTAATAATGTCGAATATTTAGAATTTCTAGTCAATATCAAATTATTAGCATACTAATGACTTAGTTTTGGACAACCCTTATCTAGTTTTTTTTTTTTTTGTTAATATTTGGTTATTACTTTTAGAAATGTGTGATTTTTGCATTATTTTAGGGTAACTGAATGTGGTTATGGTTAATCACCTTACATACTTAATTGCAACAATCCATGAATTACGACGATCCCCTTTTCGAGGATGAAGTAACTTTGAATGATGTATCCTCTGAAAGTCAAAATTTTATGAGTTTTAAGCACAATTCTGTTGGTGAATCCGAAAATGACTTGGATATGCTAGATCACGAGTCCATTTGGCAGTTGATTTTTATCTATTCAGAAGAGGCAGATAAATTTTATATCGAATATGGTCGAAAAATGGGGTTTGATGTTAGATAGTGTCATAAAAAAGTTAATGACGCTGGTATTGTTAAAAACATGGAATGGGTGTGTTCTAGGGAGGGATTTCGTAAACCACCTACAAAAGGATGTAATTTCAAGCGACGATCCAAAGATGAAACTAGGTGTGGTTGTAAAGCCCGTTTTCGAATAGTACATGATATAGTAGATCAATTATATAAGGTAGCTGCTTTTAATCCCGACCACAATCATCCACTGGAAACTCGAGAAACTGCCCATGTTTTGAAGTGTAACAGGTATTACTTGTTCTAAATTTTGTAGTAATATTAATATATGTTTTAAGAGTTTAATTTGAGATAGTGGATAATGTAAATCTACTTTTTTTAATTGATGAAGTATGTTATGTGCTGAAGGTTAATCTCACCAGCTAATAAGGCTTTGTTGAGTGGGTTCACCGATGCTGGATTGAAGCCAAACAATGCTATTGATGTTATAGAGCGCTTTGGAGGTGGTCCTGGGAAAGTATTTTATAAAAGAAAGGACGTCTATAACTTCCTTGGTAGTCAGCGGATGCATTATCGTAGGAATGGTGATGTGAACAATGCAATTTCATTTCTTGAAGGCATAAAAATACGTGATAAAAGATTGGTATTCAAGTACTCAACTGACACTGAGAATTCATTAACGCGAATATTTTGGGCTGATGGATTTTCACAGGCTGAATATAGAGAATTTGGCGATGTGCTTGTATTTGACAGCACATATGACACCAACTCCTATAAATTTCCGTTGGTCATCTTATGTGGTGTTAATAACCACTTATACACCTGTGTTTTTGGAGCAGCTTTAATGTTCAATGAAACGACAGAATCATATAGATGGTTGTTGAAAACCTTCGGGAAACAATGGTAGGTGAATCCCCCTTATCTATATTGACAGACCAAGATGCAGCAATGCGCGCTGCTATAACTATGGAGTTTCCTACTTCAAAACACAGGATTTGCAGCTGGCACTTAGAGCGAAATTGTTTGCAAAAAGTACAAATATAAAGATTTGCTGATAAGTTTGGAAGTTTTCTAAAAAACAATATTTCAGTTGAACTTTTTGAGGAGAAATGGGCTTTGTTGGTTGAAGAACATGGAGTTGCAGAACATCCTTGGGTGATTGAAACATACTCTAAGAAGGAGACATGGAGTGAGGCACACTTTCGAGGTATATTTCTTGGAATTATGAGGAATACTCAAAGAGCCGAATCGTTGAACTCTTTATTCAAGCAACGGCGTACAAATGGGTTTACGATCACTGAATTTATGAAGTACTATTATCATTGCCTTGATAAAATTAGGGCAAACTTTTTAGTGAATCAACAAATTTGTGAGAGATCAAATCCAACTTTGATCCCCACCATACTAACGAGTCTTCAACAATATGCTGTCTCTATATACAACAGAGATATTTATATGCGTGTTGAAAAATAAATTTTTGAAGCTCAAGGGCTCGTTGTTGAAGAATCAACAAATCATGAAGACTGTTTGTTCACTTTCAAATTTGTTTCATATGGCGAAAAGTCCTCTATATCACGTTTGCTAAAAATTGATTGGGACAATGGGAAGTTTGAATGTGAGTGTTTAATGTTGGAGTCTGATGGGTTGCCTTGTAGTCATTTTTTTGCTGCTTTGAAGTGTTTGATGGTAACTGAAATTCCTGATTCTTGCATACGTAGAAGATGGACCAAATGCGTTGGGCACAAACTGCTACCCATGTTTCCATATACATTTCAAAGTGATGATCCTCAACGCATTAGGTTTATGCAATTGCACAAAGAGTGTCTCAATTTTTGCTTGCAATCTTCGCAAAGTGAATCAGTCAAGACAAAGTCTCTGAAACGTCTTCGTTGTGCAGCAAAAGAGGCAACAAAAGATGTTTTCTTTGACTCTGAGGAACAAAAAGAAGTTGAATCTGCAACATTCCATGAACTAAGGGATCCCTAAAATGTGTTGAACAATTTTAATGTATCTGATCCATCAAAGACAAAGTCTAAGGGAGCCCCTCGTGCAAAGATGCAACGTTTTGGAGTATGTAGGTATGTGATTCTTTTATGTATTTAATATGTAAATGTTATCTTGTTCATTAATTCTTTTCGTATTAACTTGTACATTTTTTTTTATTATCATACAGCGAGCCTGGTCATAAATCTACCACATGTGAGAAGAATCCAAAAAAAGGAAGGTTGACCAGCTTAATGAGAATGGAATAAGTACAAACGTGACCAATGAAAATGATAACCACTAGGATACTCAAGGCAGTCACAATTCTCTCTAGTAGTTTTACGTTGTATTTAGCTATAATGAAGACTCAATTGACACAGTGTTTTTTTATTTTTCGTTGTAAACTTGCAACTACGATGATTCCTTGAGAAGAATTATGGATTTTTTAAATTTAGGATCAATTTTCTGATTTTGTGTTTTGATCTTGTTGGTTTGATTGGTTGGTGGACCACTTGGATGATGTATGTCTCTATTCAAATTCATTTGTATTAAATTTTGAGCTAATGAAGTTTTGTGGGAGACTGGCTATTGAATATTTTAAGACTGAATGTTTTGACCGAAAAATGGTCAAGATTTGGATTCTTTTGCTGTAGAAGAAAAATCGGATTTTGATTCTTTATTCTCTATTATTTTGTAATTGGTTTGTGAATATGTGGTAATCAACTATGTGGGGGTCGCTTTTGTATCTAAAAGAGACTTTTAATTTAGTTGAAGCTTCATATGGTATAGTTAGACATGAATGACTATATGAAGCAGATTATTACATCTTCACAAGTTTATTGGTGGATCTAGATTGGCCAAAATATCAAATTATTATTTCAGAGCCACAATTTTTGTCTAATTGCAAAAAATAGAACACCTGTTCAAGTGTATGTTGAGCTAGATCGGTTGTGGATATCATCACTCCAGCTGCAAAGGAACCCAATTCAAGGCTCAAAAACCACTGTTTATTCCTTAATTAGTTCGGTATGATGAATTCTAATTATCATTAAATCATAAAAGATTGTAGTAATGAATTATTTGTAATGATTTTTAGTCTTCTGGGAAGTGATAATGGATAGAAAGGACTATTGTATTGTGATTGTTCTTTGATAAATTTCTATTTTGGAAAAGATAGATAATTTATTGTCAAACATAATTGAAAGGTTTTTCTAATTGTTGAATTGGCTTTTGAAATGTGGCAAAAAAATGCATCATATTTCTCCCATTTTTGGATAATTTGCATATTGTACCCTAAAAGCTATAGTATATTATTTCTAAGTATTGTTGAATTGGTTTGACTGTGCCAAAAAAATATATATAAAAAAATTAAAAGACAGGGACAATACATGTATATATGTCCTTCAGAAGCATTTAATAAAAGCAACTCATTTTGACACAGGATTCAAAATTGGAACATCGTACTTCGCTACCAAAGTTGTTGGACATCAACCAAACGCTCACCCCTAGCCAAATTCAGGCCGTAGATTCCATGGAATTCAGATCAATGACTAAAGTCGGGTTGAATACTATAGATAGAGGTTTGTTAAATTGGTTAGTAGATTCTTTTAATACACAAACAATGACTATGGAGGTACATGGTCATAAGGCCCATATAACAACTGAGACTGTAAGGAGGGTATTTTGCATTCCAGCTAAGGGTGATTCTCTCCCTAAGGAGGGGGATGAATATAGGGAGAGAATCTAAATGAATCAACATGTATAACATATTGTTTGCAAGCAACAATGGAAATATTGACTTGCCGGGATTGATTGACAAAATAAAAAAGGAAGCTAATGACGGACCAGCTTTCAAAGTTTTATATATGATGCTTCTGTTTGCTACTATATTTTTCCCAGGAGATGGGAATACGCTTGATATGTCCAACTTAGATCTGCTTGTCCATTTAAATGATATTGAAAAATACAATTGGGCGGCAATCGTTTTAGATAGGCTTGTAGAAAGCATTAAGAAATACAAGACGTCGCAGAGCCATAAATTCATTACCGGTTGTGTGGTTTTGTTGAAGGTAAATTGCATGAACAATTATTTTATTAATGTACTCAACTATTGATACTATATTTACTAACCTTCTAATACTGACTATTTGATGATTATTTTTCAGATGGTATTTTTATCTATTCTAGTGGAGCATACCATGATTGTGGGAAGAAACTTGATCCAACATGTGCATTGATTGAACAATAGACACAACTTGAAGTGATTGAAATTCTTAAGTTTTATAAAAGCAAGGACGGGTATTGAAACTATGTGGTGAGTTATTTTAAAATAATCACCATTTTATAATTTGTATGTATATTCAAATTTCTTTGTAGTATATCTAAGTGATTATGCATGTAGATTTGGCACGGAATTGAGGAAAACATAGATCCACCAACAAATTCAAAAACCAATAAAGTCAAATGGGTGTTGGATGAAGAGCTCCAGCCACCAAATATATGTATCCAATGCTCGAAACAATTGTACGAAGGGTGCTCAACAACAACAATTGACACAATTATGAAATACCTTGGCGAGCAATATGCTATGTTAAACCAAAGAATGACACATTTAGAATCCACTTTTGGTCAAATATTGTGTGATGGGCTCGTGCATAGAAAAACAAGAGATTCGAATCAATTTGAAGATCTAATGAAGCTTGTAGAAACATTGAGAACAATGGTGACTAACCTACAGACTGTGCAACAAACATGGAGTTTAAATGGTAACAAGGTGAGAGAGCATGTTCAAGAACATACAAGCAAGCAAGATGAAATATGCAAAGATGAATGCGTGAGCATGAAAAGTCCATCAACAGATCAATAAACAAATTCAACGAAAGAAACAACTTTCATGCCAAGGCAGTTAGACTTCGAAGATTCATACAATATTAAAATGGAAGGATTGGCTCTTAATCTTAAAATAAATACAAGGAATCTAGAACATGAGCCTAAGAATGAAAATATCAACATGGAGTCTCCACAGAATGGATGCGGTACAACACCCGCCAAAACATCAAGTTTAGTGCTATCAAAATTGTACTTTGGGGATTCATATGAGCTTGAAAAAGAAGGGTCGACTCATTTTCATGAGATTGAATCGGATCTTTTCAACCTTATTATCTCAAAATTGCCGGAAGACTACACCGCGATTGTCTATCTCTTCGATAGATCTCTTAACCCCAAGTAAGATCTAGTTATTAGTCGATATTCTGTTAAGTTTTATATTATGTGTTATAAGATTAACAATTTCATAATTGTTTTTATAGTTTCATGGCTGTGGATTTCGGGAATTGGACGCTTTGCAGGGCAGCTATAAGTACCATGGATAAAAAAGAATGGATCATCAGCGGAGTAAGTACATTGTAAAATGCATTTTGGTTACATTTATATTTTATGTGTGATGTTGATCATATTTGTTATTTAAGGTCATTGATTGTGTTGCGTATCTATGTTGGGCTGAATGTGGGACATTTCAGCAACCCACGGTAAACTGGTATCTTCCGGCCATGTTCAGTGTAAGTGCCAAATAATTTTAATGAGTTTTGTAAATTTATATTTATTTTCTTAAAATATATTTATTTGTGATTCAATTGTAGGACATGGTCGAAAATAGTACATACACGGATGAAAAAATAAATAAGATGATATTTGGTTCAGACGCATGTTTCCTTGGTCGCCCAGATATGTGTCAATCCATAAGTATACCAATGAATGACTCCGGTAAACATTGGTACATGTGTACCGTGGATTTCAATAGGGAAGAGATTATAATTGCTGACACACTATATCGCGAAGATATTGATGAGAAAAGAAAAAAAAGGGTACTCAATGTGGTACGTGTTACTTTTAAAAGTTATACATGTAATTAAATTTGCATTTCATTAGTTGTATTGCATGCACACAATAACTCTCAAAATTATCATAAAAAATTAGTGTCAAAGATTAGAAAGATTGTCTACTGCATGGAATGATCTACCATTCAAGAAAAGGAATTGGACGTCACAATTCAAGTATGTGAATTCAGATTTCGTTCAACAACAGAATGGGTATGTAATGTTGATGGCTAAAACTGGTAATAGTAGTAAAATATTATAGTCATATACAATATTTTTTATTTTGTTTTTTTGCCTATCAGGTATGATTGCGGCTTATATGTACGTCTTCTGATGTTATTTCCGGGAAGAATTGATAGGATATTAAGCGAGGTAAGGAGCCATAACCAGGGCCGGCCCTAGATTTCTCGGGGCCCTAGGCGAATTTAAAAATTGGGGCCCTATATTGTAAAAAAAAAATTATGTAAATTTTACTTTTCTTATTTTACTAGATGCAAATTTATTTATTATATCTTCATATTCTAGTTTCTCTAACATATCTTGTTCTATAGATAAAATATCCAAATCACTTAATCTTTCTTGTGACATAATTGATCGTAAATAGGTCTTTATCAATTTTAATTTTGAAAAACTTCTTTCAGAAGAAGCAACCGTTACAGGTATAGTGAATATTATTCTATTACAAATACACGTATTAGGATAAGAATCAAATACTTTTATATGATCAAGAACATCAATTGGCTTACATATTTGGGCAGGCAAAAATTTTGATAAAACTCTTAGTTCATAATATAAATCAGAACCATCTATATATGATATTAAGTTATGTTTTAAAGAATTTTCAATATTGATATAACGTTTTTTCAAAGTTTTATCATCTAAAGACTTTAGAGTTGCAACATTCAATAAAAATCCAAAAATATTTGTGTAATTCTTGAATTGTTCAAATCTAATTTTAATAGAAGAAATAGCTCGATCTAGAATATATGAAAAATACCCAACTCTAATTTTTTTATCGCATTATAAAAGGTAGGGCATGCCAATGTTTATTTGCATTAAAAAAAAATGAAGTGGCTTAAGTTGGCAGAGTGTAGTTTGTTGGGCTAATATTGTTTTTTCATTTTGGGCTGGGCTGGGTGGTATAATATACATACATGCATATATGGGTTGGGGGCCTCAAGTGAATGGGGCCCTAGGCACTTGCCTAGTTGGACTAGCTACAAGGCCGGGTCTGGCCATAACCATTAACCATTAATATGCATACACAAATGTTAATTATTTTTCTTCATACTAATAATGCTCATATCAATATTTTAGGTCGAATCAACTATAGCTCGCAAAAGGATCGCGGCAAAACTGTACAACTGTAAACAAAATAAAGCTAAACCAGGGTGAGTAGTATGTGCTCAAATCTAAATAATATTTTTAAACCCTTAGAAGAACTGAAAAATATGTATTGACCTATTGTTCAAATCTATGCAGAAGGAATATTCATTTCCTTGTACAATACAAAACCTTATCTACATATATATCTCAAGATAGTGTCGGACTAAAGTTAGATAGTGTTTTGGGAGCAGCCTTTGCGCTACAATTGTTTGTGTTCGATTATGCAAATCCACCACCATTACTCGGGAAGATACCGCTGAAATCTGAATTTATACCCCTAAATGATGACAATGATTTGAACAATCTTGTGAAAATGTACGCGGACCTTGGTGATGATTACATTCATACAAAATTAGAAGTTGTCACGGACCCGGATGTGTCGATTACATAAACAATTGAAGCTAATACTTATGGAGTTATATTTTATAATTGTAAATTTTTTTAGACTATTATCATAGACCTAATTTTTTCTTTTTTTTTTACATTATGAATTTTATAATTATGAAGTTTTTCTAGATTTCATTATATTTTTTGTTTAACTATCTTATTAATTGTCCTACAATAATTTTATTAACTAGCGACTCTTGCACGTGGTTCTCGCGCACATATATTTATTTGAGTGCAATGTGATCGAGATTTAAATAGAGTTAGATTCATTAAATTCTTGTTTGAACTTACTTTACCCCTCTATAATTTGTAAAAAAAAATCAATTTACCCCATGTAAAAAATTTAATGAAGCAATTTACTCCTTCAACCGGAGAGTGTAACTCACCTGCCGAAATTGAGAGTAGGCATGTAAACCATTTTATAACATAGGGGGATAAATTGCCAAATTTATCATAACAGAGGGGGTAAAATGCCACATTATCATAATAAAAGTGGATAAAGTGCAGCCTATAAAAATATCAGGGAGGCGATGTGAAACTTTTACAAAATTGCAGGGAGTAAAATACTATTTTTTAAATCACAAGGGGATAAATTGAACATTATGCATTTCATAGGGGGTAAATTGCCATTAACTTTGGAGAAAAATTGGGTTAGGTACCAAATTTGCGATGAAAATTTATCCTATGGTACCAAATTTGCATTTTCGTATCCAATGGTACCAAAATTGCAAGTAGGTCTATCCTATGATACAAAAAAAGCAATTTTCCCATTTTCTTATCATAATGTAATTGTTTGAAGTTCTTCTGTTGCCATTTGCCTTTGTATTGCTATGCATTTTGGTGTTTTGAGTAGCAGGGATATATTGATATTGTCTATTCGTGCATTTTTTAGAACAAAATTACACTTGTATAAAGTTACACTTTTAGGTAAGAGATCATGGTGTTTCGTTCTTGTATGAATATTATTTATAATGTCAGAAAAAATTACTTACACAATAAATTAACATAATATTTATAGAAAGATATCAATGTTATTACATTATTACATTATTTTAATGTAAACCACAGTATGTTGTTATGTATCTCAATGAAAATATGCACCAATAAAATTATCAATGTTATCAGACAATTCGATCCACATACATCATTTATCGTAATATATAGACATACATCATCTATTGCTTAACTTTTCCAAGCCATTTCTATTGAAAGATTTCGATTTACAGTAATTCCAACACTTAACATCAATGTATATCCAAGATTAAAAACTGAAATCCCAGAATATTTGATAATAAATCCAAAAAAAAAAAAAAATGCCAAAAATGATACTGAAAGTATTCGCTTTTCCTTGGAGAAAATATTACATGTAGAAAGCAAATCTTCAAATAACTAGTGGAAATAAAGGTCATCACATATAAAACATATATGGGCCAACACAATATCTGCAATTCTCACCCCCAAACTTCTTATACCTATTTTCAGCAACCTTTCACTCCAATCAGATTGTATGAAACATTTGCCCCGGAGCAGCAAGACGTGTTGGCGGATATAGCTCGTCTCTTGACATAGCACAAATCAAGTTTTTGAATCACTCATCATCCTAGCATAAGAAGGTAAATTTACATAAACTGTTGGATGAAGATGAAGACTTTGAAGTAAATGAAGGTTTTGATGATTTCCAAAGTCATCAGCTAAGTGGAAGCTTAGTACAAACCTTAGAAGATATTTGACTAAGGAAGAAGTTCATCAGACTAGTCAAATATGGTCCAGAAGACTACTGATCTGTTGCTGAAGAAGTAATCAGACTGGTGGACTATCAGCCGACTCAAATCAGATTAGTTCAAGTTTGGGATCAGCCGAGTATACATCAGACGAGTGACTTCGATCAGCAGAGTGGAAGTGGATCAGAAGTTATTACAACGGTAATAAATGCACTTGAAGTAATAAATGCTGAAGAGGAAGGGTATTTATGACAAATGATTGAAGAGAAACCTCGTATCAGCTTGGTGCATTTAATGCGCATTTAATGCGAAGCGACAGAAAGTACAGCAGAGTGTACAGTGTTCAGTCGCAACAGCCGTTCTGCAGAAAAGGACCAGTACTCGAGGATTTGACAACTGGCGATCTCTCAACGGGCAGATTTTCAAATCCTTAGTATAAATAGCTTAGTTCATGAGTTGAAGAAGAAGAACAACACAGAGACAACACAATTTGAGAGCAAAAATCTGAAGCAAAATTCTTCTAAGTCTCAAACTCAAGAACAGAGCACTCATCAGCCGAGTCATTTGTTGACAAAGCTAAATAGAGAGAAAATAGAAAATACTTGTAAAATCTGAGTGATTTTGTTAGGGTTGTGTTGTGAGAAGTAGATATCAATCTTAGTGAGCGATATTACTTCAGAGGATAGGAGTTTCTTTGTGATTCCCTATTGTGAACTTACGGCCATTTCATTTGTTGTTTGGCGTAAGCATTGTATACTGTAATCTGTGTGATTTAGTATAACCCAAGATCTAAGTGACTTGGAAGAGTGGACTAAAGGATTTACATCCATATAACCACTATAAAAATCCTTTGTGTTTTTAACTTGCATTAATTCCTGCATATTTGAAAGAACAGTTTTAAAACACTTAAAAGGTTAACTGCTGAAAAGTTTTAAAAGGAGTTTGTTAAAAACTGGGGATAAAACTATTTCAAGGTTAAAGAAAACTACTTGTGAAAAACACTTGATAAATCCGCTGCAAGTTAGTTTATTTTAAACTCTGATTTGATAAAATCAGCTGAGTGAAATCAGAAGAGTGGTCAACTCTGCTGTTCAAAGCTTTGTGCTAGATCAGCTCAGTCTGCTTACTGTTCTCGATCAGCTTAGTCTGCTGAACAGAAAAGTTAGAAGTTTTAAAAAGTAGATTTTGGAAGAGGTCTATTCACCCCCCCCTCTAGACCTCATCTGACCACTTGGGACCAACAAGTGGTATCAGAGCAGGTGGTTCATCTGAATCATTTGCCTGATCAACGAGCTTGATCCTTAAGTGTTTTTCAAAGGTTTTCAAAAGAGCATCTTTTTGAAAAACAAAACTTTTTGAAAAATGGATTGCATTAGCCTTGTTCCCCACATAGGCGGTATGAGCTTTGAGGACTGGAAGATACGCATGGAAATTTTCCTTGCTGCTTACAATGACAATATGTACAGATGCATAACCAAAGGTCCGATAAGAGTCACAAAAACCATCAAAGTCAATGATCAAGAAGTGATCGTGGACAAAGATGAAGAAGAAATGTCACCTGATGAAATCAAGTTGAAAAATCTTGATAAAGTTGGAATCTTCATCATGACTAAAGCCCTGGACAATGAAAGGTTTGACTATGTCAAACACTGTAAAACATCAAAAGAGATGTGGGACAAAGTCAGGGATATGAGTGAAGGAAATGAAGCCATCAAGGAACACAATCTAAGTGTTGCCATGGAGAAGTTTGAGAACTTCAAAATGAAGCCTGGAGAAACCATTGACCAGATGAGTTCAAGGTTTACCAAAGTGCTGAACAACGTGTTAAAGCTGGGTAAGACATTCACAGACAAAGAGATCACTCTCAAAGTCCTGAAGGCGCTACCACCCAAGTTCAACATGAAGATCACAGCTATGGAAGAATCTAGGGATCTGGGGAAGATCTCTCTGACGGAGCTGTTTTCTGTACTCAAGGCGTACGAGTATAAAATGCCAAGGATGGGAATAGAAGAGACCTCAACTTCTGGCCCCACTGCTGCACTGGTCGCTGCAGAAAGAACAAGAAGATCGTCTGGAAAAAGCAGAGGAGAGGACTCATCTGATGAGGCCCCAGTACTGAGCAAAAAGGAATATACTGCTGACGATGTTGCGTTGTTATTGAACGGGTTCAAAAGGTTCTACAAGAGAAAAATGAAGAACAAATATAACAATGCTTCTACTTCTAAACCTACCTCTAATTCTCATGATATTAAGGATGATTATAAATCCAAAATGATGTGCTATAATTGCAGGAAATTGGGACACTTCATCAAGGACTGCCCATATCCTAAAGCGGAGAAGTATACAGAGGAGGAAAAGAAACAAAGAAAAGAACGAAGAGAGAAGAGATACCAAAAGAGCAAGGTGCTGTTGGCTGTAGCTGAAAAGATGGCAGCCATCTACTCATCAAACACAGAATCTGGCACTTCAAGTGATGACTCTGTTTTTGACGAAACACCTGCACTGCTGTGTCTCATGGCAAAGGAATCTGATGATTCTGACAATGAGGTAATACTCTCTGAAAGTGAGCTTGAACTGTTTAGCTCATTTGAGCAAATGATGAACAACAAAGTAGATGTTGTAAATGAGCTTGCTAAGCTTAAGGACGAGATGATCATGCTGAAAAAGCAAAATACTAAACTGAAATCGAAGGCAGAAAGACCTGAAGAATCAGCTATGTATAAAAAGCTTTCGCATGAATGTGAATCTCTGAGAGCTGAATGTGAAATGTACAAAGGACAGATCAAAGAACTTGAAGCTAGAATATCTTTGCATAATAAGTCATCTGTTCCTACGTCGTCTGTTGCATCAATTGATAAATCAACTAAACAGAGTACACCTGTAGTGAAAGAAAGTTTAGAACTGAATAGAGCTGAAAAATTTGTATCTGCTGATAATAGTAATATTATCTTGTACGTTCAGACCACTAAATCTACTTCACTTGAGGTTGAGAAAAAGGAGATCCAGACTCCTAAGGCTAAGAAGGGTAAAAAGCCTGAAACTGAAAAACAGACTGGTAAAACCAAACAGCAGAGTAGTCCCAAGAAGTCTGCTGATAAGAGTAAAACCAATCAGACTAGTAAAGCTAAGTCGTCTGTTAAAGAGCAAGTAAAGAGCAGACCTAAGAAGCAAAGAAATTATAACAAAAATGCTTACTATGGAAATGAGTCTTATTATGTGCAACCTGCTTATCCACCATATTATGCTGCACCTCATTATCCACCTCACTATGCTGCATATCCTGCTCATCAACCAATGCATGCCTACCCTGCCTATCATGCATCATATCCTGCTTATGAGCCTTATCATCATCATAATGATCATCAATATAATATGCCTGCTGTCTATGATGAAAATGAAGTTGCTCATGCTCCTGCTAAAATTGCAAAGCCTAAGAAGCCTAAGACTTCAACATCTTGGGTTGTCAAAGGTGATACTAATCCACCAGGACCCTCTCAATAAAGGGTACCTAAAACAATTTTATTTTGTTTTGTAGGTTAGGATTAGGAGTAGGAGTAAAGTAGTGAAGAAATGGTACTTGGACAGTGGATGTTCAAGGCACATGTGTGGAGACATACATGAACTGTCAGATGCTGTTGCTGTGAATGGTCCAAGAGTTACTTTTGGAGACAGCAAAGAAGGCAAGGTTGTAGCTGTTGGAAAGCTTATCAAAGGAAACATAGAGATATCTGACGTCTCTTATGTTAATGGCCTGAAATACAATCTGCTGAGCATAAGTCAATTTTGTGACAAGGGATTTTCCGTGGTGTTTTCATCAGATAAGTGCTATGTTGAACAAGTAGGAACAAAGAAGGTCATTCTATCTGGAAGAAGACAGGGAAATATCTATGTAGTCGACTGGAATTCTGTGGACAAGAATTCAAATGTTTGCTTAGTGGCTTCTACACCAAGTGAAATCAGTTGGCTTTGGCACAAAAGAATGAATCATTTGAATTTCAAGACCATAAACAGATTGATAAAGAATGATCTGGTAGAAGGAATTCCAAAGACAGTCATGAGCAAAGACAAGCTTTGTGACGCATGTCAGAAGGGTAAACAAGTGAAATCATCTTTCAAAAGCAAGAAGCACCAACCTTCAATCAGAATTTTGGAGCTGCTGCATATGGATTTGTTTGGCCCTATTGATCCAATCAGCAATGGTGGAAAGAAGTACTGCCTAGCTGTTGTGGATGATTTTTCAAGATTTACTTGGGTGATTTTCATGAAGAAGAAAAGTGAAACCAAGGAACATCTTACTAATCTGATGGAACTGATCCAGAATGAGAAGAGTCAAAGAATATTGAAGATCAGATCAGATAGAGGGACTGAGTTTACAAACTCTACTGTTGAAGAGTACTGTAATTCCAGAGGAATCAGTCATGAGTACTCTGCTGCCAGAACCCCTCAACAAAATGGAGTTGCTGAAAGGAGAAACAGAACTCTAAAAGAAGCTACCAGGACAATGATAGCTGAAGCAAAGCTGCCCCAAAGATTCTGGGCAGAAGCTACAAATACAGCATGTTATACACAGAACAGGTGTATGATCAACAAAAGTCAAAACAAGACACCTTATGAGCTATGGAACAACAGAAAGCCTAATTTACATTATCTTAGGATTTTTGGTTGTAAATGTTATGTTTTGAACAATGGGAAAAATCACCTTACTGCATTTGCAGAAAAGGCTGAGGAAGCTGTTTTTGTAGGTTACTCTACTGTTAGTAAAGCTTATAGAGTGTTTAACAAAAGAACTTTACTTGTAGAAGAATCTATTCATGTAGTATTTGATGAACCAAGTCAATCTTCTGAAAAGAATCAAAGTGCAAATCAAGAACTGTCTGCTGAATTTCAGAAATTGAATGTGGAAAGAAAAGAAGAATATGTACCCATCATACTACCCAATTTATCGCAAGCTGTTAACTCAAGTGCTGTTCAAAATCAGTCTGCTGATTGTCTAACAGAGGAGTTGCAAACAGCTAACAGACCAGAGACTGTTCAACAGACTACAACTGTTCAACAGACTACTACTGAGACTCCAACAGTGGTGTTGCAAGATCAATCCAGAGGACAACATTCAGATTTGCAACCTGATCTCAGATGGCTCAAAGATCACCCACCTGAGTTAGTGATTGGTGATCCTTTGGACAGAGTGAGAACTCGAAGGTCAACTGCAAATGAAACAATGTTTGTAAGTTTTCTTTCACAAATTGAGCCCAAAGTAATTGATGAAGCTCTTGGTGATTCTCACTGGATTGAAGCAATGCAAGAAGAGTTGAATCAATTTGAAAGGAATGAAGTCTGGTACTTAGTTCCCAGACCTACTCATCAAAGAGTAATTGGCACTAAGTGGGTTTTCAGAAATAAGATGAATGAAGATGGTATTGTTACCAGAAATAAAGCAAGACTAGTGGCCAAAGGTTACTGCCAAGAAGAAGGCATTGATTTTGATGAGACATTCGCACCAGTTGCAAGGCTTGAAGCAATCAGACTGTTTCTAGCTTATGCTGCTCACAAGAACTTCACAGTATATCAGATGGATGTGAAGTCTGCTTTTCTCAATGGAGAATTGCAAGAAGAAGTGTACGTTGAACAACCCCCCGGTTTTGAAGTTTATAAACAGGGAGACAAGGTATATCGTCTGAAGAAAGCTCTTTATGGACTCAAACAGGCTCCAAGAGCATGGTATGATACTCTATCTGATTTTCTTTTAGTAAAAGGATTTCGTAAAGGTAAAGTAGACAAGACCTTGTTCACTATTGAATGGGAAGAACATATATTGCTAGTTCAAATATATGTGGACGATATTATTTTTGGTTCAACCAACAAACAGATGTGTGAAAAATTCTCTAAGCTGATGCAGAACAAGTTTGAAATGAGCATGATGGGAGAATTAAATTACTTTCTTGGATTACAAGTTAAACAGCTACCTGATGGTATTTTCATAAATCAAGCAAAGTACACAAAAGATCTGTTTAAAAAATTTGGTATGGAAACTAGTTCATCTGTTAATGTTCCTATGTCCACTGGATTTCGTCTGGACAAGGATGAAGATGGCAAATCAGTTGACATCACCAAATACAGAGGCATAATTGGGTCACTGCTATACTTAACAGCTAGCAGACCTGATATTATGTATTCTGTTGGGGTTTGTGCGAGATTTCAATCAAATCCTAAGGAATCTCATCTCTTAGCTGCTCAAAGGATATTAAAGTATCTTAAGGGCACTCAAGAATTGGGATTGTGGTACCCAAGGGAATCAGGATTTGAACTTGTTGGATATTCAGATTCTGACCTCGCTGGCTGCAAGATTGATAGGAAGAGTACAACAGGTACGTGTCAATTTTTAGGCAGTCGTCTGATCTCATGGATGAGTAAGAAACAGACTTCAGTATCCATATCTACTGCTGAAGCTGAATACATTGCTGCTGGAGCATGTTGTGCACAAATACTCTGGTTGAAGCATCAACTAGAAGATTATAATCTGAAGATCAGTGGAATCCCTATCTACTGTGATAATACAAGTGCAATCTCACTTACTCAGAATACTACAAGTCATTCCAGGACTAAGCATATTGAGATCAAACATCACTTCATCAGAGACCATGTTGAAAAAGGAAATGTTATTATTGAATATGTTCAAACAGATAATCAGATCGCTGACATTTTCACCAAACCATTGAGTGATGCAAGATTTTCTACTCTAAGAGTGGAACTAGGCTTGTTAAAATTGGATTCATAAGCTGAGGGGGAACCTATCAGAAGACTGGTTTCAAACAGCTCACTAATCTGACTACAACAAGTGTGTTATACTTCAAGAAGACTGACTCTCAACAGACTAGTTGACTGATGAATTCTTGAATTCAGGGGGAACGTGTAAGACTAGCGGTACCCTTGTTTTAAAGATGAAATCTTCAATGACAGTTAGTTGAAGTTGCTTTAAGCAAAAGATTTGCTCTTAACTCTTGAAGATTTGAAGATTAATTATCTTGCTGGATTGACAAACAGCAAAGGAAGATCACTAGATATTGGCTTTCACTAGTGATATATTGTATCAGACAAGTCATAAATCAGATAAGTACTTTACTCATCTGTTTCTATTTATGTCAGCTTATATTTAAAGTGTTGCACTAAAAACGTTTCATAAAAAGCACGCTTTTATAAGTAACAGACAAGTGGCGTTTCGTTTTCCCGCCCGTCTGACATATTTAATGCTATTTTGAAATCCGCGTATCACGGTCACACGATCTGCTTTTACAATGACTAATCTAACGGTTACCACTTTTCACGGAAACCGACAAGAATTAACATCTATAAATCCAGATCTGATCAGCTGACTGAGCTTTTACGCACCCTAAAAATTTCAAAAGCATTCAGAGCATTTTTGCATCCATTCAACTGCAAATCTACTCTCGTTTTTCTTCATTCTCTTTCAGGAAAATGGGTTCCAAGGTATCTGCAAAAGAAGCTGCTGCTGAAGGTATGTTCTTGAACTACCTGACCTACCATACGACTGGCACACCATTAATGAAGGAAATTCTGGAGAAATTTAAGGCAGCCTCACTGGTAAACTTCATGGAGGCCCATGAAGATATGATCTTCAAAGACCAAGTAATGGAATTTTATGGTTCCAAGAAGGATGTCAATTTTGAGAAAGTGGAGATCACTGCCAAGATTGGGGACAAAGCTATCTGCGTAACCCCAAAACTGCTAAGTGAGAGATATGGACTCTCTCTTGAAGGTTCTACTGATATTGCAACTCTCTCTACTCCATTTGAAGC
Organism: Penstemon davidsonii; assembly: GCA_034814905.1. Classification (NCBI taxonomy): domain Eukaryota; kingdom Viridiplantae; phylum Streptophyta; class Magnoliopsida; order Lamiales; family Plantaginaceae; genus Penstemon; species Penstemon davidsonii. The sequence goes on along the minus strand of JAYDYQ010001086.1, from coordinate 2,636,324 downwards.
AGATTTCTGGAATCTGGCTTCAAAGAAGGATGAAATGCTAACTGGGAGCATAAAGAAAAATCAATTGAAAGACGAGTTTCAACGAATGGCAGACTTGGTTGCCAAAGTTTTGGAGAATTGCACATTCTCACTAGACAGCGTACCAATGAAGCGTCTGCACACAATGATTGCCATTTTCTATGGCTTGAAGGTGAACTGGGCAAACTACATTTGGTATATACTGGCTGATCACAAAGTGCGTGGTTACACTCTGCACCGAATATTCCTGAGTCATCTGCTAGTAAATTTGGGATGTGATGTTACAAATGGCAAGGATGTTCACAAGGCTAAAGAATTGAAGATTTATGAACCAGTGAAATCTGGAAGATCAAAGGAGCCTGCGGTTGTGACAGAGTTGAAGCAAAAGAAAAGAAAGGCTTCTGAGCCAGAAAAGCCTGCTGATAAAGGCAAGAAAAGCAAGTCGACTGTTCAAACGGCAAAGCCTGCTGTTGAAGCCAGAACAGTTGTCTCTAAAAGAAAGGATGCTGCTGATTTGATTGTTGATGAAACAGTCAAGGAAATCAACGAGATGTCTACTGGGACATCCTCTGACAAGACAATCTCAGCTGAGCTACCGGTTGAAAATGTGGCTAAAAGAACAAGAAGTGCTATGAAGGACACTGCCACTTCTACCGTTGCAAATCCACCTTTCACAAAAAGGACTGCCAGAAAGAAGCTGACACTTCTTGATGAAGATACTGAACTTTCTGAGTTAGCCAAAAGAAGTCCTCAATCTGCTGAGAGGCCTGTTGAATCAGTGAAGGGATCTACTGACCAAGTGAAACAGATTCCTACACCAACAGCTGAGGTTGCTAAACCTCAAGAGGATCCTGAAGTGCAGATCCTCGAACCAATTGCTGCTGCACCAGTAGCAGTTGCTTTACCAGAAACAACAGCTGCGGCACCAGTTGTTGAGTCAAGAAATGCCAGAAAGAAGAGAACTGGCAAAGCAAAAGTATCAGCTTATCACAAGAAGAAGCGTGAGGAGGCTGAACAACGAAAACGTGATGATGCTGAGCTAAAGAAAGCTCTTGAAGCAAGTAAAAAGGAAGCTGATGTCAAGAAAATGACAGAAGCTGAGTTAGCTGCCAAGGAAGAAGCAGACTTGGCAAAGGCACTGGAAGAGAGCAAGAAGGATGCTTATGGACCAAGGAGGTCTGGAGGCATCGTGATTGGAGAAAAGCCTAAGGAAGGAGACTTTGTGCTACCAAAGGCTGAACCAATTAAAAAGAAAAAGAAGGAGGTCAGACGAGCAATTGAAATTGTTCAAAATGACTCCGTTGCCTTCAAAAGATTTGAAGCTGAGCTGGAAAGGCTGAACCAGCTGTTTCAATCAAGGACTACTTTTCTCCCAGAGAAGATCAGATACAATCAATGGAGAGAGTATAGATTGAACAAGTCTGAGGAAGAAATCCAAGCCTGGAAGGAGTTCGCTACAGAAGGACGTTGGGTTCTAAACTGGTTGCAAACATCCTCTGTTGTCAAGGCTTTGGACTCAGATTTTGTAAGGGATAGACTGCATGACTATGCAAGAGTTATTGTCAGTCAGGAGGCGAATGCTATTAAAAACTCAATTTCAAAGAAGCCAAGTCCTACTGATGATAGAATTGATAGAGCAGTCAAGATTGCTGTTTACACTACTCTGGAGAAATGGGTTGAAAGATCAAGGTTTGAACCAGGAACATCAAGTTCAACGCCCAGTCTGCCAAGTTTACAGCAAATCTGTTATGGCTCTGATATCAGTACTTATCAAGAGAAGCTGAAGATTAAACAGACTACATCACCCTTTGTACCAGCTGACTTGATTCGTCAGAAGACAGTTGTGTCTACTGATGGTACTGAGATCATTCACATAGCTGATGAGCCAGCTAGTGAAGAACAAAAGAAAGACCAGAAGGCTGAAGAAATCAACTTGGATACTTCAAAGAAGCTGCCTATTATGGTCAAGGACTTAGTTCCCTTAGCTTTGGAATGGAAAACTGAAGAAAGTCCTGTTCTTCATGAAGCAACCGTTCAACAGGAGGAAGAACCTGCTGAACTTCCACAAGAAGAGGATCCTGCTGAATCATCACACTCTGCTCCTACTGCTGATTTGCATTCCTCACTGATGGAGTCCATCCAGATGCTGATTGAGACTACTCTGAAGGAGATGGAGACAAGAAATCAGCTGATGATTAAGCAAATGCAGGAAGAGACTGCAAAAATGGTCAAGGATGCCATTGAAGATTTTCCTCTACCACCAGATAACTCTTTAATGTTAACTCAGAGCATATTGAATATGAGCAGAAATATTGAAGATGTGAAGGCTGATGTAGGTCATCTCCACACTGCTATTCAAAGGAATGAAGCTGACATTGCAAGGGTTGTTAGGGTCATGACACAAGTTGGTGAAGCAGAAACTGAGAAAAACATTGCTCTAATGCAAGAGGTTACCAACATCACTGACAAAGCACAAACTGAACTGTCAACACTTCAGTTGAATGTTGACTGTCTGAATGACCATTCTGGTGAAATAAAAGCTAATCAACTTCGCATGGAAACTACTCTAAATCATCACTGTGCTGAGCAAAGAGTCATGGATAGAAACATCAAGAAGCTTTGTGCTGCTGTCAACATAACTCCTGATCAACTCAACCCTGCTGATGCTGACAAAAAGGGGGAAGAGGAATCAGCTAAGTTAGTTGTTGATGCTGCTGCAACTATTCAAGTACGAGACCAACGGGCTGCTGCTGGAAAGCCAAAAGAAGATGAAGTACTTGAAAAGGAAGCTGAAGATGGAGCTGATGATAAAGTAGAGCCCAAGGAAGTAGCTAAAACTGACAAGGAGTTAGCTGCCTCTAAGTACTCTGCTGAAGAACAGCTTAATCCAGACGTTAAGTATAAGAGGATTGAAGACATCAGAAAAAGATTTGAAGCTGAAGAAAGAAGAGAAAAATTAAAAGGTCTTGCTGATGCTTTCACATCTGGTGAAGATGAAGACAGTAGTGATGAAGTTGAAGAAGAAGTTGATGAGGAAGAAGAAGATGAAGAAGCTGAGGACTAGACTAGATTACTAGACTAGGTCATCTGTTGAAATTTTTGTAACCAGCCTTCTTCACTTGTAATTTTTTTTTTTTTTTCATCTTGCTTGTAACTTGCACTGTAACTTTCAAATCAATCTATAAAAAGTTCAAGCTTCCAACACATTATTTCTATCTCAGAAATTTTTGAGGACTCAACTTTAGTTTAGGTACAGGTACTTAGCTGAAGTTTTGTCATCATCAAAAAGGGGGAAATTGTTGGATGAAGATGAAGACTTTGAAGTAAAGAAGGTTTTGATGATTTCCAAAGTCATCAGCTAAGTGGAAGCTTAGTACAAACCTTAGAAGATATTTGACTAAGGAAGAAGTTCATCAGACTAGTCAAATATGGTCCAGAAGACTACTGATCTGTTGCTGAAGAAGTAATCAGACTGGTGGACTATCAGCCGACTCAAATCAGATTAGTTCAAGTTTGGGATCAGCCGAGTATACATCAGACGAGTGACTTCGATCAGCAGAGTGGAAGTGGATCAGAAGTTATTACAACGGTAATAAATGCACTTGAAGTAATAAATGCTGAAGAGGAAGGGTATTTATGACAAATGATTGAAGAGAAACCTCGTATCAGCTTGGTGCATTTAATGCGCATTTAATGCGAAGCGACAGAAAGTACAGCAGAGTGTACAGTGTTCAGTCGCAACAGCCGTTCTGCAGAAAAGGACCAGTACTCGAGGATTTGACAACTGGCGATCTCTCAACGGGCAGATTTTCAAATCCTTAGTATAAATAGCTTAGTTCATGAGTTGAAGAAGAAGAACAACACAGAGACAACACAATTTGAGAGCAAAAATCTGAAGCAAAATTCTTCTAAGTCTCAAACTCAAGAACAGAGCACTCATCAGCCGAGTCATTTGTTGACAAAGCTAAATAGAGAGAAAATAGAAAATACTTGTAAAATCTGAGTGATTTTGTTAGGGTTGTGTTGTGAGAAGTAGATATCAATCTTAGTGAGCGATATTACTTCAGAGGATAGGAGTTTCTTTGTGATTCCCTATTGTGAACTTACGGCCATTTCATTTGTTGTTTGGCGTAAGCATTGTATACTGTAATCTGTGTGATTTAGTATAACCCAAGATCTAAGTGACTTGGAAGAGTGGACTAAAGGATTTACATCCATATAACCACTATAAAAATCCTTTGTGTTTTTAACGTGCATTAATTCCTGCATATTTGAAAGAACAGTTTTAAAACACTTAAAAGGTTAACTGCTGAAAAGTTTTAAAAGGAGTTTGTTAAAAACTGGGATAAAACTATTTCAAGGTTAAAGAAAACTACTTGTGAAAAACACTTGATAAATCCGCTGCAAGTTAGTTTATTTTAAACTCTGATTTGATAAAATCAGCTGAGTGAAATCAGAAGAGTGGTCAACTCTGCTGTTCAAAGCTTTGTGCTAGATCAGCTCAGTCTGCTTACTGTTCTCGATCAGCTTAGTCTGCTGAACAGAAAAGTTAGAAGTTTTAAAAAGTAGATTTTGGAAGAGGTCTATTCACCCCCCCCCCCTCTAGACCTCATCTGACCACTTGGGACCAACATAAACTAAATGGAAGATTTATATCAACAGCAGGAAATATTGGGGTGGGGGGGGGGGGGGGGGGGGGTGGGGGGGGTCGGGGTGGGGGGGGGTGGGGGGGGGGGGGGGTGGGGGGGGGGGGGGGTGGGGGGGGGGGGGGGTGGGGGGGGGGGGGGGTGGGGGGGGGGGGGGGTGGGGGGGGGGGGGGGTGGGGGGGGGGGGGGGTGGGGGGGGGGGGGGGTGGGGGGGGGGGGGGGTGGGGGGGGGGGGGGGTGGGGGGGGGGGGGGGTGGGGGGGGGGGGGGGTGGGGGGGGGGGGGGGTGGGGGGGGGGGGGGGTGGGGGGGGGGGGGGGTGGGGGGGGGGGGGGGTGGGGGGGGGGGGGGGTGGGGGGGGGGGGGGGTGGGGGGGGGGGGGGGTGGGGGGGGGGGGGGGTGGGGGGGGGGGGGGGTGGGGGGGGGGGGGGGTGGGGGGGGGGGGGGGTGGGGGGGGGGGGGGGTGGGGGGGGGGGGGGGTGGGGGGGGGGGGGGGTGGGGGGGGGGGGGGGTGGGGGGGGGGGGGGACGCAGATTGGTAATCAGAGATAATGGAATTCATGAAAGGTTTGAGTCTATAAACTATGGCTTTGGAAGCGATTTTGTAGATTACATTACAAAGACTTATAGGCCTGAATTGGGTCATTAATTCTGGATTAGCAACTTTAGGGATTAAGACAATATGTGTATAGTTGTTTTTCACATTGAAGTTACGATTATTCAGAAAATTCAGTACACAATTAGATATGTCACCACCTATAAATTTCCAAGACTTTTGAAAAAATAAAGGGGATAAACCATCTGGTCCTGGGGATTTTAAAGGGTGCATATTTCGAATGGCATTGGTTACCTCACTTGCAGTGTACGCTCGGAGTAGAGTCTGGTTTGTTTGATGGTTGACTTTCGCCCTCACAGCCCCAAGAGCAATAGAAATCTCCTCTCCGGTAGGTCTAGCAGAGCTGAAGAGTTGTTGGAAATAACGCACTACCGTGTCCTCGATTTCTTCTTTAGACCCACACCAGTTTCCTATACTATTCCTGATATCCAAAATCTCATTTTTTTCTTTACGACCTGTAGCCCTGGAATGGAAGTAATTAGTGTTTCGATCCCCGTCTTTAAGCCAATGAGCCTTGGCTCTTTGTTCCCACATTAGATTTTCTTTATCAAGTAATTGTTCGAGTTCTTTGCACAAATCCAGCTCTTGTTTCTTTGAATCTGCTGTTATGACCCCTCTTCTAAGAGCGTGAATTTCTTCCTTTAAGTTTCTGATCTGATTTTTTACACTCCCAAAAGAGGCTCTACTCCAATTCATAAGACCCACCCTACAATTTTCAATTTTTTCCCAAACGTTGTCGCTCGTTTCACCCTTTTCGTTCTTTGACCAGCTGTCCTTAATCACTTTTTCACACTCCGCGGCCTTTAGCCACATTGGTTCGAATCTAAAGTTTCTCTTTTTGTTCTCGTGGCTAAGTACTCTACTAGTTGTCGAGAAAGTCATATGAAGTGGTAGGTGATCAGAGTTCTAGTATCCCTATGAATTACCTTAAATGAGGGAAAATTATATCTCCATAAATTATTCGCACAAGCCCTGTCTAAACGTTCCCAAGTGGTGTGAGGGTGTTCCCTACGAATTCTCAAATTAAGTAACACATGTAATCTTTCAATTTTGAAATTGGATTGCAAGTGGACTAAACTTGTCATCAAATTGAAGATATGACACCAAATTTATCAACCCGATAAGATATGGGGTAGAAATATCAGCGAGCATAAGTTGGACAACAAATTGTAACATTCCTATTTGTTGATTGACATATTAGAAAATTTTGTATTCAACTTTGTCTAAAGTCAATTTTATCAATTATCGATCAAAATATTGTTTCTATTGTATATTTCAATAACCTAAATATTGGAGAAAAAAATTAAAAGATTTTGGAAACGTAAAACACTAGGAAAAATTGTAAAAAAAATTAATAAATTAAAAGAAACAAGAGAGTTCTAAGGTTTGGATATAGTTTTGGAATTACGTCTTATTTTGTTACCATTGATTCAAAAAAAAAAAAAAAAAATCGATGTTTTCGATAGAAATTATGAAAAAATTGATGAGTTTTTGGGATTTTGTACCCTTGAAAGATAGAATTTTGGCACTTTGCACCCGACTTAAAAGTTTTGCCACTTTGCACCCGTGAAATAATTCATTTGACACTTTGCACCCTAGTGTGTGTTTTAGCAAGAAAATGTGTTGATTGAAGGGTATAAAAGTCATTTTCATATTTTCTTGGCACTTTGCACCCAAAAATATAGAATATTGGCATTTTGCACCTAGTAAAAATAATTTTTTGCACATTCCACCCCAATTTGAAAACTTTGACACTTTGCACCCTAGAAATATATTTTCTGACATTTTTCATCCTAATGTGTTTTCCTATGACAAAAGCCCATGAATGACGCCGGTGAAGAGATAAAATGGTTATTTTCAGTGTACAACCATCAAAAACGAAAAGAAAAAAATGCTTTTATTTTCAGTTCAATCACAAAAATAAATCATAGTTTTTTTTTTAAAAAAAAAAATAGACATTCATTTCCATCAATTATGATATTCATAGAAATACAATAAATACAAATTGTTCTCGTAAAATAAAAGTATTAAATAAAATTTGATATTATGGTTTTTATAGCATTTTTCATTAAAAAAAAGGTTTATTTAGTGATTCTTGTGAACTTAAACATCTTAATTATTAAAAAAAAAAAAAATCATTAACATGTTATTTTTAATTTATTTTAGTTTGAATAACTTGTTTTAATATTTTCTTTAAGTAAAACTTAAACTAAGGGAAAAAGTCATTATTTTCGTGTTGTTTCTAGGTATTCTCTAGATTGTTGACAATGTATCTAAAAATTACGTTTAAAAATCTTACATCTTATCTTATTGCATGATATTGTTTGTTATAAGAATCCCATGTAATATTTTCTAAAAAAATTTACACGACATACTCTACAGATTTATAATTATTAACTACTAGCTTGCTAAATTTGATTTTTGAATTACAAAAATATAAAATTGTTCTTATCTAATTACTTACACCTAGTAATTTCGTTAAAATAAAAATGATCATTCCATAAAAGCAGTGAAATTTTGAGAAAGGCTAAATAGACGGAAATAACCTTTTAGCAAGATGCATTCATTTCGAAAATAAAAATCATTATAAATACACACGCATTATCTTCATACTTTTGTGGCAATTATAATAATGTTTAACAAGAGAGTTATTGTAGTATTGGCCATTTTTCTATATGGTAATATTTTAACCTAAATTATGTCTAGGACTAAGGAGTAATAATATACGGTATTTTATATTCATGTTTAGTTTCTAAGTTTAAATTTGACCACGTCTTAATTTTGGATTAAGGCAATTATTTAGTAATATGCTTTGAATAGATATATAATACCAATCAACAATAATTTGAACCAAAATGAAGCACATCATCCCTAAATTGTGTTGACATGCCTATACTATATAAGTTCAACACGTACAATTCACAACCAACTTATCACTTTGATACATTTGGTATGTACGTATACCTTTTTCAAAATGAAAATGTATTTTTTTTATTATTAGCTTAATGTAAAACATTTTACTTTTATCAATTGGTATATAGATTTCATTGACGGAGCCAATTTCTCGTCGGCTCACGCCAAAGGTAAGTCTGATCAAATGAAAATCTATACTCTTTTTTTTTTTTTTTGGATAAAAACGATGATTTTATTAGTTAATTCAACTCAACGTTTACAATATCCAAAATACGACTAGGTAGATCGATAAACTCATCAAAAGTAGCTAATCTAGCTAAAGAGTGGGCTTGGGATTGGAGAACCCAGGTCACCATGGGTTGGGTTGATCCATCGCACAACCCAGGTCCTGGTGGCTTGGGTTCTCCAATACCAGGCCACCACGACCTGGGATTGTTGGTCCCAGGTTGGCGGCGGCCTGAGTTAGTAAGGTGGAGGCAGCTGGGGGTGGGTGGGTGGGTTCGTGAGGAATTTAAGGTTTTTTATTTTATTTCTAATAAATTTATTAAATAGAATTATTATTATTTATGTAATTTTAAAAAGATTTTTTCCTGATTTTATAATAAATGTTATTTAATTTGTCTATATTGTATTTAAAATATACGTAGTTTAAACGATTTTTTTTAAATTTAAAAAATTTAATAAGTATATTTATTTTTCAGATTTTATATAAAATATTATGTAATTTATATGTATTATATATAAAACATAGTTAGTTTAAAATGTTTTACTTCAAAATTTAAAAATTCTAATAAATATAAAATATTTTTTTTAGGTTTTATTTAAAATATTATTTACTTTATAAATATTATATATATAACCTAATTAGTTTAAGATATTTAATATTAATAATAATATATAAAATTTATAAATAAAATTTATAGTTTTATTTTATTTGCAATTGCCACTGAAATGCTTCAAACTTGTAGATTGTGGGTTAAATTTATCGGCCAAAAAATATGTGGGATAATCTTTGGCAGCAATTTATAACTATAGGACCAATTATGCAAATTTGCCATCAATTTTTCCGTCCAAAATTGAATTTTTCGTCCAAAAATTGACGGAAATACAATATGTGTTGAGGGCAGTTAACATGTAGTACCGAATGTGTATGTTTTTAAAGTTATAGTACCGTAACGTTAAAGTAGGGTCACTTGTGGTATAAAAAGTAGAATGTTTGTAATAACCAATTTTTAGATATATTATATACGTACATATATATAAGTAAAGAATTAATTATAATTAAACTAGGATTGTTGGGTAACTTAATTACTTGAGGGTACATAAGTAATTTAGATAAGTTTAGTAACCTAGGAATTAAAAGGTGTCATATATTGCATAGATGTAGTCTTGGAGAATTAAAAAAGAAAACTTGCGCCGCCTATCACAATTGAAGCACAAGAAAAGAAAAGAAGGTGAGATTGTTGATTTGGTTTATGTGAGAATTGTTTAATCCACTTTATGCATAAGATTCATAAGCAGATTAATTAATTTCATACCTAAATAGAAAGTAATTGTTATTTCATTAGTACTTAGAATTTTTATACTCATAAATGTTTAGTTTATTGGTAGTGGGAATTTTATATTCTTAAAGATAGGATGTATATATGTGTTTGAGGGATTTAAGTAATTAATTGTCATGCCATGAACATTAAAGATATACTACCAAGGCTACGTGACTTTTACAATTTAATTAGTGAGTTAATTGGTGGAATTGAGAAATAAGATTTATGTTTGTCTTCACATATGAACGAGATGCAGTAATGATTAATTCCTTATCTGAATTCGGAACTGACCTAATTAGTTGTTTATGTAGGGTATAACGGGAAATTTTTGGACTATAATTGGACTTCATGTGTAATTAATGTATTGATACATAAACTTGATACATGAACTGAAGATAGTTTATTAATCCTTAAATTTATGTATTTTAGTTTTGCATTAAAGATATTGGAGTTGGTTGGGGTTTCATAAGTGTCGTAATCTCAAAGGTTTAAGGTAAGTAATTTTGAACACTTTCCTATCGTTTTATGAGCTCGAATATAATTTCTTAACTTTTGGAATTTGTGAATGTTTCGAAACATGGAGATACATTGTTATACTTTGTCAGCTCTCAAGTGCATGCGTGTATTCGGTCTACCTTTTGGACTCTGTTCTGTTTGTCCCCGGGGTCATCAGTGTGCCCACTGGTCATGGGCTCATCTGTTCTGTCCCCTTCGACCGAGGGGTCTCTGTTTATCCATTGGGTCACTATGAGTCATGCATGTAATATCTTGTGAGCAAAACCAAATGGTTTTCTGAAATATTTGCTTTGACAATTCTCCATGTTCGGGCCAAAGTAGTTTTATAAGTTGTGAAAGTTTTAGCTATGATAATCCAATGGGTCTCTGTTCATGATTGCTTGCTGAGTTTGCGACTCACCCTTCGTCATATTTTCTTCTTCCTTCAGATGTTTAGTTATATTTTGTGGAGCTAAGAAAACAAGTAGATGGATTGCTCGAGGTCGAGACGAAGTTTTCTTTTATTTAGACGATTCATTATTCTAATAGACTTTGAAACAGTTTCTTATGATATTAAGACTATTTTTGGTATTTGATTAATTGGGAAAAATTTTAGATGTTCGTTGTACTCGAATATTTTTATTGGTTGTGTTTTAGGATTTATTTACAAGACCTTTACTTGCTATATTATTGTCAATTTGTTATTGATTTAGAGGCTTCGTGTCGCCGTTGTTATTATGACGACACGGCCTGTCATGTCTCTTTTTAGGGCGTGACAAAGTGGTATCAGAGCCAGGTTTATGCTGTTTGTTTAATATCTGATCTTCGTAGTTGTACGAAGATTGGTTTACTTTAGCCTAAATAGAAGATCTTTTCCGTTTTGTCATGTCTGAGGCTTAAAATTAACTGAATCAATTTTTGTTAGAACATCCGTATGGCTCGTGCTAGAGGTAACCGAAGAGGTCAGGGTCGTGGTCGTGGTCGTGGCCGCGGGAGAACTGCTAGCAACACTATTGCCAATGAATCATCTGTCCATGTTGATTTAGGTGAACAAAATGCCCATGCTCAAACCGCAGCACAGGGTCAACAGGCTAATCAGGCAACTACACATAATCCCGGTGTGCCTGCTACACAAGCGGACCTAGCAGGTGTTTTTCAAGTGATTGTAAATCTATTACAGCAACAACAACAACAACAACCATCTCAGCCACAACCTCCCACGATCATATCTTACTTTGAAAGGTTTAGGAGACTCAACTTTCCAACATTCGATGGCAGTGATGATCCTGTTGCAGCCGAAAAATGGATTAGCAGCATTGAAGAAACATTTATTGCGATGAAGTACCCAGTTGGAGTAAGATTAAATGTGGCTTTGTCATTTTTAGCCGGGAATGCTAAGTATTGGTGGGACTCGGTGAAGTCTGCATATGCTGATCCAACCAATCCGCTGTCATGGGAGGATTTTAAAAGTTGTTTTTTGATAACTATTTTCCTCGTGCTGTCAGAATAGCCAAAGAAATTGAATTCCTTAACCTCAAGCAAGTTGGGGATATGACAGTATTGGAGACTGCGAATAAGTTCAACGAACTAGGAAGGTTTTGCCCTTTATATATGAGCACAGAGGAAAGTAAAGTGAATAGATTTTGTCAGGTATTAAAGAAGGATATTCAAATTCGTGTCTAATCTCATATGGATACCACATTCCGTGACTTATTGGAGAGAACTTTGAGAGTTGAGGCAGACATGAAGAGTCATGAACAATATGTTGGTGATCGTAAGAGACCAAGATCTGAAATATCTCCGAATATTCGTGATATCGGCACCAACATCAGCGTAACTAAGAAAAGAGAAATAGGGAACTCAAGTACTCAGAGCAAGGAGTGTGATCATTGCCATAAACTTCATTTCGGGGAGTGTCGTTGGAGGACTGGTGCGTGCTTTAAGTGTGGTCGATCAGACCATCGTATTAGGGATTGCCCACTCACGACGGGTACATCAGCCAAACCACCTGAGCAGACAAAGAAAGGCAATGCTCGACTATTTTCTATGACTCAGAATGATGTGAATGCGAACGACGATGTGGTGACAGGTACTGTGTATATACAGTCTGCAAATGCTTATGTATTGTTTGACTCTGGTGCCTCTCATTCTTTCATCTCTAAGAAATTTGTTGAATATTTGAATTGTGTGTCTGAAAAATTGGATGTGCCTTTACATGTTGCTACGCCAATTAGAAAAGTGATCATTACTGATAGGATTGTCAGAGATTGCAATATGAAGTTAGGAGAAAAAGAATTTAGAGCAAACTTGATACATTTAGATATAAGTGATTTTGATGTTATCTTAGGTATGGATTGGTTGTCCTCTTATCATGCCCATATAGACTGTTTTGGAAAGAAAATTGTGTTTAGAATCCCAGATCAAGAAGAATTTTCTTACCAAGGTCGTAGTCCTAAGTTACTTAAGCCTTCCATCCCTATAATTTCTTCTATTGATGCTTTCAAAGCTTTAAGGAAAGGAAGTATCGGATACCTAGCTTACATTGTGAATCCAAAGAAGGATGGTAAGCAACTAGATGATATCCCAGTTGTGAAAGAATTTCCAGATGTCTTTCCTGAAGATCTTTTTGGACTACCTCCAGATCGAGATATCGAATTCGAAATAGATTTGGAACCAAGGACGGAGCCAATTTCCAAGCCCCCATACCGAATGGCCCCACGGGAGATGCGTGAATTAAAAGAACAACTCCAGGAACTACTCGATAAAGGATTCATTCGCCCTAGTGTGTCTCCGTGGGGAGCACCAGTGTTGTTTGTGAAAAAGAAGGATGGAAGTCTACGACTATGCATTGATTATCGTGAGTTGAACAAAGTGACTGTAAAGAACAAGTATCCCCTGCCCCGAATTGACGACTTGTTTGACCAATTGCAAGGAGCGTGTGTATTTTCAAAGATAGATATTAGATCCGGTTATCACCAATTAAAGATTAAAGCGGGAGATGTTTCGAAAACGGCTTTCCGAACGAGGTACGGCCATTATGAGTTCTTAGTGATGCCTTTTGGGCTAACAAATGCTCCTGCTGCATTTATGGGCTTAATGAACAAGGTTTTCAAAAAATACTTGAATCAATTCGTCGTGGTCTTCATTGACGATATCTTGGTCTACTCTAAAAGTATGGAGGAGCACACAAAGCATTTGAGAATGGTACTACAAATACTGCAAGAGGAGCAATTGTTCGCTAAGCTAAGTAAGTGTGAATTTTGGCTTGACAGTGTATCTTTTCTTGGACACGTGGTATCGGCAAGAGGGATTTATGTTGATCCCGCAAAGATTGAAGCAGTAGTAAATTGGCCTCGCCTAACAACTATCACAGAAATTAGAAGTTTTCTGGGATTTGCGGGTTATTACAGGAAATTTGTTCAAGGCTTTTCTCAGATAGCCATTCCTTTGACCCGGCTTACCCAAGAAGGAGCAAAATTTGATTGGACTTCAGATTGTGAACAGAGTTTCAAAGAGTTGAAAGAAAAGTTGGTTTCTGCACCAGTTTTAACATTGCCTTCCAGTGATGAAAACTTTGTTATCTTTAGTGATGCATCAAAAGACGGTTTGGGTTGTGTGTTGATGCAGAATGGAAAAGTCATTGCTTATGCTTCTCGCCAGCTGAAGACTTATGAACGAAATTACCCAACCCACGACCTAGAATTAGCTGCAGTTGTCTTTGCCTTGAAGATTTGGCGACATTATCTGTACGGGGAGAAATGTGATATCTACACTGACCATAAGAGTCTAAAATACTTGTTCACTCAAAAGGAACTGAACATGAGGCAGAGGAGGTGGCTTGAATTGCTTAAAGACTACGATATTACTATTAATTACCACCCTGGGAAAGCCAATGTAGTCGCCGATGCCCTTAGCAGAAATCCATCTCCTATGGGAACTATATTGACCAAGCAACCCAAAATATTGGAAGAATTAGAGAATTTGGAGATTTAAGTAGTGACCAGCAGTTTCAAAAACATGATGGCAAGCCTAATCGCCCAACCTGCGTTGATTGAACGTATTAAATTTGCTCAAGGAGAAGACCCTAAATTATGCAAGATTCGCGAAGGTGTAAAAAAGGGATTGCATCCAAGATTTCGTCTTCATATTGATGGTTCTTTGAGGTTTGGAGATAGGGTATGCGTCCCAACGAACCCTAAACTAAAGAAAGAAATTCTTGAAGAAGCTCATAAGTCGCGATTCTCCATACATCCAGGTACCACCAAGATGTATAGAGATTTAAAGAGTCACTTTTTGTGGATGTCGATGAAGCGAGATGTAACAGAGTTTGTGGCTAAGTGCATAACGTGTCAACAAGTTAAGGCCGAACACCAAAGAGTGGCTGGTGAACTACAAAATTTAGAAATCCCTCAGTGGAAGTGGGAACATATTACCATGGATTTTGTTTGCGGTTTACCAACTACTCCACAGAAAAAGAATGATTCGATATGGGTAATTGTAGATAGACTCACTAAATCAGCCCACTTTGTACCTGTTAAGAGGAAAACCCCACTTGATGAGTTAGCACAGTTATACGTGGATAATATTGTATGCCTTCACGGGGTTCCGGTGAGTATAGTGTCAGATCGAGACTCCAGGTTTGTGTCTCACTTTTGGGGAAGCCTACAGAGTGCCCTTAACATAGAGTTGAAGTTCAGTACCGCTTTTCATCCGCAAACAGACGGCCAATCATAGAGAACTATACAAATCCTTGATGACATGTTGAGAGCTTGTGTATGGACTTCAAGGGAAGTTGGGATAAGTATTTGAAGTTAGCCGAATTTGCTTATAACAATAGCTATCAATCAAGTATCGGGATGGCCCCTTATGAGGCCTTATATGGTAGAAAGTGCAGATCTCCGGTGCATTGGGATGATATTGGGGAAAAGAGAATGTTGGGGCCTCATTTGGTGCACAGTGCTTTGGAGAAGATTCCTTTAATAACTAGACGAATCAAGATGGCTCAAGATAGGCAAAAGAGTTGGGCAGACCTAAAGAGGAGACACGTAGAATTTAAAGTTGGTGATTTTGTTCATTTGAAGATCTCACCTAAGAAGGGAGTTATGAGGTTTGGGAAGCGTGGGAAGTTAAGCCTTCACTATGTAGGGCCATTCGAAATCCTTGATAGAGTCGGAGAAGTGGCTTATAGGTTAGCACTACCACCAAAATTATATAAGGTGCATAATGTATTTCACGTAGCCATGTTGAGGAGATACGTCCCCGACCCTAGTCACATTTTGGAGTACGAACCATTGGAAGTTCAAGAGGATTTGACTTATGAGGAATTTCCTATTCATATAATTGACCGAAAGGAACAAATATTGAGGCATCACACTATTCCATTTGTGAAAGTCCAATGGTCAAATCATTCAACTAGAGAAGCTACTTGGGAACTGGAAAAAGAGATGAGGAATAAGTACCCGCATATCTTTATCAATGAAGGTATATTTTTCT
This sequence comes from Penstemon davidsonii, assembly GCA_034814905.1. Lineage (NCBI taxonomy): Eukaryota > Viridiplantae > Streptophyta > Magnoliopsida > Lamiales > Plantaginaceae > Penstemon > Penstemon davidsonii. Next base: position 2,620,602 of record JAYDYQ010001086.1, on the reverse strand, counting down.
TACTATTTAAGTTTCGAGGATGAAACTTATTTTCAAGGGGGGAAGAATGTAATAACCAATTTTTAGATATATTATATACGTACATATATATAAGTAAAGAATTAATAATAATTAAACTAGGATTGTTGGGTAACTTAATTACTTGAGGGTACATAAGTAATTTAGATAAGTTTAGTAACCTAGGAATTAAAAGGTGTCATATATTGAATAGATGTAGTCTTGGAGAATTCAAAAAGAAAACTTGCGCCGCCTATCACAATTGAAGCACAAGAAAAGAAAAGAAGGTGAGATTGTTGATTTGGTTTATGTGAGAATTGTTTAATCCACTTTATGGATAAGATTCATAAGCAGATTAATTAATTTCATACCTAAATAGAAAGTAATTGTTATTTCATTAGTACTTAGAATTTTTATACTCATAAATGGTTACTTTATTGGCAGTGGGAATTTTATATTCTTAAAGATAGGATGTATATATGTGTTTGAGGGATTTAAGTAATTAATTGTCATGACATGAACATTAAAGATATACTACCAAGGCTACGTGACTTTTACAATTTAATTAGTGAGTTAATTGGTGGAATTGAGAAATCAGATTTATGTTTGTCTTCACATATGAACGAGATGCAGTAATGATTAATTCCTTATCTGAATTCGGAACTGACCTATTTAGTTGTTTATATAGGGTATAACGGGAAATTTTTGGACTATAATTGGACTTCATGTGTAATTAATGTATTGATACATAAACTTGATACATGAACTGAAGATAGTTTATTAATCCTTAAATTTATGTATTTTAGTTTTGCATTAAAGATATTGGAGTTGGTTGGGGTTTCCTAAGTGTCGTAGTCTCAAAGGTTTAAGGTAAGTAATTTTGAACACTTTCCTATCGTTTTGTGAGCTCGAATATAATTTCTTAACTTTTGGAATTTGTGAATGTTTCGAAACATGGAGATACATTGTTATATTTTGTCAGCTCTCAAGTGCATGCGTGTATTCGGTCTACCTTTTGGACTCTGTTCTGTTCTGTTCTGTTTGTCCCCGGGGTCATCTGCGTGCCCACTGGTCATGGGCTCATCTGTTCTGTCCCCTTCTACCGAGGGGTCTCTGTTTATCCATTGGGTCACTATGAGTCATGCATGTAATATCTTGTGAGCAAAACTAAATAGTTTTCTTAAATATTTGCTTTGACAATTCTCCATGTTCTGGCCAAAGTAGTTTTATAAGTTGTGAAAGTTTTAGCTATGATAATCCAATGGGTCTCTGTTCATGATTGCTTGCTGAGTTTGCGACTCACCCTTCGTCATATTTTCTTCTTCTTTCAGATGTTTAGTTATATTTTGTGGAGCTAAGAAAACAAGTAGATGGATTGCTCGAGGTCGAGACGAAGTTTTCATTTATTTAGACGATTCATTATTCTAATAGACTTTGAAACAGTTTCTTATGATATTAAGACTATTTTTGGTATTTGATTAATTGGGAAAAAATTTAGATGTTCGTTGTACTCGAATATTTTTATTGGTTGTGTTTTAGGATTTATTTACAAGACCTTTACTTGCTATATTATTGTCAATTTGTTATTGATTTAGAGGCTTCGTGTCGCCGTTGTTATTACGACGACACGGCCTGTCATGTCTCTTTTTAGGGCGTGACAATGTTGATTGATCGTATATTTCATAATTCTCTCTAAAACATTATATTGAATTAGATAAGGTTCAGGGTAATAAAAAACTAGATAAGGTTGAATATATAAGTATAGAAAGTTAATCAAGTCGTTAGAATATGAATATAACTAGATAAGGTTGAATAATTCAAATTTATCAATTCTCATCCTATAATATCTAAATCTAACACTGTATTAGAAGTACAAAATCTCGAGAACAAAATCTAATGCAAATTTTCAACATAAAGTATATATATATTTTTTTAATGGTTTACTCATATATACTCATTAAAATCATTACTAATTAGTCATTGAACATATTCATACTTGTTTATTGTGTCCTTACTAAGACATATATCTCTATATAAGCACAACAACAATCTTAAAAATAAGATTAAGAAAAAAGTTCAATTATGTTCTAATAATCCAGAAATCAATAGAGCAATGGCTACGATGTTGGCAGTTTCTACAACCATGCTACTTATTGTGTGTGTTCCTTTCAACGATCGGGTGAGTTCAATTCGTGTTTTTAAAGAAAAGTTAGCGCATATCCTTGCAAATGAACACAACAAATTTATTGGCTATCCTACTCAGGGGCGGACCTCAAGCGGGACTGGGGGGCCATGGTCCCCCCAGAAAAATAAATATTTATACTATATATATGCATATGTTAATATGATTTAATATTTGGTGAAGTGGTTAGGCACTTCATGAAGGAGCTAGGGGAGTTCAACTCCTCTGAAGAGCTGAATATTATATTTTAACCTCTTTGTTGATATTTAATTGCATTTTTTGGCCTAGTAACTTTTTTTTTTATTTAATGGAGATTTAATTTTTTTCCTTCATTTTGGACAATTTTTTTTACCTCTTTGTGGAGATTTAATTGTTTTTTTTGGCCCAGTGATTAGCTTTCTTTTTATCTCTTTATGAAGATTAATTTTGTTTCTTCATTTTATGGAGATTAAATCTTTTCCTCCATCTTGGTCAAGTGGTAGATATATATATTTCTTTTTATAAAAATTCAATTGACATAAACTCATCTACTCATGTACTAATATATTTATTTCTTCATTTCACCCTAAAGTTTATTTAGTTTTTCCTTTTTAAAGTGTTCAGTAATTGACGTTTCTCATGGATTTTGCTTTTGTGCAAGCTTCAAGTTCCTAGTAAATATAATTTTACTGAATTATGAGATTATAATTATACTATATTTACAGAAGTCGGAGTATGATTTTAACAATACATTATACATATTAGTGGGACATTCGACATTTATATGTCTTGGTTAAACAATATTTATTTATTCTTAGGTCACCTAGATTGCATCTTAAACATCTGTTTTGAGTGTTTAAAAATCCGCATTCTTGAAATATTGAAAGTATATTTTTTCACTTGTTCTTGAATAAAATTATAATATTACTTTATCGTAAGTTAATTTTTGTTAATTTTATCAAAACATTGAAAAAATACCAAGGTTTCGTTACCAAAAAAATCATCAGCCCCCCAACGAAAGTCGTCTAGGTCCGCCCCTGATCCTACTATAGCCTATAATCTACCCAAACCCACTTTTGGTCACAATCCTCCACTACCCCATGCAAACCCATATACAAGGGGTTGCGAGCCGATCGAAATGTGCCGACAAGACCCACCCCCCGCGGGGCCGTTAAAAGAGAGCCAAAATTGAATATGTATTGCATAATAATATATAGTTAACTCCATTCCTTGTAAACTCACACATCACAAGGTCACTCGTTATTGTTCAGCACAATTTGTATGCTTAGTAGAATAAAAGAAAAAATATTGTTTTACTATTTATCACTAGCAATAAATTTGAAAACATAATAGACGATTTAATAAACGAGAGAATTGTACTTGTGGTACCAAATTATATGTCGATTCTCACTTGTGGTACCATAAAAATCGAGGCTGACGACACATTTGGTACCACAATTTAAGAAATCGAATCACTTTTAGTACCACTGTTAAAATTGAACATTAACATATGACGTGGCAGTTAGGTGTTATTGTAAAATTGATGCCATTAGTTATGTTGACTGACAATTCTACCCCATAACATTTCAAGTTGGCAAAATAATACCATATCTTCAAATTTACTGAAAATTTTAGCACACATTATTGCCAATTTCAAAATTTGTTCGAATAAGACACGTGCGGAACAATTTTAAAATTTTATTTATTATATTTACATATTTATTTAACTAATTTAATTTCATAAATACTATCAGCAGACCAAATAATACTTTAATATAAATTCGACAAAAAATATATTTTTTTTAAATCTAATGAACGGCTTGGGAACAAAGAACCTAGGCCGCAGCGACCTGGGATTTGGGTTGGGAGGGTGGGGTGGTTGGGAAAGAAGATGGGTTTTTTTTTTTAAAAAAAATTATAAATATTTATTATAATATATAACTTTATTATATTATTAGATATATTAATACTATTTTATAAATTTTAGATTTTTAAAAAATATATTTTTTGTCGGATTTATATTAAAGTATTATTTGATCTATTAATATTGTTTATAAAATCAAATTAGTTAAATAGATATGTAAATATAATAAGTAAAATATCAGAAATGTTAACTTTGAACAGCGATTTCTCCCAAATTACTCGATGAAAAGTGACAAGGTTGGTGTCTATCAACTCGTCTTGATGAGAGGGAAAAAAAGACACCGACCCTGTCAAATTTTATCGAGTAATTTGAGAGAAATCATTGTTCAAAGTTTGATTCGCGAAGAACCCTAGATCCAGAATTTCAAACTCGGTCACCATTTCTTCCAAATTACTCCATGAAATTTGACAAGGTTGGTGTCAATGAACTCATCTTCATGAGAGGAACAACAGCCACGACTTAATTTTGACAAATAGACAATTGTAATTTTTGAGGGGGTAGCAGAGGGTGTTCTTGTAATATAGTTTTGGTCGAGAGGGGTGTCTTTGTAATATTTGAAACAGCAGGGTAAAATCTTGTAATTAGGATGATAGTCAGGGGGTGTCAATGTAAATTTCCCTATAAAATAATTTATGGTATCACAATATATTGATCCACTTCCAATTTTAGATGTATAATGTAATCATAACATAAATAATATACATTGCGTTATATATACTATGGCTTCAGCTTATTAGTTTTCTTCTCACCTTTTTTTTTTTTTTTTTCCAATTTTATCTTCGTATTTTATTTTATTTTTAGTTCAATTCCCCTTGATTTTTTGTTCACTCATGTTTTTCTATTTTGTCTTATTGATCAATTTTCTTATTGTTTGATTTTGCAATGGAACAGAACTTCGTAATGGTACATATATAGTTCATTTTCCTAATGGTTTACCAGATCTTGAAATTACTATTTTGCCCCTCCATAGTTCATTTTCCTAATGGTTTACCAGATCTTGAAATTACTATTTTGCCCCTCCACTGACTGGTATGAGCTTGCATTGTCACCGAAAAACATAGTAGGGTGCAAAGTGCCAAAGATTATGTATTCTAGGGTGCATAGTGTCAAAGTTTTAATTCAAGGGTGAAAGGCCAAAGTAAGGTAATTCCAGAGTGCAAGTTGCTAATCATCCGAATGTTTTGTCTATTATATAATTAAAAAAAATTTGTTCTCGTAAAATAGAAGTATTAATTAAAATTTGATATTATGATTTTTATAGCATTTTTCATCAAAAAAAAAAATAGTTTATTTAGTGATTTTTGTGACATAGTCAATCTTAAACATCTTAATTATTAAAAAATAAATCATTAACATGTTATTTTTAATTTATTTTAGTTTGAATAACCTCTTTTAACATTTTCTCTAAGTAAAACTTAAATCAAAGGAAAAAGACATTGTTTTCGTGTTGTTTCCAGATATTCTCTAGATTATTGACAATATATCTAAAAATTACGTCTACAAATCTAACACCTTATCTTATTGCATGATATATTTTGTTATAAGAATAACATGTAATCTTTCCTAATTTTTTTTACACTACATACTCTATATTTTCAGGGTGCAAAGTGACAACATTCAGTATTTTGGAATACATAGGGCCAAAATCTATATTTTCAGGGTGCAAAGTGCAAAAAAAAAATAAAAAATGACTTATCTACCCTTTCTACATGATAATTTTCTCACCAAAATACACACTCGGGTGCAAAATGCCAAAGAAATTGTATTTGCAGAGTGCAGAGTGCCAAAAGTGTTAAGTCAGGATGCAAAGTGTCAAAACTTTATATTTTTATGGTGTAAAATGCCAAAACCCCAAATTTGATCCATGATTTTAACTTAATAATTCCTCAAGAACTCTAGATAAGCATTCTTGAACTTTAGTTAAGCAAAACTATATGCATTCCGTGATGCACGGTAGGATGGTCCGTTGGTAAATCTGTCGCTGAATATTCAGTCACTAAATCCGTCGCTAATATTTAGCGACGAATTTTTATCTGCCACTAAATCCGTCGCTAAAGCTATCAGCGACGGATTTTTCTTCAAAATCCGTTGCTATTTTGACTGATTTTTGTAGTGATTAATTTTTATAATTCGGGCCAAACACTTTAAAAATCACAATAAAGATTTAGAAGTGCTCCCATCCCCGAACCAAACTCACCCTAAGAAAATGTTGATGTCCCTTCTTAAAAAAAAAAGATATGTTGATGTCCTTAGATTAAATCATAGTCAATCAATTTAAAATTTTAAGTTTCAACAATTTTACAAAAATAAATAATTGGTTACTTCAATATTTTAGGTATGGATTTCGGTATATTATAGTATTAATTAGAAAATAATTTATGGTATCACAATATATTGATCCACTTCCATGTTTAGATGTATAATGTAATCATAACATAAATAATATACACTGCGTTATACATACTATGACTTCAGCTTATTAGTTTTCTTCTCACCTTTTTTTTCCAATTTATCTTCGTATTTTATTTTATTTTTAGTTCAATTTGTAACGGCCCAAACAAAAATTTTAAAATATAACTCGAATATAAAAAAAATTGACAAAATAAAACGAAAATTTAATAAAAACAGTTTCAAAATCCATCTTTTAAATCACAAGGGCCATTAAAAAAAATCTTTCGAAAGCTTTTAGTCAAAAAGGTGACTCCAACTGCGACTAGCAGTGGTCCAAGACATCAATTAAATAAATTATTTATATATGTTACAAATAAAATTTTCAAGTACGAAAACATAGTAAAATGAGATATTTCAGAAAAATCACAGGACGAACACTTTATGATACGTTACTTATTTTGATCAACCAAAAATATGGGACTTCACTTCGAGGACCTATGCCCGAGCTGAACCAGAAAGACACCCCAAAGTACGATCTTCTATTACCTGAATACTGAAAAATAGTAAACACGGAACGCATAAGTTGATTGTTCAACTTAGTGAGGCTATGGTGCACAAGGCCATATGAAGTGCAGTGCAAGCAAGCTCAATCATACATACATAAAACAAAATTAACATAACCCAGGATAAGGAAAGAAACAGACATCGTAGCAAATAACAATATATTACAGATACCAGAGGTCGTCGATGCCGTCTTCTCTTACCCTCCATGCAGATCAACCAGACACACCAGTAAGGAGCGACCTTACACAGACAGATGCATTGACATGTCGTTGCTAGCAGTCAGAAGTTTGATTTCACTCCCCCAGCATACCTCCATACTTGGTTAATGAGTCTGGTCAACAGTGAGGTCGAGGCAACCCTGTAGCCATCTACTACCCAGGTTGCTTCAAACCGCTGTCCACCGAAAATTTGGGGCCCCAAACAGAACAGAACAGAGCAGACAGACCAAAGCAGAACATAACAGAACAGAACAGATCAGAACAAACCAAAACTGAACAAAACAGTAACAAATAGTAATCATAACAGATACACGCTATTCCAGTATAATTATTAAAATGAATCCACCAAATCATATAAACATATCAGTAAGACCTACAAACATAAGTCATATACAATTCCAACTAAGCATGCTCATGTGTAGTAAAATTTTACAAGTATTAGTTCATACTGTACTTGACCAAAACAAAATCCATAAATACAACCAAAATTTTATATATATTATTTCGACTAAATATGCTCGTGTGCAATAAAAATTGACAAATAACATCGAGTACCATACCTGACAAAGCAAGCCTTACATACAATTCGTAATTTCTGTTTTATTCTGACTAAGCATGCTATTTTTGTACGACATAACCAATAAATCTCATGATATACAATTAATGAAGACAAAACACATACGATTTATATAGTCATAAGTTCCTACACCGACTAAGCATATTCATGTATAACATAATTTAAAAAGTCTCGAACATGCATTCTTTCATATTCATCCAAACATGACTTACAATCATACAATTGAAATATTTTGTATAATTTATAAGTAACCATGCATAACCACATTCAAAGACTCATGCCAAAACTCAACTACTAACACATAGGGACTCAATACCACATTACATAGCGCTCACCTTTCTCGTTTAGTCGGATGGAGATCCGCCTTCGATTCCTGGGTAACAATTATAACACTTAGTGCCTAATTCAATCAAAGCCCAAAAGAAAACTCACTTTCGAAAACCTTAAGTTCAACTTGTGCGAGATCGACAAAATAATTTGAAATATAATATACTCACGAGTACAAATTTTCGAGTAAATTAGAATTACAAAAATTTATTTTTAAATCTTTAAGCATAAAAACACAAAAATCTTTAGGCTAAAGATTCATTACCCAAAAGAACTCGAATCTTCAATTGGAGACCAGATATGGAATCCTCATTTCGAAACGAAGTCGCTGCCCGGAGAAGCCGCCGTTGACCGGCGTTGACCCCCCGTTGACCACCATCGATCGATGCCGGAAAATGAGTCGAAACCACCATTCCGTTCTCCTTTGAGCCTAGAACACGAATGTGGAGCCTGATTGTCGAAAGAATGACCGGAAAAGGTTCATGCGAAGGAACCCATTTCAAACTCGTCACTTTAGAGTCGCAATTTCTCCACCTACGATGAATATTTCTGAAAAATAACTCCACCATGTCGTTCTACGTTCCGAATACTATGATTTGGAGTGTTTAATCGCTTGATTTGGTGAAGAATTGAGATAGTTATATTTTTGGGTTTCTAGTGTGTGTAGGTGTGTGTTTGAGCTTGTGAGCAAGACAACAATGGAGGAATGAACAAACAAATTATTTCAAGCCCTCTTTGATCTCCCATCCTTCTTTGTTGCTGAAAATATATGGATATATGTGTGAATTTAGGTTAGAAGAAATGAAGAGAAATGAGTTAAATCCCATTTTTCTCTTCCCAAAAATGCATGAGCACTCCACTTGTGTTTTACGGTCCAGCAGCAGGACATTTGTCCTGCTGCAATTTTTTTTTTTTAAAAATTTATTTTTGGTAAAATTGCATTTTAGCCCTTGAATTTTTCAAAAAAAAACACTTTAGCCACAAACTTCTTAAAATAACAAAATAATCTAAATAAATAAACTTAATCATATTAGTCAAGACTTCAATTAAACGTTCACTCCCAAAGTTTTTAAAACTTTAATCTCTAATATCTCTTATTTTCAGGATCATTTTTGTTTTATATAAAAGCACAACTTTATTTGTTAGCAAAAATAAATAAAATTACCTAAACTTTCTCAAAATACATAACCTGGAAAAGATTTTAAATAAACAAAAGTGAAACTTTAGGGATCTCTAAAAAATCAAAATTTTGGGGTATTACATTCTCCCTCCCTTAAAAGAATTTGGTCCCCAAATTCATATATGGTATTATGTTGTAGTTCCTCTTCTCTTTATCACATAACTTCTTCGAATTTCAAACTTTAACACAAAACCTTCATGAGAGCGATCTCCTGATTTTGTAATCCTTAAGATCTTCTATCGAGTATACGAAATAGCTTCTCTTCGTATAACAAGTTTCTTCAACTTGTAGCGGATCATGTTTGGTCATGCTAGAAGGATTTATACGGCTCGTCAACATCGATAAGTGGAAGATGTCACGTGAACTTCAAGGAATCTAAGGTAATGCTAGCTTGTACGCCGCAATTTCGGATCTTTCAAAATTTTTGAGGTCGTGCTCCAAACACTATCTTCTAATCCGAGTCCATTTTAGAAATTTTAACTATAACAAAAAGTATTTGATCTAAAATAATCTACAATGAATATAATTGACTCACTATTTGGAATTAGTCTAACCAGAAGTTTGGGAAAGATCACAAAAGGCAATTGAACCAGAAGTCTTCTTGAAGATAGCAAAGCAATCGAATTCACAAGCTCAATGGTAGTAATAAGGAAGTAGAAGAACGAGAATTTTGGCATACATCAAATCTGGGAAAATTTCAATAGAAGTAACAAATAGTAATTGAAATAAGAACCTCAATAATTATTTCAATGTTAAGAAAATCAGGGAAAACAATTGATTGTGAAAGACAGTTGAATTAGGAGTTCACTATAATTAACCAAACAAATTAATCCGACAAGATGTATCAATATGCTGGACTAAAGACAATTTCACAACTTATTAGAGATAACAAGAAGTAGGTTAAACCAAGTGTGTCAATAAGAATAATAGAATTTGAACCAAGAGTTCTAACATCAGTAATTAAAACATTGAAATGTTTTCGATCATTTGAAAATCAAGTTAAGATAAAATGCGCGACTCAGAGATCCCTTTTAGGAAGTAATGAGTGTAACAAAAGTGCAAGATAAAAATCGAATAAAGTCTCAGAACGAGATCCAAGAAAAATGGAACGATCATATTTGAGAAGCTAGCCGCGATGAAAGAACAACATGTTTAGAAAGAACAAGATAACAGTGTGGAGTTCAAAAGAAAGTCGATGACTGAGTAAAAATATTGCATGGTCAATGAAGTCAACAACTATGGATAATATGAAATCAAATAGATGATTCATAAATAACTTGGAGATAGAGTAATGAGGACTTGAAAAGTCAATCGAGTCAAGGAATGTTCAAATAGTATAACCAGAAAGCGGTCGATTAAGGATTTTCAATGAATTTGACAGAGCACAGTCGAATAGAAGTCTTAACAAGGATTATGAAAATGAACGGAAACAAGAGTTATAATGACAACAAGAGACATTCGAATAAAAAACTCAATTTAAACAAATGTAATCAAATATCAAGTATCACTAAGGGTATTTTAAGACTATCACATCAGAACTCTCAATAGAGATAACAAGAAGGTTGAATCAGGGATATCAATAAAGACAAATGAAAATAGAACCAAAGGTTCTAGTATAAATAACCAAAGCGTTAAATTGTCTTTGGACATCTGAAAATCAAGTTACGACAAAATACACCATTTAAAAGGTTCATTTGAAGAAGCAATGAGTGTAATGAGGATACTAGAGACACAACGAACAAGGTTCAAGAACAAGACAATGACAATGAAATAATCCAATTTACAAGGTTAACAACAACAAATAAAATAAAACAACGGAACAACAAGTTCAGAATGAACATGATACAAGTATGAAGTTGAAAATGAAGTTGAGGACAGTACATTCCTTTTAGAATAACAAGCAGGAATAATATGAAATCGAAGAGGTTTTTTTTTTTTTTTTTTTTTTTTTTCTCCTGAATCGATCGCAATTCAATAATTAGGTTTAGGGAATAAGGATAATGAAATTTTTCTAACCACTGAATCAGATTAAGGTAAGCAGTTTGATTCACGAGTTCACTATGAACGTGAAATACAAAGGGAGTGCAAACTCCGAACAAGTATAAAACTAAAATATCAGATTTGAAGCTTTGATAGGACAACAAGAAGCTGAATTAAAAGTGTCGATAAACTTTGAAGGGAGTAGTTTGAATTAGAATGGCAATCAGTTCAAGAAGAAACTGTCTAATACAAGAAGTTGTGAGAAACAATAATTAAAAGTGCGAGATCAAGGTAAGCAAGTTCAAGGATAAAGCTCAAGAAAGGTTCAAGGACGTTTTGGTCAATTTACAATCAGTATAAAGAGAGAAATAAATTGACTATTGCATATGAAAACGAAGGAAAAAGTATTAGCACAGATAGAAAAATGAACAATGAATAGTTCTAGAGTTCAGATCGAAGTTATTCGTCTAGCATAAACGAATAATAGATGACAAGATGTGAATCTCACATGTCATCAAAGGTTCCTAGCGATAGATTTTCCAGTTTTGAGCGATTGAGGATCCTTGAAGTTTTGGGTAACAAACGAGGTATCTTTGGTCTATCTCCTTGGTCGATAGCTAATTTCCTAGATGACGAAGATGGTTGCAATGTTTTCCTTCAACCATTGACATTCGTTACACTCGATTTCTCTAGGGAAAATGCTACAATGGGATGAGAAGGCTTCCTCAAACGACTTGTTCATTCATATACTAACTTTTGGCCGAAACATCTGTTCTCGAAACTTCAACTTGCCGATAGAATCCATGGCGAGAGGAATTTCAATCGTCTTGATGGCTTCCTATATTTCTTTAAGACCCTTATCTTCCATTAGTTCTAAATCCTTGATAGCAAGTCTAGATGTTAAAGATTAGTCATTGATCTCCACACTCCGTTAACGTTTCCCAAGAACTTATAAAATAGACGGTCAAGCGCGTACATAACAAATAGGGGCCACAGATTTTTGGTCAACATACAAGGAGTACACCAGAATCAAGAGTGGCGGTTCATAGTAATCGAGATCAAATAATTAATATTTAGGAAGTACCTACGAAATTAAGTTCAGATGAGAGTATATCTCAACCTCGAGGAAATATGAGAACCATGGATAGTTGAAGAATGAGACAAACTTGAAGTACTAGGTACAAAATAGTCATTATAAATCAAACTAACAATGACTAAGAAAGAATTCCATGGAATACAAACTAACGAGATGAATCATAATCAACCATGAACATAAAAATAGTAAATAAAGTCATGATAACTGTGAGTAAATCTATCTGAAGGTTCAAAGAAACTATGATTTTTTAAGATTTGTATATGAAGAATGAAATTTATAGCAAATCACCTAGATTCAAAGAAATGTGTATCGGTTTCATACTATCACGGGTAACTCATGCACGAATCTCAAGAAAACGATGGATTCGGGAATGAGTTAAAAACAAACAACGAAGTTCAAGGAGAATCCAAAGATAATCAGATTCGATGGATCATTACGAAAGAGTAATGTTTGAAATCAGGAGTACGAGTTTTGAATGAAGTAAGCACGATAAAAGAAATTTTAAGAACGCCCAGGACTGTTTTAGTTAACTTACAAGTGCCTCAAGAAAAGACACTCAATTCTAGGATATAAATACGAGAGTAAGATAGAAAATGAAAGAGCTTTTTCCGAAATAATCGCAGGCAAACAATAATCCAGATAATGAAGGTAAAATATTTGAGGTCATTCTAGTCATTTGGTAACAAAACAATCATACCGAGGAATCAAACCACCGTTGAGATCAAATATATGTATGTGGTTTTGATTGCGACTTTGATCAATTGAATTGAGTACACTTTAAAACTCTCAAGCAAGCTTACAATGACTTAACAGAGAAGGTATGCTATAAATTTATACAGATATGCCCCAACGACACCCCTAATCTCGAAAGTGAGTCCCATTTACAAATCACGAAGTACTAATCCGAGGATCTTATCCTGACTTTTGAACAAAAGCTCTGATACCATCTGTAACGGCCCAAACAAAAATTTTAAAATATAACTCGAATATAAAAAAAAATTTGACAAAATAAAACGAAAATTTAATAAAAACAGTTTCAAAATCCATCTTTTAAATCAGAAGGGCCATTAAAAAAATCTTTCGAAAGCTTTTAGTCAAAAAGGTGACACCAACTGCGACTAGCAGTGGTCCAAGACATCAATTAAATAAAATATTTATATATGTTACAAATAAATTTTTCAAGTACGAAAACATAGTAAAATGAGATATTTCAGAAAAATCACAGGACGGACACTTTATGATACGTGACTTATTTTGATCAACCAAAAATATGGGACTTCACTTCGAGGACCTATGCCCGAGCTGAACCAGAAAGACACCCCGAAGTACGATCTTCTATTACCTGAATACTGAAAAATAGTAAACACGGAACGCATAAGTTGATTGTTCAACTTAGTGAGGCTATGGTGCACAAGGCCATATGAAGTGCAGTGCAAGCAAGCTCAATCATACATACATAAAACAAAATTAACATAACCCAGGATAAGGAAAGAAACAAACATCGTAGCAAATAACAATATATTACAGATACCAGAGGTCGTCGATGCCGTCTTCTCTTACCCTCCATGCAGATCAACCAGACACACCAGTAAGGAGCGACCTTACACAGACAGATGCATTGACATGTCGTTGCTAGCAGTCAGAAGTTTGATTTCACTCCCCAAGCATACCTCCATACTTGGTTAATGAGTCTGGTCAACAGTGGGGTCGAGGCAACCCTGTAGCCATCTACTACCCAGGTTGCTTCAAACCGCTGTCCACCGAAAATTTGGGGCCCCAAACAGAACAGAACAGAGCAGACAGACCAAAGCAGAACATAACAGAACAGAACAGAGCAGAACAAACCAAAACTGAACAAAACAATAATAAATAGTAACAAATAGTAATCATAACAGATACACGCTATTCCAGTATAATTATTAAAATGAATCCACCAAATCATATAAACATATCAGTAAGACCTACAAACATAAGTCATATATAATTCCAACTAAGCATGCTCATGTGTAGTAAAATTTTACAAGTATTAGTTCATATTGTACTTGACCAAAACAAAATCCATAAATACAACCAAAATTTTATATATATTATTTCGACTAAATATGCTCGTGTGCAACAAAAATTGACAAATAACATCGAGTACCATACCTGACAAAGCAAGCCATACATACAATTCGTATTTTCTGTTTTATTCTGACTAAGCATGCTATTTTTATACGACATAACCAATAAATCTCATGATATACAATTAATGAAGACAAAACACATACGATTTATATAGTCATAAGTTCCTACACCGACTAAGCATATTCATGTATAACATAATTTAAAAAGTCTCGAACATGCATTCTTTCATATTCATCCAAACATGACTTACAATCATACAATTGAAATATTTTGTATAATTTATAAGTAACCATGCATAACCACATTCAAAGACTCATGCCAAAACTCAACTACTAGCACACATAGGGACTCAATACCACATTACATAGCGCTCACCTTTCTCGGTTAGTCGGATGGAGATCCGCCTTCGATTCCTGGGTAACAATTATAAAACTTAGTGTCTAATTCAATCAAAGCCCAAAAGAAAACTCACTTTCGAAAACCTTAAGTTCAACTTGTGCGAGATCGACAAAATAATTTAAAATATAATATACTCACGAGTACAAATTTTCGAGTAAATTAGAATTACAAATATTTATTTTTAAATCTTTAAGCATAAAAACACAAAAATCTTTAGGCTAAAGATTCATTACCCAAAAGAACTCGAATCTTCAATTGGAGACCAGATATGGAATCCTCATTTCGAAACGAAGTCGCTGCCCGGAGAAGCCACCGTTGACCGGCGTTGACCGGCCGTTGACCACCATCGATCGATGCCGGAAAATGAGCCGAAACCACCATTCCTTTCTCCTTTGAGCCTAGAACACGAATGTGGAGCCTGATTGTCGAAAGAATGACCGGAAAAGGTTCATGCGAAGGAACCCATTTCAAACTCGTCACTTTAGAGTCGCAATTTCTCCACCTACGCATGAATATTTCTGAAAAATAACTCGATCATGTCGTTCTACGTTCCGAATACTATGATTTGGAGTGTTTAATCGCTTGATTTGGTGAAGAAATGAGATAGTTATATTTTTGGGTTTCTAGTGTGTGTAGGTGTGTGTTTGAGCTTGTGAGCAAGACAACAATGGAGGAATGAACAAACAAATTATTTCAAGCCCTCTTTGATCTCCCATCCTTCTTTGTTGCTGAAAATATATGGATATATGTGTGAATTTAGATTAGAAGAAATGAAGAGAAATGAGTTAAATCCCATTTTTCTCTTCCCAAAAATGCATGAGCACTCCACCTGTGTTTTACGGTCCAGCAGCAGGACATTTGTCCTGCTGCAATTTTTTTTTTTTTAAAATTTATTTTTGGTAAAATTGCATTTTAGCCCTTGAATTTTTCAAAAAAAACACTTTAGCCACAAACTTCTTAAAATAACAAAATAATCTAAATAAATAAACTTAATCATATTAGTCAAGACTTCAATTAAACGTTCACTCCCAAAGTTTTTAAAACTTTAATCTCTAATATCTCTTATTTTCAGGATCATTTTTGTTTTATATAAAAGCACAACTTTATTTGTTAGCAAAAATAAATAAAATTACCTAAACTTTCTCAAAATACATAACCTCGAAAAGATTTTAAATAAACAAAAGTGAAACTTTAGGGATTTCTAAAAAATCAAAATTTTGGGGTATTACACAATTCCCCTTGATTTTTTGTTCACTCATGTTTTTTCTATTTTGTCTTATTGATCAATTTTCTTATTGTTTGATTTTGCAATGGAACAGAACTTCGTAATGGTACATATATAGTTCATTTTCCTAATGGTTTACCAGATCTTGAAATTACTATTTAATTTTGACCCTCCACTGACTGGTATGAGCTTGCATTCTCACCGGAAAACATAGTAGGGTGCAAAATGCCAAAGATTATGTATTCTAGGGTGCATAGTGTCAAAGTTTTAATTCAAGGGTGAAAGGCCAAAGTAAGGTAATTCCAGGGTGCAAGTTGCTAATCATCTGAATGTTTTGTCTATTATATAATAAATAAATAAATTGTTCTCATAAAATAGAAGTATTAATTAAAATTTGATACTATGGTTTTTATAGCATTTTTCATCAAAAAAAAATAGTTTATTTAGTGATTTTTGTGACATAGTCAATCTTAAACTTCTTAATTATTAAAAATATATCATTAACATGTTATTTTTAATTTATTTTAGTTTGACTAACTTCTTTTAACATTTTCTCTATGTAAAACTTAAATCAAGGGAAAAAGACATTGTTTTCGTGTTGTTTTCAGGTATTCTCTAGATTGTTGACAATGTATCTAAAAATTACGTCTACAAATCTAACACCTTATCTTATGGCATGATATCTTTTGTTTCACATGTAATCTTTCCTAATTATTTTACACGACATACTCTACAAATCTATAATTATTAACTACTAGCATATTAAATTTTGGAATTTCAGAAAAATAAAAATAGTTCTTACCTCATTACTTACACCTAGTAATTTCGTTAAAATAAAAAATGTGCTGAAATTTTAAGTCGGGGTAAAAAGTACAAAAAAAAAAAATATTTTCGGAGTGCAAAGTGCCAGCATTCAATATTTTGGGATACATAGGGCCAAAATCTATATTTTCAGGGTGCAAAGTGCAAAAAAAATAAAAAATGACTTATCTACCCTTTCTACATGAT
The DNA here is from genome assembly GCA_034814905.1 of Penstemon davidsonii. NCBI lineage: Eukaryota > Viridiplantae > Streptophyta > Magnoliopsida > Lamiales > Plantaginaceae > Penstemon > Penstemon davidsonii. Next base: position 2,603,428 of record JAYDYQ010001086.1, on the reverse strand, counting down.
AATTTTCTCACCAAAATATACACTCGGGTGCAAAATGCCAAAGAAATTGTATTTGCAGAGTGCAGAGTGCCAAAAAATTTTAAAGTCAGGATGCAAAGTGTCAAAACTCTATATTTTTAAAGTGTAAAATTTCAAAATCCCAAATTTGATCCATGATTTTAACTTAATAATTCCTCAAGAATAAGCATTCTTGAACTTTAGTTAAGCAAAACCATATATGCATTCCTCAATTATATACTTATGATAGTATATAATTTTCTCTGGTTTTGGAATTATTTTCATTCCAAATTAGATTTGACTATTGTTGTTATGGTCATAGATATATTAATGATATAAATAACACAAATGGAAACAATATAAATGGAACCGTTTAATGAAATATTCTATGGTAAGATTTAATAAAATTCTGTTTGATTTTTTTTTTTTTTTTTTTTTTTGTGAAAAATCTTTTTTTATTTGACCACCTATTCCTAGGAGTTATACTATAAAATTTCTCCTATTCTCAAGATGCAATATTTCTTTTCCTAAAGCTAGATGTATTCATTTGGGAAATAAAAACCAATCATTTCCATAAAAGCAGTGAAATTTTGAAATAGACGGAAATAACCTGTTTGCAAGATGCATTAATTTCGAAAATAAAAATCATTATATAAACACACGCATTATATATAATAATGGTTTAACAAGGGAGTTATTGTAGTATTGGCCATTTTTCTATATGGTAATATTTTAACCTAAATTTTGTCTAGGACTAAGGAGTAATAATATACGGTATTTTATATTCATGGTTAGTTTCTAAGTTTAAATTTGACCACGTCTTTTGGATTAAGGCAATTATTTAGTAATATGCTTTCAATAGAGATATAATACCAATCGACAATAATTTGAACCAAAATTGTGTTGACATGTCTATACTATATAAGTTCAATGAAAACTTGCATATAAACTCACTACATACAATTATATATTTCATTTACGGAGCCAATTTCTCGTCGGATCACACCAAAGGTAAGTCTGATCAAATGAAAATCTATATACTTTGATGAACATTTTTTAGTGTGCCAAATTATTTTATAAAAATATTCTTAATTTATATGTATTTTTTAATTGTTATTGCATAGTCTAAATTATATCAAAATGAAAATATGTCAGCTATATATATACTTGCTAATTATTATTTGAGCATCAAATTAAAATTGAAAAATTTAATTAAAAAGCTAATTTCTTACCATTGATGTTTTTTTATAAGAAATTCGATTATAATTTCATTGTCTAACTATGACTTCTTCAAAATAATGATAATTTCGATTTCACATGGACATCTATTTCGATTTAATCCACTTGAATTAAATTCAGGTGGAATGGTAGATATATCATTGTTTCAATCACCATTCCGCAACAAGCGTTGGTCAAACTTATATTATCTTTAACATGCAAAATTTGTTGATTAATAAAATTGCACAAATTTTCACAATTTTTTCTTTTGTATTTTGTATCATTTAACTTTTTTGGTATCATGCCTCCTATCTATATGTTCATATTTGTGTTAGTGCCAATTCTTTTCTTTGCGTTTCTTTACTATATTTCTTTTTATTTATCATCAATGGTATATTTTAATTTCTTTATTTTATTTGTAGATTATAACAATTCTAAATCCAAAAGATTATAATAAAAAGCAAATGGCTAGGATGTTGGTGGTTTGGGCAGCCATGCTGCTTATTGCGTGTGTTTTCCTTTCAACATCTGTAGAGGGAAACAGATTTGTTCGTTACGATCGGGTGGGTTCAATTCGTCTTCTTAAAGAAAAGTTAGTGCAAACCTCTGCGAATGAACACAACAATCCGAATTCGGATCGCCCGGTCATTGGCTATCCCGCTATAGTTCATAATCGGCCTTTTCGTCATAATCCGCCAAAAGTTCCTTCAAACCCATATAGAAGGAGCTGCGAGCCTACCGAAAAGTGCCGATCAAGCCCACCCCCTGTGGGCTCGTCGCAAAAAAGTAATTGAATATGACCGTATTACGACAAATCGTTTTGCAAAATAGTAGTCGACCTTGTTCCTTGTAAACTCATACATCACAAGGTCGTCCGTTAATGCTTAGCACGATTTGTATGCTTAATGGAATTAAATAAAACATTTTTTTTAATATTTATGTCTAGCAATAAAATTTGCATACTTGATAGACGATTCAATGAACTTAATTAATTAACTTGAATGTTACAATTTATATTACTTGCATTAAATTATATTATAACCATAACACAATTAGATTATAAAATCATAGAATTAAATACTATAACTAGATATCTTACTTAAATGTTAAGTAAGAAACAAAAATCTTGTAATCTAAGATATATTAGTAATATTAGGGTGTGTTATGTTTGCACAATAAACCAAGATTCAGAAATTAATTATGCCTATATCACATGTTTGGTTTGACGAATTATTTTTTGGGTTGGCCCCAAAAAGTGAGCCATCTCCTCTTATTTTGGAAAGTTACTCTTTTATTTGATCAGATAACATTGCACACTCTCCCCTGCTACTCAACAATCTGCTCAAAATTGGATTGTAATTGAATATTTAGTTCGATCTCATTAGACATACCGAACGCCCCCAATAACATGTACATAATAAAACATTCATGGCAATTTATTTTTGACATAATATTTTTATATTTTATATATTACAAATAAGAATGTGTTAATCAGGAGATAATACTTGATGTCTATGAGTAAACAATTTAAGTATTTTTTTAGATGATAATTAAATCAGTATATCATCGTTACAGTAGAATCTATCCAACAATACATCATCATTAATTATATCAAGAATCAACTCAATTGTTATTATCAAGAATCAACTCAATTGTTATTATTAATACATTTAATTTAAAATAATTTTGAATAACTTAAATTAAATATCAAAATTTTAGAACAAAAGACAAAATTCTAATAATATTCTGAACAAAATAAAAAATAAAATAAAATTACTGCATCGCTGACGTCCCCAAAGTCCCAGACATTCATTGGGCCCCAACCTCTACATTCCACTAGTGAGCAATATCAAAACTAAATGGATTTACCTTAAAAAATTCCAATTATTCATCAACATATTTCAATTTTGGATACTACTATGTTTTTAGGATTAAGACACGTCCAGTAGAAATACTTACCTGGCTGTGGAAAATGTAAGAAGTGAAAAAAGATAGAAAAAATAAGTAAATCTTAAAAAGGCGCTGAGATAAATTTATTTTTAATAAGAATGAATATCTTAGAAACTAGAATTTGTAAATTTAATAAATACTTTTGCCTCTATTAAAATTGAAAAACAAATTTTCATGAAATATTTTTTATACAAGGACCCCTATTTTAAATTTGGCCTAGTGCCCAGAAAAGGGTAGGGCCAGCTCTAGCTGAACCCCGATAATGACCGGAAGTTCAGAAAAAATATGAGTTGATTATGAGCATGTAGTTATGAAGTCCGATAATATATGAGTTTGACCATGTTGTTGTGAAGCCCAACAATATATGAGTTTGAGTCAATCTAAACTCGACTCATAAAACTCGATTGACAAGCCTAAATAATTCTCGTTGAAAATAGGATGGTAGTTGATAATATACCCTTTCAGATTATGTGCTGCTATCATGGATCAACGTTTCGTTTTCTATGTATGTGTTGGTCAACTAAATATTGAAAACTTTTCTAAATGTTTCCGGAAATTTTACGGAAACAACATGAAAATTGTAAAAGGAGTTACTATAATTAAGAAAAAAAGAAAATCCAAGACAATTAAAGTAATAAAGATTTCAAAAATACACCTTATTTTTGTTTTTCATTGATTCAAAAACAAAAACATTTTGATGTTTTAAACGGAGAAGATGGAGATCTCATCTACAAGCTAATTGAAACTCTACGGGAGCACTTGGAATTTACAAAGACAAAAAACAGAGTTTGACTAAAAGGAGGGATGTTGACTCACCGATGAAACACTGTCAGAAAGTAGTCCCCCTAAGTTCCAATTCCCATTACATCTGCCGAAACTTTAAGTAGAGATAGAACTTACTCAGTCCCTATTGTTCCTTTTTCAAGTTAAAGGCAGGTAACCAGTGTGATCGATATATACACTACTACAAATTTGGGGCTTTTGCAACGGAAAATTTATGACGATGGCATTCGTCGCAATTTCTAACTGATTTGTGACGGAGTTACAACGAAATTTCTCAGAATTACATAAATTTTTTTACGATCGGATCTGCAACAAAACAACGACTAACATTTGCGACAGACAATTGAGTTCGTTGCAAGTTTGTCGCAAAATTTTTGCGTCACTTATTTATTTTTGGCACCAAAATTAGCGACAACAATTTGTGACAAATGTCTGTTACAATTAACTTGTGACATGTAATTTGTAACAAATTTGGCACAATTTTTTTTTAAAATAATATATATATATATATATATATATATATATATATATAACTTGCGACAAATGGACATCTGCAACACCAAAATCGATTTCAAATTTATCGCAAAAAATATTATTTATTTTCTTTATCCACCAACGTATTTTTCCTTCAGAAACAAGTTTTAATCCATATTAACTTAATTGGAGCATAATATTTAAAAGATAAATACTTGGTGTGTTGTTTTTGTGTTATTTAAAAGATAAAAACACCAACTTAACTGAAATGATTATAATGTTGGACCATCATTTATTTTATAAAAAATTCAATTATATCGAAATCAAATTTAGTAAATTTATATATCAACTTAATAAAGTCAACAAGTTGACCATGAAGCGACCAATATTATTTAGCACCTCGATTATGAAAGATATATCTAATAATATAATATCACGCAAACAATTTTTCTTGTATACCCTTTACTCCCTTTTATGTTCCAAACGAATACATAAAACCAAGGTCCATTTCCGGGAATAAAATAAACTAATTTTATTAAATAAAATATAGAAAGGAATTTATGTCAACAAATCACACTCCAAAGTCCAAAACTCAAATCAAAACAATATACAAATATCTAGTTCTACAATTATGTCCATTATTTTATTAATAAGTTAATAGCAATTTACCCCCTGTCCTATTCATAATGTTTAATTTACATTTCTGTAATTTGAAAAATAACATTTTACCCCATGTAATTTTATAAAAGATTCGTACTGCCTTAATGACATTTTAATATATGACACTTTATCCCCCCCCCCCCCCCCTTTGTTGTGATAATTTGGCAATTACTCCCCTGTATTAAGATAAGTGTGGCAATTTACCCCCTTATGTTACAAAACACTTTTCATGTCCACTCTTAATTTTAGCAAGTAAGTAATACTCTCCGGCTGAAAGGGGTAAATTTGTTCCTCTAAAATTTTCATAGGAGGATAAATTACTCCTTTTCAAATCAAAGGGGATACATTTAACATTATAAATATCACATAGGGGTAAATTGTCATTAACTTTTTTTTTAAAATTAATTATCATAGTATATCAATAGATTTTCATTGTCTAAAAGTAATAATTGCGTCTAGTTGTTTCAAATTAGGTTCAAAAGATAAGGGATCTTTTTCAATTTTGATTTATTTATTTATTTTATTCTTTTAAATAACTTCTCTATTTATGTTGGACTGATTTATGCAATGCCAACATATTGGAACGTGAATAAGATGAGGACTCGGTTGCTCAATAAGATGCAAAAGCAATAAAAAAATTAACCAATTTTAGATTTCAAATTAAGTGATGATTTGAAGATATCATATTACGAGTTTTGTGGAGAGTGGGTTTGTTGGGAGAGTGAGTTTGTTTGGACTCTTAACCACAATTACAAAATTTCTGTAATTTGATTTGAGTGTTAAAAATTCAAAATTTTAGAAAAAAAAAAAAAAAAAAAAAAGACTTGCGCTGTATATAGGTATAGAATAGATTTCGTTCATTTCTTCTAAACGTTTATAAGAAATTTGAATCTATTTCAATGTCAGACAACTCAAATACTTAAAGATTTCATTGAATTCACATTTTCACCAACACTTTGAATCAACAGTGTTGGATTCACCGTAAAAACACATACCTACACTCTTGTTTCTGTTTTACATAAACTTATTGTGTTCATGAATATATGTATGGATATTTTAGTGGAGTTTATGTGCAAAATTCTTAACACACTTACATACTTTTCCTAATTTTTGTATGTTAATAATTTAGTGTAATATTTTTTGGATTTTGAACTATTATTATAGGGAAATTGATATGAGCATGACCAGATTACAATCCAACCAAAACAGTTGAGGAACATGCAAAAATGCGTGACATTGACTTCCAGAAGTGGCTAACTGAACGTGTAAGTGAGTAGAGGTTTTTTTTACCATTTATTAAAACAATTCAAAAGTTGACAAAACTAAATTTTGCTTCAAATAGGTCAAGGATCCAGAGAGGGTAGTCGATGATCGCATTAAAGTGATAGCTTATGGCCCAAATCGATGGGTGAAATGCTACAATGGATATTTTGTCAATGGTTACAAGTTTCACATAGCAGACTATGGGCAACACAAAAAGACAATGAATAGTGGTGTTTGTGTGTTAGGGAGCACATGGAATGAGGATGAGGTCGATTACTATGGCATGTTGACTGAAATCATAGAGTCGGAATACTTCGGCAAAGGTAACAAAGCCGTGCTATTCAAGTGCTATTGGTATGACCAATCTAGAAACGGGATCAAAGTACACCCACGATTTGGTGTTGTGGAGATTAATCATACTAAAAAGATTCGTACTAACGATCTATTCGTATTAGCAAAACAAGCTCAAAAGGTTTATTGAACACGTTTTCCGAGCATGAAAAGAGAGAGACGTGATTGGTGGGTTGTGCGTAAAGTCAAACCCCGGAGTAGAATTAATATTCCTTTGGTCCAATCTGAGAATGAGGATACTCAAACAAGGAATACTAATGCTTTTCAAGAAAAAGAAACTACGTTCCCCCAACCCATTCCTATCTTGGTTGATCTTGTTCACAATTGTTTTGTCGATGATGGTGTTGGACCTTCTCAAATGGGTTCAAACGGATTTCATGATGACACAGACTCATTAATGTTTGATGCAAGCGAAAATGATAATGGAGGGTTTGAAGAACTTTTTGATGAAGAGGAACATGTTGAAGAAGATGATGAGATCTTTAGCAATGATGATATATATTGATGGACTTGTCTTGTTATTTGATTATTTATTACATACTTCTTTTACAAACATTCAGAAAGCGTATAATGATTGTCATATATATGATTAGTTGTGAAGATAATGGGTGCTGCAAGACACTACAAGAAAAACAGTTTTTTTCCGACGGGGAAAAATCCGTTGGAAATGACTGTTTTTTCCGACGGAATTTCCTACCGAAGAAAAATCCGTCGGAAAAACCACCAAAAATTAAAAAAATAATAAAATATAATTTCCAACGGATAAAATCAGTCGGAACATCCAATAATTTTTTTTTTAAAAAAAATTTTAGTTTTTCCGACGGGTTGCCCAGTCGGAAATTTGTTAAATAAATTTAAAAAACAAGATATATGATTTCCGACGGGTGTTACCCGTTAGAAACTATATAAAAAATAAAAAAAGAAATAAAAATTTACTATGTATATTTCTGACGGGTGTAACCCGTCGGAAAATATAATAAAAAACTATATAAAAAATAAACAAAGAAATAAAAATTTACTATGTATATTTCCGAGGGGTGTAAAATATAATAAAAAACTAAATAAAAATTAAATTATATATTTTCCAATGGGTTTCACCCGTCCAAAAATATATAAAAGAAATAAAAATTAATATATATTTCCGATGGGTTAATCCCGTAGGAAAATATATTAAAAAACTAAATAACAATTAAATTACATATTTTCCGAGGGGTGTAACCAGTCGGAAAATATATTAAAAAATTAAATAAAAATAAAATTATATATTTTCTAAGGGATTAACCCGTTGGAAAAAAATAAAAAAAATAAACTACAATTACTAACTTTACTTGTGAATATGTCAATTTAGAAGACTCGTTTTACTACAATAGAGATGGCAATTGCTTTTTTGAGATTCCACTACAAGAATTCAGGCTGGAGGTGATGCATTTTGATTTGGAAGTTGAGCAAAAAGAAACTCAGATGTTTTCTATACTATGCTCCTGGAAATATTTTCTTGTAGTACTTTAAATATGACTTATATAGTTATATTGTACTAAATCTTTCAATTATACAAATAACATATTTTTACTTCAAATATATTGTTGCTAAATTAAAATATTTTTACATGTATATTTTAGGAGCTATTTAAAATAGCAATATTTTTTTCTTATAGTTTTTTATTTTATTTTATGTGTTATATGAGAAGAAAATTGAAATTATAAAATTTGATGTAAAATATAATTTCTAAATTTTAGGAGATTATGTAAGAGATAAATATAATAAGTTTCCATGTCTAATTGTACCTTTACCATAATAACTATAAAAAGATTTCATGTCTAATTATTCTTCTTCAACTACTTTTACATATTTACCATTGAATTAAATATCACTTCACAACTCAAATAAATTATACAAATAACATATTTTTACTTCAAATATATTGTTGCTAAATTAAAATATTTTTACATGTATATTTTATGAGCTATTTAAAATAGCAATATTTTTTTTCTTATAGTTTTATTTTATTTTATGTGTTATATGAGAAGAAAATTGAAATTATAAAATTTGATGTAAAATATAATTTCTAAATTTTAGGAGATTATGTAAGAAATAAATATAATAAGATTCCATGTCTAATTGTACTTTACCATAATTAATATAAAAAGATTTCATGTCTAATTATTCTTCTTCAACTATTTTTACATATTTACCATTGAATTAAATATCACTTCACAACTCAAATAAGGGTATATTAGTCTTCACAAAAAAAGAAAAAAACTTAAATTATTCACACTTTTATAATAAAAAATAAGTATAGATAATTGTTGGATCAAGTACTCACAAAAATTTTGAAGTATATTTTTCCTTGCAAAAAGGCTTTGATATGCATAAGCTTGTGTGTAAAATTCACTAGTTATATACACGGATAATTTTAGGAGTCTTAAATTAGTTGTCTGTAGTGTGACTGACAGTATTAAATAGGAAAGTATTAACATACACATAATTTATAGGATATTGGTTACAAAACTTGCAACCAGTTTCAGTGACAAAATTTGGTTGCAAAGTTTTTGAGAAAAGTTTTGTCGTGAACTGGTTACAATTTTTGCAATGAGTTTCAGTGACAAAATTTTGTTGCAAAATTTGCGAGCAAATTTTGGTCAAGAATTGGTTGCTAAATTTGCATCTATTCTAGTGACAAAATGTTGTTGAAGAATTTGTGACAGACGAGCACATGTCACAAATAATGTATTATACTATAAAGACACGTGTCAGTTTATTGTGACAAAATTATTTAATTTACTGACAGTAAATATGTCACTAAGTTTGCGACGGAAATTTTTTCTAATGCAAATATATTTGCGGCGACAATATCAATGGCAGATTTGCGGCAACAATTTTTTTGTCGCATATACCTTTATCAGTGATGGATTTTTAGTTTCTGCGACGAATTTTTCCGTTGTAGAAACCCTTTTCCTTATGCATAATGTTTAATTTATTTTTCTGTAATTTAAAAAAGAGCATTTTACCCCCTATAATCTTATAAAAGTTTTACACCGTCTTCCTAATATATTTAAATTTTGAAAAATATATATTGACAAAATTACTCCTCTTATATGTGGCACTTTACCCCCTTATGTCTATGATAAATGTGGCACTTTATCCCCATTAGGTTTTACAAATACTTTTCATGCACACTCTCAGTTTTGGTGCGTGAGTTATACTATTCGGTTGAAGGAGATAAATTGCTTCTTTAAAATTTTCATGAGGAGATAAAGTGCTCATTTTCAAGCCATAGGAGGTAAATTGAACATTATGTATATCACAGAGGGGTAAATTGATATTAGCTCTTCTTATTTCTCCACATTTTTCTAGCGGAGTTTAAGTAAGAGTTTTTATTTCAAACATTTTTATATTTGTGCTTATAAAATGATGATTTAGAATCAGTAGTGTTAAATCATTACTTTAGAGGAGAGAGAGTTTATGAAAAAAAATGTTTCTTTTTCGGAATTAAGTCTTGTTTTAAAACACAAAAGAGAAATAAGAATAAGAATTTATGGATGGATGGATGAAATAATTTATGGTACAAATTTTCAAAATAATTTACCTATATGTATCATTTAAATTAGAATAATTAAAAAAATCACCTATTTGGATCAATATAATTTAAACAATAATTCTAAAAAAAGAAAATAATATTTAAAAAAATAATTAATGCCGCCGTTGAAGAGAGGGAGGAAAATGGGGTTTGGGGTGGTAGGATATGCTGATTTTTTCTATTATTTTATTTGTTTTTATTTCCATTTAACTTTTAATTTATTATGCTTGTTTGGGTGGAATTAACGTGAATTACACCAAATTGCAGCGGATGACCTTAATTAAACAACAATTGGAAGGGTATTTTTACATGTTTAGGAACACTTAAAGATTTTACTCTTCCGATGCAATATACGGATGAAACTATTAAATTCAATTTTTGGATATATTGTCAAGATGAGATCTTAGGTCCATTACAATTCATAAATGCTATATGTGCAACAAATTCATAATATAATTTCCCACATTGGGACCTTTCAAAAAATATTTTTTATTTTTTAATTATTTCTAATTTATATTGATACAAAAAGATGATTTTTTTTTTAATGTTCTATTCTTTTAATTATTTTCTAATTCATATTGGTATGAAATATTATAATTATTATTATTATTATTAAATTTATATTATTTTTAAATAATTTTTGATTCATAAAGGTTATGTTTAAAGTTTATTTTAAGTTTTTTTGTTCTTTGAAATTATTATTTACAAATAGGTTTTTTGGGGGACTTAAGCATAAAACTATTATAACGAACGGACGAAATACCCTTAAGTGCAGGTCACGTGACATCGGAGCCGTTGTGCTCAACCTAAAAAGAGTCAAAGTGAAACAAATAACTCTTAGTAGAGACTCACGTGGTAAAAAAAACTTATGAAGAATGACTATGTAAAAAATTATACATAAGGAGAACCATTTGTGGTATTCACCCATTAACCAATCTAACAAGTCTAAAGAAAAGTCTAATGATTGGAGCCAGTAGATACAAAATGAAACCTTTCACAAAGCAATTAAAATATTATTAATCGCTACGAGATATGTTACATTGATTTGAAAATCATTAGTTTTCTTTATGGACCAATTAAAGAACATATTTGTTTGCATCTTCACATGTAAAAATATTTTATTAAGCACATGCATAGGTGAAAAAATAAAGTCTATGAATAAGAAAATTCTTGTAAACATCTCAAACTGTTAGTATATATATGTGGATTGATTTTTCGTGGAATGTGATCCAATGTAGAAGAATGTGAGTGTTGATAGGTGTTTTATAGGAGAGAAAACTTTGCCCTCTCATTTTTAATATTTTTATACTTCAATTGCCCTATAAGTTTTGATGTCTTCTGGTGTCCCACGTTATATATATTAAATATTATTTCTTTAATTTCTCTAATATATAATAAATAGATATTTATTGTATATGTAAATATTCAATTTAAATCTATTTTCGCAATATAGAATGATCATTATGTAAGCTTGGTTTGTGTAAGTGATAACTGAAATAAGAAAAGAAAAGGAGAGCAAAAATATTTACATGAAGTTAAAAACATTATATTGAATTAGATAAGGGTCAGGGCCAAAAACACTAGATATGGTTGAATATATATTTATATAGAAAGTTAATCAAGTCGTATTTAACTAGATATGGTTGAATAATTGAAATTTATCAATTCTTATCCTATAATATCTACATCCAACAATGTATTAGAAGTACAAAATCTTGAGAACAATGTCTAATGCAAATTTTCAACATAAAATAGAAATAATTTTTTGAATGATTTACTCTGATATACTCATTAAAATCATTACTAATTAGTCATTGAACATATTCATATTTGTTTGGTGTGTCCTTACAAAGACATATATCTCTCTCTATATAAGCACAACAACAATCTTAAAAATAACATCAAGAAAAAAGTTCAATTAACACTCTAGAAATCAAAAGAGCAATGACTATGATGTTGGTAGTTTCTACAACCATATTGCTTATTGTGTCTTTGTTCCTTTCAACATCTACAGAGGAAAACAAATTCGTTCGTTACGATCGGGTGAGTTCAATTCGTGACCTTAAAGAAAAGTCATTGCAGATCCTTGCAAATGAACAAAACAATAAAGTGGACGACAGGGTTATTGGCTATCCCGTTATAGGTTATAATCGACCCAAACCCACCATTGGCCACAATCCTCCACTAGCCGTTAGAAACCCATATAGAAGGGGCTGCGAGCCGATCGAAATGTGCCGACAAGACCCACCCCCGGGGCCGTTAAAAGAGAGCTACAAAGCAATTGAATATGGCCGTATTGTATCAAATCATTTTGCATAATAAAAGTCAACCCCATTCCTTGTAAACTCACTCATGATCACAAGGTCACCCGTTATTGTTCAGCACAATTTGTATGCTTAGTAGAATAAAATAAAAAATATTGTTTTAATATTTTTCACTAGCAATAAATTTGAAAACATAATAGACGATTTAATAAACGAGAGAATTGTACTTGTGGTACCAAATTATATGTCGATTCTCACTTGTGGTACCATAAAAATTGAGGTCAACATATTTGTTACCACAATTTAAGAAATTGAATCACTTTTAGTACCACCGTTAAAAATGGACATTAACTGATGACGTGGGAGTTAGGTGTTATTGCAAAATTGATACAATTACTTATGTTGACCGACAATTCTACCCCATAACATTTCAAGTTGGCAAAATAATCTCATATATTCAAATTTACTGAAAATTTTATTAATGCCCGATTTCAAAATTGGTTCGAATAAGACAATTGCAGACCAATTTTGAAATTTTACTTATTATATTTACATATTTATTTAACTAATTTAATTTTATAAATAATATTAACAGACCAATAATACTTTAATGTAATCCGACAAAAATATATTTTTTAAAATCTAAGAACAGCCTAGTGGCCTGGGATCGAAAAACCCAGGCCGCGGCGACCTAGGATTTGGGTGGGGGTGAGGGGGTGGGGGTTGGGAGAGAAGATGGGTTTTTTTTTTTATTCTACTAAGCATACAAATTGTGCTGAACAATAACGGGTGACCTTGTGATGTGTGAGTTTACAAGGAATGGGGTTGACTTTTATTATGCAAAATGATTTGATGCAATACGGCCATATTCAATTGCTTTGTAGCTCTCTTTTAACGGCCCACGGGGTTGGGTCTTATCGGCACATTTCGATCCGCCTCGACATATAGTTTGATACTATAAATGCAAATCTCTCTTTAATAAACTTATCTCCAAAGATATTATATATATATATATAGTAAAAGAAGAGAAACCCTCCTTCTCCAAACAGATCTAAGTAGATTAAATGCTATTGTCTCCAAATCTATCCAATGGAAGGATATAGCACTCCCAGAAGACTGGATACTAGAAAATGTAGTTCAACCAGATCCGATCGAACTTACAAAACAAAATACTCAAACTCAAATTAAATATGTCACACAATTTTCAGATGGAAATGTTAAGCTTTCGTTCCAAAGAAAAGATAGTGGTAGCAGTTCTAGATATTATGACATTTCCCTTGCTCACACTTTCGATCTAGGGAGAGTTTCACAAATACTTTCAGTTATATATATGCCAGACATGAGTAGACCAAGATATTCTACCTCAGATATTCCTAGCTCCACTTTTAGAAATGTAGATTATTCTACCAAAATTCCAAGGCCAGTGTATACAACACCTAAATCCTATAACTCTGGTATCAGAGCCAGAGGGGGTAGTATTTATAGTAGTATTATTCCAGATATGTGTGAGTATAGGAACTTGGTCTTGTTGAGTTGTTTGCCTAAGAAGGTCCGGGTAGTAAAATGGCTGTAAACCCCAGTTAAATTGCTTAGGATTGATACATCATGTAGGTCCAAAAATCAAATACAGAAATGGATGAAATATTTTGTAGATCTACCTCTATAAGCATGGATTCTAAGAGAGTGGTAAATTCAGAAAAAATAATTATAGAAGATTTTGGTAAATCCATATATAATTGGAAAATACCTAAAGTTAGCAAAGATTAAATCTATAAAAATTCCAGGTTTCAATTTTATAAAACAGATTTTACCTTAAAACTGAAGAAAGAGATATTCAGCTTTCAAAACCTTTTGAATCTATCAATTTACTTTCAAAAAATTCTCTACAAAAACATAGAGATAAGAATTATAAGTATATACACATAGGTTTAGTCCAAGTGGAAATAAAACCTTTAACAAAAGAAAGATTAAATACGTTTATCCTTCCAGTACTTAGAGATGCCAGATTTACTAATTTTGAAGATTCCCTCTTAAGTTCTGTCGAATCCAGCCTATGTACAGGCCCAATCTCTTTTGATTTTTATCCTAACCTCACAATCTCTTTAAGCGATAAAAATATCCTAAGGACCCGTTTGATTACCCGGGAATGGCATATTATTTGGCAATTTGATTCCTTAGAATCAAATAATATTGTTTGGGTATATTTTTTGAATTTTGGGAAAGGAAACATATTCCTAAAATCCAGGAATCTTGCCATCAAAATATGGGAATGTGAAACCCAACTTTTCTATGGTATTATGATTCCTTTCCTGATGGATTTGATACTAAAAATAAAATAAAAACATTATTACCCATATATTATTTCTTAGTTATGAATTTATGATAGTTTTCTTCTTCTCCCTACGTAATATTTTATCTCCCATAGCCATTGTTTCTTGATTCTTACGTTCTTTCCTTCTCCAACTGACATAACTATTAGCACACAATTTTTTTTGTTATAGTTACATTCTTGAATTGTTATTATTATTATTATTATTAATATTATTATTATATATATATATGCAATTATATACGACTCTCCTCAACACTGATTTCATTTATGTTCTTTAACTTTTACTACATATTAATTACATTATATATGATGATGTAATACATAAATTAATTTATAATACATTATATATATATTGTATAAAACATATATCATAAATAATACTATATAATAAATGCTGCTTCTAAATAATTTATATATATTATATGGGTGGGGGTGGGGGTGGGGGTATTTCTGGGAACTTTTTAAATATGTAATTCATTCCTTGTCATTACCAAACATTTGAAAATGATTTCGATTAATTTTTTTGGTACAATTACAAGTGATACCCAAACACTATAATGGAATCATATTTCTGGAAATCAGATTATTAGAAATTAAATACTCAGAATCATATTCCATTCCCGTCAAACAAACGGGTCCTAAAATCCTTCGTTTTACAAATTAAAACACATAATTATAAAATTAATGTAATAATATGGTTGAAGTTTGGCATACATGTATGAGCTTTTCTTTTTTGCAATTACTATCCCCTAATAAATGCAAGTTTTATAATAAAAAATCTTAATTAACAACATCTATCATATACTAATATTTCTCAATTTCAAAGTATCACTTGTTGCAACATATAAGCCTTAAAAGAGCAATATTATACTCACTCAAAAAATGTAGTATAGATAAGAACACATCTTGAACGAAATCATATTTTTTAACAAATTGAAAAATATTTTATCTGTCAATAAACTTAGATTATTTGTAACTGAATTTTCTACTAAAACAACGATATTGTCAATAATTATGAGAAGATAACATTTCAATAAATTCAGTATGACATAATAGAATCAAGTATCTAATCTTCATTTATCTAATAGTTTCAGCACATGCCAATTGAACCTTACAAAAATAGTGAAACAAAATATGTTAAAATATAAAGTATAAGTGTACCCAAATTAATAGGCTGCTCTTCTTTCTCCTGTTCCGTTTCTGATCCGGACAACGAAGCCTCATTCAGACAAAATTGCATATAAGAATAAGGTTCATTGCCATGTTACTGTTTACAAGAAATTAGTTGGAGATTCTATACTATCATGGTTTAGTCTTAAATTAGGAACCCACTGAGTTGAGTATATGTAAGGAACCCCCTAAACATGTGACATGTGGCGTTAGTGTTCAAGGCTACCTCTTTAACTGGTTCTACTAAAATAAGATAAACTAAAAAGGAAATTCAAAATTACACAAATGCCCTTAAACAAAATCAGTTCCCCAAACTAAAAATAGCGAACTGCTCTTTTCTTCTTCTTTGTCGTTCGCTATTTTCTTCTTCTTTGTGCTTTGTACGGTTTTATGCAATTCAACAATTTTCCATCTTCAAATCGAATTCTTAAAAATCTGGGTTTGCTCCGAAATCTCCCAAAATTCTTGCTACACGTAAGTTTTCTGCAATTCATCAAACTCTCCATCCTCAAATCGAACTCTTCAAAATCCGGGTTTGCTGCAAAATCTCCCAAAATTCGTTGCTACACAGTAAGTTTTCTTCAATTTAACGTATATTATGTGTTTAATTATGAAATTGTTAGGGTTCCTGATATTGATGAAATTAGAGATAAACCTTTCTTGAGTCTTTATGAAATTGAAATTCATTTACTATTTCTCGTTCTTCCTTATTCAAAAATTAATTTTGAATCACCGCATAATATAAAATGGGGTATTCATATTAATGTTGATTGAAACTGAGCTATTCAAATTTTAATTTTGTCATTGTCTTTGTGGTACTTTTATTTGTTTTCTTTCACCAGACTATTTTTTAATTTTGTCATTGTCTTTGTGGTACTGTTTTTTGTTTTCTTTCACCAGACTATTTGTTTTTCGTCCGACCCATCATGTTTTATAGTATCAAGTAAACTTGTGTTGCTCATGGTTTTTAATCCTAATCATTTTTTTTCAATTGAAAGAACCTATATATACTAATAATGTCGAATATTTAGAATTTCTAGTCAATATCAAATTATTAGCATACTAATGACTTAGTTTTGGACAACCCTTATCTAGTTTTTTTTTTTTTGTTAATATTTGGTTATTACTTTTAGAAATGTGTGATTTTTGCATTATTTTAGGGTAACTGAATGTGGTTATGGTTAATCACCTTACATACTTAATTGCAACAATCCATGAATTACGACGATCCCCTTTTCGAGGATGAAGTAACTTTGAATGATGTATCCTCTGAAAGTCAAAATTTTATGAGTTTTAAGCACAATTCTGTTGGTGAATCCGAAAATGACTTGGATATGCTAGATCACGAGTCCATTTGGCAGTTGATTTTTATCTATTCAGAAGAGGCAGATAAATTTTATATCGAATATGGTCGAAAAATGGGGTTTGATGTTAGATAGTGTCATAAAAAAGTTAATGACGCTGGTATTGTTAAAAACATGGAATGGGTGTGTTCTAGGGAGGGATTTCGTAAACCACCTACAAAAGGATGTAATTTCAAGCGACGATCCAAAGATGAAACTAGGTGTGGTTGTAAAGCCCGTTTTCGAATAGTACATGATATAGTAGATCAATTATATAAGGTAGCTGCTTTTAATCCCGACCACAATCATCCACTGGAAACTCGAGAAACTGCCCATGTTTTGAAGTGTAACAGGTATTACTTGTTCTAAATTTTGTAGTAATATTAATATATGTTTTAAGAGTTTAATTTGAGATAGTGGATAATGTAAATCTACTTTTTTTAATTGATGAAGTATGTTATGTGCTGAAGGTTAATCTCACCAGCTAATAAGGCTTTGTTGAGTGGGTTCACCGATGCTGGATTGAAGCCAAACAATGCTATTGATGTTATAGAGCGCTTTGGAGGTGGTCCTGGGAAAGTATTTTATAAAAGAAAGGACGTCTATAACTTCCTTGGTAGTCAGCGGATGCATTATCGTAGGAATGGTGATGTGAACAATGCAATTTCATTTCTTGAAGGCATAAAAATACGTGATAAAAGATTGGTATTCAAGTACTCAACTGACACTGAGAATTCATTAACGCGAATATTTTGGGCTGATGGATTTTCACAGGCTGAATATAGAGAATTTGGCGATGTGCTTGTATTTGACAGCACATATGACACCAACTCCTATAAATTTCCGTTGGTCATCTTATGTGGTGTTAATAACCACTTATACACCTGTGTTTTTGGAGCAGCTTTAATGTTCAATGAAACGACAGAATCATATAGATGGTTGTTGAAAACCTTCGGGAAACAATGGTAGGTGAATCCCCCTTATCTATATTGACAGACCAAGATGCAGCAATGCGCGCTGCTATAACTATGGAGTTTCCTACTTCAAAACACAGGATTTGCAGCTGGCACTTAGAGCGAAATTGTTTGCAAAAAGTACGAATATAAAGATTTGCTGATAAGTTTGGAAGTTTTCTAAAAGACAATATTTCAGTTGAACTTTTTGAGGAGAAATGGGCTTTGTTGGTTGAAGAACATGGAGTTGCAGAACATCCTTGGGTGATTGAAACATACTCTAAGAAGGAGACATGGAGTGAGGCACACTTTCGAGGTATATTTCTTGGAATTATGAGGAATACTCAAAGAGCCGAATCGTTGAACTCTTTATTCAAGCAACGGCGTACAAATGGGTTTACGATCACTGAATTTATGAAGTACTATTATCATTGCCTTGATAAAATTAGGGCAAACTTTTTAGTGAATCAACAAATTTGTGAGAGATCAAATCCAACTTTGATCCCCACCATACTAACGAGTCTTCAACAATATGCTGCCTCTATATACAACAGAGATATTTATATGCGTGTTGAAAAATAAATTTTTGAAGCTCAAGGGCTCGTTGTTGAAGAATCAACAAATCATGAAGACTGTTTGTTCACTTTCAAATTTGTTTCATATGGCGAAAAGTCCTCTATATCACGTTTGCTAAAAATTGATTGGGACAATGGGAAGTTTGAATGTGAGTGTTTAATGTTGGAGTCTGATGGGTTGCCTTGTAGTCATTTTTTTGCTGCTTTGAAGTGTTTGATGGTAACTGAAATTCCTGATTCTTGCATACGTAGAAGATGGACCAAATGCGTTGGGCACAAACTGCTACCCATGTTTCCAGATACATTTCAAAGTGATGATCCTCAACGCATTAGGTTTATGCAATTGCACAAAGAGTGTCTCAATTTTTGCTTGCAATCTTCGCAAAGTGAATCAGTCAAGACAAAGTCTCTGAAACGTCTTCGTTGTGCAGCAAAAGAGGCAACAAAAGATGTTTTCTTTGACTCTGAGGAACAAAAAGAAGTTGAATCTGCAACATTCCATGAACTAAGGGATCCCTCAAATGTGTTGAACAATTTTAATGTATCTGATCCATCGAAGACAAAGTCTAAGGGAGCCCCTCGTGCAAAGATGCAACGTTTTGGAGTATGTAGGTATGTGATTCTTTTATGTATTTAATATGTAAATGTTATCTTGTTCATTAATTCTTTTCGTATTAACTTGTACATTTTTTTTTATTATCATACAGCGAGCCTGGTCATAAATCTACCACATGTGAGAAGAATCCAAAAAAAGGAAGGTTGACCAGCTTAATGAGAATGGAATAAGTACAAACGTGACCAATGAAAATGATAACCACTAGGATACTCAAGGCAGTCACAATTCTCTCTAGTAGTTTTACGTTGTATTTAGCTATAATGAAGACTCAATTGACACAGTGTTTTTTTATTTTTCGTTGTAAACTTGCAACTACGATGATTCCTTGAGAAGAATTATGGATTTTTTAAATTTAGGATCAATTTTCTGATTTTGTGTTTTGATCTTGTTGGTTTGATTGGTTGGTGGACCACTTGGATGATGTATGTCTCTATTCAAATTCATTTGTATTAAATTTTGAGCTAATGAAGTTTTGTGGGAGACTGGCTATTGAATATTTTAAGACTGAATGTTTTGACCGAAAAATGGTCAAGATTTGGATTCTTTTGCTGTAGAAGAAAGATCGGATTTTGATTCTTTATTCTCTATTATTTTGTAATTGGTTTGTGAATATGTGGTAATCAACTATGTGGGGGTCGCTTTTGTATCTAAAAGAGACTTTTAATTTAGTTGAAGCTTCATATGGTATAGTTAGACATGAATGACTATATGAAGCAGATTATTACATCTTCACAAGTTTATTGGTGGATCTAGATTGGCCAAAATATCAAATTATTATTTCAGAGCCACAATTTTTGTCTAATTGCAAAAAATAGAACACCTGTTCAAGTGTATGTTGAGCTAGATCGGTTGTGGATATCATCACTCCAGCTGCAAAGGAACCCAATTCAAGGCTCAAAAACCACTGTTTATTCCTTAATTAGTTCGGTATGATGAATTCTAATTATCATTAAATCATAAAAGATTGTAGTAATGAATTATTTGTAATGATTTTTAGTCTTCTGGGAAGTGATAATGGATAGAAAGGACTATTGTATTGTGATTGTTCTTTGATAAATTTCTATTTTGGAAAAGATAGATAATTTATTGTCAAACATAATTGAAAGGTTTTTCTAATTGTTGAATTGGCTTTTGAAATGTGGCAAAAAAATGCATCATATTTCTCCCATTTTTGGATAATTTGCATATTGTACCCTAAAAGCTATAGTATATTATTTCTAAGTATTGTTGAATTGGTTTGACTGTGCCAAAAAATATATATATAAAAAAATTAAAAGACAGGGACAATACATGTATATATGTCCTTCAGAAGCATTTAATAAAAGCAACTCATTTTGACACAGGATTCAAAATTGGAACATCGTACTTCGCTACCAAAGTTGTTGGACATCAACCAAACGCTCACCCCTAGCCAAATTCAGGCCGTAGATTCCATGGAATTCAGATCAATGACTAAAGTCGGGTTGAATACTATAGATAGAGGTTTGTTAAATTGGTTAGTAGATTCTTTTAATACACAAACAATGACTATGGAGGTACATGGTCATAAGGCCCATATAACAACTGAGACTGTAAGGAGGGTATTTTGCATTCCAGCTAAGGGTGATTCTCTCCCTAAGGAGGGGGATGAATCTAAATGAATCAACATGTATAACATATTGTTTGCAAGCAACAATGGAAATATTGACTTGCCGGGATTGATTGACAAAATAAAAAAGGAAGCTAATGACGGACCAGCTTTCAAAGTTTTATATATGATGCTTCTGTTTGCTACTATATTTTTCCCAGGAGATGGGAATACGCTTGATATGTCCAACTTAGATCTGCTTGTCCATTTAAATGATATTGAAAAATACAATTGGGCGGCAATCGTTTTAGATAGGCTTGTAGAAAGCATTAAGAAATACAAGACGTCGCAGAGCCATAAATTCATTACCGGTTGTGTGGTTTTGTTGAAGGTAAATTGCATGAACAATTATTTTATTAATGTACTCAACTATTGATACTATATTTACTAACCTTCTAATACTGACTATTTGATGATTATTTTTCAGATGGTATTTTTATCTATTCTAGTGGAGCATACCATGATTGTGGGAAGAAACTTGATCCAACATGTGCATTGATTGAACAATAGACACAACTTGAAGTCATTGAAATTCTTAAGTTTTATAAAAGCAAGGACGGATATTGAAACTATGTGGTGAGTTATTTTAAAATAATCACCATTTTATAATTTGTATGTATATTCAAATTTCTTTGTAGTATATCTAAGTGATTATGCATGTAGATTTGGCACGGAATTGAGGAAAACATAGATCCACCAACAAATTCAAAAACCAATAAAGTCAAATGGGTGTTGGATGAAGAGCTCCAGCCACCAAATATATGTATCCAATGCTCGAAACAATTGTACGAAGGGTGCTCAACAACAACAATTGACACAATTATGAAATACCTTGGCGAGCAATATGCTATGTTAAACCAAAGAATGACACATTTAGAATCCACTTTTGGTCAAATATTGTGTGATGGGCTCGTGCATAGAAAAACAAGAGATTCGAATCAATTTGAAGATCTAATGAAGCTTGTAGAAACATTGAGAACAATGGTGACTAACCTACAGACTGTGCAACAAACATGGAGTTTAAATGGTAACAAGGTGAGAGAGCATGTTCAAGAACATACAAGCAAGCAAGATGAAATATGCAAAGATGAATGCGTGAGCATGAAAAGTCCATCAACAGATCAATAAACAAATTCAACGAAAGAAACAACTTTCATGCCAAGGCAGTTAGACTTCGAAGATTCATACAATATTAAAATGGAAGGATTGGCTCTTAATCTTAAAATAAATACAAGGAATCTAGAACATGAGCCTAAGAATGAAAATATCAACATGGTGTCTCCACAGAATGGATGCGGTACAACACCCGCCAAAACATCAAGTTTAGTGCTATCAAAATTGTACTTTGGGGATTCATATGAGCTTGAAAAAGAAGGGTCGACTCATTTTCATGAGATTGAATCGGATCTTTTCAACCTTATTATCTCAAAATTGCCGGAAGACTACACCGCGATTGTCTATCTCTTCGATAGATCTCTTAACCCCAAGTAAGATCTAGTTATTAGTCGATATTCTGTTAAGTTTTATATTATGTGTTATAAGATTAACAATTTCATAATTGTTTTTATAGTTTCATGGCTGTGGATTTCGGGAATTGGACGCTTTGCAGGGCAGCTATAAGTACCATGGATAAAAAAGAATGGATCATCAGCGGAGTAAGTACATTGTAAAATGCATTTTGGTTACATTTATATTTTATGTGTGATGTTGATCATATTTGTTATTTAAGGTCATTGATTGTGTTGCGTATCTATGTTGGGCTGAATGTGGGACATTTCAGCAACCCACGGTAAACTGGTATCTTCCGGCCATGTTCAGTGTAAGTGCCAAATAATTTTAATGAGTTTTGTAAATTTATATTTATTTTCTTAAAATATATTTATTTGTGATTCAATTGTAGGACATGGTCGAAAATAGTACATACACGGATGAAAAAATAAATAAGATGATATTTGGTTCAGACGCATGTTTCCTTGGTCGCCCAGATATGTGTCAATCCATAAGTATACCAATGAATGACTCCGGTAAACATTGGTACATGTGTACCGTGGATTTCAATAGGGAAGAGATTATAATTGCTGACACACTATATCGCGAAGATATTGATGAGAAAAGAAAAAAAAGGGTACTCAATGTGGTACGTGTTACTTTTAAAAGTTATACATGTAATTAAATTTGCATTTCATTAGTTGTATTGCATGCACACAATAACTCTCAAAATTATCATAAAAAATTAGTGTCAAAGATTAGAAAGATTGTCTACTGCATGGAATGATCTACCATTCAAGAAAAGGAATTGGACGTCACAATTCAAGTATGTGAATTCAGATTTCGTTCAACAACAGAATGGGTATGTAATGTTGATGGCTAAAACTGGTAATAGTAGTAAAATATTATAGTCATATACAATATTTTTTATTTTGTTTTTTTGCCTATCAGGTATGATTGCGGCTTATATGTACGTCTTCTGATGTTATTTCCGGGAAGAATTGATAGGATATTAAGCGAGGTAAGGAGCCATAACCAGGGCCGGCCCTAGATTTCTCGGGGCCCTAGGCGAATTTAAAAATTGGGGCCCTATATTGTAAAAAAAAAATTATGTAAATTTTACTTTTCTTATTTTACTAGATGCAAATTTATTTATTATATCTTCATATTCTAGTTTCTCTAACATATCTTGTTCTATAGATAAAATATCCAAATCACTTAATCTTTCTTGTGACATAATTGATCGTAAATAGGTCTTTATCAATTTTAATTTTGAAAAACTTCTTTCAGAAGAAGCAACCGTTACAGGTATAGTGAATATTATTCTATTACAAATACACGTATTAGGATAAGAATCAAATACTTTTATATGATCAAGAACATCAATTGGCTTACATATTTGGGCAGGCAAAAATTTTGATAAAACTCTTAGTTCATAATATAAATCAGAACCATCTATATATGATATTAAGTTATGTTTTAAAGAATTTTCAATATTGATATAACGTTTTTTCAAAGTTTTATCATCTAAAGACTTTAGAGTTGCAACATTCAATAAAAATCCAAAAATATTTGTGTAATTCTTGAATTGTTCAAATCTAATTTTAATAGAAGAAATAGCTCGATCTAGAATATATGAAAAATACCCAACTCTAATTTTTTATCGCATTATAAAAGGTAGGGCATGCCAATGTTTATTTGCATTAAAAAAAAATGAAGTGGCTTAAGTTGGCAGAGTGTAGTTTGTTGGGCTAGTATTTTTTTTTCATTTTGGGCTGGGCTGGGCTGGGTGGTATAATATACATACATGCATATATGGGTTGGGGGCCCCAAGTGAATGGGGCCCTAGGCACTTGCCTAGTGGGACTAGCTACAAGGACAGGTCTGGCCATAACCATTAACCATTAATATGCATACACAAATGTTAATTATTTTTCTTCATACTAATAATGCTCATATCAATATTTTAGGTCGAATCAACTATAGCTCGCAAAAGGATCGCGGCAAAACTGTACAACTGTAAACAAAATAAAGCTAAACCAGGGTGAGTAGTATGTGCTCAAATCTAAATAATATTTTTAAACCCTTAGAAGAACTGAAAAATATGTATTGACCTATTGTTCAAATCTATGCAGAAGGAATATTCATTTCCTTGTACAATACAAAACCTTATCTACATATATATCTCAAGATAGTGTCGGACTAAAGTTAGATAGTGTTTTGGGAGCAGCCTTTGCGCTACAATTGTTTGTGTTCGATTATGCAAATCCACCACCATTACTCGGGAAGATACCGCTGAAATCTGAATTTATACCCCTAAATGATGACAATGATTTGAACAATCTTGTGAAAATTTACGCGGACCTTGGTGATGATTACATTCATACAAAATTAGAAGTTGTCACGGACCCGGATGTGTCGATTACATAAACAATTGAAGCTAATACTTATGGAGTTATATTTTATAATTGTAAATTTTTTTAGACTATTATCATAGACCTAATTTTTTCTTTTTTTTTTACATTATGAATTTTATAATTATGAAGTTTTTCTAGATTTCATTATATTTTTTGTTTAACTATCTTATTAATTGTCCTACAATAATTTTATTAACTAGCGACTCTTGCACGTGGTTCTCGCGCACATATATTTATTTGAGTGCAATGTGATCGAGATTTAAATAGAGTTAGATTCATTAAATTCTTGTTTGAACTTACTTTACCCCTCTATAATTTGTAAAAAAAATCAATTTACCCCATGTAAAAAATTTAATGAAGCAATTTACTCCTTCAACCGGAGAGTGTAACTCACCTGCCGAAATTGAGAGTAGGCATGTAAACCATTTTATAACATAGGGGGATAAATTGCCAAATTTATCATAACAGAGGGGGTAAAATGCCACATTATCATAATAAAAGTGGATAAAGTGCAGCCTATAAAAATATCAGGGAGGCGATGTGAAACTTTTACAAAATTGCAGGGAGTAAAATACTATTTTTTAAATCACAAGGGGATAAATTGAACATTATGCATTTCATAGGGGGTAAATTGCCATTAACTTTGGAGAAAAATTGGGTTAGGTACCAAATTTGCAATGAAAATTTATCCTATGGTACCAAATTTGCATTTTCGTATCCAATGGTACCAAAATTGCAAGTAGGTCTATCCTATGATACAAAAAAAGCAATTTTCCCGTTTTCTTATCATAATGTAATTGTTTGAAGTTCTTCTGTTGCCATTTGCCTTTGTATTGCTATGCATTTTGGTGTTTTGAGTAGCAGGGATATATTGATATTGTCTATTCGTGCATTTTTTAGAACAAAATTACACTTGTATAAAGTTACACTTTTAGGTAAGAGATCATGGTGTTTCGTTCTTGTATGAATATTATTTATAATGTCAGAAAAAATTACTTACACAATAAATTAACATAATATTTATAGAAAGATATCAATGTTATTACATTATTACATTATTTTAATGTAAACCACAGTATGTTGTTATGTATCTCAATGAAAATATGCACCAATAAAATTATCAATGTTATCAGACAATTCGATCCACATACATCATTTATCGTAATATATAGACATACATCATCTATTGCTTAACTTTTCCAAGCCATTTCTATTGAAAGATTTCGATTTACAGTAATTCCAACACTTAACATCAATGTATATCCAAGATTAAAAACTGAAATCCCAGAATATTTGATAATAAATCCAAAAAAAAAAAAAAAAAATGCCAAAAATGATACTGAAAGTATTCGCTTTTCCTTGGAGAAAATATTACATGTAGAAAGCAAATCTTCAAATAACTAGTGGAAATAAAGGTCATCACATATAAAACATATATGGGCCAACACAATATCTGCAATTCTCACCCCCAAACTTCTTATACCTATTTTCAGCAACCTTTCACTCCAATCAGATTGTATGAAACATTTGCCCCGGAGCAGCAAGACGTGTTGGCGGATATAGCTCGTCTCTTGACATGGCACAAATCAAGTTTTTGAATCACTCATCATCCTAGCATAAGAAGGTAAATTTACATAAACTAAATGGAAGATTTATATCAACAGCAGGAATATTGATGCCAATCTTATTATCTAAAAACAAGAAGTTAGAGAGACTCATAAGTTTTATCAATCAATATATTTTATCATAAATTATTGTAAGAAACATTTAAGGAAACGAGATTTAAAAGCCCTGAAAGAGACATTACTAGTCCATTGGATTATCATATCAACATTGACATTCAAAGGTGCCTCAGACTACCATCTTGAGATATAAATCCATAATCATCCTTTAGCTTTATTTTTTGTGGAGAATGATGACCCTTAATTGAATAATGAATAAAATAAGATGAAAAAAAATATTGAGTGAAAGTTCAAAACTTAGCTCACAGTTTAACATATCACACAAGCTCTGAAATCATCACATCCGATAAGCTCTCTTCAATTTAATAACTTTTGTTGGTCCTTAAAATTCTATAATACAACATATATTGATGAAATCTAACAATAACAAGTCTAG
This sequence comes from Penstemon davidsonii, assembly GCA_034814905.1. Classification (NCBI taxonomy): domain Eukaryota; kingdom Viridiplantae; phylum Streptophyta; class Magnoliopsida; order Lamiales; family Plantaginaceae; genus Penstemon; species Penstemon davidsonii. The sequence continues at coordinate 2,576,252 of JAYDYQ010001086.1, read as the reverse complement.
AAACAAGTTTTCATGGGTATTAATCAAGAAATAGCACAAGTGACTCACCTAATATCAAGATCATCAATAATGGGATTGTACTCAAACACTTATTTCATCTTTGGATATGGTCAGTTCATATACGTAAGCACAAATCAAGCTTAATATGGTACACCATATTCAATGAGTTCTTAAAGTGGAGCAAGTTCCTTCTTGCCAATTAAAACAAATAACGAATTCCTGCACAAAAGTTTTAGCTAATAACAATATTTCGTTCTATTTTTGAAGTAAGAGGCTATAATTTCGCTCAGACATAGTTTTATGATCTGGAAATTTGAGGAGTCACTTTGAAAAGATTAAGACAGATAAAGAATCATCACGACACATGTAAACAACAAAAGCATAAAAAGAAAAAAATCTCGTAAACTCGAACACTCGACAAACTATGACCGATTCCATTATTGACACATCCATTAAATATAACAGAACGGCCCCTCTCTTCGTTATTCTTGAAGAATCCAACTTTCCCTTTTTGTATAGTATAGAGGGAAAAACACTTTTGGTCCCAAACTTTATCCCAGAAAACACATTTGGTACCATGCTTTCCAGAAAAACAGATTTAGTACCACAATTTACATACTCTTGACACATTTAGTGTCTCCGTTAAATTTTGGATGGAATTTTAGCGCGTGACTGTCACGCGCACGTTAAGTTAAAAATTGGCATGAGTTTTGCACGTGACAATTCAGTCAGAGGGTGAAATGCAATTTGGGCAATATAAACCTAGAATTTTCCCTCTATTTTTGCTTCCAACTAAAGTCTTTCCCTCCATTTTTGTTTCTTCTTATACAACCCTTCCCTCCATACAACCCTTCCCTCCATTTTCATTTTTTCTTTCTCACTCAATCTCTTCTCCAGCAGACAACCTAAAGAAAGAAATAAAAACATAATACCTTGAACCTCCATAATCAACAAAATGTCATCTTCAAGCTCCAATTCAAGGCGTTCATACAATACCCCTACAAAGGAATTGACGTGTTTTTGCGGCCTACCCACTCCGCTTAGGACAAGTTGGTCTGATGATAACCCTGGAAGACGGTTTTATGGTTGCATGAACTGCCGTAGGGAAGATGGATGTCGTTTCTTTGAATGGGAAGATGAGCCCATGTGTGCAAGGTCAAGGGCTATAATACCGGGTTTATTGCGCAAAATTAACAAATTGGAAGTTGAAATCAACAAAAAGGATGCTGAAATCAACAAAAAGGATGAAGAAATAAAAAAAAAAGGATGAAGAAATCAACAAAAAGGCTGGAGAAATTTCGAAAAAGGAAAGGGAAATAGTTGAGCTGAAAAAAAACATAAACTTGGGGAGTGGGATGATAATCTGGAAATTTGTTGGCCTTATGTTGATGATGATAATCTGGAAGTTCGTTTTGTAGAGAGAATTGGGGACTAGGATGCTTGATGAAAGGGGGTTAGTGTTTGTGAAGAATGAGGCTAGTTTAGTTAAGTGTGATTTTGTAATGTTATAACTTATAAGTAATTTGGTACTTTTGTAATGTTTTTAATTGTAATGTTCCAAGTTCTAAGTTAATGTTTAAGGTATTTTTTGTGCATTGTTTGTTTGAAGTAAAATTTGCAATGATTAGTAAGTTTGTACTTGCAATGCTTGGAGGATGGTTTTGATGTGTTTGAATGGCTTTTTTGCTCTATTTTATGCTGCTGCAGCAGCAGTTTTGCACTATCTTGTTCTTATTTTTTGCTGCATTTTTTGCACTCTTGGGGTCATTTTTTGCTGCATTTTGAAAGAAGTCTTTTGGTCATTTTTGCTGCAGTTTTGCTGCTTCATCACAAAACACCCAAACATCCATTTCAATCACAGTTCAAGACACAAAACACCCAAACATCCAACACTGTAATTCAATCACCATTTCATCACAATCCACCACTGTATAACACCATTTCATTACAATCACAAAAAACACAATTTCATTACAATAACAAAAAACACAATTTTAACACTGTAGGATTTAACATAATAACACCATTTCTTTACATAATCCCATAACTGTAATTCACAAAAAACACCATTTCATAACAATCCACAACTGTAATACACAAAAAATTGGATATTCACCCAAACTTCACAAAAAACATACAATTCATGGCAAAAACACCCAATCTAACTACACCCCTCTGCAAAACAGAACTACTAATGTCTTCTAATTCTACTTATGAGAACTTGAATCCTCATTCTTAGATTTCTTAGGTTTTCTAGAGCTTGTGCATGCAGCCTGTAGGTTTGACAATGTAACAAACTTCATTCCATCCTTCACAATGACTGGAAAAGGCAGTGACCCTGAACTTGTAGCATGGCCTGAAAGTTGGCTTGTTTGTGGTTGATAATTTGTTGGAGTATGGCCTCTTATATTTGCTCTATGTTGCATAGGTGTAACCTGAAACATGAGGATATGTTAGCCTACTTAACATAATAACTATTAAACATCATTTCAAGGTGAAATATCTTACATTTGGAACAAATTGCAGTCCTTGAGGTGGCCTAAATGCTGAAGTAGACTGCAGTCCTTGAGGGGGTCTAAACACTGATTTTTTAAATTGAGGTCCTCCAATAGTTGGATTAGCACCAGATTGCATTAAAACTGTCTTCTCTTTACCTTTAGCCTGAAAAAAATTGATAAAAAATACAAATAATGAACAGACAACAGTTTCTCTAAAAGATTTGATAAAAATCACAAAATATACTTAAATCATTGAAAATATTCCTAACAAAAGTACCTTGGATACCTGACTTGGTGCACTTTGACTTGCACTTGTATCAACATGGGAATCCTTCTGACTGGTTTGACTTGTCACACCAATATTTTCTGCCTCATCATCTATTCTTTTCCTCTTTCTTCCCTTTATCATTCAAAGAAAATATGTCAGTAACATATAAGTCAAAAAATCTTTAAAAAATAAATAAGGCACTGGTACTTACAGCTTCTACTGGTATCTCTTGAATTGAACAGGAACTTCATGCATCACTTGTGCTTGTTCTTGAACCTCAGTTGGTGGAGCTTCTGGCATTTGATTTTCTGCTTGACTCTTTTGGCATGTCTTCTTGTTGTGCCCTTTTCTGCCACACAACTTACATGTCATTCTGAACTTCTGTCTTCTCATTTTTTTCTGATCTTTCCTCTGTTTTGCTGCCTTCTTATCTTTTTCATATGGGCATTTCCTTCTTGATTTTGCTGGCCTTCCCCTCTTTTTCAAAAATGTGGGTGGAAGTGGAGGAATACGGTTGCTCTTAGCCCACAACACAGGTCCATTAATTGGCATCAATTTGTGATCATACACTTTCAAATATGTCTCAACACTGTAGGATTTGTCTACAAAATCCATTGGATCTTTGACCATGTAAGTGATAGCACTCATGCCGTGCTTGCAAGGAATGCCAGAAATATCCCACCTCCTACATGTGCAAGTGCGGTTATGCAAATCAACAATGTAATGTTGGCCACTCTCAGAATGAACCTCAAAGTGCCAATCATCTGATTTTATGGCAATGCATGATGCTGCTTTTATAACCCTTTTCTCAACCACTTTTCTAATTTTAGGCCCAACTTTACAATTTCCCCATCTCTTTCTTGCCATATCTCTGTTCTTACTCATCCTACCCATTATGTACTGTCTAATCCATTCCAATAATGTTAAAATAGGCATCCCTCTTGAATCTAAAATGCATGAATTAAATGATTCACATACATTATTGAGCAAGGCATCACACTTAGGAAATGGATCCATAAAAGCCCTAGACCAATGGGCAGGAGGCCTCTCCTCAAACCATGCAGCTAAACCCTCATCAAGCAATAATAATTCTTTAAACTTGATCTCAAATTAAGGAATTGTTGAAGCTCTTGCTGCAGCCCATACTTTGTCTTCAAATTCTTTTCCCTTGAAGCCATCTTGTTTCATGTTTCATATTAAATGTCTTACACAGAACCTATTGTCTGAACGTGGAAACACTATCTTAAAGGCACTTAGTAGACCTTTCTGCTTGTCAGAGATGAAGGTGTAACAATCATCTCTCTCTATCATCAGATCATCTTTAAGCAGCTGCAAAAACCACTCCCATGTATTTGTTGACTCAGTCTGAACAAGAGCATAAGCTAAAGGGTACAATTGGTTGTTTGGGTCAAATGCAACAGCTGTTAAAAGTACCCCTTCAAATGGTCCCCTCAAATGTGCTCCATCCATACCTATAATAGGCCTACAGCCTGCATTGAAACCTTGCATTAATGCCTTGAAGCCCACATAAAATCTATCAAAAAATTTTCTCACTTCACTATCACAAGCTTCTGACTATTTTAAAATAACAGTTGACCCTGGGTTTTTGTCCCTCAATTCATTTGCATAATCCCATAACTGACCAAATTGATCATCAGGGTTCCCTTGAATTGCTTGCACTGCTTTTCTTTTGGCTCTGTAAGCCTGAGATCTGGAAACATGGCATTTTATCTCTTTTATTGCTTCAATCCTGAAACCCTTGACATCTCTGTTTGGATCAATCCTAAACAACTCCTCATACTTTCTTGCCAACCATCTTGACTTCACATTTCTGCAATGAGCATCAATCCCACAATCATGACTGTCTTCATATTCTCTGACTTGGTAAGTTGACTCATCCTTCACCCTCAATGCATTAATGTGCCATTTACACCCCTCTGCCATACACTTTGCATAAATCCTTCTTTTATCATTTTTAGTGATTTTCAAATTCCTCATGCTCATGATTGCATGTGAATGGATTGCATCCCTGAATTGCTTCCTATTACTAAACAGCTGTTTCAACTCAAATGTTGGATTGAATATTGTTTCAGGATCAAATTCAGGGTATACTTCATCTTCCTCATCATCAGACAAGGGCTTCCATTTCATTTCATCATCAGTAGACAGAATGCCTTCTTCTTCCCCCTCTTCATTTTCTTCTTCATCATCAGTTTCACCACTGTCTACATTGTTCTGGAACGTGGTCTCATCATCTTCAGAACTATCACTCTCAGTTTGCTCATATTCACTATCACTTAGCTTTGATTTCCCCCTGTTATCTGACTTACCATTTTTTGAAATAACCCTATCATCAGAGTCATCTTGCACTGGGATTTCAAGGTCCTCTTGTACATGGTTTTCAACTTGTACTGGGATTTCAAGCTCCTCTTGTACATGGTTTTCAACATGTACTGGGATTCCAAACTCCTCTTCCACTTGAACCTCAACTTGCACTGGACTGTCTTTATCCCCATTTTGCAAGTCCTCTTCCACTTGAACCTCAACTTGCATTGGACTGTCTTTATCCCCATTTTGAAGGTCCTCTTCCACTTCTTTATCCCCATTTTGCAAGTCCTCTTCCACTTGAACCTCAACTTGCACTGGACTATCTTTATCCCCATTTTGCAAGTCATCTTCCACTTGAACCTCAACTATTCTTTATTCTTTCTCCTCTACACAGCCTTTTTCTACAGCCCTTTGACTCAAACTTAGATGTCTTACTGGTTGGCTTATATAAATGTTAATTACAGTTTTTGCTCTATCAACCAATGTAACAAACTCAGTTTCATGTTCACAAACTCTGAAATTTCCAAACTCATCAATCCTCTAATAGTTCTTAACCCCATAAATGCCAATCTCATTACAGAGGTAATCTAAGTTTTCCCTCGATATGTCTCTATAGTCAAAATAATCAACACACCTAAAACTACCCCCCCTCATACCCTGTATTAGGATAATGCCTTAAAGACCCACCATAATAAATCTTCAATGTACGCAGGGTTTTATCTACAATACAAAAAATAAAAATTTTAAGCCATTTATTAAGCTAAACAGTAGAAACAATTAAGAAGAAGACAAATAAGTACACAAAAGATTCTCAAGGGCACAAAAGCAGATAAAGAAAGATGTTTCCTATTAAATATTCAGCCAAATGGACATGGAATCAATCTACCTACCCATGTTTGTGCCCATTATTGTTAAATATTCACATGTGCCCAACATTTACCCAACAGGAACGGGACCACTTCAATAGAAAAATTCTTAGCTGCAATCGTTGTCAACAGGAACGGGACCCCTATAATAAACAAAAATCCTAACCCACACCCCAAAAATTCCAACAAAGTACAGAGATTCTTTCAATTTTCACATTCAAGTAAAAAAACTTACAATTATATTTTGGGGTTGGCATGTAATTGTGCTCCACCTTCCGTAGCAATCCCATGGCAGATTCACTTGGCAAATTGACTTCTTTATCATTCATTGTGAGAAATTTGATCAATTTTGGGAGAATTGTTTTGGGAGATTTTTTTGTGCTGAGACGGGATTTTTAGGGCAAGAATTGGGGGAATGGTTTTTTGGAACGATTTGAAAATGGAAGTTGAAATGTTCTGCCCAAATTGCATTTCACCCCCTGACCGAATTGTCACGTGCAAAACTCGTGCCAATTTTTAACTTAACGCGCGCGTGACAGTCACGCGCTAAAATTCCATCCAAAATTTAACGGAGACACTAAATGTGTCAAGAGTATGTAAATTGTGGTACTAAATCTGTTTTTCTGGAAAGCATGGTACCAAATGTGTTTTCTGGGGTAAAGTTTGGGACCAAAAGTGTTTTTCCCTCGTATAGTATAGATAACCAATTCACTGATTTTACTACTTTTACTGTAGTTGGGGATTTTTTTTGGAGAAAGCCAACATATACAACAATGTAAAACCTAAAATCTATACAAAGAAGCATTTTAATACAACAAGTAGAGCAAAAGACAACAAACTCAAACCATTATAAACTCTGTTAATTGAAAAGAGTTTACAAAAGACAACAAATTCAAACCACCTAAAGAACTATCATGCAATAACGCATAACCTATTCAAATCCCCTTGCACAAACCTTGGTTGTAGCATAAACTAAGTTCCTCCACATATTTGTTGCTCGCCATATCCACACACGTCCAAAGCCCCTTCCCTATCATCGTGCAAACCTTGAAAGAAAAGGGAGCCGCATTGGTGGATCTAACTTCATTCTTGACGTCGTTGTTCTGAATGATTGGGTGAGATTTGAGATGTGATAATTTATTGTTCTAGATGATTGGGGGAGATTTGAGATTTGAGATTTGATAATTTGTCGTTCTAGATGATTAGGAGATATGATTTGATTTGGGATGAAAAAAATATTTGAAAGGTTAAATGTGTAATTTAGATATCTCATATTTTATTTTTAATCTAATGATACAGATATGGGTTACTGACATATACTCAACTCAAATGATACTAACCTAAGACTTGCCCATCTATCATTTACTTTCCTGTGTAAACTCTTTGTTAATGCAGGAAAAGAAGATTGAGTGTGATGATTATTATTATTAATTTATTATCACCAAATATGTATCATATATACTTAAAATTTAAACAGAGTTTTTGCCAAAAATAAATAAAAATAATTTTTTATTGGCGAATAATGTCGTTTTATTATTTTATTAGCATTAAACCCCTGTTAATTAGATTTTATGTTTTCTCATTGCAATTGCACCGAAGTGCTATTTTTTGTTAAATCTGACGTCCAATAATAATTAATTTTTCGCTAAATTACACTCAACTTTCCTCAGGTTTGATGTAATCCTAATAATTATAAATACCTCCCCTTCCATAAGTCAAGGACAATTATACCATTGTACTTTACATAATTTTACTAGTGAAAAAATGTTGAAAATTCATCCAAATTTTAATGAGTCGATTATATCCAAATTGTACGTGTCAACTTATTCATATCTATGATTTATAGTAATTAATAAACTAAATTAAAAAATGTATATTTTTTTTGTTTTAGTTCAATAATTCAAAATTTGACTTTAATCTAAAATAATTAATATATCTTATTCTGTTTTCTCCGCCAGGATCAATCTAACAACCTTGTAAAAATTAATCTCATAATCTTATCAAAGAAAAATGGGCTGATGATGGCCAAAGAAGGGAAGTAAAAAAAAAATCTTCGAAGACCGGTTTATTTCTTGATTTCCTTTAATGAAGACGGATTTTTTTATACTTATGGTTTTATCATCGTGAAAAGGAGAAATTGTTGGAAGAATTTAAATCAACACAATTCCAACAATCGAATAATAACTGTAACAGTTGAGTTGACATTAGGTTTATTTGATAACAAAAATGACTTTAAGTATTATTGGACAATATCATCAGCCCTAATAAATGGATATATTTACTAAAAGAACATTTTAGAAAATGAAGAGCTTAGTACATATCATAAACATCATAGACAAAATAATCTCTTAATTGAGTGGTATAATAAGCAACTATAAAATCGAAATTTACTAGGTAATGGAGAGATATTTGGTTCATAGACCCAGACATGATGGGTTACTTTCGAAGTTGGGGCCAGACCTCTTGGAGTTATTTTGTAAATTGGGTCAGATCTTATTTATTAGAAAATGGGTTTGGATCCAAATTCTAGGTTTTGACTTCGATCGAGACCTGCTCAAATTGAATAAGGCCTATAACTTAAAAAAAAAAAAAAAATTTATAAAGTTATTGATTTAATATTTGTCATCTATTGTTTATTTCATTTTCTCCAAGGACTAAATTCCTAACAATCAAACTCTTATCCAAATTATATCTCAAATATTCAAACACACAAGCTATTATTTTATCAGTATGTTACCGTCTCAGTATATCATTGAAATCTTGTCTCAATCAAATCTCAAAAGTTCCGCCAAAAACTCCAATTTTTTAGACAAATCTCTCGCCAGTAATTTTGTATACAATAAGTTTGTTAACTTTATATTCTAATTTTAGTTCATCAATTCATCATTTCTGTATAATTCACTATTACTATAAAGTTTTGTCTAAAATTAGAATATAATATTTGATCCAAAGAAGAATCGAAATTCAATCAAAATCGAACAAGATCCTATAAATTCAAAGGCTCACATCCAAACAAAATTTGGATACAATTTGAATCCATAGAGGGCCGGGCTTGATTCAACCCAAATCCAATTCGTTGAAAACACTAGTATTATACAGTGTCTCGCGGTCCAGTATGAGAGTCATTGCTCATGGCATCATGGATTATTTCAACTGAGCTGGAAAGAAGGCCTCTCCATGGGCTTTTCTCTTTTAAGACATAACAAAATCAATAATCAAGCCTTAAGTTTTATCATTTATTTTTGAATTATTCCCTTATTAAGTGTAATCATTTCAAATTTATATAGCATGAGTTAAATACTTGTTCATAAAATGCATGTTTGTCACATAAAATATAATAATAGTCTTTTGTCAAACAACGTCACGTATTTTTATGAGTTCCAATTTTGTTTTCCAATAGGAAGATGTGAGAATTAAATGGATCGGTCTGTGATTGAAGATGGGTAGAAATGTCGCGTCAAATTGGTCAGATTATATATGGCTGCAGGGCTGTCAATATATGAGGCGGATTTCAATTCGGATCCGTCCGAATTCGGTCCGATTTATTAGGATAATTATTAGATTAGAAATTCGATGGACTTGGTCCAATTATAATGATCCATAATTCGAAATACATGAAGCGAATATGGATTTAGGTCGACCTGGTCCGTTAAAGATCCATATAAAAATAAAAAGAATGATTTATATATATATATATATATAATGTTTTATAAAAGTAAATACCATTAATAATATTTCACTGTTAATTTAAGAAGATAGTAATTTATAACTCGTTTATAAATTTATTTAAACCAATATTTTCATCTAAAAATATGAATATTAGTAAAGAATGTTTGAAATGTGAGCTAAAATTAAATAAATTGTAAAGTTAATAAACTCGTTTTAGGAAAAAATATTAATATAATTTTTTAAATGAAAATTTTATTGTATCCGAAAAAAATCCGATATCCGACCAAATCCGACCAAGATCCATTGGATTCAAAAAAACTAGATCCGAGCACAATCCAAACAAGATCCAAATCCGACATGATCTGATCCGATGTAAATGGAGCCGAATCTGAACGAAGCTGATCCAACCAGAATCCGACCCATTGACATCCCTATGTATGGCCTATGCCGACCGATTGTATGATTTGCATAATTTCCTTTGATATTTTTTTTTATCTAATAACTTATAAGTTTAACTCTCAATAATTTTACTTAGATTTTTTCTACAAAAGTAGACTATATTAGGGTTTTTTGCACTTTGCATCCCCGAAACATGGGAAATAGGCACTTTGCACCCTAATACATAGATTTAGCACTTTGCACTCTCGAAACATAGATTTAGCACTTTGCACCCTTTTTTATTTTCCTCAAAAAATCTAGGGACAAAATAGTTAATTCATTTTTGAATCTTTGACACTTTGCACCCCGAAACACGAGAAATGGACGTTTTGCACTCCCGATATAGAATTAGCACTTAGCACCCTTGAATTAATAACAACTCAGCAACTTTCACCCCCGAAACACGAGAAATTGACACATTGAACCTCCGAAACACAAAATTAGCACTTAGCGTCTCACATTAAGAAAAACTCAACAACTAGCAGTCCCTAATTTTTTTCAGCAAAGTTGACCACCGGTCAAAAAAGCCTACGGGCAACATAAGTAATTCATTTTCCTTTTTCTTAAATTTTGCAAAATATGATTATGAATACAAGAATATTCATCTTCAAAATATATTTTAACATATTTCTTTAATTACCAATTTTTCAAATGTCCTTAAAATATCCAAAATAATTCGAAAAGTTTCTAGAAAGTTAATACATAAAATTGACTGAATCATATCACAAAAACAAATTTTAAGATGGAGAGAGAAATGAGTAGTCTAGTATTTATAATCGTATTTTCAAATTTAAGGAAAAAAAAAAATGAATTACCTATTTTGCCCCTAGGTTTTTTGCCCTCGGTGGTCAACTTTGCCGAAAAACCGAGGGGGTGCTAGTTGTTGAGTTTTTCTTAATTTGAGTTGTTAAGTGCTAATTTTGTATTTAGGGGTTTCAAAGTATCCATTTCCCGTGTTTTGGGGGTGCAAGTTAATGAGTTGTTCTTAATTCGAGGGTGCTAAGTGTTAATTCTACTTCGGGGGTGCAAAGTGCAAAAAACCCATTATATTACGTACATATTGTCTTATATAGAAAGAGATATACTCATTTATATAAATAAAATATTAAGGATGTCAATGGGTCGGGTCGAGTTCGGGTTGGTCCATATCCAGCTCCATTTATCTCGGACCGAATTCGGATCAAGTCCAGATCTTGCTCGGATCTAAATTTCTCGACTCTAACGGATCTTGATTAGATTCGGTCGGATATCATATCTTTTTTGGATAAAATCTTCACTTTAAAAAAATACACCAATAATATTTCCTACAACAAATTTGTTAACATTAAGATTTTATTTAATTTACCTCACATGTTCAAACTTTATTTACTAATATTCATATTTTTAGATGAAAATATGCATAAAAATGAATTTATGAACGAATTATTAACTACTATCTTCTTAGATTAAATTAAATGTAATTAATTAATGTAACTTATTTTAATAAAATATTATATATATATATATATATATATATATATATATAATTATTTTATTTATTATCGGATACGGATCTTTATCGATCGGATCGACCTAAATCCATATCCGCTCCACGTTTTCCGAATTACGGGTCTTTATAATTGAATCAGATCCATCGAATGTTTTATCGAATTAATATCCAAATAAATCGGACCGAATAGAATTCGGATTGAAATCCGCCCCCACTAACAGCCCTAAATAAAATCATATATAAACATAAATAATTTTTTTACAGAAAAACTAAATGAAAACCTATTTTTTTCTTTTTGGCAGTACAATAATTAAAAATATAATATCATAAAACATATACAAAACTATCTTTTTGTGCAAAATCAGTACTTCAATACTTGTATCAAAATTAAATAAACTAATATTTGAAAAGTACTCTTATGTAAAGCGTGTTAGTATATTGTAGTTCCTGCTAAAAGTAGTACTAAATAGTTTTAAATCTTTTTCTTTTGCATTTGCAAACACTCCCCCTAATGTATAATACTATTAATTATAAATAAACTTTCTCATCTCATACAAAACACATGTTGAATATAAAGATAGTATTATTGTCTAAATTTGAAGCTCAGAGTAGTTGACCACAATTCATCACGGTATAATACATCTAAGAAGAAACTTAAAGTAGGGGAGGTATTTGTAATATTTTTAAAGTCCAGGGATGTATCTATAATTTGACCAAAATCTCAGGGGTGTAGTGTAATTATTCGTATTAATATATGCAAACGTACGACACTAAAGGACATTTGAATTGGGAGTACTGAAAATCAATTCCCTGTTTTAAATAGATAGCCAGGTCCGCATGTTACAACTGAAATTAAATTACAATTCAAACTAAAAAGAAAATGCATAGGCTCACTTTCTAAATAAATTAATAAAAAAGGATGCCTCAATTCTTGCTTGTTGAATACAAACAAATCAACATATTTTACTTCACATGACAATAAATTATATTTTAGTCCAAGCTTAATTTTGATTGATTCACATTTCACGATTGGCTCTACCAAATCCTGCATGCATGAAAAAAATCACATTTTTGTTAATTTATTTAAACATTTAAAAAATATATTAATTTTTTTTAATTTTTTTTTACTAAATAAAAGTACAAGATTCAATTACCTTAGGCAGGACACTGAAAACCAGGAGGTGGAGTTTTTCCACAGTCGATTAATACTCCAAGAGCAATGGGTATGATAATATTAATATTTAGAAGCTTAGCTTTAATTGTAGTACATAGGCATATAGCTGCATCTAAGCCCAAAAGCCCATCCAAAACTGGGCAACAAGTGTCTTTGGCACTACTGCCTATTCCAATGTGCACTAGGCCGCCTAATACATCAACACATGCACCCAATTTTAGTGTATCAATGGGGCATGTACCTTGTGGTTTTGGTGGCGGTGGATACGGTGTTTCTTTTGGTGGTGATGGTGGAGGACACGGAGTTTCCGGTGGTGGTAGCATTGGTGGCGGCTTTGGCACAGTCGGAGGTTCGGGTATGATTGGAGGATGTACAATGGGAGGTTTGGGTACAATGGGAGGATACACAATGGGAGGTTTGGGTGGGGTTGGTGGCGTCGCTGGCGGCTGTGGCGCTGCCGGAGGTTCGGGTATGATTGGAGGATGTACAATGGGAGGTTTGGGTACGATTGGAGGAAGTACTATGGGAGGTTTGGGTGGGGTTGGTAGTGTTGGTGGCGGCTTTGGGACGGTCGGAGGTTTGGGTACGATTGGAGGATACACAATGGGAGGTTTGGGTAGGGTAGGAGGAAGTACAATGGGAGGTTTGGGTGGGGTTGGTAGCGTTGGTGGCGGCTTTGGCACGGTCGGAGGTTTGGGTTGGATTGGAGGGTACACAATGGGAGGTTTAGGTAGGGCAGGAGGAAGTACAATGGGAGGTTTGGGTGGGGTTGGAGGAAGCACTATTGGAGGTTTGGGTAAGATTGGAGGAAGTACAATGGGAGGTTTGGGTGGGGTTGGAGGAAGCACTATTGGAGGTTTGGGTACGGTTGGAGGGTGGACAATAGGAGGTTTGGGAATGTGAGGTGGCCTAACAATAGGAGGTTTGGAGGGTGGTTTGGGTGTGTGAGGTGGCCTAACAATAGGAGGTTTGGAGGGTGGTTTGGGTGTGTGAGGTGGCTTAACAATAGGAGGCTTGGTGGGTGGTTTGGGTGTGTGTGGAGGTGGTTTGGGTACGTGTGGTGGTGGTTTGGCAACCGGAGGCTTGGGCGGAGAGGGCGGTGGCTTTACTATTGGGGGGTGTTTGGGTGGAAAGAAAGGATGCTGTGGTGGTTTGGAAGGAGGAGTTGGGTATGGACAATATGGACATGCTAGAGAAATAAGCAATGTTCCTAAGTTGAGAAGGAGGATTAGTACTTGGACAATGTTATATTTGCCCATGATTTAGATCTTTGGTATGAGAGTAGAAGTTATGGAGGATGAGCCATGGTTTTATAGAGAAATGAGTGAGAGAAAAAATACTATGAACAATTGAAAATTTTACTCTATATATTTGGCTCAATCGTACTCAGATTGTTGACGTTTAATATTATCAGATAAAAACCTAAAAAGATTGTTTAATCACATGCATATGTTAATCAATGAGTTAATAGTGAATTGCTCTCTTGTGTTATTTTCAAAAGGCAATTTACCTACTATAATGCAAATGGCAATATCTTCCCTCGTGTTTTTAGTAAAAAAGATTCACTACTTCTTTTTTATTCGTACATATTCATTGGCGAAATCACAATAAAGTAAAATGTCTATTAGATAATACCGCGAAGAGATGAAATACTCATTAAGTAATATCATAATGGATAAAGTGAATGAAGCATGCTAACAATGAAGGGTTAAATTCGTCATTTATCGCATCAAAATGAAATTTAAGAGCATATGCAACTCATTTTAAAATAATATACCAATTGTCATATAACAAGAGCTAAATTAATGTCTAGTAGACAATGAAAGAAGCCCGTGAAATTGACATGATTTTAAGTAACAACTTGCTGTAAAATTATATTGGCCTCGTGAAGAGTGTGAGGAATGATGACCATATATAGATTGCCAATTATGAGTTAGCCCAAACATTGTATAATTACAAATTATACTTAAATTCATTACTTTTTTAATGTTAATAAGAAAAGGTTGATTACATAATAACTTTTCTAAGACATGATTTCACATTTACTAAATATCTTATTTTTCTTTTTAACTTTAGAAAGTAATCTAATTCTATTTTTTTCAGGAGTTATGTGTAGACTAACAACCTTCACGAAAAGGATAATCGACAAACAAAAATATATATTATCCACACTCGAAAATTATATCTCTTAACAAAATGAAAAATCGATACCTTTTAACTTCAAGAACAATTCAGACTCACAATTCCAATTACAACTCGAATCTCCTTGTTAACTTTTTAACATAATAACTCATCATGATGGTAATTTTTTCTGAAAAAATTATCAATCGTGCAATATTCAATTAAAAGTTATTCATACCAAAATTAATCATATAACTAATACAACTAAAATCATCTCAATCACTAAATGTGTCCATAATTCGATGATTAAATCATTGAAAAAAAAACAATATGTATCTATCATTTTCTATATTTATCATGATTACTTGAACCCGAGGAAAACCACACACAAAATGAGATATGTATTAAGTTCCAAATATTTAGTGGGGACAACATGCGACTTTATTTTGGCAATTTCAAAATTTGCAGGACAATGGAATCGGAAAAACGCGGTAGATAGAGCAATTTTTGACATTTAGTGACTGTTTAGCCCGTGACTGATTTACTTTATGTACAGAAATTACATTTCATAAAGGACTTTAAAGTAGTTTTTTTCATTAATAAGGACAAAAAACATTAGATAGATTATTAGATTTAGTCTGTGACGAAAATATATAAATATCATTAGCTAGCTTGAATGCACTACAAATCTTATCAATGTACGAATTAAGAGAATATCTAGTCCATGTTTGTCGGCAACATCAAGATATTTTTACTACTACTACTATGTATAAATTTTATAAATGATTGCATGGAGACATATACTATACGACACGATATAAATAGTAAAAGAGATAGAGACCAAGGTTTTGAATGTAGGACACGTATGAGAGGCACAAAAATTTACATAGGGTAATGATCCCATATTCATAGGGTCGGCCCTAGATTTTTTGGGGCCCTAAGCGAAATATAAAACGAGGTCATATATTCGAAAAAAATATTTCATGTGAAAATAATCATTACAAATATATAGTATATATTATTTTATAGCAAATACATATATATTGCTAAAATAAAATACTTTTATATGATTAAGATTATCAATAACTTTTCATGAATTAATTAATACCTATCAAAATTTTATCATCTGAAAACTTTAGAGTTGTGACATTCAATGAAAATTCAAAAATATTAGCATAATTCTTAAACTGTTCAAATTTTATTTAATTAAGAGAAATCTAAAATATATAGAAATACTCAACTTTAAAATAACACAATATAAATATATATATATATATATATATATATATATATATATATATATATATATATATATATATATAATTATGATTATGAATTAGACTTGGATGCTAAAAATTATTAATTGGAAAGGGTTGGGGCCCAAAAGGTTAGGGGCCGTAGGCCTTGGCCTAGTTTGTCATATGGCCAAGCCGGCCTTGCATATCCACTATGTATTCGTGTGTAGACACTAGTTGGACCTAGGAGTGGGGGCGGGTCGGGTATCCGACTCGGCGGGTGTTAATTTTTCACACCCAAAATTCGTCCTATTTAGGTGTTTTTGGGTATAAGAAATTTAAATGTAATATAGTGATTTTGGATTTATTGATTTCGTAAAATATTGTTCTTGTTTGTTATTTTGGTTTCTGGATGGATAATCGAGAAATTATAGGCCTGTTTGGATGTAATTTGGCCTAATATATAGCCCATTTATACAGGTCGATCTTCATTTGGATCTGTTTTTATTCGAGTCAATTTTGAAATTTGGCAACTATGTGGAGCAAAATCATAACTAAATTTGAAGATGTGAGGCTATTTTGGTAGCCTAAAATGTTATGGGGTAAAATGTTCAGTCAATATAAGTAACTGCCACGTCACCACTTAACGGTAATTTTTAACGGAAGTACCAAATGTGTCACAATTTGTTAAAACAGTGTACCAAATGTGTTGGACACAAAATTCGGTGTATCAAAAATGAGAATTGACCTAAAGCACGGTACCAAAAATGCAATTCTCTCGTTTACAAAGTTTAGGTCAGCCTAAAAAGCTAAAACCATCAAGGACTTAATTCAATCAAAAACTTTTTACAACTAGACACCCTTAATTTTTTACACAACTTATTATGTTTTTTCAGAAAAAGGAAAAAACTTAATTCCACTTTGCACCCCAAAATTAGGTCACATTAGCACTCTACACCCTTGAAATTAATTATCTCATTTGTCACTTTGCACCTCTGTTGTCTTCAACCACTTTAAATATAGCCGGAAAAATCATTCCAACTATTAGGAAGAGCAAGTGTGATATTTATGAAAAATATCACTTTAGTTTTTACTAAACACGTTTTTTCTTCATTGATTATTGAACGAGTCGGTAATAAATTAAATACCTCTATATATTTATGATTGTGATGGCAAGCAAAGGAAATATTTATGATTATAATTAAGTCATTTCCATTCATTTATATTTATGGAGTCCTGATATATGTAAATTTCACAATATTTAAGGTGAGAAAATAGAAGAGCATGGCTATGAAGTTGAACAAAAGTCAAAAACCAGTCCTTCTCTTTTAACTATACAAGTTAGGACACATGCTTGCAAAAATTCTTCATTCAAATGGATTCTCCAGAGCTTTTACTCTTCATTTAGATATGAGAGAAAAATGTATTAATCTCGTTCAACACTCGGTGGATGGGGAAAATGACGAATGTAATAAAAAATAGAGCAAAGTTTTTCATAAATACCAAACTTGTCACTCCTGGCAGTTGGAAAGACATTGTACGCCGACGTCCGGTTGCAAATTTTGAAGTCATTAAGATAATTAGTGGGGGAAAATGCAAGATACTCCCCTGTATTATGCTAAACCTGCAATAAACTACCATATAAAATTTTTATTGCGCCAAACTTCTTTGTATTTTTAAAAACCCTGCAAAAAACACTCAATTTGTGAAAAATATGTCGTTTTGGATCGACATATTTCAAGAAATAATTTTAAAAATATATCACGTGAAGTTGTAGAGACCAACTTAAAGTATTTTTAAAATGGTTTCTTGAAATATGTCGATCCAAAACGACTTATTTTTTATAAATTTGGTGTTTTTTTGCAGGGTATTAATTTGAAAACACAAGAAAGTTTGACGCAGTAAAAATTTCACAGGGTAGTTTCTTGCAAGTTTAGCATAACACAAGGGAGTATTTTGCATTTACCCCTAATTTGTGGGTTCAAAGTGGGATAATTAGTTCTTGAGGGTGCAAAAAGTGTATAGTGCCTAATTTTGGAAAGCAAAGTGGTTTTTTTTTTTTGAGTGCGAATAATGCAAAGTGGAATTAAGCCAAAAGGAAATTTAATCGTATGTTCCCCAACCACTCCACTACATCTCCATTGCCCTACACTCCACCCCTTCACCATTGCCCCACGCGGCGACGCCCCGTTCCACCCCATTCCAATCCCAGTCGCGGCCGAATTGTGACCTTAACGACCAAGATCAATAGTAACCACTAACAAATGATTCAAGTCATGACCAAAACGCATAGTCGCATAGACTAGTCGCAACAGTGCCGACTCTAATTATGAGTTGAATAGTGGATAAGAGTTCTTCTTAAATCATAATTCAAATACAGTAATTGGGAAAGGAATTTCGATCCAAAATGAGTACGTGCATAGAATCTTTGGTAACGGAAGCAGCAAAAAGGATAGATAAGCATTTGCTGGATGTAATTAATGTATAAACAGTATATGTTCAAGGAACATTGCCAAGCAATCAAGAGATATATATTTACTTCTTGGGCCAGGTGATTTTGTTCAATACCATATAATGGACGACACTGTTGGTCCCGAGCTTTCTGAGCCTGCTAACACTATAAGCACCTTCAAGCTTGCTGGATTATTGGAATATTCATCAGCTTTTATTTCACAATTGCCTATACAACAACAGCATATTGACTTCAAGTCCCTTACTTTTCGACTGGACATCAAAGAATTTTACAACATAGGCGAGATAATTACATGTTTTGATCTGTCTATGCTTTTAGAAATAGCTTGCGATTGTTGTATGCACATATATGTTTTTTGAGTTCGACACGATGACAACCCATGTAAGCTCGATTAAAATGTATGTCAAGTTCAACCACAATCTCAAATTCAACAAAAAATTGAAATTAAACTTGAAAATATATATATTGTTGAGATATACTCGGATCATTTACACCTTCAATGTAATATATAGTTTTGTATCAGTTAATATTCTTACATATTAAGTATTTACAGTATTAAAAATTAAACATTGATGTCTTCTGACTAATTTCTCAACTTGTATTTGACTCAGTTGTCTCACTGTATACACACACACACAAAACACAAAAAAAAAAAAATTAAAATGCTACAAAATGGCATAATAGTTATAATCTTACAAAATTTGAACTAAGCAAAGTATAGGTAGTAGAGTACAAAAATAGAAAAACTTGTACTCATTTTTCTTTAGAATTGCTATGACACTTGATAGAATTTAACAATTAGGAACCTTATGCTTGTGCAATATTATAAACAACTTTTGCCAACCAAAAAAAATATAGGGTACATTTTGGATAATCCCAGAGGTAAGGACAAATTACAATTGCATATTGGGTAGTACAAAATTTCTCGTCAAGTTTGTCACCATCTACAATTAGCCCTTACCCTTGAAAAGTTTCAATTTTGCCCCTATGCGTTATTTGTAATGTTTGTAATAACTTATAAAATTTTAAAACTTGGGTATTAATTGTAATATTTCATAAATTATAAAACTAAAAATTAAATACTTAACACAAAAAACTGATAAAATTGTAAAGTTACACATAAGTTTCAACAAATATTAAAAAAATCTTATTTACATATTTACTTAAAATTTAATTTTTATAATAATAAATTATCTATAACTTCAATAATAATATGTTATAAAAAATTATTTACACATTAAATTAAATAAATAAAACTTAAATGTTTATAATATTAAACTTTAAACAAAAATTTTATTTACACAATCAATTAAATAAATATTTTTTAATATTCTTTTTTATGTTTATAATAAAGAGAATCGCATTTTGGTACTGAGCTTTAGGTCAATTCTCACTTTTAGTACACAACTTTATGTGTCCAACACAATTGGTACAATGTTTTAATAAATTGTGACACATTTGGTACAACCGTTAAAAATTGTTGTTGTAGTTAAGTCTAATTGCAAAGTTGATGCCATTACTTATTTTGACTGATAATTTTACCCCATAACATTTCAGCATAACAAAAAAGCCCAACATCTTCAAATTTAGTGACGATTTTAGGCTAAATTGTTGTCAAATTTCAAAATTGACTCGAACAAGACAACGTGTAGACCAATTTGAAAATTTTACTTATTTTATTTAAATAACTAATTTGATTTATAAACAATATTAATAAATTAAATAATACTTCAACATAAATATCAAAAAAAATTAAGAAAACACATTCTTTCAAATATAAGATTTATATAATAGTATTAATATATTTAATATTTATAAAAATAATAAATTATATAATTAAAATATTTAATATTTATTAAAATAATAAATAATTATAATTTAAAATAATAATTTATTATAATTTAATATTTATCAAATTGCTCTGCACGTGGTCTTGTTCGAGTCAATTTTGAAATTTGGCAACAATGTAGACTAAAATCGTCACTAAATTTGGAGATGTGGGTGTTTTTTTGGTAGTATGAAATGTTATGGGGTAAAATTATCAGTCAACATAAGTAATGGCATCAACTTTGCAATTAGACTTAACTGACACGTCACCACTTAGCAGCAATTTTTAACGGCGGTACCAAATGTGTCACAATTTGTTAAAGCGATGTACCAAATGTGTTGGACACATAAAGCGGTATAACAAAAATGAGAATTGACTTAAAACGCAGTACCAAAAATACAATTCTCTCGTTTATAATATTAAACTTCAATTAAATTTATTTAATTAAATGTGGAAATAAAAATTATAACATTTAGCAATATTATTATTAAAATTCTATATAAATTGTTATTATGAAACTTAAATTGTTAATAAATATGTAAAAAAATATTTATTGACACCTATGTGAAGTTTTACAATTTTATCAACTTATTTTGTTAAATATATAATTACCAGTTTTATAACTTATGAGATATTACTATTAATACCCAAGTTTTAAAATTTTATAAAATATGACAAACATTACAAAATTGAAACTTTTCAGGGGTAGTTAACTAATTATAAGATGATAACAAATCTGAGGAGGATTTTTGTAATTTGAATTGAACTTACCTCAGGGTATCCCGAAGTATATATATATATGTCAACGACAATAGTGTATATTTACATTACTCAAAGGATGCGTTGATAATATATATTGCAAGAATTTAAACATAGTATTTCTGTCATTATATAAAATGACTCTTGATTATGATGTTCAATGGACAAAAATGAGTTAACAGTGAAGCAAACTACTGAAACATGATGTTATAATATTTCCTTCTTTTTGTTTAATAGAGTTGATATAAAGAAATAGATTTTAAAAAGATTATTACATCTAGTAGATATGTGCATTGCCAATTTCACTAGTACAAAAAAGTAGCTTAAACCGACAAACCACAAATTCATTTATTTAGGTTGGGGTAACGTAACGCCCCAGCCATGCACCAAGCCCATCATGTCCAGAACATGGTCCAACACTCAAGTATTTCTTTAACTAAAACATTGCATCACTACAAAAAAAAAAAAAAAAAAAAACATTTTCAGTGACTAAAATCGTAGTTACAATACAGTCGTCATTACTATATACCATAGTATAGTGACAATATTTTATGTTGTCACTAATCTTTCGGAGAAATATAAACAAGTGACAATATTGTATTTTGTCACTATATGTTGTCACTATTGTCAATTCATATAGAGACAAATACAAAAAATTATCACTTTTTGAATCGTAGTATTTTAGTTCAACAAAATGTTGCCACTTCAAACATACTAGTATTGGTGATGAGAAAAGTTTGTCACTACAAAAAATTCTAAATAGTGGGAGAAAAAGTTCGTCACTATTGTCAGTTAAAGTAATGACATTATTAAAAGTTATCACTATTGTCAAGTAAAGTTGTGATATTATAAAACATTATCACTATTTGAATCAAAATGTTGCAGTGTCAACAAAAAATTATCACTTAAAAGGTAATATTTTTGTGACGAGAAAACTTATCACTACAAATTGAAAAATAATAGATGATCAAAATTATCACTACTCTTAATTGAAATAAAAACGGCATGGAATTCAGCACTACTTTAATCAAGAAGTTTTACCATGTCAAGAAAAAATAACATTTAAGATAGAACTTTTTGAATTGTTTATGTTATCTAAAAGTAATAAATATTTTCCTACTAATAAGATTAATATGAAAAAAATACTTATACGAACAATAAATTTATATATATATATATATATATATATATATATATATATATATATATATATATATATATATATCTTTATATTTATTAGTAAATTCGTTCATATATATTTATTTAAAAGAAAACCCATTTGAAGTTCCTTCATAATTTTTTTTAAGTGAAAGGGGGGATTTTTTTCAAGTTTTCAAAGTTAACATATGAGGAAGACCCACTATGACTATTTGAAACTTGTGATCATTAATTTTGTCTATTTCCTATATTTGTTTTGTTGTCCTTGTATTGGTAAAAAAATATTCACAAATGCAATCCTCATTAAAATAGATTTTAACATACATATTGTATGATATATATTTATACTTGTTACATCTGTTTTTAGTCATTTTTGTAGTTAAGAAGAGAACTTGCTGCTATTATATTTTCATTCTAGTTGTATGATATAATAAAATTATGTTAATTGAACTATATGCTGAAATTTTCTTTGATATAGATTTGGACATGCCTGCAGTTGGACAAGATAGAAAAATGCAAGTTGATGTTCATAATGACTCTTATGAGCAAGTAGATGATTTAGCCCAGATCAACACCACTACCAATGGTTTATTAAACTCTCTCCCTATATTACTTTGAACTTTATAATAATCTGTGTAGATCTTGAGATCACGAGTAACATATTTTGATGTAACATAGGGGCATCTTCTAAGAAAGGAATTAGAGGGGTGACGAAAGGTGCTTCAGTTGATAAGAAAAGGCGTAGGACTAATCAGAAGTTGGACATCACTATTCATCCAGATAGTCGACGAATTGTCGGTGAAAATGCTAAGGATTTTACGACAGAAGCTTGCGTTGTTTTCAAGCAACATGCACCAATCAAATATTCACGTTGGATGGATATTCCAAATGATGACAAGAAGAAGATATGGATTTATTTGAAGGTAATAATTGCCAAACTCATTATATTCTATTTGACAAATAAAATGCACTAATTTTGTTTATTCCATAAATTGCAGCAAAAGTTCAATATCTAAGACGATATTCAAACTAAAAAGGTGGTTTTTGAACAACTGAATAGAAAATACAAAAGTTGTCGATACAAGCTGCATGAATATTACCTTACATATTAAAGCGACCTCCTAGTGGAGTGGGTGAAGATGATTGGAAGATGTTGATCAACTATTGAGAGTGATGCTTTTAAGGTAAGCAAAATATGACAATATCCATGGTTAGTTCTTGAAAGAAATATAATTAAATTCAGTCATTTTTATCTAAAATTGTTTCCGTAGTTTTAGATAGTAATATAAAATCTAGATGCTTAGTTATTTTGTTCTATGAGTATTGTATAGTTTATTAAAAGTAGTAGTGTGATCATTGCTTCAAGAAAAGAATACATGGAAAAGCCCACAATTGCATATTGATGTTAATAGTTGATTGCAATATATCAAGGTATTGGAGAAGCATCACTAAGTTAGTATTTTGAGATAATAATCAGCTTAGAAAACTACGGAAAAATGCTTATTCATTTTATTTAATGTTTGGTCAAAATAATGTAAATTATATATGTGTATTGTAGAAAAAACAATCCATTTAGGTAAAATTTATTGTGTATGTTGTGATGCTTCAAAAAGTATATCATTAAGGTTCCTACCTTATAAGTACTACGACTTGTGCCTGTGGTTTTGCTCGTTTGATAACTTGATTAGATATGTAACTTTTGCAATTACAGAGGGTATCTAAGCTTGTTACTTCTTCATTTAGTTCTTTTTATTGAAATGGTTCCAACTACCTAAAACAGAGATATCAATATCAGGTCTAATGTACTTTTCAATAAGAAAAACTTAACCACTTAATATATATATATATATATATATATATATATATATATATATATATATATATATATATATATTATCATTATTAGTGATTAAACTTAATTTCTTCTACTTGCAGGATAAAAGTGATCGAAATAAGGAGAATCGAAAGAGCTTGAAGATGAGCCATTCTTGTGGAACAAAATCTACAGCACAATATTGCTATGAGGATGTAAGTTCTTTAATCTTCCTATACTTGAACTAAATTATTTTTCATTTACAAAACTTATACATCTAAATAACAGCGTGATGTTGAAATCGGGAAAGAGCCAACACGAACTTGTGCATGGCAAATAACTCGATATAATGAGAAGAAGAAAGCTTGGGTCGACGAGGCTTCACGACAAGCTTATGTAAGTTAGCCATTGATTTTATATCACAATGGATAAGTGTCAATACTAACATATATTCTCCAGGAAGATATCGTTAGATACCAAAATGAAGCGGCTGAAGATGGTCAGGATCCCTTGACTGAAGATGAAGCCTTTATAAAGGCGCTGGGACCGGAGAAATCTAGTCGACTACGTGGCTGCGGGGGATGGATTGAAGCCACCTTCTAAAAGAGGTCAATCTATAAACAAGGAACTGCAAAAGGAGAACGAAGAACTGAAGAAGCAAGCTGAAGAAAACAAAGACTCTTTGGAGTCGTTAAAGAAGACAATTGATTCCTTAATTAGCAACCAAGAAGATCAAGTCCAACTTCAAGTGCATGCTATTCTCAAAAATCAACTTCCTGCCATCCTTCAAAACTTGGGCCAATTTGGTCAGACTCTACCAATGTGAGTTACCCGTTTAAATATATGAAAATCTATTGTTCTGTTTATGATGTTAGTTTATTAAGTTTGTTATGAAATTAATAATTTGTTAGTTGCACTTAAAGAGTTTGATGACTCAAATGCTATTAAATAATCTTTTTACTATTTAAGAATTAAATGATGTATATGCAAATATGTTAGGCAATGATATTTATTCCATGTAGATGGTTGGGTCAAGATTTGTTCTAGGATGAAATTGCATGCAGACATATGTGGTCTATTGTTTGGCTACACTTTGGAATCAAATACCATTCTTGATAGTTTTATTCATGTTCTCAAATCTCTTTTCTTATCTTCAGTTTTTGCTCTAGCAATTTGTTCTATGTATTCAACTATGTCTATCTAGTAGAATATTATGAGAGATTGTTATAGTTTTCATATAACTTTTTGGTTTGTTTTACTTTTACTGGAATATACCACATTTTATGTTATGTTGAGTACATAGATATTTTTGTTGGAATGTGTCGTATTTGCTACCAACTAGAGGTACATGAAGTTATGGTGCTCCAAAATTTGGATACTTGGGGATTGTTTGGTTTTTTCCTTTTTTTTAATGCAATGTAAACTTTATATGTACTTCGTTCGTATATAGTATTGTTGTATCATATGATAGAATTTTTGTACCATATTACTCTACTTGTATAGCCATTGAGATACATATTAATCTTCACTTAGTCTCTTGCATGGTTGTATCTCAGTTAATCCACCGCAATTTCATATGTTTGTCTTGATACATTTCTTGTAGTGATTTACTTGAATTTATCACATCTTTGGTTTTACTTGTAATATTGACATTATCTACATATAATTTATTTCATTCTTTACAGGTTTGAAGAATCTGATGTGAAGGAGGCGGTTGCTACTTGTACCCAAGCAACATGTAACTAGTAGATTAGTGATTAGTGGTAGTTATTAGATTTCTAGTTTTGATTTTATTAGTTAGTAGATTAGTGATTAGTACTGTTTACTAGATTTTTAGTTTTATTGTTTTGACTTTATTAGTTAGTAGATTTGTGAGTAGTGATGCTTATTAGATTTCTAATTTTACGTTTACACTTTAATGTAAATACTGAATTATATTTTAACTTAAGTTCCTTATATTAGAAACTTTTTATTAGTGAAATATCTTTTGCAATATTATTCCTTGTTGAATTGAAAATACAAATACAAATGTGTGAAAATAACAAAAAACAAAATATGAAAAAATAGTGTCATCACCTGATTGAGTTTGTGTTGTCACTTCCAATAGCCATGAATATAATTCATCACAAATTATTAAAATTTTCAATTCTTTTTTAATTAAAAATTATATCAAAAATAGCTATAGTGACAACTACATTTGAAGTTAGTGATAGTAAAAAAAATTGTTACAAATAGCAATTAATCTTTAGTGATAATCATTTGTTTTGCAATTGAAATGTTGTACTTTAGTCGCAAAGTATATACATCACTGAAATGTTGTATTATAGTGATGAATAGTGGTGTGCGACTAAACTATTGTGTTATAGTGACAAAGAGATGCATGAGACTAAAGTTCTTTGTTATAGTGATGTAATGTTGTCCATGACTAAATTGTTGTGTTTTAGTGAAGAAGTATGGTATGCAACTATAACATCTACTATAGTGATAATTTCTATGTGACTAAAGCTTTAAGTTATAGTGATGAACTATATAAGTCACGACTATAACTTTTAGTGACAGGACTTATTGTGTCAACCAGTAACGACTTTAAAAGTTGTCACTAACTAGTTGTATTGATAACTTTAATACATATAGTGATAAAAATGTTCGCCACTAAAAACCCTTATTTTTGTAGTGCTGCATAGAGGTTTCTAGAGATATATGGAGTGGTCTACACAAGCCCGGAAGATTCTCGAAGGTTCTGGAAGGGTCTACACTAAAAGAGAACATTGTAGAGCATTCTAGACTTCTCTAAAATGTAATAGAAGATTGTGGAAGACCTTAGAACCATGTAGAACACTCTAGAACATTGTAGAACATTAGAGAACCTTTTACATAGTTGTATGTACTTTGTAGAATTTTCTAGATAATTCCTCATCGTAAAATATGATTGATCTCCACCATCTATTTGACGAGGTGATTGTATAAATAGAGGTAGCCATTCATATCTGGTTCAAGCTTGATCAGAATCCGAAATATCCGTAACTCACTGCCCACACCATGTCTAGACTAACTTCCCCTTTTTTTTCTCCGGTTAGTCCAACAATGTAGGGGATCAATATTATATATTACTTAAAAGCGCGGCATATCATTAAATTCGGTAGGTTATTCGAGTTCGTTAAAGAAAAATTAGTTTATAAAGAAACGCCCTTAAGATTTTATACAAAGTATTTTTCAAGAAGAAGGAAAACAACGAATTTCATGTGCAAGCTTGGCTTCCTTCGTGGCTAATTTTTCAGTAAACGAAACACACAACGAACGTCATGAGTAAGGTTAGCTTAGGGGTGGGATCGGGACGGGTTTTAAAAAATTCGGGTATTTCGGAACAGGATAACGGATTTCAGGATCTCAAATTTACTACCCAAAACCCGGTGATAATAGCCAAGTACCCGATAGTTCGGGTACCCCATTTGGTCCCGGGATTTCAGGATGGGACCGGGACACCCGGTTAGAAAACAAAGTCTTGTTCTATGTTTCCTGCCCAGACATAGAACATAGAAGTAAGCTCATAAAGTGGCAATAGTGATACTTCTTTAGCAAATAGTGAAACTAAAATCATAATTTTTTTATGAAAAAAAATACAATTTTAAAACCCATTAGTAGTAGACGATCGAAAGAGCATTTTAGAAGCTACTGGACATATTACAAATCCAAGTGAAATTAGAGAGTGAAGATGTGAAGGAAAGCAATGTCTGAGAGAGGATGAAGACAAATCAGAGTAATGATGGTGATTTAGGGGATGGGTAGAGTTTGTGAATTTGCTAGAAATTGTGATACTATTCTAGTGAAAAAGATTAACTACTACGAAAACGCTAATAATACACTACAAGAAATTGCACCTCTAGTAACAAAAACAAGCGTAACGACATCAAAATTTGTTACACAATCGATCTTAATGTAACGAAATTTAAGCTTTGTTACAAATAATCTCATCTTTTGTAACAAACAAAAAATTTTGTTACAAGAAATACAATATCGTTACAAATAATCTAAACTTTGGTAACAAAACTGAAAAGTTGTTACTATAACACAATTTTCGTTACAAAAACTCTTATCTTTGGTAACAAAGAAAAGTGTTTGTTACTTAAGAAAAAAAGTGGTTACAGATGGGTCGTTTTTCATGACGAGGTTAGTATTTTGTTACAAAAAGGTTAATATCGTTACTATTGTTCTTCTTGGTCACATACTTTATAATTTGTTACAAAATCTAGATTTTAGTAAAAATATGAGAAACATTAAGTTAATTATTTTACAATTGCACACATATCTTTATTAAAATAATTATTTTTGGATTCAAAATAACTTAGATGTATTGACTCTCAAATCAATGCCTTCGTATGCACAATATTATATAATTTACTTGTTCACTTAGATATTTACATAGATCGTTGAAAAAATGAGCGGCCACCATTAAGTTTTGTGATTTCTTAAATGGTACACAATAGTGTGTCTAAATTCCAATTTTTTCTTTTATGAAATTAATTAACATTGCATTCAGGGGTAACTATAACGAATTCAATACACCATAGATTGTTTGTATAACTTCCCAAACATGTGATCAGTATATATAATTACTCTAAATCTCATGGATATATAGTTCAAGAAATTCTCCCTATTTTATTTAGTCATCGATCCTTACCTTTAATTCAAATTTCTTTAGGTTTCTATAGAAACTTTTTATTTTTATTTTTAAAACCTACAGAAACCCATTTACTAAGCCATAACTCTAGTTTTTTAAGAAAGTCAAATAGGTTGATAAGTCACGGGGTAAATGCAAAATACTCCCCTGTGTTATGCTAACCTACAAGAAACTGCCCTGTGAAGTTTTTATTGCGCCAAACTTCCTTATATTTTTAAAAACCCTGCAAAAAATACCCAATTTGTAAAAAATAGGTCGTTTTGGATCGACACATTTCAAGAAATAATTTTAAAAATATTTAATGTGAAGTTGTAGGGACCAACTTGAAGTATTTTAAAAATGGTTTCTTGAAATATGCCGATTCAAAACGACCTATTTTTTACAAATTGGGTGTTTTTTCCAGGATTTTTGAAAACACAAGGAAGTTGGACGCAATAAAAATTTCACAGGGTAGTTTCTTGCAGGTTTAACATAACACAGGGGGGTATTTTGTATTTTCCCCATAAGTCACATATAATAATATTATAAATATGTGAGGCTCGAACATATATGGTTGTACATACACGTTTCTTATCAATAAATTATGTGGTACATACAAGTTTCTTAAAAATAATTTTATAAATTAAAAAAGAGAAATAAATAATATTATATTAAATTAAAAAAAGAAAAAAAATGGTGGGAATTTTTGGCGGTGAAGCCCAAAAGTTCCTACCCAATTTTGGAGCAATTGTTTTGAAACAAAATTAAAAAAAAAAGTGGTAAAAGTGCTGAAGATCCCAAAAGTCTTCTACCCTAATTTCTGTCGTTCCTATTTTCCTTTCTAATTTATCAGACAAAGTAGAAACCCTTCCTTATCAAAAGTTTTCACCTCCTTTTTCTCCATCTACGGTTGCCGGCATTCTCCCCTGCACTCTCTTCGTTTGGGTTCAATTAATAAGGTAAGGGTGAAATTATTGGCACATTCTCTTATGGATAAGTGAGGTTCATTGAAATTTTTTAGTATTTTTTCATGTATTTAAATGGAAACAGAGATTTAAGTAAGAAATTGGCATATAACAAAGGGGGTAAGAGTTTTAGTTCTTCTAGAAATATTGTTGCTATGTTTTCTTTTTATATATAATGCTAGTTTGTTTGACTGATTATAAATTATATCATGGAAACTTTACTAAGTGTTGAATTCTTATTGCTGAGATGTTTCATCAACACTCTTTAAGTTGTATATAGATGTTTTAGTTTAACTCATATATGAATGGTTAAAAAGTTTTGGGTTTGAAGATTTTTCTTCAGTTTAATAAAGTAGTGTGTTTCTAGAACGTTATTGTGGAGTTATGGGTCTTGCATGAGTTGTATATATCTTTTTGTAGAATAGTGAAAATTCTAGCAAAATATTGGTTGTTTGCAATCATTCAAAACAATATATTCATGAAATTTTTTCTATTTGCATAGAGAAGTATTTTGAAATACTATCTCTATTTATATGGTGGGGTTTAAGTTTAGATTATTCAGAATTTGAACTCTAGCTTGCTAGTTGATGTTATTGCACAAGTGACTATGAATGTGTGGAATTCCAATTGTCAATTCTTGATTCTGTTATATGAAGTTTACTAAATAACTGTTGCAGCCATGGATAAAAGTTGGATTGAAGAAAGAGATAGGTTTAGTTCCAAATACATTGCTGGAGTCGAATCCTTTATTAATTTTTCAAGGGAAAACGGCAATACTTCCGATAATAAGATTCTTTGTCCATGCAATAACTGTCGAAACACTAAAAAAAAGAGTTTCATTGAAGTTAAAAGAGACTTGCACTTGAATGGATTTTATTTGTACTACCGGAAGTGGATATTTCATGGTGAGCCTAATGTTTCACATCACTCTTCCTTTAATCAAAGTACCCACACTAGTGTTCCTAATCAAAATGAGAATCTAGACTTTGGAGATGGGGGGGATGACCCTGATATTGATATACTTGATGAACTACCTGAAATGTTAGGAGAAATGAGAGATGCAGAATTTTATGAACCTTATTCTGAATCAAATATGGAAGATTTTGAAAGACTATTATTTGATGTTACTCGTGAGTTGTACCCGGGTTGCAAGCAATTTACTTTATTGAAATTCATTGTTAAATTGCTACATATTAAAGTAATGAACAAAATGACTGACAAAACAATGAACATGATACTTTCATTGCTCAAAGATGTGCTACCAGAAGGTAATATACTTCCACCATCTCTTTATCGAGCAAGAAAACTTCTTTCAGGAATTGGGTTGGGTTACACAAAGATAGATGCATGTAAGTATGATTGTGCTTTATTTTGGAAAGAGAATGAGAATGAAAAGTTTTGTCCCATTTGTAAAGAACCTCGCTGGAAAGTTGATGACGGGAAAGGAAAACGAATTCCTCACAAGGTCCTATGGTACTTTCCTTTGAAACCGAGGTTGCAAAGGCTTTACATGTCCTCCAAAACTGCTTCCTATATGAGGTGGCATGCAGAGAAACGTATTAATATAGAAGGAAGCATGTCTCATCCAGCTGATTCACCTGCTTGGAAGGATTTTAACTTGCAATATCCCGATTTTGCCTCAGATCCATGCAATGTCAGATTTGGATTGGCTACTGATGGGTTCAATCCTTTTGGAAACATGAGTCTTTCTTATAGTATGTGGCCTGTCATACTCATTCCATATAATATGCCGTTATACAAGTGCATGAAAGATGATTTCTTTTTAATGCCTTTGCTTATCCCTGGTCCTCGTGCGCCTGGAAAAGATATTGATATATATCTTAGACCATTGATTGATGAATTAAGAGAGTTGTGGATTGGAGTGGAAATTTACGATGCATTTAGTAAGCAACCATTTCAATTGCGTGCATCAATTCTATGGACAATCAACGATTTACCCGCACTTAGTAATCTATTAGGCTGGATCACAAAGGGATATGAAGCATGTCCATGTTGTTTTTACGAGACAGATTCCAAAAGGATTAGAAGTAAAATATGCTACACAGGGCATCATCGTTACCTAGATAAAGATCATCCTTTCCGAAAAAGTAAATTATTTGATGGTAATGTTGAAACACGTTCTCGACCAAGAGAAATGAATGGAGCAGAAATTATTTCACAATTGGACACCTTAAAAGAAAAATTCGACACTCTTGGAAAGCATCCAAGTAAGAGAAATAGAAGGTGCAGCATAGATGAAGGAAATTGGGTGAAGAAAAGCATTTTTTTGAGTTGCCTTATTGGCATAAACTAAAATTCGACATAATCTAGACTTAATGCATGTTGAAAAAAACATTTGTGATAATGTCTTGGGGACATTGTTGAATATTGAAGGGAAAACAAAAGATACTGAAAAGGCACGTGAAGATTTGCGTGACCTCAATATAAGGAAGGAACTACACTTGCAAAAACGTGGGAACACTACTGTAAAGCCCAAAGCATGTTACAACTTATCCTCAACTGAAAAAAAAGGCTTTTATGATTTCTTAAGATCTGTCAAATTTCCCGATGGCTATGCTGCAAATATTTCCAGATGTGTTAAGGAAGAAAAATAACAGGGCTTAAGACCCACGATTGCCATGTTCTCTTCCAACGATTAATTCCAGCTGGTGTTCGTGGATACCTACATAAGGATGTCACAGAAGCACTTTTTGAGCTAGGTGAATTCTTTAATGTGCTATGTTCTAAGACATTAAGAATTGCAGACATAGAAAAAATGGAAAGAAATATTCTGGGGGGTGGGGGGGGGGGGGGGTGGGGGGGGGGGGGGGTGGGGGGGGGGGGGGGTGGGGGGGGGGGGGGGTGGGGGGGGGGGGGGGTGGGGGGGGGGGGGGGTGGGGGGGGGGGGGGGTGGGGGGGGGGGGGGGTGGGGGGGGGGGGGGGTGGGGGGGGGGGGGGGTGGGGGGGGGGGGGGGTGGGGGGGGGGGGGGGTGGGGGGGGGGGGGGGTGGGGGGGGGGGGGGGTGGGGGGGGGGGGGGGTGGGGGGGGGGGGGGGTGGGGGGGGGGGGGGGTGGGGGGGGGGGGGGGTGGGGGGGGGGGGGGGTGGGGGGGGGGGGGGGTGGGGGGGGGGGGGGGTGGGGGGGGGGGGGGGTGGGGGGGGGGGGTGGTGGGGGGGGGGGGGGGTGGGGGGGGGGGGGGGTGGGGGGGGGGGGGAGTGGGGGGGGGGGGGAGTGGGGGGGGGGGGGAGGGGGGGGGGGGGGGGGAGGGGGGGGGGGGGGGGGGGGGGGGGGGGAAAAGATACTGAAAAGGCACGTGAAGATTTGCGTGACCTCAATATAAGGAAGGAACTACACTTGCAAAAACGTGGGAACACTACTGTAAAGCCCAAAGCATGTTACAACTTATCCTCAACTGAAAAAAAAGGCTTTTATGATTTCTTAAGATCTGTCAAATTTCCCGATGGCTATGCTGCAAATATTTCCAGATGTGTTAAGGAAGAAAAATAACAGGGCTTAAGACCCACGATTGCCATGTTCTCTTCCAACGATTAATTCCAGCTGGTGTTCGTGGATACCTACATAAGGATGTCACAGAAGCACTTTTTGAGCTAGGTGAATTCTTTAATGTGCTATGTTCTAAGACATTAAGAATTGCAGACATAGAAAAAATGGAAAGAAATATTCCTCTTATTTTGTGTAAGTTAGAGAAAATATTTCCTCATGCATTTTTTGATGTCATGATTCACTTAGCAATTCACCTACCTCAAGAGGCAAAAGTTGATGGCCCTGTCCATTCTCGTTGGATGTATCCAATAGAAAGGTAATATATTGTTTCTTTTTAAATAAATGTTCTCCTATTAAGTTAGATTTTATTCACTGAGGACTCAATCATTCATAAAATTAATTTTACTCTTCTAGGTTTCTCAAACTACTCAAAAGACACGTGCGTAATAAAGCTCGACCAGAAGGTTCAATTGCGGAAGGTTATATAGTGAAAGAGTGTTTAACATTCATGTCAATGTATCTCCATGGAATTGAAACAAGGTTTAATAGGACTGAACGAAACTATGATGGGGTTCAAGACCATCAAGAGTATGAATTGACCGTCTTTGCACTAAAAGTTCGTCCTTTCGGCCCTCTTAAGCGTTGTAATCAACTTTCACAAAAAGACATTGACATAGCTCAAAACTTCATCTTGAACAATTGTGTTGAAGTGGATGTTTACAAGAGGTAGCAAACATTCTACATCTCTTAAATTTGTTAATATAGTTTGGTAACTTATTTCTTTTTATTTTTAGTAAACATTTGGAAGAATTGAAGAGGTCAAACGTAAGAGACGTTCAAAGAACTCACCAAAAGCAATTTCGCAGCTGGTTTAAAGATCATGTAAGTTTCAAATAATAATAAACTTTATCAAAACTATATTGCCCTAGTTTTTACTAAAATATTGTAAATATCTTGCTAGATAAATCGTTTGTATCATGACCATCATCAAGAAGTCTCTGAAGAATTGTGGTCATTAGCAAATGGTCCTCAACCATACCTAACGAAGTTCTACTCTGGTTGTATTGTGAATGAGATCCGATTCTATTCAAAAGACCGAGATGACCGTCGAACCACCCAAAATAGTGGATTGGTAGTTGAAGGAGACCATCAAAATAAAACAATAGAGTTTTTTGGCTTCTTGAGTAGAGTAGTGGAGCTGACATTTCTTCGTGGATATAAAGTTGTGTTATTCCAGTGTGAATGGTTTAATACTGGTAATCAAAGAACGATGCAAAAGGATAAACATTTTGTCACCATCGATGTAAGATCTCGTTGGTATCAAGATGATCCATTTGTGTTACCAAACCAAGTACATCAGGTTTTTTACATCAATGATACAAAGTTGGGTACTAACTGGCGGATTGTGCAACGTGTACACCATAGACATCTTTGGGATCTTTCAGAAAAAGATATAGAAGTGGAAACGATAAGCGACGATGAACAAGGTGTTCATGTTGATGCATTTCAGCGATACGAGTCAAGTGGTGCTGCAACAATAGTGGAAAACGAAGATATTGATTTGGATTATTTGGCAAGAGAAGATGTTGAAGCAGATGTTGTAGATGAAAATGTTCTAAAAAGCATTAGGCAGCCGGGATATGATGAAGATGATATTTCCTCCGAAGAATAAAATGATGAAACACTTGTTCAATATTGTGATGATAATGGGGAAAATCTGGATAATATTCATGATGGAGATGAAGATGAAGATGATGAATAGATTTTATTTGCAATATGAATTGATATTTTTGTTAAGAAACAACTTTTAAATTTATTTTGGAGTATGGAATATTGCTTTTAAAATGATTATATCTCCTAAGAATTATAATTTTTTAGTTGATGTATCTATTCATTTTAATTTATAACTGTCTAAAATTTCTTTATTGAAAGATTAAGATTTTAAGGAGGAGTTCTTTTTGTTGATATGCAGGGAAATGCCGCCAAAAGGAGTGATATTACGCCGTCCCACCACTAGGAGTTTTCAAGATGCAAACCAACAATTATCTCCAGTTGTTCCAAACTTGCCATCACAGTCTATAGCTTCATCAACAGATTCTCCACTATCATCTGATTCTCAAACTTTTCAAGAGCATGCACCTTCAGAAGCTCCACCTCCCGTAGGTCACTTGGATGAGATAGATACAGATGATTCTGCACCGACCTTACCAAGTCCCACAAGTAAGCATATTATTCAGTATGTTCTAATCACGTCAAATAATATATTCTGATATTGCTTTTGTTTGGATTGACAACTAAAATAGATATTGCCAAGAAAGGACGTCGTGGCAGAAGCGTAGGCAAGTCATTAGAGAAAGAAATAGCTAATAATGTAAGTGTTAATGGCACTTAAGATTAAAGTTGTTAACATAAATTACTTAAACCATGTGCATGAATTTCATCTTAGGGGAACAAGTTGCTAGAAACTGAGTTTATTGAAGGTTACAAGAAGCCCATTAAATACGCTTCACACTTGGCGAATGGAATTGGGATAGTTGTTAGGCATTCCGATCTTGATTTCAGGACTTCGTGGAAAAAAGTTCCAGAAGATATCAAATTGACCGTGTATGTTGGATTAGACGTAAGTTTAAGTTATAACTATCTAATATCTTTTGTATTAATATGGCTTTTATTTTCATTCTAATAGCATAAGTTTTTCTATGGTATTTCATCTTCTGTGATTTTAAAATCTATAAATTGATTATTCAAGAAACTTAGTAATTTTCTTTTCTTCTTAGCAATGGTTTGATATCAAGAGATTGGGCACTGATCGACTTGTGCAAAGTTACATAGACGACATGTTTTATGAAAGCTATAAGCATTTTAAGGGAAGATTAAGTCAGAGCTACAAAGAAATGGTAGCTAAAGGTATAAACCCAAAGACTAATATTCCATTTGATTGGATTGAAAGTGAAAAATGGGAAACCCTCTGTGATTATTTTGCAACTTCCAAGTTCCAGGTATATGTTAAATTTATTTTGGTAAAATAATTATTATTTTTAATTAGTGGTATTCTCACTTTTAATTATCATATGTAATTGCAGGAAAGGTCCACAATCAATGCAAGGAACAGATCATTCATGCCGTATCCCCATACTTCTGGTTCAAAATCATTCACCACACGGCTGATGAATATGGTAATGCAATTTAAGTTTTAAAAAAATTATGCAATTTATGTTTGAAAAAAAGGTTTTATTTTCTTATATAATGCTAATATCCAATTTTAACATAATTAAACTTTGTATTTCAAAGGAAAAACAAAGTTGTGTTGATAACTTTGGGGTTACTCACATGAGGAATGGAGAGTATGTAAATCACAAAGCTGCAGAAAAACATGTATGTTCGAGTGGTTCACAAATCTTTATTAAGACTAAATTGGTTTTACATATATATATATATATATATATATATATATATATATATATATATATATATATATATATATATATATATATATGTGTGTGTGTGTGTGTGTGTGTGTGTGTGTGTGTGTGTGTGTGTGTGTGTGTGTGTGTGTGTGTGTGTGTGTGTGTGTGTGTTTAAATTTGAAAAATATTGATATTATTTTAATTTGAATTTTAAATTACAGAAAGAAATGATAAGCTGAAGGAGTCAAAATATTGAAGATGCAGAAAATTCACCTTTGGAAAGGAAAATTATGAAGGATGTACTTGGTGTGCGCAGCGGATATGAGAGGGGTATGGGATCTGGAGTAGTATCATCTAAAGGTAATAAGAGGTCGAGATGTGAGTCTACACAACTTAAGGAAGTACAGGAAAAACTTACTAGGGCAGAAAAGGAGTTGCTAGATGCCGTTACTCTTATCAGATCTCAACAAGAAACGATCCAGAGCTATAATGAAGAAATAACAAGTCTCAAAGAGGACCGTAAGAGCTCTAATGAAGAAATAGCAAGTCTCAAGGATTCTCATAATGAATTGAAGCAAATGTTGATGAAAATATGTGCTGAAAAACTAATTTAGAGGTTCTGCTTCTAAACCTTGTTAGTTATTATTACTTTTATTCTTGTTGAAACTTGTGTTTTGATTTAGTTGCTAAAATTTGTGTATGTGGATTAGTTGCTGAAATTTGTGCTCTGTTATCTTACATTGATTGTATAATATTGTAACTTCGTATATTTTGATTTTATTTGCAGGTTTAAGCATCTATTTTGGATAATCGGACGTCAAGCTTTAGCAAGTTAGATATATTTTGTTCAATCAAAACCCTTGTGATTGATATATTTGTTTTGGAACATAACAATGTCTATTTTGTTAGAGGAGTTACAAAGTCTCCTAGGAATTGGTATGAATTGAGATATTGATGTTATTTACTTTTGAAACAAATTTTTATGGTAATTCTAGATTTTAGATTAAATTGTGAGAATTAGTTTATTTCTTATATAATTATGTATGGTTTATATTTTGATTTTAGATAAACAAGAAATTAAGGTTATTGGTAACCATCATGCTATATTATTGTAACGAAATTGAATATATATTATAGGACAAAATAAATAAAAAGGGTAACAATTTTATTTGTTACCTAATTCTTTCGTAACGAAAATATATTATATATTTATTATTAATCAGTTAAATTATTGGTAACAAAAATATTTTTTGGCAACAAAATGAACCATCTTTTGTGACGAACGTTTAGTTACCAACATATGAAATATGGTAACGAAAACTTCTTTGTTACCATACCAACTGTAACGAACACAAAATTTTAGTTACCATAACTTCTCGCGACGGACTTTAAAAAACAAACTTTGTAACAAAAACTTTTTGTTACCAATACATTTGGTAACAAATATTACACTTATTGTAACGAAATAATTTGTTACCAAATGTGCAGTTTGTTGTAGTGATACCAGACATAAATCGGGACAGGTTCCCCGGTTGACTGGGGACACTACCCGAAACTCGTCCCGATTATCCTTTACCGGGTTTTTGGGTTTCCCGAAACCCGATAAAATCCATTTTTCCCTTTTCAATTTGGGAAAAACCCGGTCGGGACGGGACAGATACCCGAAACCCAGTCCCAAATGCACACCCCTAGGTTGGCCTACTTCTTGGAGAATTTACCGCAATAGTAAGAAAATCTACAGCAACAGTAATCACATCTACCGCAATAGTTTTCACACACAACTCGAGATCATGGTGGCATTGTGTCATGTGATCACAATAGGCTTTGTATTTTATGAAAGCCCACATAACCTTGATAAATTTGTCATTTGGATCGCTCTCTCGACAGTGGTTGCAAACAAAGAGGAACATGTCCTTTTGTTTTTATTTCGGATTAATCTTATGAAATAAAATCGTGATGATAACGTATTGTGAAATAATAGTAAATTGAAAGAACAAGAGAGAGGACAAGAAATATAATAGATGTATAAACATTTTTCCATTTCACTATATCCATCATACAAACAAATAGATCATCTAACAGATTGATTAGATATATATGTATCATCTATGTTTTAAAAAAACTAATTATCTGCTATTTACTTAAAATATAATCACAATTATAAAATTTAAGGTCCTGCTACACGAGGTTCCAAGTAAGCCATGATTCACCTCTAGCAAAAAAAATTGACCTTGTTTATAGATGAGGGTTTCGGTGGAGTTAATTCAGCGAATAGGAGTATTAAGGAGTGTGGACATGAGTCTAGAATCAAGTCTTGTGGAGGATGTTCGACAGGGAATGTTGGCGACGAGTATGGTACACCAAATTTTGGAGCACATGCCGGGAAGAGCATCTAGCGATCCCATATTACCACATCATCTCGAATTGTCATCAATGAAAGTCCTAACATGGAATTGTCTGGGAGCGGGAAACAATAAGTTTTGAACAAACTTGAGGGAGTTGGTTACACAATCCTGATATTATCTTTTTACTTGAAACTAAAGTTTCGGAAAATCGGGCTAGTTATATTTCGAGTAGTCTTGGGTATTCTAGTTTTTATCGAGCTCCTACGGTCATGGGGTATTTGGATTTTGTGGCAAATTGAAATTATCCAGGTTGTATGCTTCATTGAAGGTCTACTTTGTTACTTTCGGTCTTTAATCATAAAGAATTAGTATTTATGTTACTTTATACTCTATAAATACTTTTTTCAATAATTAAATAGATCGACATTTCTTCAACAAACCTATTCTATTGATTCCTTTTAATGTTATTTGTAATCAGTATTGCAAAAGTCTGTAAATTAGTTTCATAATTTACCTTAGTTAAATAAATCAATATTTCTCCACAAACTTATTACTAATTAGTTTTACATGTGTGCACTAAATTTGTAAATAGCTCGATTTTTATTCGTCCACTTTGTATAACTAGCCTACTCGTGCTATGCACAAAATGACTAAAAGAATGATAAAACAAACTAAAAGAAATAATATACTTGCATCAATTTTGTTATACCCATTAACGAACAACGCGTGTTCAATTTTGTCCCAGTGCCTAATGCCCTCTATTTATGACT
Source organism: Penstemon davidsonii (assembly GCA_034814905.1). Classification (NCBI taxonomy): domain Eukaryota; kingdom Viridiplantae; phylum Streptophyta; class Magnoliopsida; order Lamiales; family Plantaginaceae; genus Penstemon; species Penstemon davidsonii. The sequence continues at coordinate 2,536,488 of JAYDYQ010001086.1, read as the reverse complement.
AAAAGTATGTTAATATTGGAAATATAGTTTATTTGATAAATGTTGTGCTTTACAGAAAGATATATTGACGCTACTAAGACTCATGAGTAATAATTCTAAAAACTTTAGGTGTAGTTTATTACTATTGTACTGTGAGTCTATGACTAGCAAAAAGTAAAAAAATAACAAGTAAATAGTATAGTTTATGTAAGTATATTAATAATGATAAATGTATAATCACATAAATACACAAATAAACAACTTAATAGTGATATATAGACAATCACATAATATGAAATGAAGCAAGTAAAATTCTAGAATATTCTTCACGAACTGCATATAAACAAATACATCAATAAACAATATTTGTATATGAAATAAAACTTATATATATATATATATATATATATATATATATATATATATATATATATCAGTTCAAACAATTCTTTTTTGAGATAATTAATATATACATAACATGAATATACTATAATGTAGAGTCAAGTTATAATTAATAATTTACTCACTAAGAAAGCGTGCACAGAACATCTATATTAATATATCCCTAGATTATATTTTAGGTTTGTACAAATATAAAGTTTCGATTAATTTATGATTGAGCAAAACCTATAACAAAAAAGAGCAAAGCTCTCAAGCTAGCCAATCAAAGTAAAACATGATTAGTCCAACAATCAAAGGTTGCCACAATAGGATAAAATTATCATAAAAATTTACGTATATTTATCACATCTAAAAAAATAATTAACACTATATGATTTTTTTGTGTTAATTTCAATCTAACCAACACAATAACAGAAATCAAATTGAAAACTATCTTCGCACTTACTTACATCATAAATACAAATTTAAAATAAATAAATTACATTCATATTTTATAAATATTATTAGAACTATTTTTTAACATTAAATTATGATATCTTATAAAATATTGTATTAATTGTTTTAAGTAATTTACCCTTGACTTTAGCTATTTACTTGGCACACTTTAAGGTATTTAATTTAATATTTCTTTAATTGAAAAGTTTTGTTATATTCTAGCTATTTGTTTGGCACAATATTCTCTTAACTATTTATTTGGCACACAATTTTAGGGAATGAATAGTTTTTAAATTGGAAAATTTTTGGGTGAATTTTTTTTTTTTTATTAAATAATAGCCATTTATTTTGGAAGTAAAATTTCACCATTTTTAAAGTAGTAGAATATGAAAACTCTTACCAATCAAATTTTTGTTTGAAAAAGCCCTAAATATAGAAGTATAAATTACATTTATATTTCATAAATATTATTTGGACTATTTTTTCACATTAAACTATGATATCTTATAAAATATTGTATTAATTGTTTAAAGCAATTTACCCTTAACTTTTAGCTATTTGCTTGGCACACTTTAAGGTATTTAATTTAATATTTCATTAATTGAAAAGTTTTGTTATATTCTAGTTATTGTTTGGCACAATATTCTCTTAGTTATTTATTTCGCACAATTTTAGGGAATGATTAGTCTTTTAAATTGGAAAATTTTCGGGTGAAAGTTTTTTTTTCTTTTTTATTATATAATAGCCATTTATTTTGGAAGTAAAATTTTACCATTTTTAAAATAGTAGAAGATGAAAACTCTTACCAATTAGATTTTTGTTTGAAAAATCTCTAAATATAGGAGTATAGATTACATTTATATTTTATAAATATTATTTGGGCTATTTTTTATTGTAATTTATTTTATTTAAGGTATTTAATATATTGATTGTTTAAACAATTTTCTTTAAGGTCGTGAAAATATTTTTAATTGGGAATTTTGGTAAGTAATAAGGTTTCGTAGTTTCAAAATTGTGTGGATGTAGAAGCTATTTCTTTAAGGTATTTAAGTCTTTTTTATTGGGAATTTCAGTAGTTAAATTATTTTTTTTATTGGAAATATTACGTGGAGCATATATTTTCTTAACTTCTACCTATTTCGTTGGCACATTTTAAGGGAGTTAATTTATTTTAATTTCGGTGACTTGATTTTTACAATTTTTAAAGTTAGAAGATGGAAACTCAACCAATCATATTTTGTTTAAATATATATATTAATTGTTTAAACCATTTTCTTTAAGGTAGTTAAAATCTTTTTAATCGGGAATTTTGATAAGTAATAAGGTTTAGTAGGGTCAAAATTATGTGGATGTAGAAGCATATACTTTCTTAACATGTGGCTAAGGTATTAATTTCTTTTAAATTGGAAGCCAAATTTTACCATTTTTAAAGTAGTAGAAAATGGACAAAATTTTACTATTATATTAATTGTTTAATTTTTTCTTCAAAAGAATATGTAAATAGGCCAGCCACTGAAATAAAGTACTATCACATTAACAAAATGTGATTGTTGTGAAATATATATATATATATATATATATATATAAAACAAAAAATATGATAAAAAATTTCAAAAATTTCTTTTATATTTATATATTAATTGTTTAAACCATTTTCTTTAAGTTAGTTAAAATCTCTTTAATTGGGAATTTTGGCAAGTACTTAATGTTTAGTAGTGTCAAAATTATGTGGATGTAAAAGCATATACTTTCTTAACATGTAGCTAAGGTATTAATTTATTTTAAATTGCAAACCAAATTTTACTCTTTTTAAAGTAGTAGAAAATTGACAAGATTTTACTATTATATTAATTGTTTAATTTTTTTTCTTCAAAAGAATATGTAAATAGGCCAGTCACTGAAATAAATTACTATGACATTAACAAAATGTGATTGTTGTGAAAAGAAAAGGATAACAAAAGATATGATAAAAAATTTAAAAAAAAAAAAATCCTACCAGTAAGAGTTCTACACAATTAAAAAAACTACGAAAAAATTTCATTCAATCAAAATTGTAGCTTTACGGGGGAAACTTAATAACATTAAAAATAATAATTATCAATATTTGAATATCATAATCAATACAAAAAAAGTTTAGAATAAAAGAGCTCAAAACCTTACATATTAAGTCTCGTCTACTTTTTCTTATAACATATCCCTGAAAATTATCAAAATTAAAAAAACATTTCCGAATCAATAATCAAATACTTAAAATATATAAATTACCTTAGATATTAAGTCTCATCCACTATTTCTTATAAAAATTTCCTGAAAACTACCAAAAAAAAAAACATTTTCACTAATAAATAATCAAGAATTTAAAATATATAACATGAGGGTTCAAATGCAAAAGTCAATATACTAATTATAAAATATGTTGTACCTGTTCACAAAAGCGTAGTTCTCCACAACATATATATATGTCCAATCAATAAATTAAAACAAAAAATATAAGAAGCGTCCAAATTCCAAAGGTGTTGGTCCCAAGTGGTCAGATGAGGTCTAGAGGGGGGGGGGTTGAATAGATCTCTGAAAACTTTCGAAAATTTCTCTAACTTTTCTTATCAGCAGAGTAAGCTGATCAAGAACTCGTGAGACTACTTCACTGATTGCGCGCTTAGCTTAATCAGTAGAGTTGACCACTCGTCTGATTTAACTTATCTGATTCAAATATAATCAGAGTTTGAAATACTTGTTTGCAGCGGATTTATCAAGTATTTTTCAACAAGTTGTTTTCTTCCTTAAAAGATTTTAACCCCAGTTTGTAAACTCCTTTTTAAAATCTTTTGTTAAGTTCGTATGTTTGAAGTTCTTTGAAAATATGCAAGTAAAATGTAGTAAACAAACTCACAAAATTTTTATAGTGGTTATATAGACAAGAATGTCTTTTAGTCCACTCTTCCAAGTCACTTAGATCTTGGGTTATACTATAATCACTAAGTTTACAGTATACTATGCTTGCGCAATTCAACAAATGAAAGCCACAAGTTCGTAGTAAGAAATCACAAAGAAGTCCTACTCTCTGAAGCTAAATCACTCACTTAGACGGATTTACACTTCTCACAACTATCTCTATTACAGAAATCACACAGATTTGTATTTGGTTTTGTTTCCTCAACTCGGCTTTGTCAACAGATGACTAAGTTGATGGTGATCTGTATTTGAGTTTTGAGACTTAAAAGATTTTGGTTGCTTCGATTTTCTCTCAGTTGTTGTGATTGTCTCTAACTCTTGAATTCGGATCTATTTATACTTGAGGATTTTGAATTCTGCCCGTTGAGAAATCAACAGATCTTCAAATTTTCCTCGAGTACTGGTCCCTGTTTCAGAACGGCTTCTGCAATTGTTCACTGTATAGTTCTGCTGTACTTTCTGTCACGTCGCATTAAGTGCACCTTGTTGATCCGAGGTTTCTCTTCAATCATTGGACTTTAATACCCTTCTCTTACAGCATTTATTACACCGAGTGCATTTATTACCATTGGAATGACTTTCTAATAACTTCAACTCTGCTGATCGAATTTACTCTTCTGATGAACACTCTGCTGATTCAAACCGAACTCATCTGATTTGACTCTGCTGAAATCCACCAGTCTAATTCCGAACTCAGCATCAGATCAGTAGTCTTCTGGACCAAAATTCAACCCTTTTGATTTTACTTGTCTTCTCAGATTGAATTTCCCAGAGGTTGCTAAGATTTCATTACTTAGCTGATGACTTTTGGAAATCATCAAAACCTCTCTTCACTTCTTCATCTTCATCCAACAAAAGGTGCAGTTACAAAAAGTAAATTACAAAAATTAACCATAACAAAAGAACCATGAATTTGATTAGATGCTTACAAAATAGAGAATTGTTTTTGAGAGATAGATGTCCAAATTCCAAAGGTGAAGTTAAATTGAATTTTTTAAGCAAGATTAAGACAATGAAATAAACATATTATATATATGGTTTGGAAAGTTCTTTTAACTCTTTCATATTAAATGTAAAATCAGAATACTAAATAATTGCACTAAATTAAAAAAAAAAATCGGTTAAATGTTTTAGTGGATGAATAAATGCCTAATTTTGTGCAAGATATAATACATTTTTCCATGTTTAGCTTGTAACATTTTTATTTTATTTTTTGTATTTTGTAATAAGTGGATAATTTGTGCAATTAATTAGATTCTCATGTTCAAATACGTATGTTTTGGTCGATGATAAATGCCTAATTTTGTCCAATTAGTTAGACTCCCATTATCTAATACGTATTTCCATGCTTAGCTTGTAACATTTTTTTTAAATTAATGGATAAATTGTGCAATTAGTTAGATCATGTTCAGATACGTTTTTCCACAAATTTAGCCATTTAGGTTGTAACAATTTTTTTTTGTAACTCCTTGTAAATGTATATTAATTATAAACTATTATAAATGATTTAATACAATAAAAATAATTCAAAATTAGGAGAAAAAAGAATGTTGGTCCAATTTGGTGAAAAGATCATTCTCATATATATATATATATATATTAATTAGTTAAATCGATCGATTTTTATTCAACAAACCTGGGTTCTTCTAAAATGAGATTTCGAGAAACGGAGAGCATATAAGATAGCATTTAACTTGATGATAGTACTACTAAAATTTAAATTTAAATAATATATTTTCTTAAATACAAAATTACCGTTTTTTAAAGCTTTCTAAAGACAAAATTATCCTTTTTAATTTCCACTTAACTTAATGGCTTCTTTTCAACAAAAATAAAGAAAAATGATGGTTTTTTTAATCTGACTGCATCCCTTCTTCTCAAAATAAAGAAAAATTGTGTGATTTTCCCCTCTTTGAATCTCTCTCTAAACATATCGTTTTACCTCCATGGTTGGCTAAATTTGTTCAGTTTTGTTTATATTTTCTACAGGGCTTAGGAGTTGGTTGTGTCATCTGCGATCGTGGATTAATGGTTTTAGATTGACTTTGCTTCCATTGTAATCAGTAAATTCGAATTGTAATATGAATATGAATAGGGGAAATCGGAATCTTTTTCATCAATCTCCAAAGTGAAAAGCTTAGAAGATATGTCGAAATAAGCAGCTTCATACGGAAAGGAAGTGAAGGCCTGTGAAAATGGCTTAAATAGATACAAGTCTTACACACTTTCTAAGGCCATTATATCAAAGAAACATAGAGTTAGTTAGAGAGATTGTAAATAATAATTTTTTGTAGTGATGTTTTTCTTTGTTCTTCATCTTCCTTAGTGAAAATAAAGCAGAGGAAAAAAGTGATACAATATATAATTGGAGTAGAGGCCAAAACAATTGTTGAATATTCCAACTGAGTAAGCATTAATATTGATGTCTACCCATTCTGTTCTGCTCAATTTCGCTATCGATAATTTAGCTAAGATAAAGACGTATTTCAGGGGTTTAGAAAGTCCAGAGAAGAAGATGCGGATTAGGGAGGAGATCGGGTGGAGGGATTTGTTGGCGGCGGTGGAGCCGACGGAGGAGGATTCGTCATTTTGGTTGAGCCACATAAAAAATAGAAAATGAATGAAAGAGAGATAGGGAAAATTGTGTCGGTAAAATGAAATACAATTTATGACAGGAAAATTTAGTAATTTATGATGCGGCAATTTAATAATTTCGGATTTTCTAATTTTGGTAATTTCTCATGCTATGTCCAATGCCAATCATCACGGGACATTTTAACCGAAAATTGTGGCTCAAATTTACTGTTGAATTTTTTTTGTTGTTGAAATTGGTTATCTTATATACACCATTGTTCCACAAAATCTTATATTAAAAAGACCCAACAAACCTATCAATAAATATAAACTAAATATGCTTACTTTCATAGTAATTAGTTTTACAGATGTGCACCAAGTCTTAAATTTATCCCATTTTAATTGCTTATGTTTACTACAATACTTTGTTTGATTAGATTCGAAATATTGAAAGAGTACGTACACATGTTTAACCATTTTACTTAATTTTTATGTTATAATATTCCCTTTGAGTAAACATTTATCCAAATTTTCTTTGATTTGAGTTTATGAAATTTTCTGTCCATCATAATTATTCTTATTTAAATTAATGTTTATGTTCTATCTTTTTTATCTATGTATTTTTTTGTGAATTTTGTGTCTATTTATAATGACTTTTAACTTTTCTGTGATATTTGTATGTAATGTTGGCATGTTTTTTAAGATATACTAAAGTTTCATTTTATTGGCTCTTTTTATCATTACTAGAAAAGTGTACGTACGTTGTACGTGTTTAGTTTTAATTTCATGGGCATTTTTCATAAATTAGGGTAAAATTAGCTTCTTCTTTTTTATGCCATAAAATATCATATATTTATGATTTATATTCAATTTATTTTTTATAAAATTTAATTTTATTAATTATTATTGTTTTACCAAAATAAAATGATGGCCTTAAATAGTTGTAATAAAATATAAAATGAGGACTGATATAGTCAGGACATCTTATAAAATTTGTTCTATAGTAGTAGTTTTCATGTTAAGTTTATCCGTCATTCACAGATGATAAATGTTTCATCCGTTTCTTCATAAATTTCACCCAAACTTTCATCGATTTCACGAGCATTTTTTCTTACTACCAGTGTTCACCAATTTCACCCGAAGTTAGTTTCATAGATTCATATATTTTCACTGTTTAATTTTTTACGAGTTCATATATTTTTTAGCGAGTTTTCTGCTTTTTTTAATCGGTTATAACCTTTTTCAATCTTTTTCCATTTTTCTTTTCCAATTTAAACCATTTTTCCACCGATTTCATCTTGTTTTTGCCGGTTAAAATTTAACCCGTTTTAAGCCATTTCACTTATTTTACATGTTATTCATCTAAATTTTTCATTGATTAAACATGTTTTCACCGACTTTAAGCTTTTTGACTGATTTTACCCTTCACTGATTTTATCTGTTTTCCTTTTCATCCGTTTCTTTACAAATTCACCCAATTTTTTATCGATCCATATGTTCTTACTGGTTAATATTTTTTTAGCGATTTACCCTTTTTTTTATCGGTTATAACATTTTTCATTGTTTTTCCATTTTTGTCGATTTCTTTTGTTTTTTTCCAAACCATTTTTCTACCGATTTCACCTCGTTTTGTTAGTTAATTTTTTTTTAATTGATTTCACTCGTTTTTACCATTTTAACTCTTTTTCACCTATTTCACATGTTTTCTCTAATTTCAAATGTTATTCACTTGAATTTTTCATTGATTAAATATATATTTACCTACTTTACGCTTTTGTGACCGATTTTACCATTTTTTCACCAACGTTACCCATTTTGACTTGATTTCACCCATTTAATCATTTTTCTTACAAATTCCGCTTGAATTTATTTTCATTGATTGAACATAATTCACAAATTTTGCCTTTTTTTAATCAATTTTACCCGTTTTCATCCATTTTTTACAAATTTCACCCGAATTTTTTATTGATTTCAAATGTATTTACAATTTCACATGCACTTTTTTTAACCGGTTTCACCCATTTTTTAACTAACTTCACCAGTGTTCGCAAATTCACCCGGACTTTCATCGATTTCACATGTTTTCATTGATTTAATATATTTTTTTATTGATTTCAGCAATTTTCATCGATTTCACCAGTTTTTTTTTACTAATTTCACTTATTTTTCACGAAACGAATTCTATGAAAGTACGAGCTTATGCATGTCTTGATATTCTTTATATTTTGCCTCTCTGCCAAATAAACAATAAGTACATAGCTAAGTCATAAGCATTCTCCGTCCATTCATAGGTAAGACGCACTTCTCATTTCAACTTTTTATTCCTTAATCCCCTTCTTATTTATAGCAAAATGATATTTAAGAGAATTTGATTTTAATATTTTACTTTTAGATGATTGTATATGACTTATATAGTTATATTGTACTAAATCTTTCAATTATACAAATAACATATTTTTACTTCAAATATATTGTTGCTAATTAAAATAATTTTACATGTATATTTTAGGAGCTATTTAAAATTAAAAAAAAAATCTTATGATTTTTTTATTTTATGTGTTATATGAGAAGAAAATTGAAATTATAAAACTTGATGTAAAAGTTTTAGGAGATTTTGCAAGAGATAAATATAATAAGATTTCATGTCTAATTGTACATTTACCATAATTAATATAAAAAGATTCCATGTCTAATTATTCTTCTTCAACTATTTTTATATATTTAGTATTGAATTAAATATCACTTTACAACTCAAATAAGGGTATATTAGTCTTCACAAAAAAGAAAAAAACTTAAATTATTCATTTGTGAAGACTAATATACACTTATCTGAGTTGTAAAGTGATATTTAATTCAATGATAAATATTGAAAAATAGTTGAAGAAGAATAATTAGACATGGAATCTTTTTATATTAATTATGGTAAAGGTACAATGAGACATGAAATCTTATTATATATATCTCCTACATAATTTTCTAAAATCTTGAAATTATCTTTTACATCAAATTTTATAATTTCAATTTTCTTCTCATATAACACACAAAATAAAATAAACCATAAGAAAAATATATTGTTATTTTAAATAGCTCATAAAAGATACATGTAAAATTATTTTAATTTAGCAACAATATGTTTTAAGTAAAAAGCCAATTTTGTATTGATTTTACATGTATTTACCAATTTCATGAGCACCTTTTAACCGATTGCACACATGTTTTCACCAACTTCACTAATTTCACCCTCGATTTTAATGTTTTCAACGATTTAATGGATTTTTCACTGATTTTATCCGTTTTCAAGAAGAAGAAAAAATCACATGAACATTCAATGTTATGCATGTCTTAATATTATTGAATTTTCTATATATTTTATTTCTCTAGACAAAGTAATTTACGTATGTAGCTATGTCATAAGTATTATTTGGTCATTTGTAGGTAAGATGTGATTCAATTTTTTTTTTTTTTTTTTGTGTTTAAATATTGGTGGTTCTAAGAAGTGTTTTCATGACTTATGTTGTATTAAATTTTTAAATAATACAAATAATATTTTCTTTTTTACTTTAATACATAAGAGTAAATTTTTAGAAAGTAATTTATAAATATTTGTTGTCTAATAACAAAAGCTACGGGATGGCAAAGAGTTTTCCATTTATATCAAATGCCATAACGAAATTCTTCTGCTAATTTTCACATCTATTTGTCATTTGAATACATAACCCTTACATAACATTCTTTAACCTTGGTAAGTTTTCAACGGATGTACTAATACATGATTTTGTATTCAATATTTGATGCATAACTATTTTAAATTAAATTACGTTCTAAATTCAATATTTTCTAATAACTGTAGCTTGTTAATCAAATAAAATTCAATGTTTTCTAATAAGTAAATAAACAATAAGCTTATTTATTTATCAGATGTAGTTTTCATTTTTCCGTATGTTGTTTGGTTAGTATGAAAGGAAGTTACTACTTTAGTTTCCTGTAGCGTAGAAAATATTTTCCTACCAAATTGATGGAAAAATCCAAGAAAAATCTATGTCTAATGCCAATTTGATGGGAAGAGGGGCATTTTTGTCTTCACAAAAAAAGAAAAAAACTTAAATTATTACGTTGTACGTGTTTAGTTTTATTTTCATGGGTATTTTTCATAAATTAGAGTAAAATTAGGTTCTTCATTTTTTTGCCATAAAATATCATATATTTATGACTGATATTCAATTTATTATTTATAAAATTTAATTTGATTAATTATTATTATTTTACCAAAATAAAATGATGGCTTTAAATAGTTGTAATAAAATATAAAATGATGACTAATATAGTCAGGACATCTTATAGAATTTGTTCTATAATAGTAGTTTTCATGTTAAGTTTATCCGTCATCGACAGATGATAAATGTTTCATCCGTTTCTTCACAAATTCCACCCAACTTTCATCGATTTCACGAGCATTTTTTCTTACTGGTTTCACCAATTTCACCCGAAGTTTCATAGATCATATGTTTCCACTGTTTATTTTTTTACCAGCTAATATAATTTTTAGCGATTTTTCAGCTTTTTTTAATCGGTTATAACCTTTTTCAATGTTTTTCCATTTTTCTTCGTATTTTTTTTCCAATTTAAACCATTTTCCATCGATTTCACCTTGTTTTTGTCGGTTAAAGTTTAACCCGTTTTCAACTATTTCACTTATTTCACATATTATTCATCTTGATTTTCATTGATTAAACATGTTTTCACCGACTTTAAGCTTTTTTGATTGATTTTACCCTTTTTAACTGATTTTATCCATTTTCCGTTCTCATCCGTTTCTTTACAAATTTCACCCAAATTTTCATCGATTCATATGTTCTCACTGATTATTTTTTTTTACCGGTTAATATTTTTTCTTAGCGATTTACCATTTTTTTATCGGTTATAATCTTTTTCATTGTTTTCCCATTTTTTGTCGATTTCTTTTTTTTTTTTTCCGGCTTAAACCATTTTTCTACCGATTTCACCTCGTTTTTGTCAGTTAAACTTTTTTTTAACTGATTTCACTCGTTTTGTCCATTTTAACCTGTTTTCACCTATTTCACATTTTTCTCTGATTTCACATGTAATATCACTTGAATTTTTCGTTGATTAAATATATTTTTACCGACTTTACGCTTTTCTGACCGATTTTACCCTTTTTTCACTAACTTTACCCCTTTTGACTGGATTTCACCTGTTGCATCATTTTTCTTACAAATTCCACTCGAATTAATTTTCATCGATTCAACATATTTTCACAAACTTTACCTTTTTTTAATCAATTTTACCCGTTTTCATCCATTTTTCACATATTTCACCCAAATTCTTATTGATATCAAATGTATTTATGATTTCACATGCACTTTTTTAACCGGTTTCACCCATTTTTTAAATAACTTCACAGTATTCACAAATTCATCAGGACTTTCATCGATTTCACATGTTTTCATTGATTTAATATATTTTTTTTATTGATTTCAACAATTTTCATCGATTTCACCAGTTTTTTGACCAATTTCACTAATTTTTCACGAAACGAATTCTATGAAAGTTTGGGTTATGCATGTCTTGATATTCTTTATATTTTGCCTTTCTAGCCAAATAAACAATAAGTACTTAGCTAAGTCATAAGCATGTTTGGTTCATTTATAGGTAAGATGCAATTATTATTTTAACTTTTCATTTTTTAATTTTCTTCTTATGTATAGCAAAATGATATTTAAGAGAATTTAATTTTAATATTTTAATTTTAGATGATTGTATATGACTTATATAGATATATTGTACTAAATCTTTCAATTATACAAATAACATATTTTTACTTCAAATATATTGTTGCTAAATTAAAATAATTTTACATGTATATTTAGGAGCTATCTAAAATAGCAATATTTTTTTTCTTATAGTTTTTTTATTTTATGTGTTATATGAGAAGAAATTATAAAATTTGATGTAAAATATAATTTCTATATTTTAGGAGATTATGTAAGAGATAAATATAATAAGATTCCATGTCTAATTGTACGTACCTCTACCATAATTAATATAAAAAGATTTCATGTCTAATTATTCTTTTTCGACTATTTTTACATATTTACCATTGAATTAAATATCACTTCACAACTCAAATAACGGTATATTAGTCTTCACAAAAAAAGAAAAAAACTTTAATTATTCACACTTTTATAATAAGTATAGATTACAGTAGTAGCGTAACGTTGACACCCCCACCTTCGAGAATGGTAAAAGTTAATATTGATGGTAAAAATGATTATGTGAGTGTAAGACTAGTGGCTCAGGACAAACAGATTGTTTGTTGCTGATCTCGTCTTCTAATACACATTTCGACGTGTATCCCGTGGAGGCACGTGTCAATTCTTGTATTAGAGTGTGAGATTAGTGGTCTGGCCCCCAACATCAAACAAACCCAAGACAAACATGGATGTTTTATTGAATGGGTTGTCTTTGCAGGATATATCAATAGCTCGTTTTAGCTTTTTAATGAAAATGATTTTTGATATTCATTACGAATATTATATGAATTGTAATTTAATAAAAAAAAAATATCAAACTTTTTTAAAATTATAAAATAATTATGTAGCAAGTTCATACAAATTCATGTTAGTTAATTTATATATTATTTTTAGTAGCACGGAAAATACGCTAGTACTAATTAAATCACGAAATGTTTGGATATAATAATATAAAGTAGAAATCTTCTCGTTTAGTTAGGATTGCAAAATATGCAAGCAATCTGCTTGCCCAGAGTTTATGAGAATATTTTGATTGTGTATCTGATTTCAAAATTTGTTTTGGAAGTTTTAGTGAAATTTTTTTAACTCGATTATGGGGAATGGTTTTGACAGAATATTGATATGACAATAATACTAATAATATAATAGTTAGTGATGCTGAAGTTTGAAAGATAACTTAAATTGAGGTTTGGTTGTTCGGATTTGAGGATAAAAGTTAGATAATATAAATCAAATCAAGTTATTTGATACTTGGCTCGAGCTCGTTCAATAAAAGCTCGTTTGAGCTCGATTCGTCAAACTAATCAAACAAGCTTGAACAAGATTTTTGGTTAGATAACTTTTGAAGCTCGGCTCGAGCTCAACTCGATAAGCTAAAAATTGAAAAAACACATGTAAAATAACAAGCTACTCGATACTCGGCTCGAGCTCATTCGATAAAATCTCGTTTGAGCTCAGTTCGTTAAGAAATCAAACCAAGCTCAAACACAAAATTTCAAGCTCGATAAAATTCAAACCAAGCTTGAATAATGTGTCGTTCGATATTACTCGACTCGTTTACACTCCTAGTCTCAAGTATGTTTGAGTATGTATAAACATGACCCAAAACCTGAAATTTCGACCGAAATTTCCTAATGAAGTTCATTCAATTTGAATTTCCTAATGGAGTTTATTCAATTTGAATGAGCCCAACTAAATTCCTTTTTCTCTTTATTTTTTAAATAGATATCTTTATATCAGCAGATGAAGAAGTTTCTATTTTTATTTTCCCCACCCACTAGTTCCGGGTCGGGTTGAGGGTTCCCTTGAAACCCACCCGTAAAACCCCTACAAATTCTACTGGAAAAAGATATAGAGAAGGCGGCAAAATTATCCCAGTTCCAATGGAGTCCGAAATTCAGCAGCTAGTAAGCATGGGCTTCTCCGATGACTCAGCCGCCCAAGCCCTGGCGGCTAACGGCGGCGACCTCCTAAAAGCCACCGATTGGCTCCTCAACCCTAACACCACGAACAACCATCCTCCTCCCAACATTTCACAACCTGAAACCTCCAATTCCTCCACCCCTCCAACTACCCAACCCAAAATCAACCGATTCTTCCAATTCCCCACCAAGAAAACCCAACAAGAATCTGACCAACCCGACAAAATCCCGTCTCCTTCGTCGCTTCACCAAAAAAAGCGTCAAAAATCGTCCCCAAATCAAGAAGAATCGTCTCACGCGCCTCTGTCGGAAAGAATGCGGCCGCGCGTGCTCGATGAGGTGGTGGGTCAGGACCACCTCCTCGCAAAGGACTCCCTCCTCCGCTCTGCCGTCAACTCCGGACGCCTCCCTTCAATCATCCTCTGGGGCCCACCCGGCACAGGTAAAACCTCCATTGCCAAAGCTATTGTCACCACATTATCAGTACCCTACCACTTTGTTTCTCTATCGGCCGTCACTTGTGGTGTTAAAGACGTTAGAGAAGCAGTGGAAACTGCAAAGAAATTAAAAAATCAGAGCAAAAAAAGAACTGTTCTGTTTCTAGATGAAGTTCACAGATTCAACAAATCCCAACAAGATTCATTCCTCCCTGTAATCGAAGATGGAAGTATAGTGTTTATCGGAGCCACAACCGAAAACCCTTCATTCCATTTGATCACACCTTTATTATCGCGTTGTAGAGTACTAACCCTTAACCCATTACAGCCTCATCATTTAGTAACACTCGTAAATCGAGCTGTTTCCGATACCGAAAGAGGGCTGTGTGTTAGTCTCGAGAAAACGGTTAAAAAATTTGAAGTAAATGATGAAGCTCTTAACTTTTTATCCTTACATTGTGATGGTGATGCAAGAGTAGCTCTAAACGTTCTTGAAATCTCAGCGACAACCGCGATAGCCCGCATTAAAGAATCTAATGAAACTCGTGTTTTAATTACTTTAAATGATGTTAAAGAAGCATTGCAATGTAAGCATTTAGCTTACGATAGAAAAGGTGAAGAGCATTATAATTTAATTAGTGCACTTATAAAGTCTATGAGAGGTAGTGATGCCGATGCCTCGATATATTGGCTCGTAAGAATGATGGAAGGCGGGGAAGAGCCTCTTTACATTGCACGTAGGCTAATTAGATTTGCGAGTGAAGATGTTGGTTTGGGTGATCCACATGCCATTTCGCAGGCTGTGGCTTGCTACCAAGCTTGTCATTTTATTGGAATGCCCGAATGTAATGTGGTTCTTGCTCAGTGTGTGGTTTATATGGCTTTGGCTCGTAAGTCGGTGGCGGTCTATAAGGCCATGGGAGCTGCAATGAAGGTGGTGAAGGAGTCAATAGGGCAGAATGAAAGTGTGCCTTTGCATTTGAGAAATGCGCCAACTAAGTTAATGAAGGATCTTGGATATGGGAAGGAGTATGTTTATCCTCCTGATAATCCTAATTCGAATCAGAGTTATTTGCCTAATTCACTTCTGGGGTATAAATTTCTGCATTGGCCATAGAAATTTTGGAGGTGATTCATGGGTATGGGACCGAGTTTGTTTTGTAAATTTTCTTGGGTTTTTTGGTTTGTATGTTCTTGATTTATAGAACTTGGATTCTAGTTAATTTGGCAGTTATTGCATTAGGTGGAATATGTATCAAGGAAAACTGAGTTTTGGTCCTGTTTTCATTTCGATATAGGCGAAAAAATGAGGAGCTTCGGGTATTTTAGGCCTCTTTTGGATGTAATTTGGCCCGGTTTGGATGAAAATATTTTGATTGATATCTTGAAGATTCTCTGGAGAGTTGAGACTTGTTGGAAACAATTGAAACATGATTTTGCTATATCTTGATTACAATTTTTTAAAATGCAAAATAATGTTATCAAATGTTGAGTTGAGTTGTAATTTGAACGTAATTTCGCATGTTAGGAGTTTTTGGGAGAAAATGTAGGTTGAAAAAATGATAGAATCATATACTTGTCAATCAAATTAAGTGATATTTTATGACGACTGATTGGATTGATACATTATCATTTCAAGTTGAAACACTTGGTGAGTTAGAACCGGTGAAAGGCGTTGCAAATGATGTTTGACGCAACCAAAACGAAAAGCTCTATAAGTGTTGGTTTGATATAGCTTGGTTTTGGTTTCAAGAAATGTGTTGGATGAATATATTTGAAATTTGTATCGAGGGTATTGGGTTTTATGATTTCTAAAAAGTTGAGATATAATTTGAATGTTCGGTATTTAGAAATAAAAATAGGCCATAGATATCAAATTAATGTTTTTAGAGACAAAAAATAGGTGGTATGTATCAAATCATTATATGTTATAGGTTTAAAGTTTATACAAATTAAAATGTATTAGTTGAAAAGCGAAACTTTTGTCCAAACTTTATTTGAAATGAGTTAGGTCTAGCTTTGCAAAACCAAAACCACCTTACTGTACCAAAACATTTCCATATGCCCTAGAATATTCATTTGCATCGCATTTGATTAGCTCAAAAAACTCGAAACTGAATTGAACAAACCCAATCCTTTTTAATCTATCACAATTGCACTTCAACCATAATATAATATGCTTTTTGAACAATGTAATACAATTTCACGTAAATTGGGCATATATAATTCTTGGCAATTTACCCCATCTGATATTACATAATGTTCAAATTACTTCTCTGTAATTTAAAAAAAAAATACTTTACCTCCCTATAATCTTATAAAAATTTTGCATTGCTTCCCTGACATTTTTAAACTAAAAATATGAATTTACAAAACTTCCGCTCTTATGTGGACCTTTATCCCTCCTCCCCCTCCCCCTCAAATTATGATAAATGTGACACTTTACCCCCTATGTTATTATAAATGTAGCACTTTACCCCATGTGTTATTATAGATGTAGCACTTTACCCCTGATTTATAATAAAAGTTGCATTTTATCTCCTATATAACAAAAACACTTTTCATGCCCACTCCAGGTTTTGACGAGTGGATTACACTCTCCTGTTGAAAGAGGTAATTCTTTAAATTTTTCATAAGGGAGTAAATTTCTCTTTTCCAAATAACGGGAATAAACTAAATATTATATTCACAAAGGGGGTAAATTAACATTAACTCTATAATTCTTTTATATAGCATAAATATATACACGAGAAAATCTTGAAAAAACAAAAGCATCCAACATTAAGCTGTAAATCTTGGTAACAAGAAATGATTTCAGAAAGCAACAACAAAAAACTGTGGTTACTTTTTCAAGAAAATTACAATACACTGGCCGCCATCAAGTAATGGCAACTGAAGTGATGGAAATACAAGAAACAAAATCAAAGAATCACAAATCTATAGCCATACAGACAAACATCATCTACCCCAACCCCCTCTAACTATAATAATACTAGTTAGTTGTAGTTTAAGCAAGCAGTCTATGGTTCATAAACTTCCCTAGCAAACTTACCCGGAGAAGTTTAAATGAAAAAATTGTGCAGTGATGGGTTGTACCCGGAGAGCCCATCACGGCAAGGAACCGACTTTCCTTCTACAACTACCCTTTTGAGTTCAAATAATTATAATGTAGTAACAACTCCTTACACTGTAAATTACCTGGTCACTCCGAAACAGTATTTTAAAAGAGGCTATATTTACAAATTGGGTCATCATGAAGTGCCGGCAACCTCTGCCGCTCGTTGCCTCATCATTTCCATGACAGCAGCCCTTCGTCGGGAATCAGATTGCTGTTGGAGCCGTCTCATATGCTCCTTCAAGTCTCTGCATCAAACATGAGAAAATTATATAAATAAATATATATGAGTATAATATATCAACCTTGATTGATATTTTACGGACCTGCATCGAGGGACACTGCATTCAGATTCTTTGCATGCTCGTGCATGAAGCTGAAGGAGATACCACATTTTCTTGCAAAGAAGACAACCTCCAGAAGCACGTACTTTGCATCCCATACCATGTCGGAAAAGTCCCTTCACCTTGCGACAATTTGGATATTGACAATGAGGAGATCGACACTGAGAAGCATGCACCAGGAGCTCGAGCATTTTCCTCAGCTGCAAGACCAAATAGAGAAAGTCATGTCACAATATGTGTAAGAACTCAGTGCTTCCATTTGCAAAGTTACGTTTACCATTACAAATTTGGATATGTAAACAATCACACCAGTAAATGAAGAATTTCACTTGGATGTGATTATCGTTCAAGCACTTGGGAAGACCCTTTTCTAGAATATGCAGACAAATCAGCTTGGGCCTCATTTGGATTAAGGGATTGATTAGATGAAGGATTTTGAGAGAGGATTTCAAATGACTCTTAAATGGATTTCAATATCTAAAGTACGAAATAACTACCTAATGATATGAAATCTATCAAAATTAAAATGATGGAAATAAGTTCTATGGATATGTGATTATGGGTATGAAATCCATGGCTCCAAATCCCTCAATCCAAACGAGGCCTTGAAGAACTAAAATGTCAGCCAGTTGTATATTAAGAAATGGTGGATTCAAGAACCTGATAGTCGCAATAGATGAGTCTTTAGAATTAAATGCTTATCCAATCTATATCTTTAGTAAATTATTTAGATGTGTAAAGAATTATTTAGATGTGGAGCATTATATGCACCTCATAGCAAAACATACGAGTCATCTTAAGCTATGAGAACATACCAAACTGTAGTCTCTTTCTGGTAAAGAAGGTTAGACATTTTGAGAACAAACATCTTCGGCAAAAAAACTTAATAGACAACTTAAACACCTCACAACAAAGAGAAGCATCAGTTACCTGTGTAACCCGTACTTGTCTAGCTTCTTTATTCTGTGCATCGCGATCATTGGATGGATGATTAGTTAATTTATGAGGATGGTCAATCCCTCCATCCTTTTGATAACAAGAATTGCAAACATCATAATCGGGACAGGTCTCACAGCGCCAACCTTGCCCAGTTTCTATATCATTAGAGCATACATTGCAAGTTGTCACAAAAGCTGGGGCAGTAGGATTGTGAAGATGATAGAGAACCATCATTGAAGAATGCTTAGCTCTTCTAAGGGTATCATATTGATAATGATTTCCTTGACAAAGACTAAGAAAAGCCTGTCTTGTGTCGAAGAATTCACTCTCAAGAATTTCATCTTGATCTTTAGTGTCTTCCGCTACACCAGAGTTTTCAAACTGCAGGTTCATAAGTTTCTTAGTCCAAATGATAAACCTACTGAAACGTGTTGAGAAAAGCAAAAAACTGTCACCCAAAATTGTGGTCCTGTGAACTTACAGGATAAAGTGTGTGCTTGTCCTTGTGGTGGATAGGATGCCTCTCTCTGTCCTCACGTTTTCGCTCAGCATCATAGCACCTGAAAGGAAAAATTGAGTGTAACCATTTTACTGGCAGATTTTGAAGTGTTTCTCACAATTCAGCACCTTTGATTGGAAGCAACTAGATATGTTTTATAGAGTATATTTTTAGGAGTGAAAAAGCAATTTATATAATTGGCAAACAGTTTTGAAATATGTAGAAGAAGCGCCTTAATGAACTAAAAGAGTACTAAATTTCATGATTGGCCTGGGTCTTACCGATCAACAGATTCCATTGCTGCCAATCTTCATCATAATGCAGCTAAAATCTATAAGGTGGGTGTCAACTATTTTCAATATCTTCAATTATTCCAAATTTCAATTTCATATATCTCTCCCAATTTATCTTTCTCAAACCTTACCTACCAACTCGAGAACAAATCGTGAACCGATTATGGCTTACAATGATGCCAGAGAGACAATAGTAAAAGTCATATTTTCCCAAAAGGTACATAAAACAATATCAGAAAAGTTTCCAATTCTACACAACTAATTTAACTTTCAAACACGTGAACTTTTTAGGGGAGAGGTAAACCCTCCACACTCGTCTTTGCGTTCTTTCCTCGGTAACAATATTGTCTATCTCAATAATATAAAATATTGATAGGCCCTACTAAATCACCATACTAAAAATAGAATCCTACTCTGGAAGAATTAAATATTGGTGAACTTTTTTTACTATGATAAGTCAAAAGTAGGCAACATCCTTACTTGTCACATAGCTGAAAGTTCTTGCATTGTTTGCAAACCCAACGATTTCCAGACGCCATCAGTATGCAGCAATGCGTGCACGCGTGCTGTAAGTGAACCATGATGAAATCTTCCTTCATCGGAGAAATTGTCTCACCAAGCTATGGACACGAAGAAGTAAGTTAGCAACAAAGCTTTAACTTAAATTCAATGAAGTAAATTACTAAGAAGTATTAGGAGCAACAATTGAATTTTGATAATGCAAGAAAAAGGAATCAGCATGGCCATAATTACAGATTGATAATTATGTTTTTAGAACACAAAAAAAAAAGTACCGTAAATAGAGCGTGCTCTAAACAGATTGCTGGTGAAAAAAAAAATAGATAAGAAATTTACTTTATGCATCAACATCAGATCCTTCGATGCATTGCCAGAAAGATCAGTTTGGCCTGATGCCTTTAAAGCTCTTTTTGTGATGGTCTTTTTCATAGTTCCCTTCTTATGCTGTTTCCTACCATCCTCTTCTTGTTGCAGTTGAAAAATCATATCTTCGGCAGCACCAGGCCAATAATCTCCATCAAAGTATGGCAACCGAGCAGCGGTTACCTTTGCTTTACATTCACCATGAGAAACAAAAAAATGGTCGTACAGATTAGTAAGCTCGACTACAATATTTTCCTTAGCTGCTTTCCTTAACATAGCCAAATACCTGAAATAGAAGAAGATACAATTCAAGTGAAACAATGCAAATTATTAGCATATTATTGATTATGAAGACAGCCATCATACTTACCACTCCCGAAGTTTATCAGATTTTGGTGTCTTCTGAATTTCAGGGTGACAATACAAAATGTAATCTTCACCCTTTAACGGAGGGCAAGCCCATATATAGCAGCTGGTGAAACCACGCATTTTGCAATATTCTAAGTATCCGATCTAAAATACAGAAAATCAAGGGTACTTTTATTACCAATGGTAACAAAAAAATAATTGCCTAAATTGGATCAATAACAAGAGAAATTGCATAAATCAATGGTCACGGAAACTTGCCAAAATTTCATGGTACACATATGTCCGAAGAGCCTCTCCTGTCACAGATCTGACCTCTGGTCTGAAATACTTAACAGAGTCCAGGTAAGAGAGATAGACGCGGCGATGGTTTGGCTGCTGACATTCAGATCCAAATTCTTGAACATACATGCCAAATAGGCATACTTCAACCCCTTCAATTTTTTGGAATAATAGTACCACCTGAAGATAAGAAAAAAAGAAGTTATTTTTTTTTTATGACATCATCACTGCAAACCAACAAATCACACTGACATATACCAGCATTCTAACCTTTCTTAAATACACAGGGTTATCTTTCTTAAACACAGAGGGACTTATGTACAGAAGCATTTCAAGCAACAAGTTGAAGTTATCTGATTTACATTTTGGTCACTTTGAACATAGTACAAACCAGCCTGACCCTTTAGATAAATAAAAAACAACAGAAATACTCACAGTGGAAGGTACATGGAAACAAAACTACTTGATAATTTAACTTAGTATAATTTTTCTCATAAAACCGCAAATTCATATCTTTCTCATGAGATACATCGACCAATATACAACCTCCAACAATTTTGTCTTTTATACTCTGACAGAATTTGTATGTAATAAATAATGAGCTTAGACAAGGTACTGAAATTCCATATGTGATAATCTGTCAACTAACTCATGCACATATTTCATACCTTTGATTTATATGGATATTCGGTTGGGTAATTTTCATCTTGAAAAATCTCAAGAAACCGTGGTTTAACTTCCAACTTTTTGTCGACTGATGACACCACTCTTACAACAAGTGATTCTGCTCCAGGAACCTGGCAAAAGACAGAAAAACAGTTATAATTAAAGACACAAGGATACTTTACTTTTAGTATAAAAATGTATTAATAGATAAAAAAAAAAATCCATAATATTTTCAGTGTACAATTGGACCCAGAAGAACACCAGTATGCGATATGTCAGACACAAGTAAGCAGAAAATCCCCAGGCCTGATAGCCTCAAGGAAGATACTAAGAAAGGGGGGAGATTTGCACAGAAGCCATAAGGTCTCCAGGAAGTAAGATTAAATCTCAAATGAGTAAAAGAGGAAACAAAATCTAAACAAGTTACAATTACCTTGAAGCCAAATAACGTTTTCCAAATACCAGTACAGATTGCCATCAGTTATAACATATGAAGTCCAAATTGATTGCTAATGTGTTACAAAAAACATACAAGAACTAAAACAAAATGATTAGTCTTCCGTCAAAATGCTAACAATTTTTTGAGAAAAGTTATAATGATTAATGATGTTAAAAGTAGGACTTTATGTTATCATTAAAGTCAGAAGCTTCCTTAAAACAAATTAAACAGACAACTTAAGAGGTTAATGCCAGCATCAATTTCTGGAAGCAATGGTTATCGTATGGGGATAGGTTTCAGTCCTTACATGCAAAGGTAATAAAATTAGTCCTAAAAACTTTGTAAAAGTTAATTTTGATGATAGTTTATAACTTGGCTTCTTCCTTAGTATCCTCTAATTTGGTTAAACCAATAATTATGTCCTTGACTGTTAAATTTAAAATTTATTTCATACACCTATGTTGAATTCAAAATTGTCCTTCTGATATGAAGGAATTATTGATAACATGAATACTAAATTCAAAAACAAAAAATATGTAATAACATTTTAGGATGTTAAACCTACATAATCAAACATAGAATTCACTTTCATCGTGGTATGGTATAGATACAAGACATACACAAACTATACTAGTTTTTCTAGTTAATTTAAAGGTGAAAGCAGAAAATAACACTGCTTAAAATTATCAGATTTTATTAATACTTTTTCAGTAGTCCCATCAGCACATGAAAAGCCTAATGGAGATTAATGAGTTACTATCATGGATGGACATGTTTCCTTAAGCATCTCCCCAACACATAAAAACACATTTGAAGCAAATATCACATGTGAAACATCATCCAACATTATTTTAAAATGAAAATGTATCTCATGCTCATACAAGTATAACAAAATCACCTCATCGTAACTTTTTCCTTGAATCCTCGCTCTGTCCTGCCTTTCTTGCTTCAGCTTTGCAAATAATCGCTGCTCCAAGCGATCACTCAAAATTGTTCTAGGCAAATCCTTTGCTCCAAGAACAGTACTCTGCGGTAATGGCATGCGCTCTCCTGTTTCAACTTCGGTTATGTAACAGTTTGGACAAGTATACTCGGCTTGTCCACCGTCGTTTCTTCTACCATTGAATAATGCACATATCTGATGTTGCCAAGCTTCACACTTGTCACATTGAACCCACTGCAGAAAATACATATTTAGTATCTCAAGGGAGTATTCTCATGTGCAGAACAACATTATGATAAGTAGATATGACATACCCATTCTTCAGTTTCCTCATCATTTTTCTTTTTCTCCATCCTTGCCTTAGGTATAGTATTTCCTTCAACTAACATTGTGTCTCCACGAGCCTCGTTGTAGCATGGAATGCAGAAGTAATGACGAGTTTCACCAGCTCCAATGGTATAATACATTGCATTTCTTTTTATGCGAGCACCACAAGGTGTACAATATAAAGGGGGTGGTTCAAAAGTAAGCTTTTCAACTGCACACAACTGGCAACAATTTTCACTCATTGAATGCTCCATTGCTTGATTCTTTTCAGCTTTTGCTTTGCTCTGCATAATGAAGCATGAATTAAGAATGGCATTAATGGTCAATCACACATACATATAGCACATATGATAAATCACTTCTTGAGAAGGCAGTCACGAGTGAGATGGATTCCATTAATTGCTACTTATAGTGCTTATCTCCATCTCCAAAACCAAATGGGAAAACACAAAATATAAGAACTAAGAAAAGAATAAGCGC
The DNA here is from genome assembly GCA_034814905.1 of Penstemon davidsonii. Classification (NCBI taxonomy): domain Eukaryota; kingdom Viridiplantae; phylum Streptophyta; class Magnoliopsida; order Lamiales; family Plantaginaceae; genus Penstemon; species Penstemon davidsonii. The sequence goes on along the minus strand of JAYDYQ010001086.1, from coordinate 2,512,441 downwards.
TAAAGCAAGAAGTGGTTGATGATGACACCAATATGTAAAAAAGTTAGTGATACTATAAGATCCTAAAGCATGGAGTAAGAAAAGGTAGTATCAGGCAACCTAAAAACCCTGTCAGTTTCCTGATGAACAACTCCACCCCAAAGACCTAAAAACCCTGTCAGTTTCCCCCAAAGACCAAAAACAAAAAGATGACAGGCAAAAAAAGAGACTACAGCAATTGGGTTACGCTTCTCAATTATGGCAGAATGAAATAGACAACAAAAAGCAACCATTTAACTTAACTCACAAAACTAGATCAACACATATGCAAGCAATTGAAAGACCAATAAAAGCTATCTTGAAGACAAGATATATTCAGACTAACAGTAAAGACTAAATCATGGACCTATTACACCATCACCTCAGACTCTCAAAGATTGATATATCGATAGTGAAATATGAGAGACACTCACCTACACCAGTATATGGCAAACCAGATTACGTAACGTAACAACCAAATGTGTCTTTCTTAATTTAAAAAGTACACTAATATGCAAGATTCCAAAATGTTACACATAGGCAATACATAACACCTATTCATATATCAGGTAAATAAAATGAAGAAAAAAACTCATCGAACAAAATTGGCACTTAAAAGCCACCCCATAAAGCTTGATTAAGTTTCTGAAACTATTCGTATCAATGTCTGGTTTGACAAAGATAAAAATTCGTCTAAACTGTCCTTTTCTCGCTGGCCTAACCTAAAACCGTAAAGAAATCTCATTAAGAAGCTTTTTTAACATGCAAACAATGAGGAGCATTATTGTGGTCATTTGTTGCGAAAGATACATATCCATGAAGTATGCCTGCCAACAACTTTATCAAGCAGAATAATTTTATCTTTAATGACCTGGTAAAATAGATGTATATATTAATACAAGACTGACCTGGCCAATCCACTGCCTAAGACCTGTAATGTGCTGCCGGACTTGTTCAGGGGTGAACAATTCTGTCATTGATACTCCCTTTATTTTAGGCTTCCCAGATTTGGATGCACTCTCAGAAGGTACTGACGTATTCTCAGGCTTAGCCTGCCCCATTTCCTTCTCAATCTTAACGACCTCCTGCACACCAAATGCAGAAGGATTGTTTGATGCAATAGCATCACCTTCAGGCTTCTGGATGTAAGCATGATTCATACTGTCCTTTTTCACTTCGACAATCTTGGGACACAAAAGATCAACACTACCAGGTACCTCCATTTTCGCATCAATAGTCTCAAACTTAGTTGGAATATGAGATTCATGATCCTGTTCAACATGCTGTGCATTCTGGAGAGGAGGTTCATTTACAGCAGACACCAATGCAACAGAAGTTTCACTTTCAGAAGCAAGAGATTGGGAGCCTTGTTCAATCTTCATGCGTTTAATAGAAGGATGAAGATCTTCTGGTGTTTCAGCTATCACTGGACTCGTCTTCTGAGTTGACCTTCCAGCAATTTCGGATGTGTCATTAGATTTATAATATCCATTGACTGAGCCAGGCACCCCAGAATTTAATTCAGAACGAGCATATGCCTTTAGTTGTGCCTGTACAAAATTCTTAACAGGGATACAAACAGGGCAGCTTGCATCTCGACAACGTCTGTGATGATTAATTAAAATTTTAGTAGCACGGCATCTAGGATATGAGCACTGAAATTCATCACAACATTCCATATGTTTTAGCAGTTTTTGAGCCGTTAAGCAGTTAGAATCTTGGCACTGACCTTCTGGAGAAGGACATCGACGAGCATGACGCAAGAACAACAGCCATCTCTGTTGATTCTTGAATTGTCGTTCACGATTAAGGTTATTTGACCGACATGCAGTGTTGTTTATGTGTGGAGGTTCTGCTGCTCTAGAAGCACCGGATTGGCCAATCATTGACTCTTCGGAGGATAAATTATTAAGTTGAGCTACATTTTGCCCAGTTAATCTGTGTTGAAACTCATCTTGCACATTATGATTAAGGGGGAGTCTCCCTGGTACATGAGATGTATCTTGTGACTTGGGATACCATTGACCACGCAATGCTGCATCTGATTGGCTGCAACCAGAAAGACTGCCAAAATCATTTTGAGCAGCAAATTGTTGTGAATGCAAAGACTGCTGCATTTGATCTGAAGGTTGAGTTAGCGCTGAACAGACATCCTGTGGACCAGATGGATGAGAAAGCAACTGAGTATTTCTAGAATGGTCTTCCACAGAATTCTGTTGCTGACTCTGCATGTCAGTATACTGGAAGGGGTCAGAGACTTGAGACTGCAGACCTTCAATACGATGCTCTGCTCCCGGGCCGGTCTTCGCCTCAGAGACTATATTAGATGATGATAGCTGAGATTGATTAAAAATATCATTCTTGAACAAATGCTGGTTTTGAGTTTGGTGTCTTTGTTGGGCCTGATGCTGAGAAAGTTGCTGGCGCTGAAACTGATGAGATGGCTGTTGAAGCTGTTGAGGTTGATTAGGTTGCACGAGATTTTCTCTCATTGAATACTGGGGTTGAAAATTCATTTTTTCTGATTGATCAATAGACTGAGGCTTCATATTAGTCACTTGTTGAGTAGAGTGCACAGCTGAATGATTAGTCAACAAAGCAGAGTTTGTTTTTGACATGGATACTGCATTCAAGCTCTGGTTGTTCATCATTGACCCAACAGAGTTCACAGGAACAAACAAGTTTCCAGACACTGATCCATCAGCTGGAGCAATTCCATATCCATCACCTGTCAAGCAGAATAGTTACAGTGACGATACAACAACAGCTCCACTTGTTTCAATTTTTTATCTTACTGCACATTGACTTGTTCCGAAACTCATTTACAGAGAAAATAAGGGGAGAGAGAGAGATTGAAACAGTACCCTGCACTACAGGTCGTTGATGTTGGTCATTATGTTGAAGCATGGGCTTGGGGGAGTTTCCATACATAGTTCCCGCTAAATATCCCTCGGTGGTTCCTGGATTATTCATCAGGGACATACTGTTTCCCATCATCCCCAGCCCTCCACTTGGGGGCCCATTTGGCAATCCATAGGACTTCTGCTGCAATGTAGATCTGATGCTACCTCCCATTGGGCCACCAAGATTTTGTAAAATACGACTATTTTGACCACCAACATGCTGCTTTTGCTGCATAGGTTGTGATACAATTGTAGATTCAACAGCTGGAAATGCACCAACATTATTGGAGGACTCCACATTCATGAATGACTGGCTATTGGAATTACTATTTACGTCATTATTATTAGAATTATTGAATCCAGGAGTTGGCATCATTTGACTTGTCATTCTCTGTACACCCATCGATCCCATCATGTTATTTCCACCAGAATTCACTGAAAAAGCAGAAGATTGTTGATATCCACTGGCCAAAGCTCCTGCCAAAAAATAATCCATGAGACTGGAGTAAAAGGGCAAGTCAATAGGATAGTAGTGCAAAGATCACAAGGTTAGAAGTACCATCAGAAGAACTAAAAGAACCACCATGCATACTCCCAGAAGACCCATTTCTCGTTGGCAGAAAGCTCCCAGAATTGACAGTGGAAGATGCAATTGTGCTAGAGCTATTGTTTGTGGCAAGAGAGTTATCCATAGAAGAATTCCCAATTAAACTTGGATTCCCAGGTTGTTGCAATCCAGGAGTTGGAATCATTGTACCAATAGATGGGGAAGAATTAACATGTTGAAACTGCTGATTGTGATTACTCATAGGTGGACGTTTAATCAAGACATGCAAACGACTTCCCAAAGTTGCCAAGTTCAAATATTCCTCCTGATGAAGCAAAAATTATAGAAGAGTTAATAAATGTGTTTAAAGGGCTAAATAGTAAAATGGTTAAGTGATACAATAAGCACTTCTAAACATCATATATATTCCAAGTCAACATTTTAGGAAGGCTTATAACTGATATTGAAGTTTAAAATCTCGACATTAAACATAATGCATATGTCACAAAAGAAACCATGACATTCAATAATTGCATGAAGAAACAGGGAAAAAAAATTTAACACACCTTTGACGTAGCGCTCTTGAACAAACCCTCTTCTAAACGTTTCACTAAATCGATCAGTCTCTTATCGGGAACATCATGAGATTGTTGACGCCGCTGTATGAGAAATTCCCAGCTGCAGAAGAGAAACGCTTAAAGTTTAAAGGTACTCATCATGTACACGATACTAATAAATTCATGATGTGGTCTCTAGCATGAATTTCTTCAAACAACGAAACCAGTGTACTAAGGAGACTTCAGGAGATGGAAGTCAAAACAAAAAAATAAACCAGAAATTACTAGGTAAATTTAATAGAAAGCAATGGAAAAGCATAGCATTTTAGCAAGCCGAAATAAAGCTACAAAATAGATACGAGATGGAAGCACATCAGATTATGGTAACTTTTTCAATTAACAGGAATTTAAAAGGGAAACATGAGAGCATAATCAAGAAGATAATCATTCGGATTAAAACAAGTGAAAGACGAAAAACCAAACTGTTAGCAAAAACTGGACCGGCAAATTTTCTTAAATAATATGCACCGACAAGGACCTCTTTGCATCGATATTTATCACAATCACGTTGTAGTACTCAAAATCACATTTTTGCTGCCACAGCAAGATGCTTCTAAAGTACTACTCCCTCTGTCCCTAAATGGTCACTACTATTTCCTTTTTGGGATGTCCCAAAATAACACTCCCTTTCTATAAATGGAATTATTTTTCTCAAAAAATACCCTCTCACATAAAGTAATGATTTGACATTACTAAATCCCAACCACTACTTTTAAGGGCATCTATGTAAAATTACCTAAAGATCCACCTTTTTAACTTTTACCAAAAACTTTGCACCAAAAGTAGAAGTACAGGGAAAAAAAAGGGACGGCATCGTAGCACTCGGAGATCATAGAGTAATGCCTCATAAAAGAGGTAACATATAGTTTTTGTTTAATAACAATCATCACATAAATGTAATTTCTCCAGTGAGTATGCAATAAAAAGTTCTTACATCTTTTCTTGCATGTATTTGCGTGAATTAACAATTTCAGGGTCCATATTCAAGACACTTCGATGCATAATAGGATTTTGCATCTGGCCAGGGAGAGGATTTCCATTTTGCTGCTGTATCCCAGATAACGGAGCACCAGCTTGGTTCGGAACTTGTCCCGAGATCTGCCCCGACTGGTGGGTTTGTAAATTCATCTTTATTTGAGGCTAACAATATCCACTTCACAACATGAAATCAGACTTCCACCATGTTGACATAAAAACCATCATAAACAAGTTGTAAAAAATGTAGCTTATCTCCAGAGTCACACGCGCAATAACGAGAACTTGACAAAAGACCTGTAAAGAAAAACCGGAAAATCATTATTAAAGAAAAAAAGTAAACAGTTGAGTCAGTTCATAAATATGATGACATAGCAAAGTTCATGCAACCCTTTTTCTACCAAAGAAGTATTACAACCGCTGAAGTTTGCAGGTCTGATTACAACCTAACTGAAATGTCGAAACCAGAATTTCAGCAGGATGAGAATGTCACACTTCATTCATGGAAAGTTTCCCACACTGAATTTAGCCTTAGTCTTAAATGTTGAACTTCTAGGAAAATTATTAAGAAATTACATTAAGATTGTTCATTCGAGAAATCCAAATTCAAAAAGAGTTTAATTTGTAGATATAATTATCTAACTGCATTTTCACATGATAATATCCACTGAATAACACATTGGGTATAGATGACAAAACACAGATTGTAGTCATGAAATAAATATAGTCTTTATCGATGTCTCCTACTACTAATTTAAGAGTAAATATCACAATCATACACTCTTACAAGACATAAACGAATAATTCGCCAACAAAAACAATTGGCGATAATAAACACACCAAAACCATTTGTTCGATAGTTTAAATAGGTTTGACATAAAAAAAAAAAAAAAGACTGAGATGAAATGGTCTAACATATTGTTCATATATGTAGCAGATTTGATGCATGACTTGTGACTTCAGACTTTAATCACCTATCAGAATTTACAAGGAAAAATCCAAAAATAAAAAGGTGATTGTGGGTAGCTTTCATCCATGACTACTGGCAAAGCACTAAAATATTGCAGAAAACAAATATGTATAATTTTGTGTCTCTAGATTCACAGTGATTATCACTTATGAGTACTAAACCAACAAAAGACAAGTAAATTCATAGACACCAGACGAGGGTTCATCAGTTCATCCAACGAAGTCCAACAAATAGAAACAATAATCTGGCAAGGCTCATAAGTTGCAGATCGCCTGTTTGTTTGAAATGCTCTCTGAAGAGCCAAAAAAAAAAAGTTTTTTTTTCTTTTTAGAGAGAGGCTCTCAATTCTCAAAAACAATCTCGTCTTTGACTTGAATAAAGTAACATATCTCTTACTATGTATTTACGTAATCTTTAAGACAGAACTCACATAACAACTTTGATTTGACAAACCTATCTTTTATCCCACTTCTCCTGTTCCATCATCTCTTAAAGAAAACCTATCAATTTTCTAAAAACCAAACCTACTACCCATTTCATTTCTAAAAATTCAACAAACTACTTTTTTCAATTGCAAATCTCAAAATATCCTCCAAAATTCTAAAACACTCTCAGAAATCCAAACAAACAGGCCAGGATGTTTCTTCAAGTTCCCATAATACCATATAATATTGAACCTGTTATACCCTTTATATAAATGTACAACCATATTGCTCGGTTCAGAGAAAAAAACAAGTGAAATTTTGTAAAGTTTTTCAAGCTACTGAGCAGCCTCCATGCCCATCGAAAACAAACCAGGTACTGTCCGATTACGTAACAAATAAAAGAATAACTTCAAAATAAAGTTTCTTTCCGCAAATCCGAATGAAAATGTTAACTTTTCTACCAAAATCCAAGATTTCAACTTACCCACATCAAACAAAAACTAATTCAAATTTATCATAGCATTGAACTTCCAAGAAACCTGATCGCATTCATTAACATATATACAGAGTGCAATTATGCAGGTACACAAATTGGCCAAGCTGAAATCAATTGCATATAACTAATCAAGCTCAAATTGAAATTAAAATAACGGTAATTTGAACATGCTAGGGTTTCATCAAATTTGGGGAAAATCAAATTAGGGCATTAGCTCTAATAAAAAATGCTGGATTTCAATTGGGGCAAAGATTGATTGGAACTAACAATTGAATCAATAGAAGACGAAGAATCAAAGAGCGTGCCCAAAGCTGAATGCGTGAAGCAGCCCCAGCATAAATTGAACGATTATATTGTAGAAAGACGAACGACAAGGCCTTTAGCTAATGGCTGCGCTGAAGTCTAAACGTCGTCGCATCAATTTTACGGTGGAGAAATGGGTTGATTTGGCGGTGGTATTTTGTTAATTTTGGGTGTAGAGTGGACGGTATTTAACTCTTTCCTTTTTTATCATGGACTGCTGTAGCCAAATTAAGCATTATCTCTCTACAGTATCTACTGCCTAATGCCCCTCGATAATGTAACTTATATCAATTTGACCCACATAAATTATAATAGGTTCAATTGCCTCCCCTCGTGAGAATTTATAACAGTTTTGACTCAACCAATTGTCAAGATTTATGTAACAGTTGTAATGGTGTCATGTAGGCAGTAATTTATATTTATTTATTATTGTTTGAACGAGTAATTCGACTCGAGCTAGTTTGATAAATACTTTCCGAGCTCAGCTCATAATACACATCGAACAATCTTGAACAATGTTTGATAATTTTTGAAGTTTGATTGGACATCGACAAGATAATTAAAAAAGTGACAAACTATATGTAAAAAAACAAATTTACTCGCTTTCTGCTTGTGTTTGCCTCGATTAAACCTCGTTCAATCCAATTCCTTTAGCAGTCAAACCAAGCTCAAACATAATTTATAATTCGATAAAAGTTTCAAATCAACCTTGCAGATCGAGTTTTAGGTAACTTTAAGATGTGGGTTCACTTCATTGGCCCCTTCATATAAGCTTTGTATGTATTCACAAATATGTTTGCATATGTGTGTTTTATTTTGCGTTTTAGTGATTCAAAGCATATGATTTTATTTTTTAAAAGAAGGAAAACTTTTAATTTTTGGTTTAGAAATTTTTGTTATTCTGAATGTTGCTACTTGATTACAACTAGAAAAGCTCTTTCTTCTTAAATGTTGGCCATCTTGATATGTTGAGGATATTATATTTATGTTTATTAGCAGAGGTATACTCTTCTATGATTAATTTGCCCAGTATATTATACTATTTCATAATTTTTTATAGTTTTTTCGAAATATTTACGAAAACTTTTCGAAAAAATTTCAATATTTAGTTGGTCGAAATATACATCGAAGATGAAACTTTGGTCCATGATAGTACCAGAATAAGTTATACTTTTAATTTTGTAGAAGAGAAATAAAATTACATTTCCACCTCTAAAACCAAAACCAAATCCCACTACTACAATTAGGGATGTCAATGAGGCAAATTTTAATTCGGATCCGCTTCGATGCCAATTCGATTTTTAAGGATATTTATTCAAGTAAAAATTCGATGGATTTGATCCAATTAAAAAGATCCGTCTGAAATAGATAAAGCGAATATAGATCCAACCTGATCCGTTGAAGATCATTCAGATTCAATAATATTATTATGTATTATTCACATATATATTATTTTAACCAAAATATATTTGACTCATATGGGCTCATATGCACAATATATTAATTAAGTTTTTCTAACTCAATTTACTCATACAAATAAAGAGAACCCTAAGAAATACTTCAAAGGTTAGATGGCCAGAAATTCTTCTTCTCTCTTTCTCTCTCTCCATTGTTCTAGTTTCTTTATCTTCTTCTTTGTCCACCTTTCCATTTTCTTTGTATAATTTATTTTGATCCTCATAAAAAAATTGTGCAATCTCTTACACTCTATAATTTATATATTGGTGTGTATAAATATTGTAATAAATCCGAGAATTGCACCTATAAATGGGAAAATGAAGCAAATATTTTGGTTTTAAAGGTGTTAATGGATCCGGATATTTCACCCGGATCTTGAATATCCACCGGATCTGGAGCTGGTTGTAGAAGCAAATTACAAGCCGTTCTTGCGAACATTGCAAGGCCAGATCACGCTCGACACAGAAAGACAACTTCAATGCTCTATCCAAGGCTGGTCATGTTCGAAAGTTGGCAGGATATTTGTTAATTCCGATGCTACTTTCAAAGTGAATGTTGGTATCGTTGGCGCCTTCGTTGCTAGTATTCATTACGGCTCTATTTTGATTGCGAAGACCATCGTCATTACACATGCTCCTAGTGCCTAAGTTGCAGAGACATTCACCTTAAAGAAAGCTTGCAAACAAATGCATGTTTGGAAGATCCCAAAAGTTGTCCTAGATAGTGATTGTTTAGGCGCTATGATGTTTTACCAGATTCAATTTTAAACGCTATCCTTGGAATCAACCACTCGGAGCAAAATGTGGATTGGTGTGTTGTCCGGCTTATTGAGGAGATTAAAAAGTTTCGAATCAGTTGGCATAAATGTCGTGTCAAATATATTTCCTATAACTCCAATTGTGCGAAGCATAATCTTGCTATATGCGTCTTTTCTTTTTTCCGTATAGACGATGTTGTTCCTCTCACTTTAATTCCTATTTTTATATTTTGTGATGGGGCTCACCCTTGTTGACACTTTTTCTCATATTTAATCTTATGAATTAATCAATATTTCATGACTAATAATAATATTTTTGATATTCCAGTCAAAATTTCATGACTAAGAATATTGTTACAATCAAAATATATGAAGATTGTCCGAAAGTGGCTAACAGGACTAAAATTGAAATCACGACCAAATTATAAAAGGATGGATATTGAAATCAATTTTACGCAAAAATAAAAAATTGCAACTTTTAAGTGTTGGCTCGTTTCTGAGAAAAAATGAAATTAGCGATCAAATTGAGCACAAATTGAGAGCGGATACTGTAGAGAATCCAAATTGACATTATACGGATCAATTTTAAACACGATAACTCTGAGAAACAAAAATAAAATTTACTAATATACACATTACATATTTTTTCTTTAAAGTTTTTATTTATTACAATTTTTTAAGACGGTAAATATTACATATTAGTACATGAACTATTAAAAAAAATTCTCGAAAAAAAAATCATCACAACAGAATTTTCCTATTACTTCCAAAATAGGAAGATAAACTACCTCCAAACACTACTAATAGTTATAAACTTGGAAACTACCACATATTATTTTATTTTAGGGTTTTTGGCAAGTTAGCTCCCTATTATATGTATAATGGGCAATTTATCTCCCGTGATATAAAAATAGGTAATTTATCTTCCAGTTAAATGAAATAATGAGCAATTTACCTCCTTGCTAGTGAAGGTGTTGCACACACACTCTAATGCGACTGAGACTTTATTTTCATTTAAAAAATAACCAATTTAGCCTTACCATTGACAACATATTCACCTCACTTTACCTCATTTGATATGCGTAAATAAAATATTTACCTCTTTGTGATATGCGTAAATGGACACTTTCCCATTGTAAAAATATAAAAATTAAGAGGGAGGTAGTATGCTTATTTTATAAATACACATGAAGGTTTTTTGTCCTTTTATTTAACATTGGGAGTTAAATTATTGATTTAGAATAACGCAGGGTGTTAATTTGCTATTTACTCTTTTATTTTGGAAATGAGTTTTGGTTATATTATACATGTACAGGTTTCTTATTTTAAGAAGACATATTGAGAAAAGATTATATAAGCCAGATTAATAAAAAATCTGCCCCAAACCCCACTTAGAAATTCCAACAAATCAAACCTCAGAAACTATAAACAAAAAAAAAAAATAAAGAAAAAATTGATTGAGCAAAAGTAGATTTGAATCATCAATCAATCAATCAATCAGGAAATCATGAGGAAGAGGGAGAGAGAGAATCCTTGTGGAATTTGCGGTCACTACCACAAGTACGAGGAGGGTGAGGTTTGCGGAGTCTGCGGCCACCGCATCGCCGTCGTCTCCGACAAATCTGCCTCACCCAGCGCTTTTCCGTCCGAGATCCTGCCCGAGTTCCTCTTCTTGGGCAGCTACGATAATGCTGCCCGCCCCGAGCTTCTCAAGACTCAAGGCATATCCCGTGTCCTCAATGTAAAATAATCACTATCTCTTTTCTTTCCCTTTAATAGAATTAATTAATCCCTGGCCATTAAATTACTTGAATTAATCCTAATTGTACGTTTGTGTTTGATTCAGTGCCTGTTTGGATTGTTTTCCCGATTCGTTTTTACAGTTAAAGTTTCAAGCTTTATTAATTTAAGACTTAAATACTTCAAGTAAAGTTACAGTCATGTTGATATAATTACTTATCTGTAAATTTGTGTGTGATTTAGAGATTTTTTTGATGTTGATTTGTTTTACGGAATCAACTGTACTTAACATGGATATCACTCTTCTAGTTTGCGGGCAAGATTATATAGTTTATGAAAAGTTTGCTTGCTTTTACTCAATAAGTCTAGTTGGATTTTCTAGCTTTATTTTGTGGTTTTGATGATGATGATGATGGGTTGTGAGCCGTATTTAAGTGAGGAATTTTACATGGTACTTCGCTTGAGATTATTATTATTTTTTATTTTCTAATCAGGTATTAATTTAAGTTCTAAAATTTACTTTATTAGGGTGAAGTGATAAGGACAAGATTCAAGTTTTGATATCTGTCATTTCGTTGTTAAGGAGGATATTTTTTATCTAAGAGTATTAATTGTCGAGTATATGTTTCTAATTACATTTGCCAGTTATGAGCTTCTGCATTAGAACCTGAATTGGGGTATTTGTTTTTACTTTGCTGATTCAATCTGGTCCTAACTGTTGAGAGCAGCTTTAACTTCAATAAGAACCACTCACTGTTTGCAGTTTGTTCAAGTACTTTACTTGTGTACCCTATGAAAATTGCCTTTGGGGCTTGGAGAGTATTATGAATTACCAGAAAAAAATGGACATTAGCCCTTCCATGAAAAATTTAATAACCCCCTCCCTGCTATTTCTGCTAAAGTTATCAATTTATCTAAAATGACGGGAACAAGTCTCTTATTGATGTAATGATCTCTTCATAAATCAGCAGTGGATTTAAAGGTAATGTTGCACTTTGTGAACATAATTACCTTCAGAGATCTGTCTGGGATTTACACAAATCGCTTCATGAAATTCGATCTTTCTGACTTGCTCCTATGGAACCAAGGTCGAAAAGCTGATCTTAACAAAGAAGTGCACAAGTGTTATTTTTCGCTAAATCAAAAATATATATTTCATTCGCATGCTGTGAAAATAAAGCAAAAGAGTTAGTTCCATCACAAGCACAAATTTATGGTTTAAATCCTAATTG